>CM057144.1:6481890-7110503 GCA_029964075.1 Patiria pectinifera
TGCAAAATGGATGTTCACGTCACTTAGCAAATACAGTACGGTACAGAGGCCACTTGACATGTACAAACATACAACGTGTCACAGATACCAACCTCATGGTTCTGGAACGCACAAACTTCTATCCATGAACCGGATTTAAAACACATTTCCCAATTCCGTTGTTGCATCGTTTGCTTTGGGCGATTTTTCATAAAGCTCTTGGATTCGAATGCCGGCTAAATTTACACCCTCCTTTGAAATTAAATAGATATACATGCCCACTTTTAAGTATTCAGAAACAGTTTTGTATAATGTAATTTGGTTTTGATGTTGTCAGCGATCAACGAAAAGAATTCTAGACCCAGAGCCAAAAGCCTATATAAGATCGAGTTAACAATTCTTGTTTATAACGGTTAGTGATGCAAATGACGTTCTCTCTTGTCTTTATTTGTCATAATAGTGTTCAAATATTTGTGACTAGACTGGACTCAGCTAAATATTTGACTCGACTGGACACGACTCGACCTTCTTTACCTAATGACTCGACTCGACTCGAGTCGCTTCTTTAAAATAAATAGACTCGAGACACAAACAAAACAGTGACGCGTTACAACTCTGGAAAAAAAATGGCTTTTCTGCACACAGAGCAGTGTTGTTACTCAAGCTACGTTTGTATAATGCGTGAGTGGCAACGTGTTTTTCCAAGCCGTCCATTTTTACTCCATGGGGCGCAGTAATATATATAGTTGGGTTTTTTTTCGCAGGAGAAACGGTAAAAAAAAAAAAAAAAACAGTCTTGGGACAAAAGAATTCTTGGACAATGGCAAACTGAACTTCCAACTGGGAGGATTGAATAGCATTTTTTCCTACTCAGGATTTAGTTGAAGTGATCAATGATTAATGTTTGGCGCTGTGCAAACTGACATAACAACAACTGCCTTGATCCCATCTTTGAATATGTGTCTCGGCGTTGACTGCGTTCGACAAAGCCTCGACGGTGCATACACTCTAGAGAATTTTGTTTAACAGTTGCACACAGTGTTTGGCCTTACACCCGGCTAATGACAATGAAAGGAATTTTCAATGTGTTCAATGGATTTCTGCGCTCATAATGATCCCCTACGTATACATGTTTGAATTTTTTTGCAGCACCACACACAACAGCTTTTCTTTCGACAACGCAAAAAAACATTCAAATGCTTGATCGCGGTTGTTGACCTTATACAGGAAAGATATCTCGGCCGGCTCGGCAATATTATGCGAGGAACATTATTTCTTTTCTTCTTTTTTCTTTCTTTTGAAATGAAACGTATTTTCGAAGGAGAGGTTAATGCTGCATACATGCTTATATCGTCTGGCAACTTTGTCCGTGTACGAAGGCACAGGCAAATCTAATGCAAACTAATTTTAGAAAACCACACTCTTTTCAGGACTTTCTTTTTCGCTTGTTCCCGGCCCACTAGTTTTCGCCCACCCGTGACTGTGGAATATTGTTACATTGAAGCCGTGCCCATGGGAACCAGTTCTCTGGGCCTAAATGCCACAGTATTTTTTAAGAACGCTTATTGTGACAAAATATTTGGCACATACATCCCCAGGCGTATTTCGTAGGTTCAAACCAAATGTGGCCTAACACGCAAAATGCATGAATAAGTCAGTATGGGTAGTACGGTCAATTTACGACGAAACAGGCCTTGACCTAGAACAAATTGCAATAGAATTTATTTTAACACTCTCACACGAAGAAAAAATCACTGATTAACATACAGAAAATCTAATTTAATCTAGGGAGTGGAAAGGTGTTTTTACTCGCCTTTTCTTGACTGATTTTTCGCAACTCGTCAACGCGTAAACTGTCGTTTGGACGGTGCCATGTTTTTAGTCTGGTTCCCAGACCAAAGGATTCCGACTATTCCTGATGAATCTTAGGTCCGGTAGCCTCCGGTAATACAATGTATTACAATTTACGTCACGTGACTAAAACGGGAGGAATTCCTCCTTTTTCCGAAAATTTCCGAAGTTTGCCGAAGTCGTTTCGTCGACAATCGGATAGCGCCCGAGTATTTCCGAGAATATAATATAGGTTTAATCAACTGCTAATTGCTTATTAATTTTATTTTAAATGAGTTGATAATTAATATTCATTGTTTTCATTTTAGAAAACTTGAAATTCAACGACGATTTTGTGCATCAAATATACTCGGATCGTTACGGGCGAACTTTTTGCTGCGTCATGTACAATTTTGAATTTGACGACCGTTACCGAGATTTTCCAAAACTCGGTCTTCATTCGGCTCCGCCTGCTAACAGTGCTATTTGGTTCCCTAATTTTGAAGATTCCAGATCAACATTACTCAATGTTATCTTACACAAACATCAAACTGTTTTATCATAACTGTATGATATTACGAAGCAAGTGATTTGTTTAAAGATTTGATCAGAACATTAAAAGCTTCAAGTGATAAAGCGAAGTCAGAAACGAAGCCGCGCTTTGAAAAAGGGCCATTAATGTCGTCATGTTTATTTTTAGCCACGGAGGCTGCCTGACCTACAATTTAGGACGTGAGCGTCGGGAATAATTGTCAGGTCTGTGAACCATACTACCATGTTTTACGCTGTCAGCGTCTGTTGCCCGTCAAGCTTAGACGTTCTTTCACAACACGCAGGAAACGTCGGGAAACACGACTGATTCACAACAGACGGCTTTTTCATGTCGATATATCTGAAATCTCTGGGATTTTACCTTGCCCGCGGAGTGTTGCCGCGCAAACCACAGGGAATTATTATATTTTTAAATAAGAATTTGGATTTTCTTTTACTACCGTAATTGTTAGCCACCAATTGACTAAATTTCGCCAGTATAGCGGCTCAGTAAATCATTGGTAACTTTGACATGGAATGCAGTCACTGATCTCTTTAGGCCTCATAAATAGAGATCGTGGATCTCTATTACTTATTTCTTCTAGTTATTTATCTATTTATTAAAAAAAGTTTTTATGTGGGGGGGGGGGGTAATCTCAAATCTAGAATTCGTAGAGAAGTTAAGGTCATTGGCACAACCTAAAATTGTTAGCAATTGTATAACCATAAACACTTAAGGGCGGATCCAGAACAAAATTTTTGTTAGCCCCCAAAAAGTGGGTCCTAAAAATTACGGCGTGTGATTCGGGGCCCGCTCAAGGGTAGACTGGTTCCCGCCCCGCAATCCATATCGAAGATGTACTGATTGATAATCTAACACGATTGAATGGATGTTTTGATAAGACTATAAAAACAGTGAAAGTTTGGTTTCAATAGGAGTTGAATTAATGAATACTTGTGTTACAAAAAAACCTGCAATAAAATATGAATTTGCGGTCAAGGTAAATGTTTGCGTCTTATCAATACATTCAAAACATCCCATTTAACAGTTCGCAATACAACATATACAGGGAACGCGTTCGAAAATGGCTTCCTCAAGAATAAATAAATACATTGTATAGAGGGTCTTTATTGAGGGTCTTCATTGTTTTTCCCTCTGTGTCCGAGTACACACTATGTACTTCATTGTATTGTTACCGAATTTAAATGACAAATCGTGTCGTCAGAGAGGGCGCCATGTTCAAAGGGTTTCTTGTAAATTCAGTCAGTTTCAATTATAATTTTACAGGGCGAGTAAAAAAAAACAATGTCGGGACCATTGTTTTAGTGATAGAAGTTTTGCATGTAGCACTTTCGAAATCTAGGATGTAAAAGCTCAAGACATGAGCTTTCTTTTAGTACAAGAATCATTCGAATCACCTATGTACTTTTCAAGTTACGGACTTTTTAATACAACCTTCGTTTTAAAGTTCTGTCAACAGATCACAAAACGTGTTCGATTTCAGCAATATGAAAACAAATCACATAAGAATATGTGTAATTGTTTTCGATTTGCTGAAAGAACGCACACCTTTTGTGTGATCCGTGGACATAACTTTATTTAAAACGGTGGTTGTGTTTAACATTTCGTAACTAGAAAAGTACGTAAGTAATTTGAATGATTCTTGTACTAAAAGAAAGTTTATGAATTGGGCTTTTATATCCTAGATTTTGACAGTGCTACATGAAGAACTTCAAAAAAACAATAGTCCCAATATTTGGGTTTCGGGTTTTTTGCTCACCCTGTACCTTCTTCTCATCATTAACATGTACGAAATCCTCTCTCCCATCACAGTTCGATCTGGTATGCGACCGGGCCGTGCTTGCCAACACGGCCCAGTCCATCTTCTTCGGCGGTGTCCTCGTCGGGTCCTTACTGAGCGGAGCCCTGTCTGATGTATTCGGCCGGAAGACGGTGCTGATCGGCGCCTCGTTCCTGGAGGGCGTCTTCGGGATTTGCACGGCCTTCGCGCCGAGCTTCACCGCGTTCGTCGCTCTCTGGTTCTTCGTGGGAGCTTTGGAGCAGGTGGGCCTTGTCCTGGACTTAAGAAAAAGTCACCCTGGATGATTCCCAAGCACAAAACAAAGTTACTTTTTAGTTAGGCCTTCTAAAACAAAGATCTCACACTTCAAAAACAACGGTTAGGCCAAAAAAAAAACTAAGTCGGTCTCTGGTCAGCGCGTGCGTCGATTTTAATCATGCGCGTCAATCTTTTTTTTTCCCAAAATGTTCCGCGGTAGCTCCAACTATAGCGTCCTCTATTGCCGCACCTCCTCTTTTTTTTTTACCAAAGGGCACCAAGGAATGGGAAATTGCACCAAGGTAAATGATCGAGAGCACCAAGGCAAATTATGGAGGACACCAATGTCCATGAGGACACCAAAAAAGCAAAATGGTACCCCACCTTGTCTGTACAATCCAAGCCGCGTCCCCGCGTCAATTCCGGAACTTCGGTCTGACCAGAGACCGAATATTTTTTTTCTACAGCTCTGCGTACACCACAAACTTTTCCTTAAAAAAACAATTGGTCAAAGTGGTCAGAATTTAGAAATCTACGATGCTTTCTCCTGCATTCTAAGGCAATTTCAGAATAAATTGAGGAACTTTGGAATTCGGTGGAGTATCGTTTATATTTCAAAATCCCATTCACAAGTCAAAAATTCTTATACTGCTAGAAAAATAGCAATTGAACAAAAAGAAATCTATTTTTGTTTAGGATGAACTTTGAAAAAAGCATGGCGAACGCATTTTCACGGCCGGTAATTATAACTATAACCAATAAAGAAAAATTTACTGAAATAAATCAGATGCAACTCCCGCCTTTTCCTTCTCCATCCGAAAAAAAAAGATGTTCCGTACCGATTTTCCTCTTGTTTCGAAGATTGATTCGATGTCAGAAATTTCATTGTAGCGCTGCCAAAATGTATTTACTATTTGATGCTCCCGCACAGATGGAGCAAAAGCCATAACGTGTATTTTCAAACTACCATACGTTACATAAAGATTAAGGACGGCACAACGTCGTTTCCGATGCTCCAGTAATATTATTCTAATTTTTATTTTGGAGTATGTCATAAAACGTTTCCTCTCAATCCCCAGTCTCTTACCAAGTATATTTAAAGGCTCTATGCCGTAATTGCATCTGAACAGTCAAAGTTGACCGAGTACCACTGATTTGAAAATAAAGGCCCGGATCCCCTGGTTTGCTGAATAAGTGGAGTTAAGCCCTCCGATGAACGTCAAGTGTACATGCAGTGCAGTAAATGTGTGGACCTCTGAACACGATGTCCACACAATGCGGGTAGTGAAGATGTTGTGTGGACTTGTCCAGATCCACACAGCTATATGGGGTTTCCCCCTCTGAAAAAAACCCCGAGTTTTAGAGGCATTTGGGGGTAAGGGTTATCAGTCGCAAAATAAAGAGGAACACTCAAGGAAATGGTGATGAATGGTGATCTGTTTTTTAATTTTAACACAAAGGAATGTCCACACTACGTATGTTACGTAAACGTGTGCGTTCACGGGGTTATGTCAGAGATGTTGTTGCAAAAAAATGGTAAAGTAAAACTTGTCCACAGATGATTAATAATTCCGTAGGTTTTTTTCATCTGAAGTTAGCTATCCAAAGTCAAAATGCCTTCATATATAGATAGCAATGGGGAAAGGACAAGTTTAGCCAAGTTTGGCCGATGCCAAAGCAAGCTGTAAATGTTTTGAATACATGATGGTAAATTTTGTTTTAATGATAACAAACGCCACAAAATCTTTTAAAGGAGTTATTAAATAATGAAACATGATATTCCAAATTAATCGATCAACGATCAACATGATGTCTTCCTCCCGTTCAACACTACTCAATCAACAGATACATCTGACAAACTCAGTCGGACAAAGAGGGTTTTGGTCTTAGTTTGATATCAATGGCGTGCGTGTTGGAGGAGTTTCAAGGATCGAACAAATTCAAGAATAATGGAGGATTTTGTTATTCGAAGTTTGAAGCAGGAGATAGAGTAAAAAAAAATCGTTTTTCTCTTTCAGGGCATCAACGTGACCGGCTTCGTACTGATCATGGAGATGTTCTCACCGGAGAAGAGAACCCTAGCTGGGTGTCTGACGGGCGTGGCTTGGGGCGTGGGCGTGGCCCTGGTTACGCCCTTTGCTTACTACCTGAGGGATTGGAGGCACATGCAGATTGCTATCTCGGTGCCATTCCTGGTCGTTGTCCCGATTATGATGTGGTGAGCGCTGTACTCTGATTTTGCCTGGATATGTACTTCATGGTGGCCTATTCTAGACACACCACTTCGACTCTTAAGCACATGCGGACCTAACGGCATCGTCGCATGGTACAGTCGCAACGTGTCGTCACTTTCCATAGGCATTATAATGTTGGCCTCATGCATGCCGTGAGCCGTTGCGTCCAATTTCATTAGGCAGCAGAAATGTTTCCATGCTGCTGCTTAAGCACTATTTCGTGGCGTGGACGTGCTAACGGTTGCACGGGCATGGAGATTTCTATTGATACGTCAAGATTGAACCGACGTTTTCCTCTAGGGCTAAGCGTGACTTTACTGCTAGTACGGTCTCTATGAAATATATATAGGCTCGGTAAGAACAAAGTCGGTTGTTTAAGCATTGCTATGATAGTGGGCCCAACATGTCATTTATTTATCTTTAATGGTAACACCAAGCCTCCATCTAAGTATAGGGACCATTAAAGAGGTTGTGGAATGCTCGAAGACATTTCCGTCATTTTTCGGGTATATGTAGCCTAAGGTGTGATGAAATAAAAACGACTATTGTTTCTGTCATAAAATGAGTACAAAAGGTACTTTTGAGAGCTGTTTTTTAAGTCCTGTCATGCCTGTTTCGACCAGAACGTGCAATTTGTGTAAAAATCGTCGTTGCGGGCAGCAAACAAAACACAGTAAATCGTGACGTAATAAGCAGGACTCCTATGCAGAGTAGCATATACGAGTCCTGTTTATTACGTCACGATTTACTGTGTTTTTTTTGCTGCCCGCAACGACAACGTTTACACAAATTGCACGTTCGGGTCGAAACAGGACCTGAAAAATAGCTCTCAAAAGTACTTTTTGTACTCATTTCATGACAGAAACAATAGTCGTTTTTTATTTCATCACACCTTAGGCTACATATACCCAAAAAATGACGGAAATGTTTTTGAGCATTCCACAACCTCTTTAAGCAGTAAGCACCGCAAAAAGCACGCTTAACCCCAGAAGGAAACTTTGCTTAAATCAGTGACGTACGTAGCAATATAAATCTCCATGTACGCACAACCGTTAGCACATTCACGACATGAAATAGTGCTTAAGCAGCAGCATGATTTTTCTGCTATAGTAGGCACAACTTTTCTGCTGACTGTTAAGCAGTGCTATGAAAATGGGCCCAGGGGTTTATCAACTCAATATCATACGCGTGTTTCTTTGTTCCCTCTTGATACCAATATTAAATACACAGGGCTTCGTTCGAATCTGTCCGCTGGTTAATGTCCAAGGGACGCATGCAGGCCGCCGAGAAAGTCCTCCACCGCATCGCGCGGCTGAACAACATCGAAGCGCCCGACCAGTTCCTGAAGGATGACGACATGGTCTCGCCTGTAGCTGGACAGACCACGGTGAAGTATACACCGTCAGATGTCAACGACAACACTGGGAACGACGGCACTGCATTAAACGACAACGGGCATGGAACAGAAATCAGAATGGACGCCCTAGGGCGCCCACCAGCGTCTAAAGACACGTTTCGGTTTGCAGAGTTGCTCCAGTCAACGCGACTGTTCCGCAATGCGTTCATCATGTTCTACAGTTGGTAAGATTAACATGCACAAAAACACCTTCAGGAACTTGATTTCCTAAAAGAATTTTACTGATGGCGTTTAATCATCGTTTGACTATTGACGTTCACAATTGTATATTAACGTGCATGAGCAACATAGGCTACGTCACGCATGAATCACTAATTCCACAAGCAGTCCTCGATCGAACTTGCCTTAAGATTAATAGGTGACCGGCAGAACTTTAAAAGTGTAAGTTGGGCGAGGAAGAAACGTTAATTTTTACCGTCACTGGCGTTTTTGAATCGATGGTCCCTGCCGTCATTGTGTACGTTCACGTATGGACAATATTTGTGGCAACCGTTGAAAAGGCCCAGGGTGCGTGACCAAATATAAGTATATCACAGGTTGTAAACATACTCTGGTGTTTGTCTATTATAGAGCTGACTTAATGAAGTATGTATATCTCGAGGCCAATTCATGTTTTATTTTCTTCGGTTGGTTAGGTTGGTGAGTAGCATGGTGTACTACGGTCTCTCCCTCAACAGCTCCAACCTAGCCGGGGATAAGTACCTGAATATCTTCCTGCTTGGACTGGTGGAGGTCCCGGGTTATCTCGTGGTCTACCCCTTGATCGAATGGTAAGATACCAAGCATAATTAACACCTGTTATACATTTCTTCCAGGCAAACGAATGTTTTGTGCTGGTTTATTCTGGAAAACGGGGGAAAAGTAAAGACTTGCAATCACAATTAATATTTACAAACACATAATTAAGTGAAATAAACAAAACGAAATAAGGGTGCAAACTAACTGCACCTATATTATTTCTAGGAAACACTTAACTATTAACGATAAGTTTAAAGAAAATGGACACTAGCGGCTTTTGGTGGTTTCCCGCAAAACCGTATCTTACGGCCGCCATCTTGGAAAATTATGGTTTTTACTGAAAAATAGCATCAAAACCCAAGATAATGAAACAAAATACTTCAAACTATTCGTTCCACAAGATCAAGAAGATAATGCAATAATAATATACAGTAAATCTAGACTGATTAATGTTAAGAGTAATTCAAAACTGGAAATAAGCGCGAACATTGCTCACATGTGCTTCGAAAGAACAACACACAAGCAGAATTATTGAGAAAATTACATGTATACATCTACATAACTGTTCATGATAAATAAACTATGAAATGTAAAAGGTAAAAGTACAAAATATTTACCTGGATAAACGGGGAAAAGGAAAGCAAATAATGACATGGTCTTTCCTCGTCTCCGGTCAGCATTGCAATGACGCTAACACGCGTCCCGTTCACTACGGCTATCGTGATTGGCCGTTGGTGATTCGAATAATAATGGAACAGATTTAAATAAGAAAACAGTACTTTGGGAGGAACTACAAAATTATGGGGGGAGGTTTGTTTAGCCTGGTGACACATCGATTGCATTCAGCAGCCTTCTTTCAATCTTTGAGGTGTGTTTCGTTAGTTAGGTACAACAATGAATGCACAAGAGGTCCACTCGTGCGTACTCCTGTTAAACAAAATCACACACCTCAAACATGGTTGCAGTGCAAACGGTCTATATGCGGTAATCCTGCAAGATAGGTTCTCTCAAAACTAATCTTCCAAATTCGCTTACTATGAATATATGACCCTATCGTACTTGAGATAATGTTCAACTAAAACTCATAAGAAACATGTGTACAAAAATACGTATCTCATAAGTAAATCATAAGTCATTCGGTATCAACCAAGTCACAAGCCATTCAATAGAATTCATTCAATTTCATTGTTTATCCGTCGTTGCTTCGCCTGTGAAGGAGTTGACCATAAAACCATTGACTAAAACTATCAGCTTTATTCCTCACTTGAAATTTGACTACCTTTGATCATTGTGCCATACGTACACGAAGAAGCCAACAGTAGAGTTTTAACAAGGCAGAAAGGCTCGTTTCTGATGGTATTGCCAACAGTAATAGGCTGAGCTCAAAAAGAAAAAAACTTATCCTAAAAGCACGGTAGAGCATTGTCGCACCTAAAGACTGTTCTGACAGCAACTTTTACAAGGGCACAGCGGGGTCCGAGTCGGCTGCAGACTTTGGTTTAAGTATCCATTGAAATTCGTTGTAAATATTTTGATTGTGATTAGCGCTTTGACTTGTGATTGACTTGTGGACTTGTGGTGAATCTTACTTCAACTCGGTATGGCTGTTGTGTTCCCTACGCTCTCTTCAAGTGCCCAGGAACAGCCTAAATCCACTCTAAGCACTCTGAAAATACTCAAGCACCTGAATCCTTTAAAATCATCCACTTGTTGGCGCTGGAGGTCTCTGCCTAAATCCTTTGAAATTATCCACTGGGTTTGCTGGCATGTTATCACATAATTGGTTTTCAATGCTCTTATGAGTTCATTAGCCTGTGTAACTTACTGAAATTCCTCCGTTGTTATCTTGTTTTGTGCATCAATGCCAAGGCCCTAAACACTTGGAGTAAAAGGGTTGTACAAGAAACAAACAGGCTGGATGCCTGCCCAAGTACATGCATGGAGCATGTAACAGCCAGAGCCTCAAAACTCCAGTGCCTCGATTTTCTAAGGCCCTCAATCGTTCGAAATCATCCATCATGCAAAGAGCATTTTGGAGGAATTGGGACGGTTAGGGTTAAGACGTTCGTTGACCTCTCTACATACTAAAAAAAACTTATTGGGCGCCGACTTTATAGCGATGATAGGCCTAACAATAAGAAAATTTAAAGTATGGTAGGTTTGCGGTTCGTGAATTGTATCACAAATGAATTGTGTGGTTTATGAGAAGAACCAGTCGTTTTAACGCGACATTTCAACTGATGTGGTCTGTCATCCATAGACTGCCGGACTCTTGCTGGTGTAGGGGTATTAGGCCCGGATTAAGTGTTTGGTAGGCCATATTTGACACCAGTGGTCCGTAATTAGCCCTACTCCGCCCTAGCCACCGGCACCAAATTCGGCGTACAAAGCAGTGTACAAATCCAGCCAGGCCAAACTGGTATAGGTCCTAGCTCTACTCGAAGGCCTGTTGGCACCAAGGGCGTCAATTGCTTCTCAAAAGTGTGTGGGGGTACAAACATGTGTATCCTGATGAGAACTAATTCGAGTGCGAAGCCTAAACGGCGAGGGTTTTGGGGCCGTCTTAAGGGCCCCGAAAAAAATGGATTCTAGACTGTACGTGGTGCGATCTCAGGCAATTTCTGACAAGGTTTTAGCAAAAGATCCTCATCCATAAATCATTTTCGAGTTGGGAGTCATTGAATCAGCTATTCTGAGCCACAGAAACAACTTTAGGCTACAACTATATATTCAGGGACGAAAATAGTTGAGGGAATGACATGTTCCCCCCCCCCGCCCCCACCGATCGACACCCATGGTTGGCACCGTGCTTCAGAACGACAACCTTTACACGTAAATTGTACACGTAGGGCCCGCTGTATGTACAGCGTCAGTTGGTGAAATCGAAAATCCTGAGAAAGACCGTAGAACTTTTAAAAAACTTTTCTGTGCGCGTGGGTGTGATGTGGGTATAGTGTTATCACACTGCGGTATTTTCGTAGGCCCCCGAATTTTACGGTAAGCCCCGAATTTTCCGTAGGCCCTCACAGTGCCTATATACTGTGCATTTGGGTAATCCGGGCCTGGGTATAAGAGCCTTGGATTCAGCATCAGGGGATTTATCACACTTTCAGAGCCACATAACGAGAGATAACATTCACATGGTGTTACTGCAAACCTCCCATACTTTGTTCCGCCATGCAACTGACCTGCAAGAAAATTCAGTCCTTATTTTGTTTGCGGGTAAAGCATCGGTCTTCAATTTCTGACGAGGATCTATATAGTTTTCACTGTAGTTTTTGACAATACGTTGTTAATACAGTAATGTGTTAGCTTTGTAGTCTACAAAATAGTTGTGCTTCGCAAACTTCCTCTATAGGGGAAGAATTCCATACATGGACGTTACCAATTTTCCCTGCAGTGACCTAATGGCCATCAGAAAGTAATGACATGGAACATTTTCAAGCATTACTGAGAAAACACTTGGAATTTTCCAGACCAGTCTCATAGGGTTCGTGCACTGTAGGGTGTCAAAGTGATGTCCAGGTATTCAACTCTTTCCTCATGTAGAACCACAACTCAAGAATATGATACATTGTGTTTCTAGGACGCCGAAAATAACGGTTCACGTATATTCACCAATTATTGGGCCATGCCTGAAGTCATACTTAACATCATACTGCTGTGGTAACGAGATACCGAAGCAGAAAAAGAGAATTAAATGATTTAGAGGTTTCCCCACACACAAAAATGATTGACGGAGGGCATAGTCATTAGTCCTACCTTTTGATATCGTCAAAAAGAAGTTTCATTTAGGACCCATTGTCAAGAAATAGTCTACCCACGAGCAGCCTGTGAGAGGTACTTAAGACCTGCCTTTGTAGCGTTGTCGCTGCCACAATACCATTGAAGATTTGGATTTCGGTTAAGGGATTAAGATTTTTTTTTATTATTCAATGTCAATCCTCCCCTTAAGGAGGGAAAACAATCGCCAAAGAAAAGAGAATTCCCAAGGTTATTTAATCGGAACTGACAGCGGTCTTATAAAGTTGAGACAGGTGTGTGAAAGAGGGGAAATTGGGATTAGAGCGCACCTAACAAATAACGGTAGCCTACTTATTCAAAGAGGTTAACGACTTGGTGCTGGCCATGTCAGGCCTTATCTGACATTCTGTAACACTCAAGCAATACGACTTCAAACACACTCTTTGAAGTGAAAGCGAGACAAAATACTTACTGGTTTTTTCTGTATAGGGCTGTATACAGACCCAGTTTTGGAAGGGGAGATGAAAACGTACCAGCCGGTCATTTGCTTAATCGTAAAGGGGGAAGGGGGTCATCTCTCTTTTCTTCACTCACCAATCCGTATACAGAGGGAAAAGGAATCACTTGTCCTCACTCCTCAATGACTACAAAAAGGTGACCGGGGGTGGTTGCGTGGTTGCCATGCCCATCCTCCCCCACTTCCCCCTTATCCACCATCGAATACTGGGTACGATTGGAACACTAGTCGCTATATGGAAACACACGCCGCTCGTTTGATCTTCCGACTGACAACCGTAGATTTTTGAAGCAGTGGGCCTAATCTTGGCCAGTTGTTACTAATTTAGTTTGCATCATTTTTATTTATATCTTACTACGTTTAAGAGTGCATTAGGCCTAATTAGATCAACTAAATCTATTTACTATTTCTACTGCCAACCCCCCCCCCCCCCCCCCAAATTATTAGTTCCATGCCCTAATTTAATTTAATCAACGGTATTAACGGGCAGGGTAGCGCCTGACGTCATGCAAGTGAAAGAAAAGAAAGTTCCGCAGGAAAGATAAACACAGTTGATAACCTGTTTATAGGTTCACTAACTTTTAAGGGCGATACGTTTTCGGCTCTCCTTTAAAAAGTTAATAACAATGATGATATTGTACTTCCATCACTATTATTATACTCGGCATGAAAAGTGACAAGGGACAGAGTGTAATAGTTATATTGATCCTGATAAAAAGAGGCCGAAGTAAGTAGACTTTTCAAGCACTGTCCTAGAAACTTTATTTCTTAAAAAATAGGTCACTTTTCACACGCACCCTCAAAAAGTTCATTCAAATTGACGTTTTGGAGGTTGACGTAAGTTGGAAAGACTTACGTGCGTGAGAAAAACGAGTCGTTCCGAATTAAAATAGCAAACTGACTGCTTTGCTGTCAAAATAATCATAAACTTGGCGCCGATACAATAGGGGAGGTGGTGCACGGCTACTGGCATATTGAATCATTTGCATTTACCCCAAAAGTGGCCTACCGAATTATTATCAGAAAGCTTACTTGGTTTAAAGATCGTACTGGTACTCGACACCCCGCGAAATAAATGATTCCGTCTGACTTGCTGTCATTTAGAAGAAATCAAGAAATGTATTTTCCACGATCAGTCAATGGACTGATATTTGGAATAAAGAGTGCAATTGACGGAATCGTGTTTCGTGATCAAAAGGTTGTGCATAATTCTTCACCGTTTTTCTCAAAAAGTGTAATACCACTAAGCTGAAACTTCAAATAGTATTGAACAGTCTTTTGTTGATTTTGAGTGGTGTTATTTATAGACAACGAACATGCATGCAAGGGCGGATCCAGAAAACAGTGGGTTTTTTGGGGGGGAGGGCTAAATATTGTTTTGATCCCTCAAAAAGTAGGTCCACAAAATTACGAGGTGGGGTTCAGGGCCCACTGAAGGACCCCGACAAAATGTTGGATTCTAGATGCTCTGTGGTGCGATCTGAGGCAATTTCTGACCATGCACTTTAACCGAATGTTTTGAAGAAAATATGCCTTTATTGTGACCTCACTTAAAAGAAATTGTAGGGTGTTGTTTTTTTTTTTTTGGGGGGGGGGGTTGGCCCCCGTTGGTCACCCCTGGATCCGCCCTTGCATGGATGAACAGCAAATGATCCTGGACAAGATGTATATATACCGGGACTTTTGAACCAGGCCCGGCAAGCACATAATTTGGTGACGTAATTATATTGCAATTATCTTTTTACTGGAAGTAAGCTGACTCTACTTCGATCATTATCTTCTCGCTTATTTTATTTTAAAGTACCTTGTGAAACCCTGCAATTAAGTAGAACACTCCTCAGTGGCTTGGGTGTAGATACTGTGCAAACTGCAACAAAACACGGAATTGTAGCCTGGCGAGTGTCTCCATTGTGACTCCTCTTCGGTAGCAGAAAAGCAGAAAAGTAGAAAATGCATTTAAGCAAAACGTTCAATTTGCTTTTGTGCTATTTCTGTATTAGAAAAGCGATGTCCACTTTGGAATAGCGCTTGGATTATGCAACACAGTTTGAGTTCAATATCGAGGGGATGAAACTGAACGATGTTTAAGGCGAAATAAAAAAAAACATGTTTCTCGTCCGGGTTTTCGAGAGAAAAAAGGAGGAAGAGGGGCTTTTTATCTTTCTTTTTTTATTTTCTGCAACTGTTGGTGTTTTCACTGTTCAAAGACTTTTAAAATGAAAAACAAGTTGGACAAGAAAACTGAACATATTTACAGTGTCATTTAGAGTTGTATTGTTCACATATTTCGCAAGTATTTATTTTCCGATGAATTTGTGGAATTTTTCGGTGTTTTTTTACTGCATTTTTCAAAAATAAAAAAAAACAATAATAAAAAAATCCAGGCGGCCTCCAAAAGGAAGCGGGCGGTGACGAGAAACATGTTGTTTTTTTTACTTCGCCTAAGCAAGTTCATGCCTAAATCCTTTATATGAGATTATTAATGTTTGGTTCTATTGTTTTTTTATGGTCAATATAGGTGGGGTCGTCGCCCATCTTTGAGCCTGGCCCATTTTATTGCGGGGGTGAGCAGTATCATCTGTGCATGCATTCCGAATACACCAGGTAAACAGTCATGTTGAGTCAAATATTAACGTCTTCATTAATGTGTATCATCTTCCAAAATAATTATATTGATTTAATATTAATTTTGTTATACGCTTTTGTATTAAAAACAGGGCCGTTTAGTTTAATCCCCCCCCCCCTTGCGACGCCCATGCTTGTCTTGTTTTCACGAGGTGTAAATGTGAATCCCTGTAAATGTAATTTACATCAATGAGACAGGAAAACCTGGCTCTGTATTTTATTTATCCACTATTTTTAGGGGGAAGTGGGAACTTTACCCCCGCCATTCTAGCCTTTGCTCTACTCGGCAAGTTCTGCGCCACTATCAGTTTCAGCACGGACTTTGTCTACGGATCGGAAATCTTCCCAACATCGATACGGTGCGTATATGTATGTGTTTGCATCAAAAAAACCCTTAAACTTCAATTTGGAATACTTTTTTAAAGTAGATTGGCTACGAGTTTGTTCAAATATTATGAGCTTTCCAGACTTCGCAAAAAAGGGCCGAGATTTTGAATAAAAATGGAGGCGCGAATATACAGTTTTGTTCTATATTTCGTTTATAGCAGGAAAAGTCCGTTAGAGTTTTGTTCAACAGAGCATCAGTGGTCTTTTTCGGTGGTGGGGGTGGGTGCATGTGCCTCCCTTGTCCATTCCTCCGGTCCCCCCCGCAGAGCACGCACCAACCAATTGTGGACGTGACGGATACAATTTAATGGAATGTTATGGGAAGCGTAATTCTCCATATGATTTTTACTGGGGGATTAGTTTTTGGCTGATTTTCAGGAGAAGTAAACCTGAAAGCATGTTAAGCCCAATACAGACTGTGCCAATTGACCGGGGTTTTTTTCCATGTCAATTTGTTGTCCAGAAATCTTGGAGTTGGTTTCTCCTCGTTTTCGGCCAGGATTGGAGGCATTTTAGCTCCATTTGTGGTGTACCTGGTACGTATAAAAAGCCCGACGCACTCGTTTTTGTGTGCGAGTGGTTTTCTATTTTGGTATAGATGTAATGACTGTGTCGCTTCACTGTCCATAGCCCTATATCCCTCCGCGCTTGATAGAGGTCTACTTTTATCGCTGTCTTCATCAGAGCCTCAGGGAGTCAGGACATTCAATCATCTTTCAAGACACACTTTTGTTTCTGATTAAGGTCAAACTTGTTGCAGTATACGTAGAAAATATATTGCTCATAGATAAAAGTGCTTCATTTCACATCAGCTGAGAACCGTGTCACGTCAAAAAAGTTATAAATAAAAACCCAATTGTGGATGATAAGCTGTTCTTTTTTTCTAATCAATCACTTTTCATGTTTTACCAAACGTCTGAAATTGTCCCAAGTTGTTGATGGAAATTTGAAGAGGGGTAGGGTGAATGTATTGCAAAATTAATGACAAAAATGCAACAAGGCTTTCCTAGAGCTATATTTTCAACGATGACTAATCGTTGGAAATCACCTATATTTCTTGATTTCTTCTAAATGACAGCCAACCAGACGGAATGATTTCACGGGGTGTTTAGTACCAGTACGATCTTTAACCCAAATACGCTTTTTGATAATTCACTGCGTTACGTTTGGATTAAATGCAAAATGATCCCAATGCCTTTATAACCTTCTAGGCGGACGTGAGCCCGTACATCCCTCTGAACGTGTTCGGCATCGTGTCCGTGCTCGCTGCGGCCCTGGTTCTCATCTTACCAGAGACTGCCAAGAAGCCTCTACCGGAGACCATAGCGGAGGGTGAGTTGCTTGCCCGCTCGGCTGCCCCGCCTCGTCTACCGTCGTGTCTGTGGCTCGCTGGCAAACGGAGGATGGACGGCAATGGCTACCAGCCTGCCTCCTCAGTGTGAAGCAAGGGGTATATACAATTCTGTTACCCGGAGCTTTCATATGTGAAGGCTTAGTCCAAGACTGGCTTTGAATCTAATTTCTGTTATATACAGGGCGTCCTGAAAAAATGGTGCATGTAAACCCCTCCATTTTTGCTAATTTACAACCAAAATTTTTTGCGGATGTTTACACTATCTTCAAGGTAATAAATTAAGCTTGAAAATACCGTTGTTTCATTGAGATTGCTTTTGTAAATCCAAAGATACGTTTGAATAACGGCAAAGCCAAGAAACCCATTTTGTGCCACTTTCGGTGAAGCAGTTAAAAATCACTTTAGTCCTACTCCAAAACCAAATCACTTTAGTGTTAGTGATTTTAACATTTTTAAGCAGAGGTGTGCAATATTTATTTATATTTAATTAAACTCTTTCATTGAAGTTTTAAAGAAGTGAACCTGTCTGTACTATGAAATTGTTTCAACATAAGAACAAAACCCTATATTGTCGTGTGAATGGAATGTTTGTCTTACACCCATAGGGATAATCTTATCAAAAGAGCCATACTGGCATTGTCTGATCTTTTTTGAAGCACTCGCCTCCTAAAAGTGGCACAGAATGTTTGTTTTTTTTGGCTTTGCGGTTATTCAAACATATCTCTGGATTTACAAAAGCAAACTTAATTAAACAAACAGTGTTCATATGATAAATCTGTAACCTTGAAGATCGTGTAAACATTTGCAGTAAATTCCGGTTGTAAATTGGCGAAAATGGCAGGGTTTATATGCACCATTATTTTCAGGACACCCTGTACAGCTCAGTCATCAGTCACTGGAACAATCAATCAGAGGACAGCTAGCCCCATGGTCCTATAGCAATACAGTTGATGACTTTTTTACTTGATGACTGAATCAAGGATGGACTTGACCAAGTATAGGTTCATCCTCATTCGTATATAGCTCTATGAGCTAGTGTACAGGGTGACCCCAAAACAATGCAACCCTGAAACATTTGCCTTTTTTTCATAACGGCATCTGTGAATTGCTAAGTTTTGGATGTCCGATAAAAGCTTTTTTTCTTTCAAATACTGAGCAAATTATGAAAACAGCACATTCGGTTCCTGAGAAAATGTCAATTATGTATATAGAAGACTTCTTTTTGGTTGATTCCAATGTCATTGTTTACACTACTTTTTTGCGCTACGCATTGTGTCCTAATCCTTACAAAAAACGGGGCACATGATTTGAAAAGAGTACACATGAATTTGATGGAAATACCGTTTATTTTACACCTGAACGTGTATCTTATCCTTGTTTAGTCCTGTTTTAAACATTTTCAACATCATAAATAGGCAAATGTCAAAATTGCACAAATGAAAGACAATTGCACAGTGGGCTTACAAAGTTGCAGTAAAATGTTTCACTGTTTGAACTCTTTTAGAAAGGATGGAAAATCACTTCTTTTACATAACTGGCATTTTATCAGCAACCGAAGGTGCTGTTTTCATGATTTTTTCCTCAGTATTTGAAAGAAAAAGCTTTTATTTTGAATACACAGGTAAACAGGTAACGTAATTGGCCGTCTGTAAATGCACAGACAATGAAAATGATTGTACTTTCGGTTGAATTGAAATGAGATTAAAGACGTGCATTCAAATTCAGACGAAAATGAAAGACCATTTTTTAGAAGTGAATGAACATTTCAGGAAATTGGCCGTGAAAACCTATATTTGTGTCTAGCTCGGTCACTTTCTTCTTGGCTCACCTTGTAAATATAGCCTAGCGCCTTTTTTGAGGAGTAAGAAGTAGTGTCTGAATACCATGGTCTTTCCGTAGTCTAGCATGCATATTATATAATAAACTTATTTACGGCTAATTTGTTCAATATTTCCTTCGATTTTCCTTGCACTTCTCATCATGTTGATTATAAAGGTTGTGTTGAAAACAACATAAGTGGGCTATAAAAAAAACCTAATTCGATCCAGTTTGATTCATTCATTATTCCAAAAGGGGAGGGGATTAGAAACCGTTCTTTCAATTTTGTATGCACGGAAGTTGACATGTAGGACCGTGTGGCGTAGCCTAGGGTGTGGGGCCTGGCGGAGGGTACATCCCCATAAAATACCCCCCAGTCTCCCCCCCCCCCTCCCACTGGATTTGTATAAGTCCTATAAGTTACCATTGTTAACATGGTTGACGGGTTAACATTGGGCCCCCTACTGTAACATCTGGCCCCTGCCCCCCCCCCTTGCCCTCCCACTCCCCCCACCCCCAAATGGTGAGAACCCTAGCTGCACCGGCGAATTTTTTCCCAAACAAGATCGGACAATAATTGATTTATCTCGGTAGAATTAATCCCGTCAGCGCAGCTTGTGAAATATTGTCCAATTACATGATATACAAATGGACGCGGAATGCGCAAAATCTGAGACAAACAAAACTTAGTGTGAGAAAAACTCCATAGGGTTGTCTAAGGGGCGTGGCTAACTCGCAAACGGCGATAGGTCAATATCAAAAGAGGGAACTCTGCGTTATGCATATTCATGATGTCCGAGGCTTTTGAGATGCTATGGCAAGGAATAATGGTGTTTAAATCAACGACGACTGATTCGTGGACTTGTTGAAAGTAGTCCCGACTTCTAATCAGGGATCAGAGTTCGAATCTCACTGAGCGTTTTTCACTTCTTCTCATTTTACCTTTTAAATAACTTAAGTGAGGAAGGAACATTTTTCACAAGATGTAAAGCCTATCTTGGGTTTGTGTTGTGGAGAACAAGACATTAGATATGCACCAATCAGAAGATGGTTGAATTAGTTTGAATGATTTCTGCTTTCACACAAGCCTGGATTCATCAAACCCCTGGTTTGTGTAGATATACATGGACATAATAAAGTGACGCATCTTTACATTCAACACACTCGTCGAACTGCAGATCTCATAGTTTTTGAGGTTTTATTGGAAAAATCAATGTATTTTCTGTAATTACTGTAAGTACTGTAATTTATTCATAGTTAAACTAGTTTGTACATGTACAATAAATCTGTTTGGTTGCCTTATTATAAATATTTCAGACACTTATTTTACAATTTTCTTTTAGTTTAAACAATAAAGTAGTTACCTTAAATTTCTAAAAAAAAATAAAAATAAAAAAAAAGCCTCCTTTAATTCTATTTATTTATTAGTATAAAATATAATCAGATTTTAGATAAATCTAATTCTTGAATATTTAGTAGAGATAGCAAAACAATTATGATACATGTATATCACGGAGATGAGTATTAATAGTATTTAGAATAGCTTTCTGTTACAAATCAAGTATCTCATAAACTGCTTGAATAAAATCTTGTAGTGTTGTTGGCATTTCTAAATTGTCTCTCTCAAAAATGTCGAATTCCATAAAAGAATCTCACGTGCGACAGTGTTGGAAAACTCAGGATCCAGACTCGATGATTACCTTGCCCATTCATGTACATTCCAAGTCCGGTGCACTTTTTTCTTGCTGTAAAGATCTGAACATTGCTGGATGTTAACCAATACAGTCTTCAGTGAATTTGAAATTAGTCTATTACTTGACCCAGATTCGAACAGTGCCAGTCTGGATTTTGACTTGGACAGTGCCAGTTGCTTCCCCCATTCATAACATTTTGAGGGTGGGGTAGGGTCATGTTCCCTTCCCCCCCCCCATGGGATCGCCTCCTAAGACAACATTTATATGCTACACCCTTAGCACTGGCCTGATATCACCTTTAGCCACACCCCCCCCCTCAATTTGTACATCAACAAACTCTGTAATGAACAGATTTGTTTTTACATATTACATATTGGCCGGTATCTCCAGTTTCTGGTTAGCAAACTTGGTTGCAGCTCGCTCGAACATCTTGGCGAAGACGTTCACGTCCTGCGCACCTGAAAATGTTGGCTGTCCATTCATGTAAAATGTAGGAACGCCTGCAATGCAAACAGGAGAGTGGGATAAACTGCATGTTTTTGTGGACACACTGTTAAAGGGGCACTGCGTCCTGAAATCCACAAAATGTTCATGTTTTGGATTGTTTACTTATCCTATTTTAAACATCTGGTTGAAAGGAAACCAACCTAAGGCTTATGTCTTGTACCGTTCAAAACAAAAACAGCCCAGTTGTTTACATCAGATACGACGGAGTACGCATACGTGTTTCCTGTTGTTTCAGTCGATATACTATACACGTTGTGAATGTCACATAAAATTACACATTGCACAAATTGTTTCTTAAACGTCCGCAAAAGGCGATGGCTTTTTGACTGGAATCACACCTAGCAGTTTGTTTTCAAAAATAAAACCACTCAAAATCCAACAAAGAATGTTCGAAACCTAACCTGTTGAACTTTCAGCTCAGTGGATATTACACATTTGGAGAAAACAGTGAAAAACCAAACACAACTTTTGTACACAAAGCACTCTGTGTATTTCCAGAAAAAAATCAGTGAAATTACTATTGTTTGATATCACCTACATTTCTTGATTTCTTAAAATGACAGCAAGCCAGACAGAATAATTTCACAGGATGTTTAACAGTACAAACTTTAATCCAAGTGAACTTCTTGATAATAATTTGGTAGGTTTCTTTTTGGATATATGCAAATGATCCTGTGTGCCTTTAAGCCTTTTTATCAGAAAAAATTGCCGAGAAATGGTTAAATTGTCAAGATGGGCTCCATGCAACAACTAGTTCTCACCCGTAACTCCTTGCCTAGCCCAATGCCTCGCTCTGTCGTATGCATTCTTCTGGTGCGTCTTGTCCTGAATAAATGTCCGAGCCTTCTCCACATCCAGTCCAACGGCATCTGCAAACTTGAGAAGATTCTCTTGGTCAGGTAGCAAACCGTCAGTGAAGAAACCCTGGATATGTAAGACAAAATAGCAGAGTGTACAAATTTTAGAACGGTACAAAGTAGAGTTTATGAATAATACTGTATTACATGGGCATCACAAGGGGGAGGCGCGTTCCCCCAGAAAAGTATTACAAAAATTTAAAAAGGAGACAAAAAAAGAAGAAGACAAAAAGAAGACGACAAGGTGTGAAGTCATATTGCTGTTAATTTATTGAACATTTAACAACATTGGCGTCCGCAGGGGTGTCAATGGGGCAGGGTAGGCAAATGTCCCTGGCTGAAAGGGGCCTAAACATGCTAAAATGCAGCCACTATGATAGGCCTAAAGGTATCGTGGTCTTGAACAAAGTGTCGATTGATGTCCAGCAACCCCTCCCCTTTCGATTTTTCCATGGCTGGTGATTGCTCCCTTCGCTGCTTTTTGGTGAGAACCTTGACCCCCTCAAGAAAAAAATCCTGGTGACGCCCACGTCGCATAAGTACAGAAAAGTCCGCCGACATCTCTAAGTACAAACTGTTTATGAAAATATGTCAGCGAAGGACATAAAACCAATATCAAATTTACATCCCCCAGACAAAAATTCCATCCTTTTAAACGGTTTGATTGCGGTACCTGCTGCTACATCAGACTCTAACTGGCCAACCAATTCCGGCAAGCTCAGAGGTCGAGAGGTAAAGACATCTGCACTTGTAAAGGAGTGGGTTTGAGTCCCAACCAAGTGAATTTTTCCTTGGACAACACTATTAAAGTATACAGTGACATCGGCCAAGGTTAAAACACAATTTAACATTTCCCAAATGCAAATTCGATAAGAAGAACATTGTGCTTTGCCAGTATCATTATCGGGAATTATGATCAGGTTGCATTTATTTCGGTGAGATGCCTTGTGCAAGACTGATCATTAATTAACCCTAATAATCCCCATCCAGTCAAACTCCCATACCACTGCACGGACAACTTGACACATAATGTATGTTTGCATGGGAGGGTGAATGGACTGATCTATTGTGAAAGGGGATGGTAAAACAATGGAGTGGTTACAATAAAGTGTTTAAACAAAGATGAGAAAGGAAGTGACAAATGGCAAGATTCATCTCCTAACCTTGAAGATAGCCTCCTGGAGATCGTTCTGCATCCTGCCTCCCTCCGTCTCCTTGGCAAACTCCAGCAGTGTGTGAGCCAGCACCGTGCAGGGAATCCTCTGGCTCTTCTGTGTGAAGTCAATGCCCACAGCCTGGCCTGCCTCTCTCAGGTTCTGAAATGCACTGTGCACAAATGGGAGGGATGAAATACAAATAAATGCATTTTGTCTGAAGCTCACACATTGAATTTTTTTTTTTCAAATATGCTTGCAAACACCCTCTCCCCACCCACAGCTAAACCCCTGACACTACCCTTGGGTAATACCTCGAAAAATGTATCAAAACGTAAGTGTTTGTTGTAATTTTTGAAAAAAACTCTTTGTCAAGTCTCAACAGGTGCAAGGCTGGTTCACTTCAAATTTCTAATGGCAGCCAATTTAGGATTGTGAATGGAATTGTAATTAACCCTAACGTACCTGAATCCATCAAAATCCACACCCCTGTTTTTGGAATATTTCGGCGGATTTAGAATACCTCCGTATTGAAAATGTTGGGGATTTTGATGGATTCAGGACAGTTAAGCCAAGCGGTACTGCTAACTTTGATGGATTTAGGATCTCACCAGTTTAACTCCTTGGCTACATACATGTTTGGTGTGTACGGGGAAGATGTACTACACAGGTGGATACATGTTGGACTCAGGACACCAACATTTTTTTTGCATTAGACAAAATGGATGGACTTTGGCAGATTCAGAATACTTTCTAGTAAAAGTGCTCAGCAAGGGGTAAGAGTTAATTATTGCAATTTGAATATTTGAAAATATTCAATCAAGTCCATGTCTCTCACCTTGGACTGGGAAACCCTGGGGGTCTAGGCATGCCTTCCTCGGGCATCTCTGGCCTGAGCAGAAACGGCTCCCAGCGCACCACAAACTCGTATTTATCTGCAGTGTTCAAACAGAAACAGTTACATTTTGCAGTGCCAAAACTTGTCGTGGCGCGCAAGTTGCAATGCGACAGCTGTTTCTTGTACAATAGATTTGCCCAGACTGATGGCCAGATATGGGAATCTTTCCCATCTTTTTTGTCTTCATATTTTGCCTGATTTAATGGTGAGCCTTCACTTTGCACATTTTTTTGCCTGCTGGTGAAAGTTTGTACATCAAAGGATATGATCCCAGTGACAGTATGTCATATTTAGGATGCACGCGATGCAAAATGTAATAATAATAATAGAGAAATATATAAAGCATAGACAATCGCAGAAAAATCCACCTCAAGGTGCATATTTACTACACTGAATATGTAACTTAAAGACGAGTGCCAAGAAATAGGAGCGCGTAGCTTTAGGAGGTCTGACGATACTTGCGCATGCGCACGGAGCGCCCCCCCCCCCTCCCCCCGGCCATATGAAGAAAAAGGGGCGTCAGGTTGCAACATTCTTTGGAGATTGTGTAGTTTAGACCCCCTTCCTAAAAGAGAACGAAAATCCACGTTTTAGTTTCTTGACTTACAAAAAATAGCTGGCGATGTCATGGAAGAATTAATTTGGTGGAGAGGGGGATTAGGGTTTACATTTTGTCGTGGAAAGCAGTCGTTGTCTTGCTTTCCGTGACAATGCACCAGACGAAAATTGAACCAACTAGCGGCGCCTGAAAGCAGTGTGGTACCCACTAGGCCTGGGCGAGTCGCGGCGACTATCAATAAATAGTCGCGACTAGTCGGCTAGTCACTGCCCACATACATCGCGTGCACAGATTTTTTTCAATGTCATCATGTGATGCATGGCATTTGCATAATTAACCAAACAAAATGGATGACAGCCGTTGGAACTGGACGTTTTCGACCGAAATCGTCAAGATTTTTCACATTTTTTTGTTGTTGGTCTGTTTCAAGTCGATCTATAGCTTCGTAAATGACTTTTGAATGGTATGAGGTAAGTAAATGGAATCTGGGGTGGACAATATTAATTGAGGTGAAAAGGACAATTTTAGGGAGGCCATTCTGGAAGGGTCTCTTATGACCACACTCTCACGCCGTAGTTCTGTCGCCAGCGCTCTATGTGAATGAATATGAGCATGTCAGCCATGTCAGCTGGTAAATCAAATTAGGTTTTGCCCATGTCAGCTGGAGTTACTCAAGCCAATGCAGTGCAGGCTTCGCTGGACTGGAAAATACAATGATGTACAGTATAGGACAAGAACATCACTCAGATAAAAACAAGTCGCACTCGCATTTTTCAGATGTCTAATTTTTAAGAAATTTCATGATACGCAAACGTGTGTAATCAAATCTGGAAGTTTCACACAAAAATAGACATCTGAAAAAGGCAGCACTTTCTGATTAGCCTATAAAGAGGGGGAGTATGCTTCTTAAGCAAATATAAATTACAAACTAAAGCCTAATGTGAAAATCAAAATGTGACAAAGTTTGACATGTTTTTGAACATGGTCATGGTGTAGTTCGAAAATTTGGGACTCTCAATACTGTGTATGAGAGTCCCAAAACTTAAGGTATCCATATCGTGCAAAAGTTTGTGCTGCATAATAAAACCAGTGTGAATCAAATTTGCAAGCTTCTTACTCACTACAGTTTCTTCAATAATCCCTGAAACTTTTGCCTCGCAAAGTTGCTGTTGTGAGCATTGCCTCACCAAAAATTCAGCTTTTGATTCTAATTTTACAGAGAATTATCAAAATCCAAACGTGAGACATCATGTTGATGTGTGCTGCAATGCATTGTGCAAAAAGACTCCTCAGCTACAACATTTTCATCGTGTAGATAAAACAGCGCCAATCCCGGGACATACCGTTATTTCGTTTTACCGTTTCAGTCCTTCATTTTTAAGGAGCGCGATCGCGCAGGCGCTCCTACTGCGCTCCTCGACTGTCTCGAAGGAGCGCCAAAAATAGCGCTCCTCAGAAATCCAAAAGAGGGCTCGTCAAACACGGGAAGTTTAAAAATAAGAAGTGATAAAACGCAAAGGATTTCAAGTCTGAAGCTACACGTATTTTTCGTTGGTATAATGCCCAATCTCACGTTAATATGCCGCTGGACATCGCTAAAAAATGAACGAACATCGAGCTCGTACGTACTGTAAAGATCGTGTGTGTGCGTACAGCGGTTGTATACTGTGCGTGCACAATCTGCATATCGCATAGAGGTGCATGAAAACACGTGGGCCCGTACGTGCGAGTGCAGCAATGACTGGTTCCCGCTGCGCCGCGTACTAAGTCCCAATGAAGGCATGATGAAAATGCGGTAACCAGTCAATGTAATAGTCGCGCGCGGTGCAATGCACTGCCGTACAGTGTTTTGCGTGCAGGCCGGACGGAATAGACATCGTAAAAATGCCAAGAAAACAACGATTGAGAAGGACGATCTTTGCAAGCTTATTCACAGAACTTGATCTCTCTTGTCTGTGTATGTATTTCCCGTGTTCATGAATTTATTTTGAGGAAGTTTTACTGGTATGTGAAGTGAAACGATGCAGCGTGTTTCACCGAAATCCTATACCGTAAAACGTGTCTCATTGCCGGCCCACCACACACAGTTCATCACAAACGCTCGTACTAGCGCGAAGTTCAGACGTTGTTAGCCAGTTTCTCGTCGTGACTAGCATTGTGTATATGGCATACTTGACCTGCATTTTCCATTATTTTTAAGATTATCGACGGCAGATATTTTCGATAAAACTTAAGGCAAGTTTGTGTCATTTTGAGGCCATTTTTGTATAGATTTCGTAGAGCAATTGAAATAGTTCAGGCTGAAACTTTCATATATTTTTAACGAATCTGAAAGCAAATATTCAGTTGCTTTATGTGCCGTTTATTAACTCTCTATTTTCCAAGTATAATCAAGTGATGAACCAACTGACAACTGTATTAAAAAATGAAAGCCCAAGCAGTAGTCAAACCTTTTATTAATCTCCATTTAGTTAGTTTTCTAAAATAAATTTTACCTTGTCTTACAGTTACAAAAACAAAAAAGTAATGCAACTTGAGCATATGTTATTATGCAAAAACTAATAATAACGCAGCCCCTTGAATAAATCCTTATGTCAAAATAAAACAAAAACAGTGGTAACCCGTCGTTTTACCACTGTTTATCCGTAGATTTTAAGGAGAGCGATTTGCTCTCCTCAAATATTTGAGGAGAGCGATTTATAGCTCTCCTGGATTTTCTTTAAATGAAGGACTGCCGTTTTGGATTTACTCAAAAACAAAAACAGTAAAGGCACCATTGACCGTGTTTTCGTTTTACAGTTTTGTAAAACGGTCAAACGATATTTAGATAAATACGGTTTCTCTGTTTTATAAGTTTAATAAAATTCATAACAGCATGACGATCAATGATTTTTGTTTTACAGTTTTACACAAATAATTTTGAAAAACAGCAAAACGGTCAGTATTGAATACAGACTGTTTTTTTATTTCAGTGTCATAGTGACATTTTGTGGTGCTGGGCAAGGGGGATGGAGGGGGACCATGCTTTACATGAAAAGTGTTACTTCGGCATAATGCGTGGTGCGATTCCTGGCGTGACCCTGACCCCTTTCTCACGCGATTCAGTTGGTGGGGCTTAAGAGTTGCAAGCAAAAATGGCGCTGGAAAACTTCAAGGGAGGACATTACTTTTTACAATGGATACAGGATGGTAATACGTTTGAAGAAGTTGCAGATATTTTAAGGGAATTGGAGTTCGGCGCGGCTCTTCAGTAGCCAGTTCGAAAACCATGTCGTGAGAACGAAATGTAAGCTTCTTACTCACTACAGTTTCTTCAATAATCCCTGAAACTTTTGCCTCGCAAAGTTGCTGTTGTGAGCATTGCCTCACCAAAAATTCAGCTTTTGATTCTAATTTTACAGAGAATTATCAAAATCCAAACGTGAGACATCATGTTGATGTGTGCTGCAATGCATTGTGCAAAAAGACTCCTCAGCTACAACATTTTCATCGTGTAGATAAAACAGCGCCAATCCCGGGACATACCGTTATTTCGTTTTACCGTTTCAGTCCTTCATTTTTAAGGAGCGCGATCGCGCAGGCGCTCCTACTGCGCTCCTCGACTGTCTCGAAGGAGCGCCAAAAATAGCGCTCCTCAGAAATCCAAAAGAGGGCTCGTCAAACACGGGAAGTTTAAAAATAAGAAGTGATAAAACGCAAAGGATTTCAAGTCTGAAGCTACACGTATTTTTCGTTGGTATAATGCCCAATCTCACGTTAATATGCCGCTGGACATCGCTAAAAAATGAACGAACATCGAGCTCGTACGTACTGTAAAGATCGTGTGTGTGCGTACAGCGGTTGTATACTGTGCGTGCACAATCTGCATATCGCATAGAGGTGCATGAAAACACGTGGGCCCGTACGTGCGAGTGCAGCAATGACTGGTTCCCGCTGCGCCGCGTACTAAGTCCCAATGAAGGCATGATGAAAATGCGGTAACCAGTCAATGTAATAGTCGCGCGCGGTGCAATGCACTGCCGTACAGTGTTTTGCGTGCAGGCCGGACGGAATAGACATCGTAAAAATGCCAAGAAAACAACGATTGAGAAGGACGATCTTTGCAAGCTTATTCACAGAACTTGATCTCTCTTGTCTGTGTATGTATTTCCCGTGTTCATGAATTTATTTTGAGGAAGTTTTACTGGTATGTGAAGTGAAACGATGCAGCGTGTTTCACCGAAATCCTATACCGTAAAACGTGTCTCATTGCCGGCCCACCACACACAGTTCATCACAAACGCTCGTACTAGCGCGAAGTTCAGACGTTGTTAGCCAGTTTCTCGTCGTGACTAGCATTGTGTATATGGCATACTTGACCTGCATTTTCCATTATTTTTAAGATTATCGACGGCAGATATTTTCGATAAAACTTAAGGCAAGTTTGTGTCATTTTGAGGCCATTTTTGTATAGATTTCGTAGAGCAATTGAAATAGTTCAGGCTGAAACTTTCATATATTTTTAACGAATCTGAAAGCAAATATTCAGTTGCTTTATGTGCCGTTTATTAACTCTCTATTTTCCAAGTATAATCAAGTGATGAACCAACTGACAACTGTATTAAAAAATGAAAGCCCAAGCAGTAGTCAAACCTTTTATTAATCTCCATTTAGTTAGTTTTCTAAAATAAATTTTACCTTGTCTTACAGTTACAAAAACAAAAAAGTAATGCAACTTGAGCATATGTTATTATGCAAAAACTAATAATAACGCAGCCCCTTGAATAAATCCTTATGTCAAAATAAAACAAAAACAGTGGTAACCCGTCGTTTTACCACTGTTTATCCGTAGATTTTAAGGAGAGCGATTTGCTCTCCTCAAATATTTGAGGAGAGCGATTTATAGCTCTCCTGGATTTTCTTTAAATGAAGGACTGCCGTTTTGGATTTACTCAAAAACAAAAACAGTAAAGGCACCATTGACCGTGTTTTCGTTTTACAGTTTTGTAAAACGGTCAAACGATATTTAGATAAATACGGTTTCTCTGTTTTATAAGTTTAATAAAATTCATAACAGCATGACGATCAATGATTTTTGTTTTACAGTTTTACACAAATAATTTTGAAAAACAGCAAAACGGTCAGTATTGAATACAGACTGTTTTTTTATTTCAGTGTCATAGTGACATTTTGTGGTGCTGGGCAAGGGGGATGGAGGGGGACCATGCTTTACATGAAAAGTGTTACTTCGGCATAATGCGTGGTGCGATTCCTGGCGTGACCCTGACCCCTTTCTCACGCGATTCAGTTGGTGGGGCTTAAGAGTTGCAAGCAAAAATGGCGCTGGAAAACTTCAAGGGAGGACATTACTTTTTACAATGGATACAGGATGGTAATACGTTTGAAGAAGTTGCAGATATTTTAAGGGAATTGGAGTTCGGCGCGGCTCTTCAGTAGCCAGTTCGAAAACCATGTCGTGAGAACGAAATGTAAGGAGGGCAATTTGGGTCCCAGGCAATGACTCGATCCCAAGGACGCATTAACATTCCTAGGTGCATTGCTTAATTGCCGAACCTAAATAAAAAAATGGTCGACAAGACTATTGACCGTTTTTGATTGTCATGTTCTTGTAAAACAACACTCTGAAATGAAGCAGCTATAACCGTTTATCGCTTTCAACAATGAAGAAAAACAACAAAAAGGTCATTGTTTTTTTGACCTAATACCGTTTGACCGTTTTACAAAACTGTAAAACGAAAACACGGTCAACGGTGCCTTTACTGTTTTTGTTTTTGAGTAAATCCAAAACGGTAAAACGAAATAACGGTATGTCCCGGGATTAGCGCCCGCTTGTTGATCAGAGTGAATTCAGCATGTTTCATTTTTTAACAGAGGGCGCTATGTTCTTTTGGCCATCTATTTAAAAACCAGTAAGTTGCAAGGCACTAAGTGCATCTACCCAGAATACCTTGTAAATCACATGCACGTCTCCAGATCGTGGAGAATGACATGGATGGTTTTTGAACTGCCAAAAACCTGCATTAAAATTGGATTTAAGGTCTCAAATTTCGCAGGTGACATGCTTGCAACTAAAGCATTTTGATGTATGTGTTGTGTGGGCATTAATTAGCCGAATGGTAAGTTAAAAAGCGTCAGTAGTAATTTTGCACGTTTTCATGCACTCACGCCGGTCCCTGTCTGGGTCATGGTGTAGCTTGAGTAACTCCAGCTGACATGCTCCATATTCATTCACATGTAAATGAATATGGAGCATGTCAGCTGAAGTTACTCAAGCTAGTCATGGTCATGATGGTGGAAGTGTGGCCTTTATTTACGGAGGTAGTCCAGTGCATTGGCCACATTTATGGGATAGTCAGAGAAGATTTATCTTAAGGCTGCAAAAGTTATTTTGGAATGATTAAAACACTTTAAACTTACAGAAAAAGGTAATACACAAGTTCCCATTCTTTCCTACAATTACGACCACAATTACTCCCATGGTTGACGCTGTGTCATGATCCTTTTGAGTTGTTTGTTTATTTCTTGCATGACTTGCAAAAAGTGCATAAGTGTGATGAGCTGCTGCTCAGTCATAAACTGTGCTTGTGCTATGCTGCAGCTAGCCCCACTAGTGTGGCCGCGGTATGCTGCGCTGAACCTCTGGCCACACACCGTGGTACTGCACACTACTGAGGGCGTTTTCATAAAAATTGCGGTCCGTTTCTTACATATGGTTGTATTCAATGATGTCTCATCTATCACTTCTGAGATGCTTAGGTGTAATGATGTTCAATTTTCCGAGATATTCTTGAATCTTTCTGGAGTCCATATGCACTCGCGAAACGTCTGGTGATGGCAGCCATTTTGAATGTGACGAGAGATGACCTCAAGCTGTGACGTCGCGTTTATGCAAATTGCTTGTCGAGCGAGGGCGCGAGTTGCAAATGCGACGGCTGTTTCCTGTGCCGTGGATCCTGGATAGAGATCAGTGCACGTGGCCCCCAGACGATAAATCATAAATGCATGGTACAGGAGACAGCCGTCGCATTTGCAACTCGCGCCCTCACTCGACAAGCAATTTGCATAAACGCGACGTCACAGCTTGAGGTCATCTCTCGTCACATTCAAAATGGCTGCCATCACCAGACGTTTCACGAGTGCATATGGGCTCCAGAAAGATTCAAGAATATCTCGGAAAATTGAACATCATTACACCTAAGCTAGCTCTACTGAGTGGAGCGTCGAATTACGGGTACCCCTCCATACCAACGCTCCACCCAAGGTGGAGACGGCTGAAACGACACGTTCTAAACAAATGAATGACGTCTCCACCTTGGGTGTGTTCAAAGCCCATACTGTCGTACGGCGCGGATCAGAGCACGTATCAGTACACGAAACAGTCGTTGATAAAGCGCGACTTGTTTTTCTTCGCGATCGAGCAACGACGGTGACGTCACGTCAGACGCTCTCATTGACAAGCTAATTCAAGAACTGAGCCTCCATGCAAACACATTGAACTGTAAGTTTTCAGACTATTTTGCTGTTTTTTTTCCAAAATGTTCGCTGTTTGGGAACAATATATGGGGTCTCATGGAATGTCAAGAATGTATAGATCAATCCAGGATAACTGTCTCTCTCATTTGTAATCTCTTTACCGTTTTTTGGGGGTCTTTTTGTCCTCGCGTGGGTTTGTGACTATGCTACCGTGATGGTGCCCCCAAAGTATGGCGAATCGGTGGAGCGTTGGTATGGAGGGGTACCCGTAATTCAACGCTCCACTCAGTAGAGCTACACCTAAGCATCTCTCAGAAGTGATAGATGAGACATCATAGAATACAACCATATGTAAGAAACGGACTGCAATTTTTATGAAAACGCCCTCAGTAGTGTGCGGTACCACGGTGTGTGGCGAGAGGTTCAGCGCAGCATACCGCGGCCACACTAGTGGGGCTATGCTGCAGCTACACTTTTGTGCCAAAACGAAAATTTATAACGAAGAGCTCACACAAACCTTTTTGTTGTCGCACTGCTTCTTCCAAGCGTCTCTTGCCAACCCAGCACCACGGGCATATCACATCACTCACGACATCCACGTGAACGAGGGCTTTTCTACTCATTCTGTAGTATTATAGTTACTACTGTAGGCCTACTACAATCAATAACTGTTAAAACTGAATTTCACAACTTCGGTGTCGATGAATGCATAATATCATCACATGCATTAACCTCCGTCAATGGAGGGCGGTGTTCACAAAGCTGCCACGCGCGATGGGCGGGGCAAGATCAAAAGTATTATTGATCAACATGAACCCCCCCATGAAATGTTCCGCCCCCAGCTCCCCCCACTGAAAAATACCTGGCTACGCCACTGATCAAGAGGCCGAAGTTCCTGGTCGTAATTTGAAGAAAGTTCACTATTGTCCCCATACATAATTATTGCTTTCCCTTGCTAGACCCATAGACGTCAGAAATCCTACATTTCTATATCTTTCTATATCCCTTTACAATCACTTGGTTTCAAATTATATAAATTAAAGAAAAAAATTATGTTCCCTGGTTCCTACTTTTTTTTAATAATTGTTTTGCAGACAAAGATAGAAAGATAAAAAATAACCCTGTACTTGAAGCAATTTTAGGCCGCAGGCCAATCTTAATATTTAGGGGTTTTTAGTCTGTACACAAACTCGCAAAGTCTGAATTTCTGAAGACAAGTTCGTAGTTACTTTAAATAAAAGCTAACTTTTAGTCCCAAATTTCTTCAAGATTCGATAGTTTTAATGGAAACTTTCATAAATACTGAAAAAGTCATTTTTTTTTTAAGAAATAAATAGACCGGTCTCGTAAAACAAGCTTGGAGATGATTTCATTAAACTTCTCCCAATTCTCTCTGTATAATTGCATCAAACTGTAACGAGTCCTGCATCTTTTATGGAATTCTCATTTCTTCTTTTTAATGACATACAAAAAAACTTGATGAAATAAACCCTCTCAGGACCAGACTATAATTGGGTCTTGCGGGACCGGGAAGGAGGGGCGGGAAGGCTGGGAGGGAAGGGGAGGGGGAACACTGTGCGCCAATCATGGCAGGAAAGTTGGTTTGTTGGTAATCAATGGTATGATTTGATTTAGTTGCACTGCGGTGACACAACAGGGCACTTTGCTTAATCATTTAATTTGCCTAGATTAGTCATGACATTATTGTTGACATAATTTCTACGTTTGTATTTCAAAAGTTTTCAAATTTGGCAAAAACATTCTTTGGCTCTGTCAGCATTTATCCAATTACATATTTGTTAACACCCACAATTCAGTGACAGGGGCGCTATATATACTTTCTTTTGGTGCAAAATTGTAATTGTTCATGATTTTGCACAAAAATCTGAATTTTTCCGACCAAAATGGGCACGTTATGAATCATGCCAAGACTGTCAAAAAGTACCCAAAAAGGGAAACATTTCTGGGAAAAAATGTGAAAATTACAAATGGCTTTTTGTGTACTTGGCAGCCATATTGGATTCCCAGCACTTTTATAGTTGGTCACGTGTTCGTAAATTTAGTGTGAAGTTGATACTTGACGGGCTCGGGCTGAGAAAACATGGTTTTGACCCATCACAGAAATGCATATTTCCATGTTTTTATACCGTAAAATGGCCAAATGTTATGATTAATAATGTTTTTAAATTGGTTGCCATGGTTACCATGGACATTCACCGGATTCCGTTTTAGTGCCTGGGACCTCATATAAAACCTTGAAAAGTCACCAAATTTCATGTTGATCGGTCAAAAGTGTATTATTGCCTATAAAGTGTATTATTATCAGTACTTACAACATTGGGCATTCCCCCGCCCCTCTTTTGCTAATAACATTTCATAAATGTTTCCGTTTTTTGCATAGAAGTACTTGGCTTTCCCTTGTCAAATGACTACTATTGACATCAAAATTAAGCATTCACTGAGAGAACAAATTGATAATGATGTGAAGATTTTATTTCCAAAACGTGATATTTCCATTCCAGGAAAAAGGGAACAGTTTCCACAATTATGAAACTGTAACAAATAAAAACATTATGACAGCTGATGACTCTAAATTTCACTTTTCTCTTTATTAGTTAATGAAGTTTTAGTTTAAAGGGAATGTACAACATTTGCTTTTGCTGTAATTTTCAGAAATAAATGGATTTGGAGGATTAGCATGTTATAGACAATATTGTTAAACTGACTTGTTTCACGTTTTGGGCTTGTAGACGCTGGAAAAACCAAGAAAACCTATCATGTTCTTGTAGTCTGATTCCCTGACCCCACTTAAAATGAAACAAAGCAATTAATACACTTGGGGAATTGTAGGCTCAGAGAATCAGTTTAGCAGGCTTGTACCCCTTCACAGGTGTGTAATCAATTGCAAAGAAAAGTCAGAATAACTAAATATGAAAACTTAGGAACAGTTTTTGGGGGAAAAAAAACAGTTTTCTCCAATGCTGGTCGGCCAACCAGCGTTAGAAAAATAGTTTTTCTTGAAAATGTCAGCACACCAGGAGCCATGATTTTAAAGGATAACTTGGACTGTCAGTCCCTAACAATTCAGTAAGGTATTTCGTGATAATTTGATCATTTCGTTTTTGATGTTTGCAAATGTTGTATCTTCCCTTTAACTACATAAAAACCTGTCGAAACTGACTTCGGGAAGCCAGGAGATATCGAGAGGATGTGATCGGCTAAAAGGTAACAAAATGGCATTAAATTTTGAAACAAATGCGTAATGATCCCTTGATGATGGATGTAAAATATTTGAAAAAGATTATCCTTCAGATGAGCTCCTAAAAGCTCTGTCACAGGGAATAAACAACCTGGAAACAAGCAGGGCAATTCCATGGTAAGTGATGTTACATTTGGAGCGGGTCTTATCTGTGTTCGGTTTTTCTATCGAGTCGAAGCATTAAGAGTGGATTTTTCTCACAGAAGATCCTTTAAAATTAAGTGACTAAACTGCGATAAAAAAGGTCAGCAAAAGGAATAATCTATTGGTTTGGCAATAAGTTTTTGATTGGTATAATAAACTCAAGTTACGAAAAAAGGGCATGAATAAAAATTAAATAGCAAACATTTGAAAGTTTCACACATAATGTGCAATGATGGGGAAAGTGCACTTACATCATTAGAGTACTCTACCGTAATAATTATTAAAAAATAAGCAATAGTAAATTTCCCCGAGGCCGAGAGATATATTTTGGAAACTCGCGTTATGGTAACTCACGTTACAGTTTGTCTTCTCGTCTTTGGTACAAGTTTAAACATTCAAGAAACTAATAATCGAACCACAAAACTCTTGTGGCACAAAATAATTATGAACCTTGCTTTCTTCCTTAAAAACAAAAAGTCACAACAATTCATGCATTTTCCATATAACTAGGTGCAAAAAGGACGACCTTAAATCGTTATTTTTCGGCAGAATACCAATTTGTGGAAACAAATACACGTAACCATATTCTATTTTACTGGAAAATCATTCAAACAAGGGTTCTTGTTTGTCTCTTTTAATTTTACACCACATTTGAGATTATGGTACTTGTCATTTGAAGATTTCTTAAATTTTCCATTTTTCAGCCATATCCACATTCTCATGGAATTACCCAACATGCAGCTTGACTTTTACGGGAAACACATCGATCGATACAGCTAAGAAATAGCTAATAAGGAAGTTTCAGTATACTGTACTGTCTTTTGTGAAAAATCATGACTCCAGAAAATCTTTCTTGAGTATTGTAGCAAGGAAGTAACAAACAATCTTTAGTAGTAAAACAATGTAATACTGTCAAACATATAAAAAAAAAAGAACCCTTTGAGTTATCATTTTCACACCTTTATGAATATTATTACCAAAACATAACAGCAAAGGATCCCCATTTTGATAGATTGGATCAAATCTGTGTTGGCTGTCTCAATCACATAAAACCTACATGAGAAAAATTCAAATTTATATTGTGTAATATTAAACTTTATGTGACCTTTTTTTAATCAGAGATTTACATTGACAGCAACAACTAAGAATTCTATTGATTTGATTAAATACCTCGTGTATCATATTAACTCAAATGCCTTGCTTAATTGTGTGTGACAGAAGACAAAGATAAAAACCCAAACTGCTGTGTCAGGCTGCTATGTCAGCATTACGCTAATGATGCGGGCATTCAGTGCATAATAAAGGCAACATTCATCTGTACTGGATCCAATGATGAGTTGTACTGGATCCAATGATGACCAGTTTCATGATTCTTATGACTTGGTACAAAAGCAAGGCAAGTTGGCTGTTATAAAAAGTACATCAGACTTTATATTAATACAGAATAGAAGTTATAAAAATAGAACAATCTGGCTCACTTTGCCCAATCTTCAGATGAGCAATATTAAATGTTCACATAGTTTTGTTTGCATTTGAGACAGACCCTACTAGGATTGAAAAGTCAAGCCATCTCACTTTATTTCTGTTATTTATTCATTCCATTTCTTTATACCCAGGGTGTGCCTGGAACAGTTGTAAAAAACCTTCCATTGGGGCCCTGCATACATTACAAATTATTAAATAATGTTCAGCACAGGAAAACTCATCAGAAAAGTGCACTGGCGAAACAGACAACGAATATTAATACTTACAAACACAGGTATTTCAGAAATGTTTACAGAAATGATTGTACACTGCAGGTCAACCAGGTCAGTAGGCAATTTGCAGCAATATTCATTTAACAAGCGATACAAAAATAACAAAAATATAAAAATATAAATTACCTCTGCATATTTACAAACAATTTATCATGTAATGTACAATTATTACAGTTAATGAGAATGACTGGTTGTATTTCTGCATGTACATGTTATCCCCAATCATCATACCATAGAGTAATGACCACACTACATGTAATTACAACTCTTACATCGGTCACAGTCAAGTTACTGCAATACAGAGATAAGGATCCTCATTATTCACAGACTACAGATAGTTCTTACAAATATCTCCCTCTCTGAAAAATATCCTGGTTAACTAGTGTTTGAACAAATTTCTACATTGTTGGCCGTGCCCCTTGGTACAATGTGCAAGGTGCAGATAAACTATCCAATTCAGAAATTATTTGCTTGGGCAGATCTTTAGAAGTGTTTTCACAGAACTTGACAATGAAACTCACAAAATGTCACCCGAACCAGCACTTGTGCTGGATATTTCCCCATCAATGTGGGAAGGTCCAAATTTGACTGTAATGATTAACCCTAAAGGGGCCGGGTTATTTTGACCATCTCTCAGCCGGGCGGATTCCGCCCCCCCCCCCAAGATCTCGGCCATCGAGTGACGAAAAAAATTGAAACTCAGCACATGCATAGAGCAACTCTTCCTAAACATACCCAAGAAATTCCATGACTATAGGTCAAAGGGTTTTGGAATTATGGCTTATTAATTATTCATATGTACGAATGGCAATTCTGCTCTGTGTACACGACGTATATGCGAAAATTCAGTTTTCACGGCGCGTAGCGCCGGAAAATTTTTCGCTACACGGCAACCTGTGGTCCGATTTTAATGTTTTTGGTATCAAAAGATGCGCAAAGCTCGAGGCTAAAAAGTCATAACAGCTCACGTCGCGAAAAAAATTTTTTAGAGGCTATCACGGAAAATGTTGAGGGGGGGGGCGGATTCCGCCCCCGGCCCCTTTAGGGTTAATCTGAGCCGACAGTTCAAGTCAGTTGATGCAGCTAAGGGTTCAAACCTGACAAGGCCAAGGGACTTTCTGTATGGGCCGGGGAGACATTAAGGGGACAAAGGAATGTTGACTTTCAGTTGATGAGGGTGATTGAATTGGCTTGGAGTCAGTACAAGATCTTCAAATGTATGAGAGGTAGTACAGGAAAAAAACACAGCAGCAGAAACAGAGAGACACGTGAAGAGCTGATAGGCTGAATGTGGGAACTCACTCCCCCAGGGAAACACAAACCAGCAGAGATAGACAGAGGCATGTTCAAGGAAAGATACACTCACAGCTGATAGGCAGAATGTGTCAGTCAGAGGGTGGTAGATGACTGGGACTCACTCCTCCTGGGAAAACACAAACCAGCAGATAGACAGAGGCATGTTCAAGGGAAGATACACTCACAGCTGATAGGCAGATGTGTTCAGTCAGAGAGTGGTAGATGACTGGGACTCACTCCCCCAGGGAAACACAAACAACCAGCAGATAGACAGAGGCATGTTCAAGGGAAGATACAATCACAGATGATAGGCAGAATGTGTCAGTCAGAGGGTGGTAGATGACTGGGACTCACTCCTCCTGGGAAAACACAAACCAGCAGATAGACAGAGGCATGTTCAAGGGAAGATACACTCACAGCTGATAGGCAGATGTGTTCAGTCAGAGAGTGGTAGATGACTGGGACTCACTCCCCCAGGGAAACACAAACAACCAGCAGATAGACAGAGGCATGTTCAAGGGAAGATCCCCTCACAGCTGATAGGCAGAATGTGTCAGTCAGAGGGTGGTAGATGACTGGGACTCACTCCTCCTGGGAAAACACAAACCAGCAGATAGACAGAGGCATGTTCAAGGGAAGATACACTCACAGCTGATAGGCAGATGTGTTCAGTCAGAGAGTGGTAGATGACTGGGACTCACTCCCCCAGGGAAACACAAACAACCAGCAGATAGACAGAGGCATGTTCAAGGGAAGATCCCCTCACAGCTAATAGGCAGAATGTGTCAGTCAGAGGGTGGTAGATGACTGGGACTCACTCCCCCAGGGAAAACACAAACCAGCAGATAGACAGAGGCATGTTCAAGGGAAGATACACTCACAGCTGATAGGCAGATGTGTTCAGTCAGAGGGTGGTAGATGACTGGGACTCACTCCCCCAGGGAAACACAAACAACCAGCAGATAGACAGAGGCATGTTCAAGGGAAGATCCCCTCACAGCTGATAGGCAGAATGTGTCAGTCAGAGGGTGGTAGATGACTGGGACTCACTCCCCCAGGGAAACACAAACCAGCAGAGATAGACAGAGGCATGTTCAAGGAAAGATCCCCTCACAGCTGATAGGCAGAATGTGGTCAGTCAGAGGGTGGTAGATGACTGGAACTCACTCCCCCAGGGAAACACAAACCATCATAAACATGACAACGGGACTCGCTTTCCCAAGGAAAACACAAAGTGTTATAAACACTCAAATGAAAATGTCAATGAAAGATCCCCTCACAGCTGGTGACTTTATAACAGAATGTGTTAAGTCAGAGGGTGGTAGATGGTTGGAACTCCAGTCCCCCTCCCCAAAGAGGGGAAACAGAAAGTGTAGGAACCACTCAGACGTGAAAGAAAACAAGCCTTCACAAATAATATAGACAGCTTCACAAGACAACAATCGCAGATTGCTGAACAGAATCTTACAACCAGATATTAACCTTTCCAGCTTTGAAATGGGTGACAACACAGATAACACAGTTGACTGATAGAAGTGTACTGGACTTGCATGATGTTGCTGAGTCACCATGTCTTGTGTATAATGAAGAAAGGATTCAGCAATCCGACCAATTTAGGCAGAAGTCCTACATACCCATCAGTGCCACGCCTACAGTGTCTATGCTTCAACTGTCAATGTGCAGCTTTAATAGGAAGATCTTTGAGAATTTCTAAATGGTTCTAATGAAGGAGCCACAATATGTCACTGAGGAAATCTCTCTGTTAACTCAAATCACTCCCGCTACAATTTTGCTTCTAGATTTGTTCAGGTCTATACCCTCCACCCTGCCAAAAGAAAAAAAGGACCAGTGAATTATATTTTACTGAGCAGACTCTTGAGACGAAAAAGTCTGACCCTTTGATGACAGATTTATTCAATCTGACAATAGTTATTATTCATACATTAACATTTGCATTGTTTCATTGTGACTAATCCAACTCAGGGTGTGCAATATTTTCTATTTAAAAAAAAAATTACGACAATTTTATTTTATTTAAATCAGATTTTTTTTATTTGTCTAACTTTCAAAATATTGATTTGTCAAAAAAAAATGTGTCTAAATCTCCCCATGCACACTTACACCCATAACTAAGGAGTTTTCAGGTTCCTATAATACCCATCATCCACAAAACTCAATAAATTGATCAATGCTTTTGAAACAATTCTATTGAATCAGTGGTTTAAAAAAATCACTTGATTTCATCTACATGTAGTCAACCTCACTTGGTCAATGATACATTAATACTGAAGACATGTTATGGGTGCATGGCTTGATTGATACAGCTGAGATATGTTGTTCGTGGATATATGAAAAACGTGATTCATGGTATTGTACAAGATATACAAAAACATATACAGGATGAGTCAAAAAAAGCAGAACCCCTAAAATTATATTTCATATTTTAAAAAAATATGTAGCACCAAAAATAATAATGAATGGAAAGCCAATTTCATAAGCTACTTTAAGATGAAAAAATAATGAAATTGCTCAATCCGTGCATTCAAAGAATTTAAACGCAATGACCGTAAAACCTGTTTCGTCCCAAAAAAAAAGCAATTTGTGTATTCTTACTGCTTGGAACAACAAAGAAAATGACTCAGAATACTTGTTTCAACAACTGTCAACAACTGTAATACACAATATCCTTATTAACAACCCTGGTTGGGCAAACAATATGATTAACAAAAACCAATAAAAAGAATATTTTGAACTTTTAAACCGAGGTTTTATCGCTGGTGATATTTGAAGACCATTGTGACGACGATTCTTGAAATCACATTTTCGGACGAAAGAGGTTTTAGGGTCATTGCGTTTAAATGTTGATATTCTTTGAACGGATTGAGCAATTTCAGTATTTTTTTTCATCTAAAAGTAGCTTAAGAAATTGGCTTTCCAGTCATCATTATTGTTGGTGCTACCGTACATATTATTTTAAATATGAAATAAAATTTGGGGGTTTTTGGTTCCGATTTTTTTTTACTCACCCTGTATGAGAACAGTTCTTTATTAACATGTTTATTTCATAAAAATGCTTTTTATTCCAAAACTGGCAGCACTGATCCTTGTGTAACTAATATAGTGTTTGATTGAAGGTCCTTCATACAAGGTGGAGAACAGAAATCAGGCCTTGCACCTTTAAAAGGTATTATATCATAGGCTATCAGCTTTGGTCCAAAAATTGGGCCACCGGTATCAAATGATTAAAAGCAGCAGTGTTCATAGCGATCTTTGGCAAGGTATGCAAATCTAGAGTTGGAAAATGTGTGATAGCTTTGCAGTGTGAGCGGTGGCAGTTTTTTGGGTGTTATCACTTATCATTTTTTTTTCCTCAAAATTGCTGCCAATATGTTTGTTACCGGATTAATTAAACATGTACATGGTAACAAGCATGTACTGGCTGCAATGTTTTTTTAACGCGATAGCACCCCATAAAGCTGCCACCACTGCAATGCTTTCACATATTTTCCAACTACAGGGGTGCATACCTTACCGAACAAAAATCACAATGAGCATTATTCCCCTAATTTGATACCGACCAAACCCCCAGGCTGATGGCCTATAAAACTTAATCTCAAAGTTTTGTGGAGAAATGTTAGGAATAAATGCTATCAATTGGGACTTTAATACACCTTTAGATGGTTCAGGTAAGCCTGCATGTACACCCGCACAGTTGATTCACAATGTTACTGTATACAGATCAATTAGGAATGATTAAAGCAAACGTGAGTGTGCTGTCTTTAAAGGGAATGTACAACATTTGCTTTTCCTACAATTTTCAGAAATAAATGGATTTGGAGGATTAGTATGTTATAGCAGATATTGTTAATCTGATTTTGTTCACGTTTTGGGCTTGTAGATGCTGGAAAACCAAGAAAACAAATCATGTTCTTGTAGTCTGGTTCCCTAACCCCTTAAGATGAAACAGAGAAATGTATAGACGTTGGGGAATTGTAAGGTCAGCGAATAAGTCTGGCAGGCTTGTACCCCTTCAAGGGTGTGTAATCAATTGTAAAGAAAATGCAGAACAACTGTTAGAGGTTTAAAAAAAAAAACCACTTTTCTCAAACACTGTTCGGCTGACCAGTGTTGGCCTTCGTTTTTTTGATGTTTGCAAATGTTTTATCTTCCCTTTAAAATCAAAACTTTGAAGAAAAACTTTTAAACTCAGATCTTGACTTTAATCAAAACCAATGATTTTGGGTATTATGCAAAACCAATATGTAAGTTGAGTCGATGCTGATGAAGTAGGGGTGTTTGAATGTGTTAACAATATCTTACACTTTGTAACTACATGTAAGTGGAATCAGTTGATTTAAATGATTAAAATGACCCTCAGTCAATTTACTTTGCCAAAAACAAGACTGTTACCAAATGATTTAAATCAGTAATTTTAAAAACAAATCATTTGATTTAAGTCAGTGATGTTTTAATGACTAATCCATTCTTCTTCAGGTCACTCAGTGACTCATTAATATGGTTCTTGTCTTTCTTTGTTAGGTGACAGCCTATGAGGTTCAGCCTCTGGAGGGGCAGCAGCTGCTTTACCTCCATGCACAACAATGCTGCTGTACCACCCAGTCTATTACCAGAAAGATCCAATTCACCCAAGTTGGGTAGATCCCTGAGTGACTCAGCAACATGTTTGATGTCCTTTCCATTCAATGAGCAGTAACCCAAGTCCAGCTTTGTAAGGTACTTCAACTGCTTCAAATGCATGCACCATAATGCTGCTGTACCACCCAGTTTATTACCACGAAGATTCAATGCACCCAAGCTGGGTAGATCCCTGAGTGACTCAGCAACATGTCTGATGTCCTGTCCATTCCATGAGCAGTCACTCAAGTTCAGCTTTGTAAGGGACTTCAACTGCTTCAAATGCATGCACCATAATGCTGCTGTACCACCCAGGTTTATATTACCAGAAAGATGCAATTCACCCAAGTTGGGTAGATCCCCGAGTGACTCAGCAACATGTTTGATGTCCTGTCCATTCAATGAGCAGTCACTCAAGTCCAGCTTTGTAAGAGACTTCAACTGCTTCAAATGCATGCACCATAATGCTGCTGTACCACCCAGGTTTATATTACCAGAAAGATTCAATTCAAACAAGTTGGGAAGATCCCTGAGTGACTCAGCAACATGTTTGATGTCCTGTCCATTCCATGAGCAGTCACTCAAGTTCAGCTTTGTAAGAGACTTCAACTGCTTCAAATGCATGCACCATAATGCTGCTGTACCACCCAGGTTTATATTACCAGAAAGATGCAATTCACCCAAGTTGGGTAGATCCCCGAGTGACTCAGCAACATGTCTGATGTGTTGTCCATTCCATGAGCAGTCACTCAAGTTCAGCTTTGTAAGAGACTTCAACTGCTTCAAATGCATGCACCATAATGCTGCTGTACCACCCAGGTTTGTATTACCAGAAAGATTTAATTCACCCAAGCTGGATAGATCCCTTAGTGGCTCAGCAACATGTTTGATGTCCTGTCCATTCAATGAGCAGTAACTCAAGTTCAGCTTTGTGAGGGACTTCAACTGCTTCAAATGCATGCACCATAATGCTGCTGTACCACCCAGGTCATTACCAACAAGATCCAATTCACACAAGCGGGGTAGATCCCTGAGTGACTCAGCAACATGTTTGATGTCCTGTCCATTCAATGAGCAGCAACTCAAGTTCAGCTTTGTGAGGGACTTCAACTGCTTCAAATGCATGCACCATAATGCTGCTGTACCACCCAGGTCATTATGAGAAAGATCCAATTCAGGTACCAAGTTGGATATATGCCTGAGCAACTTAGCAGTATCTGCATTGCTCTTGAAATCTACAGTATTAAGATTTGTCATTGCACACATGGTAACAGCTAACTCCTCAATTAACCATGTCCATTTACAAAAGTGTACATGTAATTTATGTACCTTAGCAAGGTAAGCATTTCCACTGTCTTTTGTCTGTTCCGCAACACATTTCAGAAAGTATATGACTGAGTTCAGACAATCCCTGTCAAGCCTATGAATGTAAATCTCATCTGTTATGAATGAATGTATGAATTCCTCTGGAGGCAAACGTTTGGATTGACCTTCAAAGAAACAATGAAGTGCCAACTGACCCATCTTTGATTTGAATGACAACTTCTTCTGATACCTCACCTGAAATACCTTCAGAATCTCATATGTACATGCCTCATTGTCACCACAACAAAAGCGCAGAAGATACTCAAACCTCCTTGCACCCTTTGACATAATTTCATTCAAAATCTTCTGAAATTCCTCTGGGTCTGCTTTTAACAAGCTTTGCAGGTAAGCAGCAGCAGAGAACTCCTGAAATGTCTTGTGAAAAAACTGAATACAGTTGTGATTGTGTTGTCTCTGTCTCGTCAGAATACCTGCTTTCAGAGCCAGGTCAAGCACACTCGGCTCAAAATCACTTTCTTTGAAAGAGAGTGACTGATCTGGAGAAAGAAGATCATGCAACGCAACCTTGCCAATTTCAATCACAACTTTTGCTACTTCATCTTGGGAGTCCAATCCTTTTCTTTGGAAGATATATAAAAATTCATTATGATACAGACGTGACATTGTTTCTGGGAGTGTGCAATTTTCTTTCCATAGTACACACATCAAAAGAAGGAGCATTGGACTTGAATCTAAGGCAGACAAAAGGCCTGACGATTTAATCTTTTTAAGAAGCCCCTTGGCCTTGTCAGGTTCACCAACATAAAATCTATGAACATACTTGGTGACATCTTTCCTACTGAAACCCATGACCCTGACATGTGTGAATGGTTCCTGAACCAGTTCCTCTGATACAAGTCTGTCAATGTGTGAGGGACGTGTGCTTACAAGTACAGTACAACCCCTCAACACCTTACCACTAAGGATCTCCAGGATGGAACCAAATGAGGATTCACACAAGGAGGTAGTCATGAGCTCATCAAAGCCATCTAGTAGAACAAGGACTTTTCCAGGACTCTTCTTGATAAACATGTCCAGGGCACCTCTTTCAATACTTACATCTTTAGCCAAGAGTTGGTCAATAACCGCATCAATAAGATCTGAACTCTGCTCCAGTGCGTGCATATTCAACAGGAAGACAAGTTTATACTTCTGTAGTACCTGACTAGAACCAACTGCCCAATCATATGCCATTTTGTCAAACAGTGTGGTCTTTCCTCTACCAGCCAACCCAGTTAAAACAGCTATTAGGATCGGGTCTCCCTCTTCTGTCTCAAGTTGTAATATATCATCATATGATGCCAGCTTCTTCACTCTGTCCTTACCAAGTATTAACTGTAACTTTGTGTAGATTTCTGTCATGTGTTTCCTGTCATCACCCACCCATGGAATCAACTTAACAAAGCTACCTTTCCCCCTGTAGTAGGACTTCAGTTCACCTTCACAGCAATCAGCAGCATCTTGGGCTGGACTGTCAAGCTTCATCTTTTTGGGGGCGCTGCGTCCTACAATATTAAAATGAGCATAGAGTTGAATGACTTAATCATGCAATGCATTTTGGCATTCAAGCAATAAATTGGCTCCTTGTCTGTAAAAAGTACCATTTCGAGCTGAAATATTTGCTCATTGTTTGCAAAAAATTAAAGCACTACTGCTTGTTGCTTTGTGGGGTTGGGAGGATAAATCTTGACAGGATTGAAATAACTTCCCGTTTACTGATGCATGAATCTTAACCACTCACACAATAAGTGTTGCAAAAGCTCTGCAATTAGTAACAGATGATAAGTATATTTTCATAAAACAAGTCCTATTTTCAAAGAGACAAATTCTGAGGAAAAAAATATGTTGTGCTTTTAAAACTGTGATGTACATTACGTCGCAGAGCTGACATACCGACTAATAAGTGAAAAGTCTGTTTCGAGTAATTCGTTCTAAGTTGGACTTTTTTCTGAGCGTCATATTTCACCCTTAATGTTTCGATAATAACCCTTCTGGTGTATATTCAAAATAAAATAGGAAACGTACGTAGTATCCATCAGCAGAGGTGGCAGCAAGTCATTTTTTGCAAGTCCAAGTCAAGTCACAAGTCCTTGTTTGCAAGTCCAAGTCAAGTCAAAAGTCATTAGGTCCAGTCACAAGTCAAGTCACAAGTCATTAGGTCCAGTCACAAGTCAAGTCACAAGTCATTAGGTCCAGTCACAAGTCAAGTCACAAGTCATTTGGTCTTAACACAAGTCAAGTCACAAGTATCTTTGTCCAAGAACACGTCAAGTTGCACATTATTTTGTCCAGCTGTAATAAGCAAAAAGAACCTGGTGTCAACTTACGAGTTATTTTGAACATGCCTCCCTAATTCCCCTTTTTCAATGTGTTGCAATTACTATTTTTGAAGTTTATCACATATCTGTCGGATATTAGCCCTTTGTATACTTTAATAAATTTACTTAACATTGTAGAGATAAATGTTGAAATGACATGAAAAAAAGACTTCACTCACTCGATTACATGTAGTATACTAACACTTTATTGTTCAATTTTCATGTACTTGCTGCCACCTCTGTATTTTACATGCAATTGACAAAGGCCTGCTTTCTTTTCATGAAAGGTTCCTTTCAGGTCTATTTTCTGGAATGAAACTTTCTCGCTGCAATTATATAAACTGCATTTATAAACACCTTGAGTGGCCTTTTTGGGCCTTGTGTTGGGCGACTTCAATTGAAAAAAAATCTATTTTTTCATGTACAAACTGTTACACTTCAATTAAACAAGATTTGTTAGCATAGTATCACTCAACTTTGCTCTGTGTGGCCTCATAATTATTCCTCCATGACTGAATACACGTTCGATGGGAGAGCTAGTAGCAGGAACAGACAGCACCCTCAAAGCAAGAGGAAAGAGTCTGGGGAGGCTGTTCTTATTTACCAACCAGAAGTGCACGCAACGTGACAGCTCAGCTCACTGATATGATCTACAGCTGCAGCTGGGCGAAGTAGAAACCGCGCAAGCCAAAGTCCGTTTTTTAATGCACGTAAGGCGTAAACCGAATAGCTAATTAAAAGTATAATAGCTTAATTAAAGTGTATTGGGTCGCTCGAGTAGCGTCTGACTTGGGATGGTAACAAGTCATTTTTGGCAATCCCAAGTCAAGTCACAAGTCATTGTTTGCAAGTCCAAGTCAAGTCACAAGTCAAAGCTGGTATTTGCAAGTCAAGTCACAAGTCACAAAAATAGCGACTCGAGTCCGACTCGAGTCCGACTCGAGTCCGACTCGAGTCCGACTCGAGTCCGACTCGAGTCCAAGTCACATGACTTGAGTCAGCAACTCTGTCCATCAGGTTACTTATTTAATCAGAGAAGTTGTGCGATATGTTTTTATTTGATCGTTAACGTATTCATCAGTTTGTCAAATTACAAAATCTCTAATAGCCGGTTGTTCTTTACACTATTTGTATGCTATTCATCAGTTTGTCAAATTCGTCAAATTCCGTATTCGTCACTATATCAAATTATGGATTTGTTATTATGACTGATTCGCCACAGGCGGGGCTCCGAATTTCAAAATCCAGACAAGAATTAAGAATATTGGCATAAATACTTTAGAGAGCAACCTTCAAAAACCACCAAAACCACAAAATCTCAAACTCGCCAAAATGGTCGATTCGCCAGTTTGTCAGCTCTGAGACGATTAAAAGGGACATAACAGCCTGGAATACAACCAATTGGGCTACAAAAAGCGTTTTAAATGATAATTATTGGAAAGAATATCTAAAAGTAGGATATAATACATGTGTTCACACAACCATCCTTTAAAAACTGGGTGTTTTTGTGTTATTCTTGCAAGAATCGGGGGAGAACAAATTTCGGGGGTCAAAATGTTGACTCTTAAAACTTGAGCTGTTGAGTGCTCGTTGTAAATCTGCCACACAGAAGTTCGCATTCTGTGGACGGACGTGTAACAAACAACATCTGTGTATTGGTGCTGTGTGTATTATGTGATGGACACACAATGTGCACGATACATTGAATAGACTGGGCTTGAAATATGTATGTGTACACCACAAACTGAACGAAAGTACAGTATGATATGCATTCACAGTGAGATGTATGCATAGAGTTAGCCTACATTTTGCACAACACATATAATATTGTAGCCACTTGCTTTCCAGGAGTCGCGAGAAATGATATAGCGCCCTCAAGCGTTCGCTAAAAACGCGCCCGTTTTCTTGCCATTGTTCACGAAGTTTGTTTGTCGATAAAAGTTTTGTTCGACAAATTTATCCAGAATCATCTTGCTGTAAAGTCGCTTTTGAGCGAATCATCAACCTGTTGTGTGCCTCAAGAATCCGTTATTTCTGCTCAGCATACTGTTGGCTCTCAGGTGTGTGATATTTCCTATATTTGAGGGGTGTGAATGAATGACTTTTCATGCTGTGTAAAAGCACACGTTTATTTGGGAAACGCGTGTAATGCAGGGATATATATATGGGGATTGAATCGGACATTTTTGAGTGCTAGCTTTTGATTAGATAATGGGTTGGCATGTAGCTTTTCACATTGGGTTATATTTCTTTGTTTGCATTTATTGTGCCTTCTTGTTATTTAGGGAAAGCAGTAATTTCCGTTGATTTGTTTTCCCAGACAAAAATTGTTGTGATTGCAAATGCAGTGGGTCAATGTTAGTTTACATGCACATTTAGTACACATGCATAGTTGAAACATGTGCATGTCTAGATTGGGTAATTATTGGAAATAATTAAAGTGATTGTTGCGCTGATTAAAAGTGGTTTAGTGCTCATTATGGATCCCTGGTGGATCAGTTGAAATATATTGCATGGGTAACTGTACCTGTAAGTACATGTTGCTATGGTAATTTGCATGCCCTTGCAACGAATCTATAAACAGTGTGTATTGAAATGGACACGCATTGAAAAGTTTATAGCTGTAAAAACGTGCACATGGCTATATTCGGTTTTGTACCTTATGTACATGTTTTGTATTGTATTTTGCTCTCAGTTCTCAGGTTCTCAGATACAAGTGAGAACTTCTTAGTCTCTCGTTGAGATAACTGAAGGGACGACCTCGCCTGATTGACGTGTGCCAGATCTGAATTTCACCTGATAAAGGAAACTACTACAGTAGGCCAGTGGTCATCAGAGGTGCTCCGTAAAACTACTGGAGTGAGCCTACTCAAGGAGACCAACGACTTCGTCTGCCTTGCAGTACCGGGCTAGTTTACTGACTTCGTTGGAGTCACCGGTTCAGTCAAGTCGGTTGACTGGACGTCACTATTTTGGAACTGTGAAAGCTCCAGCATTGACTTTCTTGCCGGCCGGCCATCTACTGTGCACATCATTGGGCCCCATTTTGTGTGTATTACATGTACTTGAGCATCGTTGATCCATATCCTTTTAATTAAACATTGATTGTATTTTGATTGAATTGTTTGGCCAAACGAAATTGTTGTTACACAATAAAAGCTGATTGGAAATTAATTGATTGTTATTTTCCTGTGTCCTTCCCTAAACGGTTACATATTTGGCGACCTTGCCAGGACCCATTTTATTTAGGGTTGGATTTATAAATAAATAAAAAAATAAAAATTAACCTTGTTTGTTGTACAACTGCCTGTAAAATTGTAAATTTTAGAAGGTGATTGTTCACATGTATTGAGAGCCAACAGTTACAAATTCTTTTTTTGTTTTTCCCCATTTTAAATTTGAGCATTTTTCTAGCTTCTTATCTCATCCAATAGTTAAATTCTATAACCGAGTGAACGATGGCAAGCGAAGCTCCTTCGCAGGTTGAGATAACTGATTGGTGTAAGAAGGAAGATATTCGCCCGAGCCATGCCCTACTCCTGAAAGCAGATGGCATTCTCCCTGACACAACCGAAGACATCCTGATCGCTCTCGCTAAAACTGTACAGCACATCATGAGTGTCTCGCGGAGGGAGAGAGATGTTGCCACCCAGCTGCTCTGTGAGTTTGAGAAAGAGGCATCGGATGTCGTACTGCCCTCCTCAGGCGAGGTTTCACTGAAGCTTGGTGGCCGACATGTCCCGCTTAAAATTAACCGGTTGGGAGTGGTAGTTAAGAATCGGGTGAGGATTCAGGATCTTGTCGAGAAAGGCTTGATGCCGACAACTCAAGAGAAGAAGAATGAAAACCCGTTGGGGGAGGCGTTGGCACGTTGCACACTCAACAGCAGCAGAAAACTTAGGCCATTCTCTGGAAGCAAAACACCAGCCAAAGATGAAGATGTCTTTGACACCTGGATTGAGCTGGCGAAGGGTCAACTTGATGAGGAGGAGAATGATCAGGAGAAGAGGAAGCGAATTAGGGAAGCTCTTCGCCCTCCAGCGGCGAACATAATTTCCGATCTTCGACGAGACCAACAAGCTGCAACTTCTGAAGATTACTTGGCTGCTCTTGAGTTGGCTTTTGGGGGTACAGAATCTGCAACCGAGTTGCATGTACTATTTCATTCATCCCATCAGAAGCAAGGGGAGACACCGTCAGAGTACTTGACTCGTCTTCAGGATATTCTTCGTAGATTGATCAGGAAGGGTGGAGTGGAGAAAGAGAAGAAAGATGGCTTGCTGCTCTCTCAGTTCATCAAGGGTATTTTTTATGATGAGATGCTTTTGGTTAACTTGCAGTTGAAGGAAAAAGTGTCACAACCCCCCACCTACCTTCAACTCCTCCGAATGGTGAGACGTGAGGAGGCTGAGCAGATGGTAAAAATGTCTCATCGTAGTGTCGATGCGCCTAAAAAGGAGGCCAAAACATTCCATCAGTCTGCAGGTAGCAAGGAAGTTGGGGAGAAAAGGAAGACTCCTACAAACAGTCGACCCAACTTCTGTTACAAGTGTGGCTTAGAAGGGCATTATAAAGGGAAATGCCCCAATGAGCCTGATGTTGAGAAGGTTAACAGTGCATTGATCAAGTTCATCCATCAGGGAAACGGGACAGGGCATCTGAGGGGGGCCGCCCAGAAGCCCAAAGAATAAGGCCCGATTCCAGTTGTACAATTGGCACAGATATTCCTGCTGGTTTAATTGGAGAGCAGCTGATCGTGAAAGGCTATGTTGATGGAAAGATAGCCCATTGCTTGTTAGATACAGGGTCACAAGTGACTCTCATATGTAACAGTTTCTTCCAGCAACTGCGGAGGACCCTGTATCCAATGAGTGATTTGGTTTTGTGGCATGGTGGAAGTGGCACAATGCCATATCTCGGGTGGACCCAAGTTGAAATTGGGCTTGATGTCGGGTTCTCTGGCACAAAAGAGTCTTTTCAGACACTGGCATTGGTGGTGCCAGATGGCAGAGATTCAGATAGGCACCAGTTGGTTGTTGGTACAAATTCTGGTGTACTGCGGAATTGTTACCAGGCTGTGTTTGGTGGAGACTTCCGAAGAGTAGACAAAACTGGACAAATGGATGTACACCCAACCTGTGCCAAGATTTACAGAGACCTCGAACTCTCCAAAAGGGTTCGATCTGATGGACGCATTTGAGTCATAAAGTTTCATTCTCGGGGTACACTTACAATTCCTGCCAATTCAATGAAGACTGTAGCTGGCACACTTCGTAACAGAGTTGGAGGACAAACTACTGTACTGATTGATGGTGCTGTGCCACGCAAGTTGCCTGGTGGTTTGGACGTAGCTTGTTCTCTGGTAAAAGTTGGTGCTGGATTCAATAGAGTCAGCGTATGCCTGTTGAATTCAACGGGGACAAGTGTACAGCTGCCGAACAAGTGTGTTCTGGCAGGGGCATTCATACCTGCCTGGACAAGTGAATCTGTCTTCAGCAAGGGTGCAAATAGTGACAAAATTTCTGCAAGTCCATCAGACTCGTCAAATTCACACAGAAATGATCGACTGACGACAGGGACAGAGTTTGCTAACTTACCTTTCAAGTGGGGTCCCATCAGTGAAGAGTGGCGTGATAGAATTCTAGGACTTGCCCATCAGAGGTCAGAGATCTTTTCCAAGCACGAGTGGGATGTTGGTCTCACTGATGGAATTCAACATGAAATCCGACTAAGTGACGAGCAGCCTTTCCGCGAGAGATCTCGGCGTGTGTCCCCGGCTGACTTGAAAGATCTTCGGGATCACTTGCAGCGATTGTTGGATATTGGAGTGATCACTGAATCAAAAAGTCAGTATGCATCTCCAATTGTCATCGTCCGTAAAAAGAATGGCCAGATGAGACTCTGTGTAGATTACAGGACTTTGAACTCCCGTACCTTGCCCGATCAGTATGCAGTTCCCGTTATTCAAGATGCTCTTGACTGTCTACATGGATGTAAATGGTTTTCAGTGCTAGACCTGAAATCAGGTTATTACCAGATTCCAATGAAGCCTCAAGACAAGGAAAAGACGGCATTTGTGTGTCCAGCTGGTTTTTTCCAGTTCGAGAGAATGCCCCAAGGCATTAAGGGAGCACCAGCAACATTCCAACGACTGATGGAACAGTGTATGTCAGGTCTGAATTTTGATGAAGTCCTGGTGTACATGGATGATATCATAGTATTCGCTCCAACCCTGGAAGAGATGGAGAAGCGGCTGGGTAGGACCTTTGATCGTCTCGCTCAGTATGGCTTAAAGGTGGCACCGGAAAAGTGTCAGCTGTGCTGCACCTCAGTGAAATATCTTGGCCATGTGGTTTCAAGGGAGGGTGTCGAAACTGGTCCTGCAAAGGTGGAGGCGATCAGATCCTGGCCACGTCCAGAAAACGTCAGACAGCTGCGCTCTTTCTTGGGGTTTTGTGGCTACTATCGCCGATTTATAGAGGGTTTTTCCAAAATTGCTAAACCTCTCCATCAGCTCACTGCAGGTTTCCAGCGGCACGATCCTTCAGCTAAGTCTGCGGGCAGGACACACATGGATGGACGGGTGTCTTTCGGTCAGTTATGGACGGCAGAGTGTGACAGTGCGTTCAACACGCTCAAGGACAGGATGTGTGCTGCTCCTGTATTAGCCTTTGCCGATGTAACACAGCCATTTGTGTTACACATAGATGCCTCCCGTGATGGTCTTGGAGCAGTCTTGTGTCAGGAGTCATCAGGGAAACTGCGCCCAGTAGCTTATGCTAGCCGAGGGTTGACCCGCACTGAAAGAAACTACCCCGCACATAAGTTAGAGTTTTTGGCCCTCAAGTGGTCCGTCACCGAAAAGTTTAAGGACTATTTGTACACAGCAAAAGGGACGAAGGTGTATACAGACAACAACCCCCTTACTTACATACTCACCACAGCAAAACTCGATGCTACGGGCCACCGCTGGCTAGCTGCCCTCACTGTGTTTGACTTCACTTTGCACTACAAGCCTGGACCAAGCAACAAAGACGCCGATGCATTGTCTCGAAGGCCTCACTGCCAAAACTTGGATGTTGTCGATCAGAAGGAAAAGATCCACATCCTGGAAGCTCGATTGCAGGGTGAAAGTGGCGAGACTGAAAAGCACTGTGATGTTGAAGTCATCCATGCTATTTCTGCCAGCCTCTTGCCAAGCTCTGCAGGCAGTGAAGTTGATGACACCCCAACCTATCCTTTAGTGCATTCCTTGGCTCTGGGTACTGAGGCCATTCCTGCATTGTATTCTACGCCAGATGGGAGTGGATCCTGTGAACCAGTCGATTGGAAGAAAGAACAAGCTGACGACGATACCTTCAAAAGAATCCTTCCAGCAGTCATAGATGGCAAGAAACCCAAAGTTGTGGCTGATATGACTCCCCAAGAGAGGATGATGGTAGCCCAGTTTGACAAGCTGGTTTTGAGAGAGGGAATTCTGTATCGTCGGGTCCTCAGTCCAGCTGGCGAGGAGACGTTTCAGTTGGTGTTGCCTAAGAAGTTCAGAGAACAGGCAGTGAAGGGACTTCATGATGACCTGGGTCACATGGGAGTAGAGAGGGTGGTTGCTTTGGCTAGACAGCGTTTTTACTGGCCCAAGATGACTTCGGAGATAGAGGATTGGGTTTCTCATTGCCTTAGGTGTGTCTCCAGGAAAACAACGCAAAAGGTCGCTGCGCCCTTGGTGAATATATCAACCAGTTCTCCTCTTGAGTTGGTGTGCATGGACTTTTTGAAATTGGAACCTGATAGGAGTGGATACCAGTATATCTTAGTCATAACCGATCATTTCTCAAGATATGCACAAGCTGTGCCAACCAGGGATAAATCATCCAGAACTGTTGCTAGGGTGTTGTGGGAATGTTATTTCCTGCACTATGGGCTCCCAAAACGTCTTCATTCAGACCAGGGGCGAGAGTTTGACAACAAGCTTATAAAGGAGCTTGCGTCTCTTCTGGGGGTGTCTAAATCCAGGACAACTCCGTATCACCCACAGGGTGATCCACAGCCCGAGCGATTTAATCGCACATTGCTCAACATGTTGGGTACTTTGCCTGTCGACAAGAAGCATACTTGGAGCAAGTTTGTAGCACCCCTGGTTCACGCATACAATTCCACAAGAAATGATAGCACAGGGTTTTCCCCCTATCACATCATGTTTGGAAGGGAAGCTCGACTACCCATTGATGTGTGTTTTGGCACAGCTCCAGATGGCGTGTCCCACAAAGAGCACACAAAGTATGTCCAAAATCTCCGACGTAACCTGGAGAATGCTTATCGACGTGCGTCAGAGGAATCTGCTAAATCAGCAGCTGCCAACAAGCAACGTTATGATGTGAAAGTGCGAGGGAGTGAGTTGCAGACTGGTGACAGGGTACTCGTCAGGAACGTAGGTTTCAAAGGCCCTCATAAGATTGCAGACAAATGGAATCAAGACGTGCATGTTGTTGTTGGTCGCCCAGATGATAATATGCCGGTGTACAGGGTCAAGTCTGAGTCTCGACCTGGTGTTTTGAGAACACTGCATAGGAACATGGTCTTACCAATTGGTGGTATTGCTCCTGAAGTAAGCCCCGAGGTTACAGCCTCTAAGGTTCCAAAACCTGTTGCCCAGAAACTGCGGACGTCAAACTTAAAACCTTCACCAGTACCAGCTCCAGTCCAGAGTGAGAAGGAACATGACACTACTGACCCTGATGAAGATCAGGAAGTAGTTCTCATTTGGCCTAAAGTTGGAAATCCAAATGAGGTTACTGATCAGCCAGACCCTGTTGAGGAGACACGGGTGGACCTGAGTGAAAGTCAAGAAACCAGTATGAAACCAGGCTGTGCAAAGATGGATCCGGTCAGACTGAGAGTGGATGCTGATGTATTTGTTCCTACAACTGTTCCACGGACTCCATCAATGAGTTTAGTGCAGCAGGATACAAGTACTTCCACAGCCCTGAAAGTAACTGACCAGTTGAGAGACACGACGACTTGCGACACAGGTGTGACAGAAACTCTCACTGAAGAGGGTTTTACCTCTTGTTCAGAAGTACCCACACCTATTAGCCAGTCCACATGTTCTGACAATATCCCCACAGTTCCTTCAAAAGCATCTGGGGCTGTTGATGTATCAAGTTCTGATGAGGAGAAAAGCTTTGGAGAAGTGGGACTTCAAATCAAAACTACTGTAGAGGTTGAGTATGATGGTGGTGGTGTACATTCAGACGAAACCGATGACCTTGGAGATGGAACTGGGATGACTGTTGATGATGTTAGCCCTAACAGCTCAGTGGTTGAAGCTCCTTGCCCTGAGTCTTCTTTTCTTGATTCAGTAGCTGAGTCCGAGTCTGAGGAGGGCAGTATCAGTGATCCACATCCCGAAGATTCTGAGGAGGATGAAGGGTCCTTGCAGAGTCACCCTTCACGTCCCTCTAGGAATAGGCAACCACCAAAGCGATACACTTATGATGTGTTGGGTCAACCTACTTGTAGAGCAGTACAGGCTAACGCGCAGAGTAGTTGGATTCCGGAGTTCTGTAGATCATTTCTCTCTACAGACAGACATGTTATCGGGACGATACAACATGTTTAGAAAGGGGGGAGTGTAGCCACTTGCTTTCCAGGAGTCGCGAGAAATGATATAGCGCCCTCAAGCGTTCGCTAAAAACGCGCCCGTTTTCTTGCCATTGTTCACGAAGTTTGTTTGTCGATAAAAGTTTTGTTCGACAAATTTATCCAGAATCATCTTGCTGTAAAGTCGCTTTTGAGCGAATCATCAACCTGTTGTGTGCCTCAAGAATCCGTTATTTCTGCTCAGCATACTGTTGGCTCTCAGGTGTGTGATATTTCCTATATTTGAGGGGTGTGAATGAATGACTTTTCATGCTGTGTAAAAGCACACGTTTATTTGGGAAACGCGTGTAATGCAGGGATATATATATGGGGATTGAATCGGACATTTTTGAGTGCTAGCTTTTGATTAGATAATGGGTTGGCATGTAGCTTTTCACATTGGGTTATATTTCTTTGTTTGCATTTATTGTGCCTTCTTGTTATTTAGGGAAAGCAGTAATTTCCGTTGATTTGTTTTCCCAGACAAAAATTGTTGTGATTGCAAATGCAGTGGGTCAATGTTAGTTTACATGCACATTTAGTACACATGCATAGTTGAAACATGTGCATGTCTAGATTGGGTAATTATTGGAAATAATTAAAGTGATTGTTGCGCTGATTAAAAGTGGTTTAGTGCTCATTATGGATCCCTGGTGGATCAGTTGAAATATATTGCATGGGTAACTGTACCTGTAAGTACATGTTGCTATGGTAATTTGCATGCCCTTGCAACGAATCTATAAACAGTGTGTATTGAAATGGACACGCATTGAAAAGTTTATAGCTGTAAAATCGTGCACACGGCTATATTCGGTTTTGTACCTTATGTACATGTTTTGTATTGTATTTTGCTCTCAGTTCTCAGGTTCTCAGATACAAGTGAGAACTTCTTAGTCTCTCGTTGAGATAACTGAAGGGACGACCTCGCCTGATTGACGTGTGCCAGATCTGAATTTCACCTGATAAAGGAAACTACTACAGTAGGCCAGTGGTCATCAGAGGTGCTCCGTAAAACTACTGGAGTGAGCCTACTCAAGGAGACCAACGACTTCGTCTGCCTTGCAGTACCGGGCTAGTTTACTGACTTCGTTGGAGTCACCGGTTCAGTCAAGTCGGTTGACTGGACGTCACTATTTTGGAACTGTGAAAGCTCCAGCATTGACTTTCTTGCCGGCCGGCCATCTACTGTGCACATCATTGGGCCCCATTTTGTGTGTATTACATGTACTTGAGCATCGTTGATCCATATCCTTTTAATTAAACATTGATTGTATTTTGATTGAATTGTTTGGCCAAACGAAATTGTTGTTACACAATAAAAGCTGATTGGAAATTAATTGATTGTTATTTTCCTGTGTCCTTCCCTAAACGGTTACAATATAACCAACAGGAGAAGATCAATGCAAATTTTGCTGCTTATAAATAATTTGATCATTTAGTGATAAAATTGAGTATAATTGCAGCTATCCAAAAAGTAACTGACAAAATTATTGTTGAAAAGCTTGTTTTGTTGAAAGATAGTAATGGCACCAACTCCCTGTGAAATTGTTCGTTTTGGCATGCTGTCATTTTGAAGAATTAACCAATAAAGGAAGGTAATTTCCAAACATGCTTCTAAAGACACAGTTCTGGAAATTTCTGTTGGTAGTTCGTTTTTAATTCAGCGAAGCTGTGAATGTGTGTGCGCACGCGTTGACCCAACAACGCGGGTTTCGCTTGTGAAGGAAGTGGCCTATGACCTATGTATAAAGCATCTGGCTGCAGCTGTTGAAGATCGCAGTTAGACAATGTGCGCAAGTGCTATCCGAAAACTTCCCATAGAATTGCGCACATTCCATACCGGATGTGATTTCTGTTTCATTGCGGACCATGTGGACAAAATCCGGACACCATTTACAGTTAACTCACCATGGTGACCTTGACCTTTGACCTTTTGACCCTAAAACCAATCCCAACTTGCCTACTCCCAAGGGCAACCCCTACCAAAGTTAATCATTAAAATTTCATTTCTAACTCAAGTTATCATCCGGAAACCATTTACCTTTAACTCACCACGGTGACCTTAACCTTTGACCTTTTGACCCAAAAACCAATCCAAATTTGCCTACTCCCAAGGGCAACCCTCTACTAAAGTTAGACGGCAAAATCTCATTTCTAACTCAAGTCATAATCCGGAAACTAAGCTGCCCGGACGGCCCGACGGACATACGGACGGTCTAGCCAGACGGAATTGTGGGGTGATAGCATTGTGTTCCCATTATCCCTTTTTCTAAAGATTCTCTTCTGGGGTGATGTTTTTCTATTGTGAAAAAAGTGGGGTGATGTGTCCTGAAAAGAACATCACCCCACAAGGGGGGTATGGTCAGAATGGCCAAACGGACAGACGCCCTAGACGATGACAATATTCCTGGAGCCTCTCGGCTGAGGGGTAAAAACTAATTTCCTGCACCCAAGCTTTTCATTGTATGATTTACATGACAGTGTTTATCACTGTTGTTATGAAAAATATTCAGTGATATTTAATTTTTCGGAGTAGAGGGACAAAAAGTGAAGAAAAAAAGTCAGAGCAAGGTAAACAAAACTAGGAAAAGGTAGGGAAGGTAGAAATACTTGAAAGCCTGATCAATGCAACATTAATGTGGGACTTAAGCATTTTTTCAAATGTGGCACACATAGGGGGGGGGGGCTATTTAAAATATTAATTAGTCAACAAATTACAAGACTTAACCATAAATAGTGCCCTCCAATTGTGTCAACCATATTTTGACGTAATTGGCTTCTAGTTGTACCAAAGAAAATTGCTCGCGGAAATGATAATTGGTCTATTGTGTCCATGTTTATCAATACATGTACAGTATCGATCATCTCCCCTCCCCCAAATATATTTACATTTAATATCAAATACTTTCAACTTAAAGAACAAGAATATATTTACCTGGTCCCTGCAACGGGAAGTTGTAATTGATATGAACTCCACTTGAACCAACAATGATAGGGTTTTTGCTACCGCTGATTGTGTCGCTCTTTCCGATGCCGGTTCCAGTTCGTTGTGGGGAATCTACAATCAGAAGCAGGAATTAAAATATCAATAAAAGAAGGGCCGACAAAATGATGCATGTACTCGATTCCGTCTAGAGCTATTTGTTGTTTGTACTCGGAAACATTGCCTTTGTACGGAGCCCTTAAAGGGACATTCAATATTTTTTTATCTCATGCGCACAATATAATTGTCGTGTGTGCGAGATAATGATAAATAAGGAGCTAGCAGCTAGCTGCACATCCAGCGTGAACAAAATCGGACTAGTTTGTGTGCAAAGAAAGCAACGAATTTATTGAGAGGAGGTGTAATAATGCATGCACTATACGTTACTTATGTCAAGTCAGTTAGGACAGGGATTTTTTTTGGGGGGGCGCTATCATGATTAATTTGTCAAACTTGGCCTTTATTGAGAAAGATAAGTGTTTTATGCTAAGTAAATAGAGGGAAGAACCGGTATGTGCACGCAAACTTCAGGGAATCATCAATTGATGTTACTTTTATTGTAAGAAAATTGCAAGAAAACTGCAGACGTGAATTTAAGTTGACTAAACGATATTTAAGGACATTGGGATTCGTTATCAGCATCAGCAGTTTGAATGGATGCAAGTTAGACGGTTTTATTCGCCCTGCCATTTTTAAACAAAGTCTCATTTTTGCTGATGAGTGGGAATCAGTGGCGTAGCCAAGGGGGGCCTGGGACAAATTCCCAGTGCCATCCCCCCCCCCTCCCCCCGGTGCCCTCATACATGTAGAAAAATTGAAATTTCCAGCTTGCCAAAGTAAGTGTATTTTTAAAGGATTTTGTGAGTTATTAAACCGAAGATGAATGTAGATTACTATTTTTGTCTTCCCTAAGCCGCATGGCTGTATGAAATGTCAATAATTTAATAGGAAAATAGAGTGCCCTCTTTCGTTAAAGAGCCCCCCCCCCCCCTTTTTGAACTTAAAGCCCTTGTGGTGGCATGGAATTTTGGGGGAAATGTTGTTGGTTCCGCCCTTGGTGCCCCCTCTTAAACTGCAGCTATATACCCCCCGGGCCCCCCATAACCCACTGACAAAGTCCTGGTGGCAATGGCAAAGGATGGTAGACCTTATAGGCTTTCTAAGGATGGGAATAAGGTCCCCACCTAGAACAGTCAGTTCAATGTTTGACAGCTGATTGTCTGACAGGTTTTTACCATTAAAGCATACTTTTTTAGCCTTCAGCTCAAGAGATTATCATTTTTATGCTTTTTGCAAATTTAACGGAATTGGACAGATCTGCAAGAGAGCGTGGCAATTGTGGCTCGGCAACGTACGCTGGTTTTTATATTGTGTTTGCTGAGACATGTTATTTTCTTGGAGTTTTCTAACAATCATGACAATAAAACTATATCGATTAATTATTCCCCAAAGTTTATCTGCACACACCAGTGCTTAATTCCTTGCTGTTTTCTTAGCTATAAAACATAAGTAGGTTTGGCCCTCCACCAACGTATAAACCCCCGGGGCGCAAATTCCATCTTATGAATTTTTAGCTGTAAAACATTTCCTCTCTCTCTCTCTCTCGCAAAAAGGCAGTCTGACAAAATTAATCAAAAATCCCCATCTATCTGACTTGACATGTAACATAGTGGCTGCATTTATGATTACGCCCCCTCCAAAATAAACACGCTGCTTTCGTTACAAACAAAGTCGTCTGATTTTGTGCACGCCACGTGCCGCCAGCTAGCTCCTTATATATAATGATGTCGTGCGCATGAGATATTATTTCGTGTGCACAAGATAACAAAAAATAATATTGAATGTCCCTTTAGGGGCTCCGTACCTTTCATAGAAGAAAAGCATTTTTTATTCAATCTGACCGATAATAGACAAAAAAAGTACAAGAAATACCAGGCTACATCTACCGGTACATGTATATTTCAAATCTTGGGGTGAGGTGGGAAGGGGGAGGGTGGTAAATGCCCCTCCACTAAAGGTTAAAAACTGACTACAAGCAACTACAGGGCGAGTAAAAAAAAAGAAACCCAAATGGCGCCCCCTATTTTTTGAAGAAGTTGTGCATGTAGCACTTTCCAGATCTAGGATATGAAAGGTAAATTACTAAGCTTTTTTTTAGGCCCAAAAAAAGTCTCCGGTTTCTGGTATGGAGCTTGACCAAAAAGAGGCGCGGCGACACAGCTTTTTTTTTTTTTTACCCGACTTTTTTGCTTAAAATGTCGGCTGATGACTGCAAATGGTGCCCGACTACACTAAGTGCAAATATATGGGAGTCCAGAGAGGCCACATAAAGCTTATTCTCGATCGTAACCCCATTTAAAAACACGTTAAAATTGTGCAGCAGCAGGATTCCAGTCAAACCAGTGAGTTTGGCGGTTTTGAGATATCATCTTTCATTGAAAAAGAACTTTTTCATTTTGCCGACGCGCATGGCTACGGCGACGCACGCGCATACCAGAAACCGGAGACTTTTGTTTTGCCTTAGTGAAAGAAACATTCAAATCGCTCATGCACTTTTCCATTTATGGAATTTTGAAGACAAACACCGTTTTTTAACCTTGTCCACGAATCACATTTTGCATGTGATGTTTCAGTATTAAAAATGAAACCATGTCGCATCCTGAAAATGATATCAGAATAATTAATCCCATAAGTCTCTGGGGTAGCCAAGAAGAAGGCAGGGCAAAACAATAAACTATTGACAGTATAAAGCCTCTTATTTTAACCACTTCACGCCAGGTTTATTTTTGCCGAAAATTTTGAATTTTTCAAAATGCAAAATTTGCCAGCCAACTTCTGATAAACATGTACATGTACAGCCAAACGCCACAAATACTGATTCGCAAAAGTGATTTGAACAGAACTTGTACGATATTTCTTGTCGATAACTCATACATGTATGTTTCAACACTCAATAAATGTTATGATAAGTGCCAGTTACCATGGTTATGAGAGTGTTCTGATGTGTTTAGTTGATATGGGAATAGTTTTCGTTTTGCTGAAATATCACTAACTGACTAACCTTTGTAATCTGTGGAAAAGCTTTAAAAAATGGTGTTTGTTTTCAAAATTCCTATACCTGGAAAAGTACAAGTGCAATTTGAATGGTCCCTTCACTAAATAAAAACTTAATAACTGGGCTTTCATATCCTAGATCTGGAAAGACACCATTTGGGTTTCCTTTTTTTTACTCACCCTGTATAGCATACTTACCTAATGCAGCAGGTACCTCAGCCTCCTGTTGCATAGTGGTAGGGACAGAAGTCCGTTGGTAGGCTGCTGCAGATTGTTGCATCATGGAAGGGACATCATCAGTCCGTTGGTAGGCTGCTGCAGATTGTTGCATCATGGAAGGGACATTAGTCCGTTGGTAAGCTGCTGCACATTGTTGCATCATGGAAGGGAGATTAGTCCGTAGGTAGGCTGCTTCAGATTGTTGCATTGTGGTGGGGACATAAGTCCGTTGGTAGGCTGCTGCAGAATGTTGCATTGTGGTGGGGACATTCGTCTGTTGGTAGGCTGCTGCAGATTGTGGCATCGTGGTAGGGACATTAGTCCGTTGGTAGGCTGCTGCAGATTGTTGCATCGTGGTAGGGACATTAGTCCGTTGGTAGGCTGCTGCAGACTGTTGCACCGTGGTGGGGACATTAGTCCGTTGGTAGGCTGCTGCAGATTGTTGCATCATGGAAGGGAGATAAGTCCGTTGGTAGGCTGCTGCAGATTGTGGCATTGCTGTAGGAACATAAGTCCGTTGGTAGGCTGCTTCAGATAAAATTAAACGTAGACTCACATCCTTACTTTAGAGCCAGTCCCAAGCGACAAAAATCAGGTCAGACTTTTGGCTGGTAAAGTGGTGCAGGTAACCTGCTTTTTCCCCCCAATTTTTTTTGCTTCTCCTACTAGTCCTATAGCTGTATAGCACAGTCTGTGCTTAGCAGACCCATGACAGTTGACATCTGCCCATTTCATGATCTTATGGATGTAAATCGCTTGTGACTGGTTTCTTAGCTGCATTTCTGCAATATTTTCTGCAATATTTTATGAGCAGATCAAGATTTCCATGTTATAAACCAGTTCTCCATTCAGACGGAGTGTATTGTCTAGGCAATTGTGAAGTGTAGGGCCCGGTTTCTATAAGGGAAAAACATCCACTTTAAAATTATTGGACCTACCAAACTAGTTGGCGACATTCTCAATAAACAGGTCATAGACAGAGGGCAGGGTTTTGATTTTTTGAGGGAAATTTAAGGGGGTAAAATGAAGATGACAGCGCGGCGACAACACCCGACCCGAAAATAAAGATGGCAATCACCGCGCGATGTACCGTGAGCATACACGGCGCGCTGAATCGCAAGGCACTAACTACACAGGAAAATCGTGATTTCTGCTTTTGACTGTAAAGGTGATTTTTGAGCAATAAAAAACATTTTTGACTCTAATTTGTTCAAAACAAAACAGGGGCCCTACACTGTACTTCATGATCTCCATTGTCTGAATTGTAATTTTCACAAAGAAAGCCAAAATGCCCACGGGATATCCAAAATTAGCTGTATCATTTCAACCGCAACAATATGAATTCCTTGGCAGCAAAAGTTGTAGCAGAGCTTTTTTTAAGGCGATATTTTGTTTTAATCAGAATAAATTGAATTTCCACCAAAATATTAAAATCTTTTTTCTAAAATATCTTTTAAGGTTCAGTTTGACCTGGTCGTAGCTGGTGTACAGATCCAGAGGTACCAGGGGAAGGGGCAGATCTTACCGGCAATCAGAATGCAGAGAGGTTGAGTCTGAGGTACAGATGAAGGAAGCTATCAGAGCTAGTCTCCAAACAGGTCTGTCTATTGTCTGTGCATAGTATGTGCTGTCAAAGCTAGACTTCACACAGGCCTGACTTTCATTGATCCAATCTGGTTTCTGTCTGCCACACTTCAAATTAAATCACCAAGATACAGCTGGGGGCTTCGGCGGCGGAACACTTTTAAAAGTGGGAGGGCAAGGTCCAGTTACTGTTCCCGGAGCAGGATTACAGCAAAATCAAAGCAAATGGGAAAAGTGTGAAGTTGGTCCGAAGTGTGACCTACGTTATGTCTGCTAACCAAGGGCGGATCCAGAACACATTTTTTTGGCGGGCCAAAAAAATTGTTAGTCCCCCAACAAAATGGGGAAAAAAATTACAGCGTGGGGTGGAATTTTTTTTTGATTCTAGATGCTCTGTGGTGTGATCTGAGGCAATTTCTGACCACTTTAACCAATGTTTTTTTGAGGAAAAGATGGTGATGTACTCATTGCCTGCCTTTATTGGAATGTCACATAAAAAAAAAAAGTTTTCAGGGTTTTTTTGGGGGGGGCCATGGCCCCCTTTGCCCCATGCACCCCCCACCCCCCACCCGGATCCGCCCTTGCTGCCAACCTATGCATGTGGACTATTCCTACCGGTATATCCCCATTTTTCGTATCATTTTTCTAATTTTGTTTCACCATACTCACTTAGGTATAATGCCTATTGTCAATTGCACCACCAACCAGGGGTGTAAATCGCTTTTCAAAAGTAGGGGGGACATACCTTGATCAGAACTGATGCGAGCGTGAAGCGCGAAGCCCTTTAGGCGTGGGGTTGAGGGCCCGCTTAAGGGCCCGGAAAAAATTTGGATACTAGATGCTCTGTGGTGCGATCTGAGGCAAAAGTGACCACTTTAACCAATATTTTCTGAGCAAAAGATACCTTGTAGTACATAATACTAGTAATAGGGCCCTGTAAATGAGACACGTGTTCAAAAATCTTTTTTTACCTCCTGTATCGTTTTAATTAACCTTGTTTTTTTTAAATTGCTCCTGGTAAAAAGTGGGGGGGGGGGCAAAATAGCTACCTATTCAAAAGTGGGGGCAACTGCCCCTCTGCCCCAAATCAAAGGGAAGCTGCGAAGATCAAAGGAAAGTTGTGAAGATCAAAGGGAAGTTGTGAAGATCATAGGAAAATTGTGAAGATCAAAGGGAAGTTGTGAAGATCAAAGGGGAGTTGTGAAGATCAAAGGGAAGTTGTGAAGAACAAAGGAATTGTGAAGATCATAGGGAATGTGAAGATCAAAGGGGAGTTGTGAAGATCAAAGGGAAGTTGTGAAGATCATAGGGAAGTTATCATAGGAAGTTGTGAATATCAAAGGGAAGTTATGAAGATCATAGGGAAGTTATGAAGACCAAAGGGAAGTTGTGAAGATCATAGGGAAGTTATGAAGACCAAAGGGAAGTTGTGAAGATCATAGGGAAGTTGTGAAGATAAAAAGGAAGTTGTGGAGATCAAAGGGAAGTTGTGAAGATCAAAGGGAAGTTATATGAAGATTATAGGGAAGTTGTGAAGATCCAGTGTTGTAGTTGAGTCCTTTTTTCCGAGTACCGAGTACTGCCAAGTACTTAGGTTGCCGAGTACGAGTACAGGTACGAGTTCTTCTGAGTACAAGGACGGGTCTCCAAGTACGAGTACTTGTATTTCTGACTGTGAGTACGAGTACTTGTATTTCCGACTGCGTGTACGAGTATTCCAAGTACGAGTATGAGTACATGTACCTCTGTTTCCGAATACGGCCATACGGCAAATAGTTCATTGTGCGTAATTGGCCAGGCCCAGTCAAACGATACAGACTCACTCACGGCTAGCTGTTTAATACGTTTATCCAGACGTGCAGAAAATCAGGAAACTTCACTTTCTCTGCAAGCTATGCTAATCAACTATTTCAAAATAAAAGTATCAATTAAATAAGGCCGTGGTAAGTCAACATATACCATTTTTTTTTTTGGGTACTGCTATTCGACTACGAGTACTTTGGTGATTGAGTACAATTTTGACATGTCAATTTTGACATGTCAAGTACAAGTACTTTGCTACCCGAGTATGAGTACCGTCATTTCGAGTACGAGTTCTTTGACATTCGAGTACAAGTACTTTAAAAAAGGTACTTGAGTGGTACTCGAGTACGAGTACTACAACACTGTGAAGATTATAGGGAAGTTGTGAAGATCAAAGGAAAGTTGTGAAGATCAAAGGGAAGTTGTGAAGATCAAAGGGAAGTTGTGAAGATCAAAGGGAAGTTGTGAAGATCAAAGGGAAGTTGTGAAGATCATAGGGAAGTTGTGAATAATTCTGCAATAAAGCCCCAAGCAAAGGGTAGATAAACTTGTCCATAACTTTTCCCAGATATTTAATGAGAGGACATATAATTTATAGTCGGCTATTTCCATATATGAAGCAATCACAAAGCTGCCTGTTCTTGCATGAATCGTGCATTTTGCAGGATACCTTGTCATTGGTCTGTTTAGACCCTGCTCACAAAAGCTGCACCATATTCATCACAATGCATTAGTACTTGTACTACATGTACATTGTTCATGAATTACATTGTGTTAATTCGCTGAAGAATCAATAAAACCATGGAAGGGCTAATAGGCTAAAAATCCATGCGTCTGATTTTTCATCGGCGTATTGTGTTGTGCATTTATAAGTTGTCTGTCTATGGTGTGCACTTTGAAAAACCATGTGTACAAATGTACGTATTCTCTGCACACTTGTCGGACGTAAAAGCTCAAATAGGTAGTTGCGTGTGGTAGTTTTGCGAGCAAAAAAAGTCAGTCGCAATTACATTTTGATAAGCTTTGACAAGATTTTGACAAGATTTAACTTCTCCGTTAAGCACAGAGGATATGAATATTCAATGCTTTAAAGGAGAATTAAAAACATTAAATCAAGACACCTGCCAGTTTGTTTCAATAAGATTCACATGCAAACTGTGTGCTTCCTTTGATTTTAGGCATACCATTGATATGTATCTTTTACCCCACCACTTCATGGTTTCTTTAAGTTACAGGCAACAAATCCCATGCATATTGGAAACGTAATCCGTTTCAATCGCCACCTGAAGCGTATACAATTTCAATGGACAATGTGCACTACCAATTTATGAAAGTATGCATGTTACCTTTTTTTTCCCCCATCTCGTCAAAGAATCTGCAAGCCTGTTCGTAGTCGCTTTCCAGTATCGTCACCTGGATGGCCAAGTCACTCTTATCTTCTGTTGTCAATTCATCTGTGATGAAAATCTCTGTGAGTCTCTTGGCGAGTTCTCCAGTGGTGTACATACTCCAAAGCTCGTCCAAACCCTCACGACTCTCTATGCGAAAAATGAATGTCACAGATCCACGCTCTACACCAATAAGACGTGCGCGAATTTTTTCGCAAATTTCATCCAATTTTTCCTCAACAGATTCCAAGCCATAAATCCGTACACAGTTGATCACGGCAGATTCAAGGACATTTTCCATGGCTTTGTCCACTTCTTCCATCCTTGTGACTGTTGCTGCTGCACGTATAAAAGGTTTTTCTGGTAAAACAAAACAAAAAAATTAATGAGGTAGCATTTTCATTTGAAACCTACAGCTATATCCACAGGCTTTTGGCATGTACACAGAATCCACAGGCTTTTGGCATGTACACAGAAGTACTATCAAAAACCAGCCCCCTTGGATCTGTAGCCGATTATCCTATGTGCGAAATCGTAATCAACTGGTATGCAGACTCTATGGGCCATACAAAACATATTTAGAAGGGGTGACACCTGAAAATTGTTTTGGAAGGGTACCTTGTTTGCATAAATCCAAAGAATTCAACAGCAGTCGTGTACCTTGCAGTGACACTGTCATTAACTATTTTCAAATGGTGCAGTAAATCTTACACCCCCCCTCCCATCAAAAATGCCCATTGAGGTATGCAATCATACTACATCTCTTTGATTTTTCGATCAAGTAATATAATCCTTCGGTAGCTGGTATGCAACACATATTATTGGTTCTTGCCACACTTTGCATCTCCATCACTTTTTGTTTTGTTGCCGAATGATTGAAGATGTCCTGTCCATAGAATAAGCCGGGGGAAAAAAGAGATTTTATTTTCAAATTTCGATATTTCTTGCAATTCAAAAATTATTTTTAGACTTTGGAAATAATACCGCGTTCATAGGATAATTACTTCATAATTTGAAAATTCTTTGTTCGCATTCAAAATGACCCCAGAATAAGAGCCTTTTTGGATGACTGTACCTGCATGTATATATACTTATTTCTAACTTTTATAGTGCTTTATTTGAAAGTTTGTTTGGACAAACAGCACATTTGTCAAAGAATTCGGACAGTAACCTTTGAAATTGCTCCTGTTACAATTTTGCTTCTAGGTTTTAGATCTACCCTCTATTAACTGCCTACCGAAAAAAAAAGCCATTAAAAAAAAGGCCAGTTGATGAAATGTATCTGTACTTTGTAACTGCAGCCTCTGCAAAACCTATAGGGCGCCCTCTTTTGACAACTAGGATTGTACTTGTTGAAAGCACATTGTTTTGAGTAGCCATCTTTATTGCACGTTTTGTATTGTACTCCAGAGCATCCAAAAGGACCACCAGAACCTGATTGTTTAAGGCCTAAATAACCCCCAGAAGAAGCAAGGAGGTATTGTTTAATGATTACTCATATCATTGAGGACTTTCTAGAGTCTTTTGAAGCTTTAGTTTATTCAGTTTTATAAGGTACTGGACTCTCATTTATATGTTATTTGCATGTAAACATAGAGTAATAATTCCATAATATTGAACTTTGTATTTGGATTTGTTCTTGTAATTGCAGTTTTCACGGAGCTTTGCCAGTTCATGTTTTGTATTCAATGGATGGAACTGTAGCCTAGACCACAGAGCCTCAATTATTGGAGGTTATTTGAACTTAGCCTGTGTGCTGATCCCTGATCCTTGATCCCTGATCCCTGTATTGGAGCTGTGTTACCATACTACCATACTGAAGTGAGAGCTTTACAATACATTCTTGAAACAGCAAGCTTCTGTCGAGACCCTTGTTTATTTGTCTTCACCTTATTTTGCGAAACACTGCGCCCCCTAGTGGCACACCTTAACATAGGCCACCGACTTCATGCGAATCGATAAGGCTGCCGCTACAGTATCCTTAGTAGACTCTTTATACGAAAAGGTCTACTCTTTGACCACAGACTTCATTCAAAACCAAGCATATAACAAAACTTATTATTCATACATTAACATTTGCATGGTTTTGATGGTGCAATGAAAGGGCAGTTAAAATTACATGCATTCCTTCCCACAATGATTAAATATGTTAATCATAATTTAAGGTCATGAAAATGACTATAATACATTCTTCTTCAATGACTCATTAAAGGGAATGTACATCATTGGTTTTTGATGTAATTTTTAGAAATGAACTATTTGAGGGGTTAGTATATATAGATCAAATATTGTTACACTGACATTTTTTAAGTTTTGTGTTCGAAAAGGTTGGAAAAACCAAGAAAAACAAAAATGTTTAAGTAGTCTGGTTCCCTGACTCCACAAAAGATAAAATTGATCAATTTATAGATGATGGAAAATTGTAAGGCACGGGAACCAGTCTAGCTGGCCTGCACCCGTTCATGAAACATGTAACCAATAGCAAACAAAATTTGGACTGAAAAAAATGGTTAATTTGGAGCAGTAGTTGAAAATAGTTAGGTTTTTCCAACGCTGGTCGGCCGATCACCGTTGGAAAAGTATACAAAAATACCATTTTCTTGAAAATGACTTCACACCAGGTGCCATAATTTTACAAAATGCTTGAGACTATCACTTACCAACATCCTAGTAAGGTATTTCGTAAAAACTGGGTAGTTTTCTTTTTTGATGTTTGCAAATGTTGTATATTCCCTTTAACATGGCTCTTGTCTTCCTCTGTCAGGTGACAATTTTTTAGGTTCAGCCTGTGAAGGTTCCCATTTAAATGCCCTTTTTTAATTACAATAATTTGTAAAGAGTGCCCTTTTTTTAAGAAGTGGCCTTTTTTTTTGAACAAGTGCCCTTTTTTGAAAAGAAGTGTTGCCTTTTTTGTGGCATCTGGCATTTTGGGTGCCTTTTTCTGAATTTCGCACATGTATCGCCCTGAAACGCACCATATATTAGCCGTTGGTGAGCATAATCGATAGATGGTAAACCCCCCCCCCCCCCAACTTTTTGATTTTACGGAGGTCAAGTGTCCGGGGGAAAAAACTGTCTACATTTCACAACGGATATGCAAGTGCCCTTTTCAAAACAAATTTACCCCCCAATAAAAATGACCGTGCTGTACGCCACTGTAATGCTGCTGTACCACCCAGGTTATTTTCAGTAAGATCCATAATAAGCAGTTTGGTATTGCAACTGTGCATGTCACAATGATGTGGGTCACAGGTTATTCGGGATAATCGAACGTTTCAAAGGCGCATGAATGCCGGCGCAGCAGAATGGGCGTGCGCGTAACATCGTGTAACATTACGTCAGCGATGTTATCCCAAATGACCTCGGGTCACTGAAATACCCTACTGGCTTATTCACCCAAGTTGGGTAGATCCCTGAGTGACTCAGCAGTTTGTAGAATGTCCTGTCCATTCAATGAGCAGTCACACAAGCCCAGCTTTGAAAAAAGTCTCATTTCTTCAAACTCCTGGGAAGTAAACAGATGCTGTGGTTTCAATATTAACAAAGAACAAAGCCTTGTTTTCCCATCATACAAGTGTGAGTCTAGTCTGTAAGGAATGACTACATTTACATCAGACTACATCTGGTTTGGAGTTGGTACATTCATTGATAATTACCTTGAGCACCCGAGGCCACAGGTGGTGTTGGTGGTTGCTGTGATGTACTTGGTGGATTCTCTGATATGTCGACTGATGGATGACCAGAGTGGTGTGATGCATGTGCACCATCTTCAATCAAATCAAATTTGAGGATCGACAATTTTTTATTGTTGAAAAGGGTAGACAAGCACATTATCATTTAGTACAGAATTAACCCTCGTAGTGGGAAGTCAATATTCAGAGCAATACATGCATAAAACCCTTTAAAACCCTGAAAGTCAGTTTCAAGTGAAGGGATGAGAAGTGTAATAGTAACTGTATCACACATATATTTACATGTATATAGTCACTTAACAAAAAAAACAAAAAACAGCTCTGTGCAGAGAGCAATGAAGCGTGACTGAATCTACATTCTTGCCCAACACAACAATTATGCTGTTATTGCTGTAATTTGAAGCGTTATCCCAACCGACAGAAGATCAAACGAATTTGAAGTGGGGGTGATAACTGTATCATCAGCCAAACAGGTTCGTCCCCTTTACTTTTAACTACCAGTACATCGACAAACAGTAATCTAGATATTTGTCTTGCTTATGCAGGTTTGACCTTAATTTTTTTCTTAACTAGCCAGCCAGGCTACTGAAGCAGACTCTTAAGTAGCCCGCGTGGATTTTCACTAGCCTGCATGTTTTCATTTTACAGAGTGTCTCATTAACAACAATGTGCATTTAAAACGTATCCTGAGGCAATCGTGTCAGTTTTTAAATAAACAGATCTTTAACTCTAAAAAGTACATAAAATTAGACACACATTGATACAGACTTGCTTTCTGAATTCAATGAGCTATTTCTTCCCGTCTTTTCACCTTCACTGTACGAAGCCCAATAATTTTTGACTCGCTAGTCGGGCTACTTACATGTAAGGAATACCGGTACTTCGACTAGCCCGCCACTGTTTTGACTGTAGCATTTTGCTTGGGGACTTGCGCTAAAAGTCAAACCCTGTGCTGATGCTCATAAAAATATTTAGGCTCTGCTCCCACTTTGACTTATTATCTTGAAAGCTTCATTAGAAACTTCTTTCAATCAAACATGCAATAAAATACACTGATCCAGAAATAAGCAAATATGAGTGGATGCACAGAAAGAGATTGTGTATCATTAATTATTTGTCTTCTACCTTTTGATTGGTAGATATTGATGGTGCAATCTTTTGGGTTGAAGATGGGTACGTGTCCAGAGCCAGATATCTGATGCACTGACTGCTGCAATTGATTGACTGCTGCAACTGGGATCATGTCTGGAAAACGGGAATAAAATGTCTCTCATTACACAATGACTGAATCATCCCTCTCATCTGATTGGTGGGTCATTGATCACATGACTTATTGGATTATTCATCCCAACCCACGGCCTGGCTACACCGCAAAAATAGAAGTTCCGTTCCACGGTCACACTATTGATGGCGGTGTAACATGGCTCTGATGGCTTTAACAAATCAGATGACAAGGATTTATTTAGGCATTGTATAAACAGACAATGAATGTTTCACATTCGTGCAACATAAAGAATAGTTTCATGAGGTGACAGATGGAATTATTCTTACCACTGCAGTCATCATAAATTATTTGTAAAAGAAAAATCATTGAAGTCAAGAAGTAAAGAAAGTAAATAGCCCTTTGCACTTCAATACACATTCCTCAACTTGAAATATTTGTCTGCATTCTTATCTTTGCACAAACTGTAAAGCTGAACAAGTCAACAGTGAAATGTATCCAGGAATAACCATGCATACGGTTTGCTTACAGCCAGGGTTTATTGCTCACCTGTTGTCTGGTCCTGGTTGCCTGGTCTCCTCAAGGCCAGTGCTTGGTCCTGAGTCTCTGCACAGTCTCCATCAGCAACCTGCCCCTGTCTCTCAGCATCTTGTGTTGGCATCATGTCGTCTTGTTCAGCCATTTTTGATGAAATCTGATGGAAAAATTATTGAACCATGAGAAATCATTAGGAAGGTACTAAAGCTTTAAGCTGTTCAGAGTATTCCGGTTTTATGGTGTAAATTATTAAAAGTCAACGGTTAAATACATCGTTGTTTGTTTGACATTTTTACAATGTCAAATTCAACCATTGTACAGTAAAACTGCATTGATTCTCACGGCATCAACTTTGAATACTAAATTCATTGGTTTTGTCGTAATTTTGTTGAAAATCTTGACAACAAGTAAAAGGGGAGAGCTGGTTTCTGAGTTCATGTTGTTGGAGCAGTACTGTTTTAAAAGTGAATACAGAATAGGTAGAACTGCTAGACCAAACATTTGGGACTCTCATATATCCATAAAGCAAGACAGAGCCTAGACCCGTAAACGTAGCGTTGTTATTGACGCCTCATTCATGGGTCTAGATAGAGACCAGCGTCAAGCTATCACCACATTGGGCACAGCATTCAACCATCAAGTGAGTCACCACTCAACAACAGATTCAGCACAGCAGATTCAGCACAGCATTTGCCACTACGGTGTTTCATAACAGACATCGAAAAAAATATTAATCAAGAGAAATACTGTTAAAGCACATGTAGTGTTTGAAATTCTCTTTCTTTTTGTTGAGTAGGGCAGAGCACGATTGGCTGTACGAAAACTGACTTAGCTCAAAGACGTTGAAAAAACAGGAAGCCGACTTGTAAAAACAATGGACTTGGTCTTTGCTGTAGGACGGGATAATGCCGGGGAAATACCTTTAATTTTTAAAACGGTTGAGATGCCACCATGAACTTTTGTAAAACTAAAGGAGACAATCTGTTATAGTTCATGTCTAAATCTCATCAAGCTTCTACACGTATGTGTAGTTTTTCCATAACGAGTCAAGGAAGTCCAGCATCACATTTCGAATGTATGTCGATCAGAAATAGCGCCTGTCAGTAGGCCGTGTGAAACACAAGCGGGGAACCTTGCTGACAACAACCTGGATGGGGTATGTCGGAGAGAATGCCTCTCATTTTTATACTGATGGCGATGCCAGCCTGTCCTTTTATGGAAATAAAAGAGAAAATCTGTTAAAGATCTTGTGTAAATCTCTTCAAATTTGCATACTATGTGTACTTTTTCCACCACAAGTGGAAGAAGTCCAGCACCACGTTCAAAATGTACGTCGATCAGAAACATTATTATGCCCCAGCGCTCATGTGAAACACAATGCGGGAGAGCTTGCTTGCATACAAGCTGGACAGGGTATGCTGGGGAAAATGCCTCTCATTTTAAAATGATTGGATATGCCACACTAAAGGTAAAATTAAGGAGAGAATCTGTTCAAGTTCATGTGTAAATCTATCATTAACTTTCTATTTGTAGGTTTCCTACAACAAGTTTGAGGAAGTCCAGCGCCACATTCAAAATGTACATCGATCGTAAACAGTCTTATGCCTCAGCGTCCACGTGAAATGTGGGAGACCTTGCATGCAAATTGACCAATCATTTATGATGCCACCCTGATTCTTTGGCATCCACTAGTCGAGGAGTGGCTATGCAATTTAAATGAGAGGCATTGATCTCCCCGGCATACCACATCCAGCTTGTATTGCAAGCAAGCTCTCCAGCATGTGTGTTTTACATGGGCGCTGACATGGCCGAGGCAGAAGACTGTTTCCGATTGACATACTCAGGGGTGTGAGTGACCACTGATAAAAATAGCTGAAAACAGCTGGAAAAGGTGCAAAAAAACTGAACTTTAGAAATCTCCTATACTTTTGTACACAGCAAGTGAGGGCAAAAAGCTGAAATCCACAACAAAAACCAGGTGAAATCAGCTTTAAAGCTGAGATTTCACACCCCTGCATACTTTTTAATGTGCACTGGACTTCCTCGACATGTTATGGACAAACTACACATGGAAACTTGATGAGATTTAAACACATGAACTTTCTTTAGTTTTATAAATTTTAAGGGTGGCATCCAATCGCTTTTAAAATGAAAGGAATTCTCCCCAGTGCGGCATACCCTCATCCAACTATTGGCAAGAAATCTCTTGTGTGTTTCACGCGGGTGCTGAGGCATCATACAACTGTTTCCGATCGACGCACATTTTTATTGTGGTGCTGAACTTCCTTGACCTGTTGTGAAAAAACTATACCGATGAAAATTTGATGAGATTTACACATGGTCTTTAACTGATACTAGTAGGCCTATGCTTTAGTTTGACACAAGTCCTGGGTGGCATCGCAATCAGTTTAAAAATGAGAAGCATTATCCTGGCTAATAATATTAGTAATATTACCACGTCCCACTTGGTGAAGCATTACTACAGATACCATTTAGCCTACACACAAAGACCAAATCCATTCTTTTTACAAGTCAGCTTAACCCTAACTCCCTAGCATCTTTTACTAGGAACTGGACCAATTCCATCAAAAGCCATCAATCAATGTGCGTCTAACACAAAACTGAACATAATGGAATCCACCACTGACGCACTGGTTGACATTCATGGACTTGCTACACATGGCTTTTTATCACAATAGCAGTACAGGAAGCTGAGGCAAAATCAATCGGATACCCCAAGCACTGCCTCACGTTGAGGCCATTAGTCCTAAGTCCATCATACTCCATCAATATTTAGTCACGCTAGGCCTTCTGGCATGTCTGGACCCCAAAATCCACCTAAATGGGGAGATGGATTTTGATGGAGTTGGGGTGGTTTGGCTAAATTCCCTGTTTATTCAACATCTTCAAATTAGTTATCATACAGCCAATCATGCTCTGCCGTACTCAAAAAAAAAAGAACAGAATTTCTAACACTACTATTCTAAATTTTAATATTTTAATAATTTTAACATTTTGTTTTATTTGATGTCCGTTATGGAGCACCATAGTGGTAAATGCTGTGCATGAATCTGGGGAAAGAATGTAGTATTTGGACGCCATGCACCCCACTTCAGCAGTCGTGTACAAAACCCCATGAATTTGGCCAATTTACTGAACTACCTCCGTAAAAGGCCACACTTCCACCATGTACAAAAACATGTCAAACTCTGTCAAATTTTGATTTTCACATTTACGGTAGGCTTAGTTTGTAGTGTATTTTTGCTTTAGAAGCATACTCACCCCCTTTATAGGCTAATCAGAAGTGCTGCCTTTTCAGATGTCTAATTTTTTCGTAAAATTTCATGTTGAAATTTTGATACGCAAACGTGTGCAAACGAATCTGGACATTTCACTAAAACTAGACGGAGAGAAGCCTTCTAATTCTAGAAGTACCCAGCAAACAGGACGCTCAGGGAAGGGCTGATGAATTTACGCTCTGATTGGAAAGATTTTGCATGACCTGTGACCTGCAAGTCATCACGACCACAACTCAGCAAGGTTTTAAACAGCCATTAAGTAAAGACTGAGCAATGATTCATTGCTTTTTAAAATATTCACGACATTCATAAGGCCGAGGGAATAAAAGTCAAAGAATACCGTCCTGCTGTTTTTGAAAAACAATGAGAACTATTTTTATTATTCATTATATTCATTATTCTGAAGCACTAACCAGAATTTAAGAAAGTGTTTGGAAAAACGGCCACAGGCAGTCGTTGGTATCATGCAGCGCTAGTGTTATCATGCTACCGCGCACTATACATTGTATGCACGTATCAATTGATGTACCGCGTGTTCACCATTCTCTGTACGCGTGGGCAGATTGAGTTTCGTGCCAATGTGGTACACAGAATACGACTATTCTGAGAAAGATTCCCACATCTGGCCATCAGTAATTTTTCCCTTAAATGACCTATCAGCCATCATAAAGTGATAATGTCCTAAAAAGTCAAAATTAGCAGGGATAAATTTTGAATGTTTACTGAGAAAACACTTACCCCTTTCTGACCAGTCCCATAGGGTTTGTGCACAGGGTGACAAGTGATGGCCAGATATGGGAATCTTTCCCTATCCTGCGTTAGGAAAATTGTGTAGAGCGGATTCTGATAAAGTTAGATTTAGAAGTAAACTGTTGACATGAGGCAGACTAATATTCTGGGTAAATAATGATTTTTTTTGGTAAATAAAGAAAATTTCCGCGGCACCTTTCAGCACATGCAGGCGGTAGACGGTATTCTATGACTTTCATTCCCTCGGCCAAAATGGGTTGGTTTTTTTTTTTCGTTGAATAGCTTAAGTGAAATACAGTAATATGATATATAGGAAAATCTGTAAAACTTATCTGTTTTGTAAATTTTCAATTCCCATCACTTGCTCAGGCTCAGTTTCGAATTCACTAAGGGTCAAATTGCATATTATGCGATGCTCAAAATTTGTCCACATGGTCCGCAATGAAAACAAAATCACATCCGGTACTTGGTAGGCTATGGAATCATGGGCATCGCGAGGGGCCAAGGGGGCACTTGCCCCGGAAAAGCCACACACACAAAAAAAGAAAAAAGAAAAGCGAAGACAAAGTGGTGTAAATTTCATGAGTTGGGGGGGGGGGGAATGTCCCTGCCCCCCTCTAAATCTGATAAATCGAGAATGTTTTGAGAAATACAAGCCTTTTTTTGCCAAAAAATGTTTTGCCCCCTCTAGAAAAAAATCCTGGCGACGCCCATGTATGGAATGTGTGCATTTTTAAGAGAAAGTTTTCGGATAGCATTTGTGCGCATTGGCCGCCATCTGCCAACTGCTGTCTTAAACAGCTGCAGAATGCCATCCCAACTTTCTTCACAAGATTCTGTAAAGCTCGAGCTCATCAACCCTTCCCAGCGCCAGCCGTTTGCAGGGCGGTGAAAAGGCGCCTACAGTAGTATTAGACCGTGAGCCAGAAATCCTATCTTGCCTAGAAAATGAAGTCCGTTCAAGATTTTTGGTGGCAACAAACAAATGCTTGTTCTTTGTCAATTCGAGGGTGCTGAATTCAATTCTTTCTGTTGCCAAGCTATCAGGTGGCAGGTTTAAGCACAATCTTCGTTCGAAGTGTTATAACCAAACACATCCTCTTTTGGGGGGTCTCTGACAATACATTCCCTTAAGGATCTCGGTAATGGCCCCTCCGATTTCAATGCAGATTGTCACCAACTTTGAATACTCAATGATAAAATGTCAAAGATTGTACGCTCATAGCTAAAGGGACTTCATAATAACGATAATAATGCAAAAACCATGCTTTGACATAATGTGTGCAATGTTTTATTACATGTACATGTACCACCTGGTTTTCTAGACATTACTGATTTTATATCCATAAGGCAAACCACACTGTTTCCATAAATGTAAATGACTGAATTACGTGTCACTAAATAGTTTTTGATGCAAAAACATTCATAATTAAAGTTTATTGTTGTTTTGTTAAGTAGGAAATTATTCAGCAAATACATGTAACGCTTTGGTCTTATTCAGTGTTGTATGCTTACACAGTATTTTTCCAAAGTATCACTGAAATGTTCCATGTGATGCTGAAACATAACTTAATTATGTCGTTTATCCAAATTAAGCAAACTGACTAAAACTTGAATTCCAAAGATTGTAAATCGATGGGAAATAATTACAAATGTATGTAATAATACAACATTTTTTCTAGGCATTATTATTCTCAAATGCAGAGCTGAAAATGCTCTTTGTAGATGACCGAATTACATCATAAACCAACTGTTAGCCAAGTAATAGAAAAATATAGCTGATCATTGATGACAAATACATGTATATGTATATACCTTTGATACATGCTTATAGACAGGGGCATAAGACAGTGTCTTTAAAGATCAATGTCACTTTCATCACCATCGCTGGGCAGGCATTCAAAGTCTGAGAAGTGTTGTCCCCGAAATCAGTTCGAGGCACGGCAATTCCCTAGCCAGACAGGAGCAATTTCGTGAGGTGCAGTTCCTTTTTATACTTGCAGCAAATATTCTGGAGGACATTAGGAGGAGTCACATGCAATGATCATCTACTGGAATATATGGTTTCTTCTCCCATCTGCCAACCATGGCCAACTGAACTGGGAGTCACATTGCAGAACCTGTTGAGATGAGAAAGAGAAAGTTGAAATATTCTGTAGTTAATTGGGGGACTTGTACTCGGGTCAGTGGAAATGGAGGCCAGCATTTTCCCTTGGAGCTACTCGTTTGCTCGGTTTAAAACATAAATTGATAATCTTGAGTGACAAAGACACACATGTGTGTACATTTGCATGATAAGAGAAGTTATCGGCACAACAGCAGAAACTTTGAGGGACCGTAAGATCCCCAACCAGCCAAACTCCAAAGATGTCATGTTGCTTAATTTTGTGGAAAGAGAGCATGGTTTTGAATTAGCTTGAGTAACTCCAGCTGACATGCTGATTAACATGTACATGTAAGCAGGAGTTACTCAAGCTATAGTTTTGAATTATGAATGACATTGTACGGACGGAAAAATTCTGCTAACCGGACACCACTTTTTTCAATTAATTTTCTAGCACCAAAAGTTACCTCTTTTATGGTTATTCCCTCCACTTTCCCTCCTCTACTCTCACCCCGTCCTTTCCTTAATTTCTATTTATCAATCAGTCACTCACTTCCTCGAGATTCGAACCTCGGACGCTTGCTTGATACACGAGTCTCTTAACCGCTAGGCCGCGCACGATCGCTGTTGCAATGATCAATCTTTGGACGTATTTGAAGTATCCATTGAAATATTCATGAGAAAATAAATATTCATAATGACGTGTTGCACTATCATTGGCCGGCTCATGCGACGTCTCATGCGACGTCATGGTTATCGATGTTATGCATATAACGTACCGCTGTTCCAGGCACTTCAATCAGTTTTGACCGGCTGCTTCAACTCAGATCTGCACTACATGTGCATGCAAAATGTGCTCCAAAAACACATTTTTACCAATTTTTTTTCGCATGTCCACTCTTTCCTGGATTCCTCTTGGTTGAAATCACAAGGTGAGGTGAACATTTGGATGTTTGGCGGCAGGTAAGTGGTGTCCGGTTGGCAGGATTTTTCCCAATGCCAAAAAGTACTCGCCTACCCACCCATCCTACTAATAGCAAAAACAATGTTTTTCTTAGCCAAAGTCATAAAGCCGCCTTTGGCTTTACGATCTCTATTTTACGACATGAAAACCTACCTGGTCTATGGTCCGGTACTGGCAGGACTGGTTACTAGACCCGTAAACATGGTGGTTTTTAACCGCCCGTATTTACGGGCATGACGTGCCTAGGCCTGGGCATACTCGGCCTTGTTTTCTTGGACAATCTCTCTCTCCTTTCGAACCAACTCTTCAAAAGGTTCGTCTCTGTAAACGGTTAAGTTACACCGGTTTCTTTACTCCTAGAACTATGAGGCTCCGCGTGAGCGGAGCCTCATAGATCAAGAAGCCCGCAATATTGCCTGCAGCACAAAACACTAATAAAGTACAAAAACGTTCATAAAAATGCAGCCATTTCACACAGAACCGCTGCACAGTTTGCCCCTATACTCCGTACTTTATCTCTTGACATACTCACGTATCTTGTGCGGAACTAACATAGGTGGATTCTGTCGGTTTTGAGGCCAAAATGATGAAAAATATGCCCTTTCCGCACTGAGCCAACCTGACACTTGAAACGTGCACGCATATGATCGAGCGATGATTTTCGGTTCGCTCGGAGCGCGCCGCGGGGGGTTCGGTACAAGCGAAATGATAGTATGTGCATGCGTACAAGTGCATGTACCGTACCCCCCGCGGCGCGCTCCGAGCGAACCGAAAACCATCGCTCGATCATATGCCTGCACATTTCAAGTGTCAGAATGGCTCAGTGCGGAAAGGGCATATTTTTCATCATTTTGGCCTAAAAACCGACAGAATCCACCTATGTTAGTTCTGCACAAGATACGTGAGTATGTCAAGAGATAAAGTACGGAGTATAGGGGCAAACTGTGCAGCGGTTCTGTGTGAAATGGCTGCATTTTGATGGACGTTTTTGTACTTTATTGGTGTTTTGTGCTGCAGGTAATATTGCGGGCTTCTTGATCTATGAGGCTCCGCTCACGCGGAGCCTCATACTAGTTCTAGGAGTACGGTTTCTTCACAAACTCGGCTAACGCACGTCCTGTTCACGGGCGCCGCCATGGTCCGTCCTTGCCCTTCTCGTACCCCGGTGAAACAACACGATTTCCTAAATCTGCTACGAAGAGCTGATTCGAGGTTGCAACTACTGCCCTCTATCGGCGGTTCAACGAAACCGTTACAGATGCGACGGAAAAGGTGCAATTTTCAACCTTGATTATCACATTAACCTGCCGGGTTTTCTGCTGGCAACATCCAAAATATTAATCCGTGGCACAAAAGGAGTTCATTAGGAAAGAAAGAAAGTTGCCACCAAAAATTTCGAACGATTCTGCACGCTACGATTTCTGGCCCACGGTCTATATACGATTACGAGCGCACTCTTGCCTTGACTTCGGAAGTTGGGGTTGGTCATTTTTTTGGCAAAAAAAACCTCTGAAAAAAATCAATGATTTTATCTTTAAAATGAATCAAAATTGTCACAATGCTATATCCAACCATAATCATCACGTGAAATATATAATTAATGGTAAAATGTGGTAAAAGAACAAACTTTCCAACCTTTAGCGGGCCGAGAATCTTGTTGATCACTTGTGATGATGAGCCGTCAGATTTATTTCCTGGTGTTGGTCATTGACCTCCGTGCAATAGAGGGCGGTATTCAAAAAAGTTTTCAATAACACGGACTGGGCGGGGTCAAAACAGGAGGGCTTTGGGGTCCTCTGTTGTGGTGTGGTTTGTCTCCCTCACATTATAATGTTAGCGGATCAAAACAAGCGTCAGAAGTCCAACGTTTCACATCCCTTTACAAATATTTGCTTGCAAAATGAAAGGAAAATGTCTTCATGTTAATAATTTGTATACCTCTCATTAATTTTGGCTCCTGTTCCTAAAAGAATTGATATACATCCATGAAGTGGAAGGGGCAGGGGTTAGGTCGTTAAAATAATTCTGCACATTCAGCAGTATACAGCAACAAATAAGCAACTTTTAATCTACCTTTTTCTTCAACCTAATAATTCCCCTTCTAACTTGTCGCTCCCATTGTAAATTTCACCCCAGCCATAATTAGAACTTGACACACACAAAAACACACAGCTCTTAACAAACAAGCAATCAGTTGCAAAAGCGTCTTTATTTAACTACATTGGCATACAACAATCCCATACTTTTAAATGTGACTTATCAGATGTAAACTTAGTTCAAATATCAAAACGCATGATGCACACAACAACCTGTATTTTGACAGACATCAATTCCATATCAGGAATGACCATGAAACTAGACTTTCACTGGAAACTTATCTATAAAATACAAGGTGATTGTGAAGGAAGAAATTTCAGTACTGTCTTTTGAATACAAGCAAAATGACAAATATTTCTTGAGTATTGTAGAAGGACATCACAAACAATCTTTAGTAAAAAACAAGAACACTATAATACTGTCAAACATCAGAATCATTTGAGGTATTTTCAAACCTTTATGAATATTCAAAGGGCGACAACTAAAACAAAACAGCAATGCAATTCTCATTTTGAAAGATTGGATCAAATCCACGTTGGCTGTTTCAATCTGCACAGAAAACTCACGAGACAAATTTCATATAATTGTCGTGTCCTAGCTTGGTGTAGCCTTTTCTCAATCAGAGATTTACATTGACAGCAACAAATGACTGAGAAAAGAATTCTATTGATTTGCTTAAAAACCTGGCGTATCATTATCTCATGCCTTGCTTAATTGTGTGTGACACAAGACAAAGAGAAAAACTCACACTAGACTATGTCAGCCTGCTATGCCAGCATTACGCTAATGATGCGGGCATTCAGTGCATAATAAAGGCAACATTCATCTGGAAATAACAAACATCTGACCCATTGTAAACACTATACAATGTACATCATGCAATATGTGATTCTGGATATTAAAAAGAAAACAAATCTGAGTTGTACTGGATCCAATGATGGAAAGTTTCATGATTCTTATGACTTGGTACAAAAGCAAGGCAAGTTGGCTGTTAAAGAAAGTACATCAGGATTAAAGCTATAGTCCATCATTTGCAGCCATCCGAAAAGTAACTGGCGTAATTATTGTTGAAAAACAAACTTAGTTGAAAGATAGTAAGGGAACTAAACTCCCTGTGAAATTATACTTTCTGGGAAGCTGTCATTTTGAAGTAATCAACGAAAGAAGGCATTTCCAACGGTGATTCTTAAGAAGCACCGTAGGAAAATTTAAATTAGTAGGTCGTTTTGTTCTTCAGCACAGCGCGCGCAAGTATTGGAACGACGAACACGCGCGCGCACTTGTTATAATTCGTCGGATCAGTGCGCGACATCGCGTATAGCTGCAATTCAAAACATGATTCAGTAACTTTTGATTTGAAATTGAGATCTTAGAATGCTGAATGCTGAAGCTGAGCTGAAACTTTATCAGGTTAGTTGCTTAGTATCCTTTATTAGATTTTGAACTCTTTTCTTCAAACGAACAAAATGCACAAATTACAAATGATGGACTATAGCTTTAATACAGAATAGAAGTTATCTTAAGATGAGCAATATCAAATATTCACATATTTTGGTTTGCATTTGAGACAGACCCTACTAGGATTGAAAAGTCAAGCCATCTCACTTTATTTCTTTTATTTATTTGTTCCATTTCTTTATACCCAGGGTGTGCCCAAACAGTTGTAAAAAAAACTTCCATTGGGGCCCTGCATACATTACAAATTATTAAATAATGTTCAGCACAGTAAAACTCATAAGAAAAGTGCACTGGCGAAACAGACAACGAATATTAATACTTACAAACACAGGTATTTCAGAAATGTTTACAGAAATGATTGTACGCTGCAGGTCAATCAGGTCAGTAGGCAATTTGCAGCAATATTCATTTAACAAGTGATACAAAAATAGCAAAAATATAAAAATATAAATTACCTCTGCATATTTACAAACAATTTATCATGTTATGTACAATGATTAATGAGAATGGCTGGTTGTATTTCTACATGTACATGTTATCCCCAATCATCAGACCATAGAGTAATGACCACACTACATGTAATTACAACTGTTACATCTGTCACAGTCAAGTTACTGGAATACAGAGATAAGGATCCTCATTATTCACAGACTACAGATAGTTCTTGCAAATATCTCCCTCTCTGAAACGATCCTGGGTAACTAGCATTTGAACAAATTTCTACATTTTCCGTAGTGCCCCTTGGTACACTGTGCAAGGTGCAGTTATACTATCCAATACAGAAATCATTTGCTTGGGCAGATCTTAAGTGTTTTCGCAGAATTTGACAATGAGACTCACAAAATGTCACCACTAACCAGCACTTTGTGCTGGATATTTCCCCATCAATGAGGGAAGGTCCAAATTTGACTGTAATGATTAATCTGAGCAGACAGTTCAAGTCAGTTGATGCAGCTAAGGGTTCAAACCTGACAAGGCCAAGGGACTTTCTGTATGGGCCGGGAGACATTAAGGGGACAAAGGAATGTTGACTTTCAGTTGATGAGGGTGATTGAATTGGCTTGGAGTCAGTACAAGATCTTCAAATATATGAGAAATAGTACAGGAAAGAAACACAGCAGCAGAAACAGAGAGACCATCTGGCCATGAGGAGCTGATAGGCAATGTGTTCAGTCAGAGGGTGGTAGATGACTGGAACTCACTCCCCCAGGGAAACACAAACCAGCAGAGATAGACAGAGGCATGTTCAAGGAAAGATCCCCTCACAGCTGATAGGCAGAATGTGTTCAGTCAGAGGGTGGTAGATGACTGGGACTCACTCCTCCTGGGAAACACAAACCATCATAAACATGACAACGGGACTTGCTTTCCCAAGGAAAACACAAAGTGTTATAAACACTCAAATGAAAATGTCAATGAAAGATCCCCTCACAGCTGGTGACCTTACAACAGAATGAGTTAAGTCAGAGGGTGGTAGATGGTTGAAACTCCAGTCCCCCTCCCCCAAGAAGGGAAACAGCAAGTGTAGAAACCAATCAGACGTGAAAGAAAACAAGCCTTCACAAATAATATAGACAGCTTCACAAGACAACAATCGCAGATTACTGAACAGAATCTTACAACCAGATATGAACCTTTCCAGCTTTGTAATGGGTGACAACACAGATAACACAGTTGACTGATAGAAGTGTACTGGACTTGCATGATGTTGCTGAGTCACCATGTCTTGTGTATAATGAAGAAAAGATTTAGCAATCTGACCAATTAAGGCAGAAGTCCTACATACCCATCAGTGCCACGCCTACAGTGTCTATGCTTCACGTCTTTAACTGTCAATGTGCAGCTTCAATAGGAAGATCTTTGAGAATTTCTAAATGGTTCTAATGAAGGAGCCACAATATGTCACTGAGGAAATCTCTCTGTTAACACAAATCACTCCTGTTACAATTTTGCTTCTAGATTTGTTCGGGTCTATACCCTCCACCCTGCCGAAAGAAAAAAAATTGACCAATGAATTAAATTTTTACTGAGTAGACTCTTTCTTTAGAAGAAAAAAGTCTAACTTTTTGACGATCGACAGATTCATTTAATCTGGCAAAAGTTATTGTTCATACATGTACATTAACATTTGCATTGTTTCAGTGTGACTAATCCAACGCAGGGTGTGTGATATTTTTTATTAAAAAAAAATTACATCAATTTTATTTCATTTCAAACAGATTTTTTTCAATTTGTTTAACTTTCAAAATATTGATTTGTCGAAAAATGTGACTAAATCTCCCAATGCACCCTTACACCCATAACTAAGGAGCTTACAGGTTCCTATAATACCCATCATCCACAAAACTCAATAAATTGATCAATGCTTTTGAAACAATTCTATTGAATCAGTGGTTTAAAAAAAATCACTTGATTTCATGTACATGTAGTCTACCTCACTTGGTCAATGATACATTAATACTGAAGACATGTTATAGGTGCATGGCTTGATTGATACAGCTGAGATATGTTGTTCGTGGATATATATGAAAAACGTGATTCATGGTATTGTACAAGATATACAAAAACATATACAGGATGAGTCAAAAAAAGCAGAACCTAAACCCCTAAAATTATATTTCATATTTTAAAAAAATATGTAGCACCAAAAATAATAATGAATGGAAAGCCAATTTCATAAGCTACTTTAAGATGAAAAAATAATGAAATTGCTCAATCCGTGCATTCAAAGAATATCACTATTTAAACGCAATGACCGTAAAACCTGTTTCTACCAAAAAAAGCAATTTGTGTATTCTGACTGCTTGGAACAACAAAGAAAATGACTCCGAATACTTGTTTCAACAACTGTCAACAACTGTAATACACAATATCCTTATTAACAACCCTGGTTAGGCAAACAATATGATTTACAAAACCAATAAAAAGAATATTTTTAACTTTTAAACCGAGGTTTTATCGCTGGTGATATTTGAAGACCATTGTGACGACGATTCTTCAAATCACATTTTTGGACGAAAGAGGTTTTAGGGTCATCGCGTTTGAATGGTGATATTCTTTGAACCAATTGAGCAATTTCAGTATTTTTTTTCCACCTAAAAGTAGCTTATGAAATTGGCTTTCCAGTCATCATCATACAAGCATGTATTGGTCGCAATTTTTTTTTTGAAAGTGATAGCACCCAAAAAGCTGCCACATACCGCTGCAATGCTTTCACATATTTTCCAACTACAGGGCCGGGGTGCATACCTTACCAAAAATCACAATCAGCATTATTCCCCTCATTTGATACCGACCAAACCCCCAGGCCTATAAAACTTAATCTAGTTTTGTGGAGAAATTTTAGGAATAAATGCTATCAATTGGGACTTTAATACACCTTTAGATGGTTCAGGTAAGCCTACATGTACACCCGCACAGTTGATTCACAATGTTACTGTAAACAGATCAATTAGGAATGATTAAAGCAAACGTGAGTGTGCTGTCTTTACAGGGAATGTACAACATTTGCTTTTGCTACAATTTTCAGAAATAAATGGATTTGGAGGATTAGTATGTTATAGCAGATATTGTTAATCTGATTTTGTTCACGTTTTGGGCTTGTAGATGCTGGAAAAACCAAGAAAACAAATCATGTTCTTGTAGTCTGGTTCCCTAACCCCTTAAGATGAAACGGAAAAATGTATAGACATTGGGGAATTGTAAGATCAACAAATCAGTCTGGCAGGCTTGTACCCCTTCACAGGTGTGTAATTAATTGTAAAGAAAATGCGGAACAACTGTAATGAAAAATTCTGAGCGTTTTTTTTTTTTTAAGCCAGTTTTTCCAACGCTGCTTGGCTGACCAGCGTTGGAAAAATACAAATTTTCTTGAAAATGTCAGCACACCAGGAGACACGATTTTACAGGATACTTTAAAATGTCATTCCCTCACAATCCAGTAAGGTATTTTGTGATATTTTGATCATTCCGGTTTTTTTTTTATGTTTGCAAATGTTTTATCTTCCCTTTAAAATCAACTTTGAAGAAAAACTTTTAAACTTAGATCTTAACTTTTTTACAGGATACTTTAAAATGTCATTCCCTCACAATCCAGTAAGGTATTTTGTGATAATTTGATCATTCCGGTTTTTTTTATGTTTGCAAATGTTTTATCTTCCCTTTAAAATCAACTTTGAAGAAAAACTTTTAAACTCAGATCTTAACTTTAATCAAAACAATGATTTTGGGTATAATGCATAACCAATATGTAAGATGAGTTGATGCTGATGAAGTAGGGGTGTTTGAATGGGTTAAAAATATCTTACTCTTTGTAACTACATGTAAGTGGAATCAATTGATTTAAGTGATTAAAACGACCCTCAGTCAATTTACTTTGCCAAAAATAAGACTGTTACCAATGATTTAAATTAGTGATTTAAAAAACAAATATGATTTAAATCAGTGATGTTTTAAACAAAATTGTATGATTTAAATCGTGATTTAAATCGGTGAAATTTATGTCCCAATGACTAATCCATTCTTCTTCAGGTCACTCAGTGACTCATCAATATGGTTCTTGTCTTCCTCTGTCAGGTGACAGCCCGTGAGGTGCAGCCTCTGAAGGTGCAGCAGCTGCTTTAACTCCATGCACCATAATGCTGCTGTGCCACACAGTCTATTACCATAAAGATCCAATTCAACCAAGTTGGGTAGATCCCTGAGTGACTCAGCAACATGTTTGATGTCCTGTCCATTCAATGAGCAGCTACGCAAGCTCAGCTTTGTAAGGGACTTCAACTGCTTCAAATGCATGCACCATAATGCTGCTGTATCACCCAGGTCATTATTATTAAGATATAATTCACCCAAGTTGGGTAGATCCCTTAGTGACTCAGCAATTTGTTTGATGTCCTGTCCATTAAATGAGCACTTATAAAAGTCCAGCTTTGTAAGGGATTTCAACTGCTTCAAATGCATGCACCATAATTCTGCTGTACCACCCAGGTTATTACGCGCAAGATCCAATTCACCCAAGTTAGTTAGATCCCGGAGTGACTCAGCAACACGTTTGATGTCCTGTCCATTCAATGAGCAGCCATACAAGTCCAGCTTTGTAAGGGACTTCAACTGCTTCAAATGCATGCACCATAATGCTGCTGTACCACCCAGGTTATTACCAGAAAGATTCAATTCAACCAAGTTGGGTAGATCCCTGAGTGACTCAGCAACATGTTTGATGTCCTGTCCATTCAATGAGCACCTACGCAAGTACAGCTTTGTAAGAGACTTCAACTGCTTCAAATGCATGCACCATAATGCTGCTGTACCACCCAGGTCATTACCAACAAGATCCAATTCACACAAGCGGGGTAGATCCCTGAGTGACTCAGCAACATGTTTGATGTCCTGTCCATTCAATGAGCAGTTACTCAAGTTCAGCTTTGTGAGGGACTTCAACTGCTTCAAATGCATGCACCATAATGCTGCTGTACCACCCAGGTCATTATGAGAAAGATCCAATTTAGGTACCAAGTTGGATATATGCCTGAGCAACTTAGCAGTATCTGCATTGCTCTTGAAATCTACAGTATTAAGATTTGTCATTGCACACATGGTAACAGCTAACTCCTCAATAAACCATGTCCATTTACAAAAGTGTACATGTAATTTATGTACCTTAGCAAGGTAAGCATTTCCACTGTCTTTTGTCTGTTCCGCAACACATTTCAGAAAGTATATGACTGAGTTCAGACAATCCCTGTCAAGCCTATGAATGTACATTTCATCTGTTATGAATGAATGTATGAATTTCTCTGGAGGCAAACGTTTGGATTGACCTTCAAAGAAACAATGAAGTGCCAACTGACCCATCTTTGATTTGAATGACAACTTCTTCGGATACGTCAACTGAAATTCCTTCATAATCTCATATGTACATGCCTCATTGTCACCACAACAAAAGCGCAGCAGATACTCAAACGTCCTTGCACCCTTAAACATAATTTCATTCAAAATCTTCTTAAATTCCTCTGGGTCTGCTTCTAACAAGCTTTGCAAGTAAGCAGCAGCAGAGAACTCCTGGAATGTCTTGTGAATAAACTGAATACAGTTGTGAGTTTGTAGTCCCTTGCGGTCTGTCTGTCTGGTCAGAATACCTGCTTTCAGAGCCAGCTCAAGCACACTCGACTCAAAGTCACTTTCTTTGAAAGAGAGTGACTGAGCTGGAGAAAGAAGACCATGCAACGCAACCTTGCCAATTTCAATCACAATTTTTTGTACATGTACTTCGTCTTTTGAGTCCAATGTTTTTCTTTTGAAGATGTAGAGAACTCCATTACGATACAGACGTGACATTGTTTCTGGGAGTGTGCAATCTTTTCTCCATAATACACACATCAAAAGAAGAAGCATTGGACTTGCAGCTAAAGCAGACAGAAGACCTGATGATCTAATCTTTTTAAGAAGCCCCTTGGCCTTGACAGGTTCAGCTGTGTAAAATTTTCTAACATACTCGGCGACATCTTCACTACTGAAACCCATGACCTCGACATGTGTGAATGGGTCCTGAACCAGTTCCTCTGATACAAGTCTGTCAAAGTGTGAGGGTCGGGTGCTTACAAGTACACTACAACCCCTCAACACCTTACCACTTAGGATCTCCAGAATGGAACCAAATGAGGATTCACACAAGGAAGTAGTCATGAGCTCATCAAAGCCATCCAGTAAAATGAGGACTTTTCCAGGACTCTTATTGATAAACATGTCCAGGGCACCTCTTTCAATACTTGTATCTTTAGCCAAGAGTTGGTCAAAAACTGCACCAACAAGATCTGAACTCTGCTCCAGTGCGTGCATTTTCAACAGGAAGACAAGTTTATACTTCCGAAGTACCTGACTAGAACCAACTGCCCAATCATATGCCATTTTGTCAAACAGTGTGGTCTTTCCTCTACCAGCTAACCCAGTTAAAACAGCTATTAGGATCGGGTCTCCTTCTTTTGTCTTACATTGTAATATATCATCATATGATGCCAGCTTGACTCTGTCCTTACCAAGTATTAACTGTAACTTTGTGTAGATTTCTGAAATGTGTTTCCTGTCATCACCCACCCATGGAAGCACTTTAACAAAGCTACCTTTCCTCCTGTAGTATGACTTCAGGGCATCTTCACAGCAATCAGCAGCATCTTGGGCTGGACTGTCAAGCTTCATCTTTTTGGGTGCGCTGCATCCTACAATGTTGAAATGAGCATAGAGTTGAATGACTTAATCATACAATGCATTGTGGCATCCAAGAAATAAATTGGCTCCTTGTCTGTAGAAAGTACCATTTTGAGCTGAAATATTGGCTCATTGTATGCAAAAAGTTAAAGCTCTAAAAACTTGTTGGTTAAAGCTTGGGAGGATAAATATAAAATTTACTAGTGCGCCCCACGTATGTATGTCGGGCATGGTCAGGGATTGTCACTTAATTTTTGCCCGAGGGGTGGGGATTTTGTCATTTCAAAAGTGACAATCCCCATGTCTTGGGTATTATGAACCCAAGGGGGAGGGGGGGGAAACAATTGATAGGCGCATTAGTGTAAAGCCCGCACTCACCAAAACACGTTACTTTTGCACAGAATCATGGAAAAGCTTATGAGTATGCGATGAGAATATAGCCGATAACGCAGTACGAACTGAGGTGACAAATCTGTAGTATTGATTACAGAAAATAGGAAAATGACGTCGTAGTACATCACATGACCATTTCTAACCAATGAGAAGCTTCAGAACCAGGGAATCCCTTATCGATGCATTGGCGTAATTTATGTCGTGAATTTTGATATCGCTGCTTGAAAATTGACCCGTCCTAGCATGCAACACTTGTACTCCCACAGAGCGCGCGCTCAGCAAGCTAAATACCGAACTCAGTGACCTTTCGGACTAAACATTTCCATTCAAAAAGGTGGATCACGCATAAGTGGGAACGCGACTTGCGGTTTTGTTACGGTAAGATAACGATTACACCAAAATGCCGGATCTTGATCCATCTTTTCCCAATTCAAGTGGGAACGCGATGATAGACAAACAGTGATCTTGGTATTTGTCTTGCTATTCTCATGAATCAACACTGTTTGGATTATGTTCCCACAATCGACAATAGAAACGTTTTGAGTGAAATTAACTGGAACTTTAAGAAACCTCCTTCAACCAAATACATTAAATTAGACTGAGGCAAAATATTATGTGCACGTCAAAAACAGGGTCCATCCAGCCCCCCCCCCCCCTCCCCTTAGGCGGGTTAGGTTGGAGTTATCATTATTTTTGGTTGGAAATTGTTTTGTGCTGATTAAATGGAGTATTACACTATGTGCATACTTTTTTTTGCCAAAAAAGTTTCATTTGAACAAATAAATTGTTTTGGGTCAGGTCATAACAATCAGTGTCAGTTGGTAACAAGAACCAGAAGTCATTTTTCCAGCCCTATCCAGAAATAAGCAACTACATGCAGGAGTGGAAGCATGCACCAGAAAGTGCATCCACCATATTACTTCAATTCGATTGAAGTAATAAGTTAAAGTCAATCGCAATGTAAGAACCCATAACAAAATTTGCTTTGCCCAACAGCTCATGTTACCAACCATGATTATTCATTTTCCCCCAAAACAACCCATTATTCCATTCACTCATGCATAAATCAAGCTTTCAAGCAGACCCGGGGAAAAATTAGAAGAAAAGTACATGTAGCATCAAAATTAAGGAAACCTAAACCAATGAAAACAGGCATAAACAGGACTTTGGAGGAAAAAATCAGGATAAAGTAGGACTTTTGTGGGCTTTCAGGAGTAGTTTTCGTTGATACTCACCCACGTCCACAGCATCATAAGCCTCAATTGGCATGTTCTGTACTCACAACACATGCGCTCCATCCTCAACTAAGCTCTTGGAAGTACGTTGCAGTACTCCTACGCCCAAGCCCTTCATTGTGTGATTTACATATGACAATGTGTAACACCGTTATGAAAAATGTTTAGTGAGATTTCATTTTTCAGAGTTGTGGGACATAAAAAAAGTGGGAAAAAGTTGGAATTTTTAAATAAAAGTTGAAAAAGTCGGAGAAAGGTAAAAAAAAATAGGAAAAAATAGGAAAAATAGAAATACTTGAAAGCCTGATAAATGCAAAAATAATGTGGGACTTAGGTCAAGCCTTTTTCAAAATGGCACAAATATATAAGCCTAGTGGTCTGGAGCATTGAATTTGTGGTCTGCCTGGCCAGCATAGGGTCATGGTGCATGTGACCTTGAGCAAGGCGCTTTGTCACTCACAGTTTCACTCCGCCCAGGAGTAGATGGGTACCTGTGAGGGCAGAGATGGTTACTGTGTGAGGTTGATTACGGCCAAGAGCACCGAAATGGCTGCCTACCGGCCGTGTATGCTCCCCAGGGAGTTGAGAAGGTAATAATAATTGTAAAGCACTTTGATACCCCGTTTAAAAGCGCTATATAAATGCCTGTTATTATTTAAAAACTTAATCATTCAAAAAAAAGGACAAGACTTAAAGAGGCTGTGGAATGCTGAAAATCATTTTGTTTTTTATATTTTTATATTGTAGAGTAGACCCATATATAGCATAATGGCAAACCCCCATTCTTTTCTAATGTACGTTTATATGTTTATAAAACTGAAATTCATCGAGTAATTTGTTGGTCGGCGAGCGCATAATTGAAATCAACAGTCGTCGGGCTCTTCGTAAAATCAGAAAAAGCGTGACGTAATATACAGGACTCGTTTATACAACGACTGTTTACTGCTGCCCAACCCGCCCCGTCAGCACGTGTGACTCGCAGTCAAGCAGTGTATAAATCAACATTTTGTAAAAGACTCGCGGAGATTGATATTCCTTTCCATTGCTTAATTTTTGGATGAGTATATTGAACAAGGACACGGTGACCTCTGAGCTGTTCTTCCGTATAAATTTGAGCCCCAACTGCCCGAAAAAGTGACCAGCGAAAACACGGATACTGCAACTGGCCAGCTGAAAACGCCAGGCAACGCGGCTCTGATGAGTGGTAGGTCTGCAACGATTGCGTGAAAAAAAACAGCTGCGTTTTATCCAAGGACTCAAAGTATTATGTTCATGATACCATTTTTAGATGAGCATCAACAGTCCTACCGCAACTCTCTTCGTGATTTACAGACAATCTCAAACGTTATTCTGGTGAATATTCAGTCCACAGAGACGACAAATCGTCAGGTTGTTTTCGAATTATACGCGTACGGCACGCATAACGCATCACGGCAGTGGATGTGGTCGACCGTGTCCAGAACTAATGTTGTACGGTTAGCAGCGTCGCGGGCCCCAGTCAAGTTCCTTGCGTTGCCTGGCGTTTTTTATGTATACGTTCGCCACAAAAAATAGTCCTCTTCTCTTTTCTTTCCTTGTGCATTTTAACCCTTGTTTTAACATCCTTAAACAATAATTACGAATTTACTTGAATTTTGAAATTGTTAACTTTATTGTTTACCCCCCAAAAAAGCCGTAGGCTTCCGCTTCACCTCGGCCTGTAAACGTGGCTAAAACTAAAGTAAAATTCATAAAGCATAGTCATATGCTCCGTTCATAAAACAAAAATCTCTGGACTCACGACATGTTCGGGATCCCGGTTGAAAACAAAATTCACTAGTCCCGAAATTTAACGAGCACTATCATTATTTTCAGTACCTAATTAAGACTTTATTCAAGAAATTCCAGAGGCAGAGAATTTGTCATTCGATCAAAAGAAGTTCTAGAGAAAATGGAGGGTGAGGCCTGTCACATTTATCAGCACTAACGTAAGGAAAACTACGTGGTCCTTTTTCTACGCATTTGTGTGTGTGACAACGCATGCGCGTATGCTGCGCAGATAATGGAGGGTCGAGGATACATTTGAACGGGTCTACGGTTCTTCAAGATTGGCAATGGACAAATGGTCCAAAACAGTCTTCCCTATAAATCATTAACAAATCATATCTCTATTGTTTCTTGTCCAATTTCAACAAATCATCTCTTGAGAAAAGAAGACTCTTGCCGTACAAAATGTACAGTGCACGCATGATCAGCGCTCTATCCGTTAATTTGGCTGAAATCTGATCTCGTGTTTTCGCACGGTACCCTTCGGACAAACTGCATGGCTACGGAGAATTCTTATTCCTCCATGCTGACACGCGGACGGGAAAGCTGGAAATTTATTGCAAACAAAATGTGATTACAGCCAGCGACTGACACAATTATAGGCATATACATGTAGGTTTGCCTTGGCCTAGTGCGTTCGCTACCCGTACACGTATCAACAAGGAATTATTTTGAAATTCCAACACCGTTTACCGGTGTCAAAATCTACGGTCCCAACGGCCGGGCCAGCGGAACACAGTACACCCGTGAATTTCCGGCCAGCTTTACATGCGCGTGTCACGGTGATGCGATGTGCATGTGAACGATCGAACGATGTTGATGTACATGTGTAACGCAGACATTTCTTACTATGGTTGGCCGTTGTAGCAAACACAAAAGAATGATCCCCGATCTATAAATAAAATGATGTGTAACTACCAAAACACTGAATAATCAATAAAAAGTACCAAAAAGTCAATGGAGATATCTTCTTATTAAATTCTGAACTTGCCCATTAGAATTTCGGGGGTAAAAGCTGTTGCCAACTACGGTTGAATATATGGAGCATGTGGCTGCCCATACAAAATGTCGCTCAGTGTAATTGTAAACAAAGTCATGTCGTTGCGCGGAGTGATTTGCAAAAAGTTTCGCTGGAACTACGCTGCATCGGGAGTCCTGTTTATTACGTCACAATTTACTATGTTTTGTTTGCTGCCCCAAACGACGACTTTTACACAAATTGCACGTTCGGGTCGAAACAGGACCTGAAAAACAGCTATCAAAAGTACCTTTTGCATTCATTTCATGACAGAAACAATAGTTGTTTTTATTTCATCACACCCTAGGCTACATATACCCCAAAAATGACGGAAATGTCTTCGAGCATTCCACAACCTCTTTAACCGCTATATAAAGCACCCTCCATTGTGTCAACCATATTTTGACTTGGTTTATAGTTGTACCAAAGAAAATTGGTGACTCTCGCTCGCGGAACTGACAGTCTTTTGTGCCCATGTTTATGTAGTGTAACAAAAGAAAAAAATTGTATATATAGATATTGACTTTTCATATCAAATTACTTCCATCTTAACGCACAAGATTATTATTATCTGGTACTGGTATCAAGTTGTGAATGATAACCACATTTGAACCAACACTGACAGGATTGTAACTGCCACTGATTGCGTATGCTCCCCAGGGAATTGGTAATAATAATTGTAAAGCACTTTGATACCCCGTTTAAAAGCGTTATATAAATGCCTGTTATTATTTAAAAAGTTAATCATACAAAAAAATTACAAGACTTAACCGCTATATAAAGCACCCTCCATTGTGTCAACCGTATTTTGACTTGGTTTATAGTTACCAGTGTTGTAGTCGAGGCCACAACCTCCAAGGCCAAGGCCGAGGCCGAGGCCTCAACCGCGAGGCCGAGGCCAAGGCCACCACCTCCGAGGCCAAGGCCGAGGCCAGCTATTAACTCTTTCGCTACGGAATTAAATTAACTTTTTTGTCCCAACTGGACTTAATTAAAAGCTGAAAATTCCGCCGAGCGTCGATGTGGGCGCCGCCATCTTTAAACGTATCTCCGTAAACAAACTGCTCACAATAACCAAAAGCGCACCCCGGCCAGACGGAGAGCCGCTGGCAGCGGCTCGAACTAGGGTCAGAGGTTATTCGATATAAATTATGTAGATAAGGCACACGTCATGGGGATACCCTGTTTATTCATAGCGACGCAACCGAGCCGCTGCCAGCGGCTCTCCATAAGACCTGTACAATTTGTATGTGCCGCTGTCAGCAGCTCGCCGTAGCAAAAGAGTAATAAAATATAAATCACGTAATAAAATATAAATCACTAAAACAAGGCTAAGATTATGTTGGAGTTTTAACATCTTTTAGTGGAATTCACCGAGTTTTGGAGTGCCTGGCTTACAAATTTAAAGCTTGCAATGTGTTTCCTTTTGTAGGGAGTCCAGCAAATTTGTTTTTTTTATAGAAAGAAATCCGAGCAAACATCGCGATGCGACCAGACAATGCCAGACGGCCCGCAGTTAGGCACGGGCATAGTGTAATTCCAATACCGCTCCATGGAATAAGTGTCCACGCATTATCACAAGCAAAGTCTGGCAATGGCCGATCCCGCTCCAAAACAACACGGCAACACGGAACATGCGTGCATGATATCACTCAGTTCATCAAAATGACCACGAATTCTCGGATCATCCGATTTGGATCCAATGGCTTCGAATAATTTGAAGATCATGGCACTGAGAGGTAGGGAAGTGGTTTTAGCCGTATTTGTAACCACGCAAAAATTAGTCAATTTCAAACCGTGCTTATGTAAGTATCAACATTGCTCTAAAAATACAAAAAGGATCCTGGTACCACGAGGAATACTGACTCCTATTATTAAAACATTCATTCAGAACTTTGCATTCATTTGGATGGAAAAACAAATTCTGAAATCGTGCTTTCCATATCGACCAACTGCACCAAACATTACAGTTTGAGCCGGAACTTTCATTAAAACCACCATGTAAAAATTAAATCTACTTGATAAATCGTAACTGTTTTCGTCATATCTTTATGAAAAAAAATGGTACGGACTAGTACACTCGATCGTACCCAAAAAGTTCAGACTTTAATTAAAACAGTGGCCTATAACAAGAAATGATTAAGCTTGCCGCACCTTGCCGCAAATCTTTTTTAAAGGTCGGGGTACAGAGGCGAAACGCAACACTGTAACCAGACTAGTCTAGCACCGCATGATATTGTACACGGATGGGATTGGTGCCAGACTTATGTAGTCTGGCACGCGGTAACAGTAACGCTTGCACGCACGTGGAAAGCTGAAGCGCAGGCTAGGCGAAGATGCTACGTACATGTACATACGTTCAATGCAACCATTATCATCAGTGTTTTCATTCGTGCCTACATTGTACATGTGCATTTGTTTCACGGAACCCACTGCGGCAGAATCTCGAGGGTTTGATACGGTAAAAAAATAAAATGAATTAGAAAAGAAAAACATCACAATGGGCGGCCTCGAGCCGGCCTCGACCGATTCGCCGAGGCCGGTAGGCTCCAAGGCCGAGGCCAAGGCCGAGGCCTTGCACTCCGAGGCCGAGGCCGAGGCCTTGCACTCCAAGGCCAAGGCCGAGGCCATGAAAATCAGCCTCGAGGCTGGCCTCGAGACCTCCAACACTGAGTTGTACCAAAGAAAATTGGTGACTCTCTAGCTCCCGGAACTGACATTCTTTTGTGCCCATGTTATGCAGTGTAATATCTTTCCCCCCCCCCCCCCCCCCCAAAAAAGGGGGAAATATATGCATATTTACATTTCATATCAAATTACTTCCATCTTAAGGAACAAGATTATTATTTACCTGGTCCCTCCAACGGGAAGGTGTAATGGATATTAACCGCACTTGAACCAACAATGATAGGATTGTAACTGCCACTGATTGTGCCGCTGTTTCCGATGGTTCCAGTTTGTTGTGGGGAATCTACAATCAGAAGCAGGAATAACACCATCGTTAACAAAATGACAGACAAAATGATGCATGCATGTGCTTGATTCCATCTCTACTTGTCGTCTGTTCTTGGAAGACAATTTTGTTTTTTTATTTTTCAATCTGACCGTTCATGAACAAAGAAGTACCTGACATACAACACCAGGCTGTATCAAAACATCTTCAGGTGAGGTGGGGAGGGGGAGGGTGGTACAATGTAAGTAAATGTATCTCCACTCCCCAGCAAGGTTATAAATTGACAACAAGCAACTACAGGGTGAGTCAAAAAAAGCGGAACCCAAACCCCCCAAATTTTATTTCATATTTTAATGACTGAAAAACGAACTTCATAAACTACTTTTAGAAAAGAAAAAAAATACTGAAATTGCTCTATCCAGGAAAAATCACCATTTAAACACAATGACCCAAAAACCTCTTTCTTCCAAAAATGTGATTTCAAGAATCGTCGTCACAATTGTCTTCAAACATCACCAGCGATAAAACCTCAGTTTAAAAGTTAAAAAGTATTCAACAAAGTCCTTTTGAAGGCCCGTCTTTACCAAAAAAAAGGTGGATTTTATAAATTACCAGATTGTTTGCCTAACCAGGGTTGTTAATAAAGATATTGTGTCCTGCAGTTGTTGACAGTTGTTGAAACAAGTATTCTGTGTTATTTTCTTTGTTGTTTTAACCAGTCAGCATACACAATAAACTGCTTTTTTGAAAGAAACAGGTTGAAAGTCATTACGTTTAAATGGTGATATTCTTTGAACAGAGTGAGCAATTTCAGTAATTTTTTACACCTAAATGTAGCTTACAAAATTGGCTTTCCAGTCATTATAATGTTTGGTGCTACATATTTTTTTTAATGAAATATATTTTGGGGGGTTTGGGTTCCGCTTTTTTTTACTCACCCAGTACAAGTGTTTCACTAGTCTGTAAAGAATGACTACATTTACATCTGGTTTGGAGTTGGTACATTCATTGATAATTACCTTGTGCACCTGAGGCCACATGTGATGTTGGTGGTTGCTGTGATGTACTTGGTGGATTCTCTGATATGTCAACAGATGGATGACCAGAGTGGTGTGATGCATGTGCATCATCTTCAATCAAATCGAAAATGAGAAGGATAATTGTTTATTGCCGGAAAAGGAAACAAGCACATTATCATATATTAGGGAATTGACCCTCCTCGTGGGAAGTCAACCCTTTAAAACCCTGAAAGTCAGTTTCAAGTGAAGGGATGTGAAGTGTAAAAGTAACTGTGTCATATACATGCACACAAATATAATAGTCACTTCACAAAAACACAGCTGTGTGTCAACATCCATGAAGCGTGACAGCATCTACATTCTTGCCTAAAATAAGCTTCACCACACACAACAATTGTGCTGTAAAAGTGTTATCCAAACCGACACAAAGCAAACAAATTTGAAGTAGGGGTGATAACTGTACCAGCCAAAGTGCAGAAGACTAGGAGGGTTAATGCTTAGAATTTGCAAGTGTGCTACATAATGCAGGTACATGTATTTATTGAAATTATTTTTTTTTAAATGATTTCATTTTGTTGCAGTAACGCATCCCTAGTTGAGGCCAATGGTTGGTAAAGCAAAACAAGGTCTCTGCTTTGATGAACTGTACAAATTTGCAGTAAGTTGCCAACTGGCTAATATTCGATGGCAGCAACTACATCACTGTGATCTTGGTATTTGTCTTGTTTATGCTCACGAATCAACAATATTTAGGTCCTGCTCCCACTTTGACTTATTATCTTGAAAGCTTAATTAGAAACCTATTTCAATCAAACATGCAATAAATTACACTGATCCAGAAATAAGCAAATAGGAGTGGATGCATGAAAAGAGATTGTGTATCATGAATTATTTGTTGTCTTCTACCTTTTGATATCTGCTGCACTGACTGCTGCAATTGATCGACTGCTGCAACTGGGATCATGTCCGGAAAATGGGAATAAAATGTCTCTTATAATACAACACCTGAATAAATCCCCTTCATCTGATTGGTGGGTCATTGATCACATGTCATATTGGATTAATCATCCCAACCCACATGGCCTGGCTACACCGCAAAAATAGAAGTTTCGTTCCATGGTCACACTATTGGTAGCGGTGTTACACGGCTCTGATGGCTCTAACAAATCAGATGACAAGGACTTATTCAGGCGTTGTATGAACAAATAATGAATGTTTCACATTCATGCAACATAAAGAATAGTTTCATGAGGTGACAGATGGAATTATTCTTACCACTGCACTCATCATAACCATTTAAAAAAAAAAAATATTACAATAAATTTCTGCAAAAAAAAAAATCAATGAAGTCAAGAAGCAAAGAAAGTGAATAGCCCCTTGCACTTCAATACACATTTCTTAACTTAAACAATTCCTTTGCATTTTAATTTCGTACAAACTGTAAAGCGTGAACAAGTCAATAGTGAAATGTCTCCAGGAATCAACGTGCATACGGTTTGCTTACAGCCAGGGTTTATTGCTCACCTGTTGTCTGGTCCTGATTGCCTGGTCTCTTCAAGGCCAGTGCTTGGTCCTGAGTCTCTGCACAGTCTCCATCAGCAACCTGCCCCTGTCTCTCAACATCTTGTGTTGGCATCATCTCGTCTTGTTCAGCCATTTTTGATGAAATCTGATGGAAAAATTATTGAACCATGAGAAATCATTACAAAGGTACTAAAGCTTTAAGCTGTTAAGAAGTTATTCCGGTTTTATGGTATACAAACATTGAATGCTTCGAGTGGTGTAGTAAAACTAGCCTCCCGAGGTGATCCATGGACATTCTATTTTCCCGAGGCAAAGCCGAGGGAAAATAGAATGGTCCATGGATCATCGAGGGAGGCTAGTTTTACTTCACCACGAGATAAAGCATTCAATATTTGTTTTATAACACTTCACCCACAGATTCTGCTTGATTTTAATATTTTAAATTATTTAAATATGAACACAGTTGAAATAAACTTCAATTTCAATACAAAATTAGTGAAAAATGTATTTCTCTCTCCCAAACTACCCCTTCACGAAATGTTTGAACCCAAGTCTGCGGCGCGCTCTCTTTGAAACAATACGCGCTATGCGCAACGCGCACACAAGCATCCATTTGCACACAAATACCGCACCGTGGGTACTTTGTTTGCCAATGGTATAGTACTTTGGTTGCTACGGGTATAGTACTTTTGGCCGTACACAGAAAGATAGCAAAATTAGAAAGTAACATGTGACTTGCTCTCGGCCAATCAAGACACAGAATCTGTGGTTGAGGTGTTATAATGTAAATTATTGAAAGTCAACGGTTAAATACATCTTTGTTTGTTTGACAAAACAATGGATTTGGCCTTTGTTGTAGGACGGGGTAATGCTGGGGGAAATGCCTCAGATTTTTAAACCAATTGTGATGCCACCATGAACTTTTGTTAAACTAAAGAGGACAATCTGATATAGTTCATGTCTAAATCTCATCAAGCTTCTACAGGTATGTAAAGTTTTTCCATTTCGAGTCAAGGAAGTCCACCATCACATCAAAAATGTATGTTGATCAGAAATAGCGCCCGTCAGTAGGCCATGTGAAACACAAGCGGGGAACCTTGCTGACAACAACCTGGATGGGGTATGTCGGAGAGAATGCCTACTGATGGCGATGCCAGCCTGACCTTTTATAGAAATAAAGGAGAGCGCTCATGTGAATCGCAATGCGGGAGAGCTTGCTTGCATATAAGCTGGACAGGGTATGCTGGGGAAAATGCCTCTCATTTTTAAAGTGATTGCGATGCCACACTGAAGGTAAAACTAAAGGAGAGAATCTGTTAAAGTTCATGTGTAAATCTATCATTTAGTTTCTATTTGTAGGTTTTCTACAACAAGTTTGAGGAAGTCCAGCGCCACATTCAAAATGTACATCGATCGTAAACAGTCTTATGCCTCAGCATCCACGTGAAATGTGGGAGACCTTGCTTGCAAATTGACCGATCATTTATGATGCCGCCCTGATTCTTTGGCATCCACTAGTCGAGGAGTGGCTATGCAATTAAAATGAGAGGCATTGATCTCCCCGGCATACCACATCCGGCTTGTATTGCAAGCAAGCTCTCCAGCATGTGTGTTTCACATGGGCGCTGACATGGCTGAGGCAGAAGACTGTTTCCGATTGACATACTCAGGGGTGTGAGTGACCACTGATAAAAATTGCTGAAAACAGCTGAAAAAGGAGCAAAAAAGCTGAACTTTAGAAATCTCCTATACTTTTGTACACAGCAAGTGAGGGCAAAAAGCTGAAATCCACAACAAAAACCAGGTGAAATCAGCTTTAAAGCTGAGATTTCACACCCCTGCATACTTTTTAATGTGCACTGGACTTCCTCCACGTGTTATGGACAAACTACACATGGAAACTTGATGAGATTTAAACACATGAACTTTCTTTAGTTTTATAAAATTGAAGGGTGGCATCCAATTGCTTTTAAAATGAAAGGAATTCTCCCCAGTGCGGCATACCCTCATCCAGCTTGTATTTGCAAGAAATCTCTTGTGTGTTTCACGCGGGTGCTGAGGCATCATACAACTGTTTCCGATCGACGTACATTTTTATTGTGGTGCTGAACTAATCCTTGACCTGTTGTGGAAAAACTATACCGATGAAAATTTGATGAGATTTACACATGATCTTTAACTGATAGTATGCTAGTTTTACACAAGTCCTGGGTGGCATCGCAATCAGTTTAAAAATGAGAAGCAATTATCCTGGCTTATAATATTAGTAATAACCGCGACCCACTTGGTGAAGCATTACTGTAGTTTATCGTTTAGCCTTCACACAAAGACCAAGTCCATTCTTTTTACAAGTCAGCTTAACCCTAACTCCCTAGCATCTTTTACTAGGAACTGGACCAATTCCATCAAAATCCATCAATCACTGTGCGTCTAATACAAAACTGAACATAATGGAATCCACCACTGACGCACTGGTTGACATTCATGGACTTGCTACACATGGCTTTTATCACAATAGCAGTACAGGAAGCTGAGGCAAAATCAATCGGATACCCCAAGCACTGCCTCACGTTCATCATACTCCATCAATATTTAGTCATGCTAGGCCTTCTGGCATGTCTGGACCCCAAAATCCACCAAAATGGGGAGATGGATTTTGATGGAGTTGGGGTGGTTTGGCTAAATTCCCTGTTTATTCAACATCTTCAAATTAGTTATCATACAGCCAATCATGCTCTGCCGTACTCAAAAAAAAAAGAACAGAATTTCTAACACTTCTATTCTAAATTACAATATTTCTCTAGATTAACATTTGCTTTTATTTGATGTCCGTTATGGAGCACCATAGTGGTGAATGCTGTGCATGAATCTGGGGAAAGAATGTAGTATTCGGACGCCATGCGCGCCACTTCAGCAGTCGTGTACATAGCCCCATAAATTTGGCCAATTTACTGAACTACCTCCATAAAAGGCCCCACGTCCACTTCCACCATGTACAAAAACATGTCAAACTCTGTCAAATTTTGATTTTCACATTTAGGCTTAGTTTGTAGTGTATTTTTGCTTTAGAAGCATACTCACCCCCTTTATAGGCTAATCAGAAGTGCTGCCTTTTTCAGATGTCTAATTTTTTCGTAAAATATCATGTTGAAATTTTGATACGCAAACGTGTGCAAACGAATCTGGACATTTCACTAAAACTAGACGGAGAGAAGCCTTCTAATTCTAGAAGTACCCAGCAAACAGGACGCTCAGGGAAGGGCTGATGAATTTACGCTCTGATTGGATAGATTTTGCGTGACCTGTGACCTGCAAGTCATCACGGCCACGACCCTGCAAGGTTTTAAACAACCATTAAGTAAAGACTGAGCAATGATTCATTGCTTTTTAAAATATTCTTGACAATCATAAGGCCGAGGGAATAAAAGTCAAAGAATACCGTCCTGCCGTTTTTGAAAAACAATGAGAACTATTTTTATTATTCATTATATTCATTATTCTGAAGCACTAACCAGAATTTAAGAAAGTGTTTGGAAAAACGGCCACAGGCAGTCGTTGGTATCATGCAGCGCTAGTGTTATCATGCTGGTAACCGCGCGCTATACATTGTATGCACGTATTGATGTACCACGTGTTCACCATTCTCTGTACGCGTGGGCAGATTGAGTTTCGTGCCAATGTGGTACACAGAATACGACTATCCCTGGGAAAGATTCCCATATCTGGCCATCAGTAATTTTTCCCTTAAATGACCTATCAGCCATCATAAAGTGGTAATGTCCTTAAAAGTCAAAATTAGCAGGGATAAATTTTGAATGTTTACTGAGAAAACACTTACCCCTTTCAGACCAGTCCCATAGGGTTTGTGCACAGGGTGACAAGTGATGGCCAGATATGGGAATCTTTCCCTATCCTGGGTCAGAAAAATTGTGTAGAGCGGATTCTGATAAAATTAGAAGTAAACTGTTGAGGCAGACTAATATTCTGGGTAAATAATGATTTTTTTTGGTAAATAAAGAACACATATCAAATCCTTTGTGGTCAAAAGGACCCCCTGTAAACTGGCCAAAGCGCACAGCCAGATGACCTTGGACACACAGAGATAAGAGCTCCCGGGCTCTGTGTATATACAGTAGCACTGCCTAGCACGTGTACAATAAACAGACCCTACGCGCTGAGCCATTGAGCAACGGCAAATTTTATTGGAGTTTAGATGTACAATTCTTTAGTAAATGAATACACGCGAGCCTAAACCTTAACCAATCACAATAAGGGTTATATTGTTGGAAAGCTGACGAGACGAAGAAAAATGACTCGAGAGATCTAAGCTCCAAGGTGGCGCTATTTAACGTTATGATGATGTTAATGGGCCAGTTCTTGGCTGAACGCGTGGTTTACACACAAAACAGGGAGATTTTTGACTAAAAATGCAATGTTTAACATCAATACGCGAGTGAAACTCAGTGTTTTATTCAGTTTTTCTTTCATTTTCTGAAAGAGTATATTGTTAGGGTCACACTGTAGTGAGATCTAAGGTATTCCCTGTAGAATAATGAAGTTGTGGCGACAGATGTGAAAAAAGCCCGTTTTTAATGATTTTTCGCCGCGTTCTCTCATAGAGGTTGCACATAAAAACCGGCCCGGTGGGTTAGTTCCCCAAAGGAATTCATATGTTTTGGCGGCACCTTTCAGCACATGCAGGCGGTAGACGGTATTCTACATGTATGACTTTCATTCCCTCGGCCAAAATGGGTTGTTGTTTTTGTTGTTGAATAGCTTAAGTGTAATACAGTAATATAATATAGGAAAATCTGTAAAAGTAAAACTTATCTGTTTTGTAAATTTTCAATTCCCATCACTTGCTCAGGCTCCGTTTCGAATTCACTAAGGGTCAAATTGCATATTATGCGATGCTCAACATTTGTCTACATGGTCCGCCAAGGCGCAATGAAAAAGAAATCACATCCGGTATAGTCGTGTTCCCTAACGTGGCGCACTTCGAAGCTTACCCGACTTTCCTCGTGTAGTGTTGCCAAACCTCTTTGTTGACAAACCTCAAATTCATGCAATGAAATACTAGTACTTTTACCTTATCACTGCTTACTATTTTACCTCTGTGAACAATTTCAGTTTCATAAAATTTAATCCGAAATTCAAAAACGGTGGTGTCCGGAAATTGGGCACAAATTGGCGGAGTGTTCCCTAACGTGGCGCACTTGAATAAATCTTGGAAAATTCCAAATTAACACTTACGAATTCCTGTAAACTTGATACATTCTGATAAATAATTAATATCTATACTTACATACCCAGCCAAATGTTTGTCAGAAAATTATTTTCTTATTTTTCAGGGCATTTTCAAAGGGTTCACTTTGCACTTGAAAATAAAATCAGAAAATCATGCCAAAATAGCTTTTCCTTCTAACTTTGTTCCGGGTAAATAAACTCGCAATTTATGAACAGGACCGTTTAGAACTTGATGAAATTTCACTTTCTGTGAAATTTCAGTTTAAAATTTTGCTCTAGGTAGGCGCTACCGGCGAAAAATCCAAGTGCGCCACGTTAGGGGCCGCGCCACGTTAGGGTACATCAACAATACTCAGTAGGCTATGGAATGTGTGCATTTCTATGAGAAAGTTTTCGGATAGCATTTGTGCGCATTGACCGCCAACTGCTGTCTTAAACAGCTGCAGAATGCCATCCCAACTTCCTTCACAAGATTCTGTGAAGCTCAAGCTCATCAACCCTTCCCAGCGCCAGCTGTTTGCAGGGCGGTCATGGCGCCTACAGTAGTATACAAATTACGATTACGAGCGCACTCTTGTCTTGACTTGGGAAGTTGGGGTTGGTCATTTTTTTGGCAAAAAAAACTCTGAACAAATCAATGATTGTATCTTTAAAAAGAATCAAAATTGTCACGATGCTATATCCAACCATAATCATCACTTTAAATATATAATTAATGGTAAAATGTGGTAAAAGAACAAACTTTCCAACCTTTAGCGGGCCGAGAATCTTGTTGATCACTTGATGATGAGCCGTCAGATTTATTTCCTGGTGTTGGTCATTGACCTCGGTGCAATAGAGGGCAGTATTCAAAAAAGTTTTCAATAACACGGACTGGGCGGGGTCAAAACAGGAGGGCTTCGGGGGGGGGGGGTCCTCTGTATTGTGGTGTGGTTTGTCTCCCTCACATTATAATGTTAGCGGATCAAAACAAGCGTTAGAAGTCCAACGCTTTACTTCCCTTTACAAATATTTGCTTGCAAAATGAAAGGAAAATGTCTTCATATTAATACTTTTTATACCTCTCATTTGCTCCTGGTCCTAAAAGAATAAGCCATTTGCGAGTAACCTACACCCTTTGGGATTTACATTTGAAAAACATCTGGTACACTGACTTGCTCAGAATGCTTGGCACATTTCAACTTTGAATTCTCCAGACCAAAGACACTGTTGCTAATCACATGATTCGGGGCAAGCTCTTGCATAGTTACGTAAGACACGCTCAGCACCAATACATTGTTCACAATGGGTGAGAATGGCACAAAGACACCAGACCATGCCGGAGCTGGGGGTTGCTAGCATAAGGCTTGCCCCGAATCACGTGATATAGAAACAGCGTCTTTGGTCGGGAGAATGCAAAGTTAAAACGTGCAAACCATTGGATTAAGTCAGCATACCAGATTTTATTCAAATTTAACTCGCAAATGGCTTATTGATATACATCGATGATATGGAAGGGGGGGGGGTTAGGTCATTAAAATAATCCTGCACATTTAGCAGTATACAACAACATGCAACGTTTAATCTATCTTTCTTCAACCTAATAATTCCCCTTCTAACTTGACGCTCCCATTGTAAATTTCACCCCAGCCATATTTAGAACTTGACACACACACAAAAACACACAGCTGTTAACAAACAAGCAATCAGTTGCAAAAGTGTCTTTATTTAACTACATCGGCATACAACAATCCCATACTTTTAAATGCGACTTATCAGATGTAAACTTAGTTCAAATATCAAAATGCATGAGGCACACAAAAACCTCTATTTTGACGGACATCAATTTCATACCAGGAATGACCATGAAACTTGAAACTTGACTTTCACTGGAAACTTATCTAAAAATACAAAGTCATTGTGAAGGAAGAAATTTCAGTACTGTCTTTTGAGATGAAGCAAAATGAAAAGAGAAAATATTTCGTGAGTATTGTAGAAAGGAAGTAACAAACAATCTTTAGTTAAAAAAAAACCACTATAATACTGTCAAACATCAGAATCATTTGAGGTATTTTCAAACCTTTATGAATATTCAAAGGGCGAGAACTAAAACAAAACAGCAATGCAATCCTCATTTTAAAAGATTGGATCAAATCCGTGTCTCAATCACAGAAAACTCACATGTAACAAATTTCATATAATTGTCGTGTCTTAACTTGGTGTAGCCTTTTCTGAATTTAGAGATTTACATTGGCAGACAAAAATGACTGAGAAAAGAAATTCTATTGATTTGCTTAAAAACCCTGTGTATAAACTCAAATGCCTTGCTCAATTGTTAGTGACAAGACAAAGAGAAAAACCCCACACCAGACTATGTCAGCCTGCTATGTCAGCATAACGCTAATGATGCGGGCATTCAGTGTATAATAAAGGCAACATTCATCTGGAAATAACAAACATCTGACCCATTGTAAACACTATACAATGTACATCATGCAATATGTGATTCCTGATATTAAAAAGAAAACAAATCTGAGTTGTACTGGATCCAATGATGGCAAGTTGCATGATTCTTATGACTTGGTACAAAAGCAAGGCAAGTTGGCTGCTATAAAATGTACAAAATCATTGATACAAAATAGAAGTTATAAAAATAGAAGTTATGAAAATAGAAATATCAGGCTCACTTTGCCCAGTCTTCAGACAAACAAAATAAATATTTGCAATATTTACAATTATAACAATTGTTTGTGATAATGTTTGTGATTTGATTTACAAAACCAAAGCAATTTCAGATGTGTAATCAGGCTATAACCACCACTGTTGCAACTTTGTTTTGTTTGAAAACAATAATAAAAGCCCAACATTTCAGATTCTGGCAGGATCTTTCACACAGGCAAAAATGACCGCGGTTCAGAAACAAACAAGTAGGGGAGGCACAAGCACGCAAGGATGGATTAGGAAAAACACAAAGGAGGACGGGGCAGGGGGTAGGGGGCAGTGGAAGGACTAAATGGGTGTGCAGACTACCGTAGGTGAAGATCAAAGGGGCTAGGGGATGGGACAAAGGGAGGAACATAATTTTTGTTTGCATTTGAGAAAGACCCTGCTAGGATTGAAAAGTTATTTCTTTTATTTATGTACTGCATAATTTCTTTACCCAGGGTATGCCCAAACAGTTAAAAACTTGTTTCCACTGGGGCCCTGCATACATTACAAGTTATTGAATAATGTTAAGGAAAGTCAAACTCATAAGGAAAAGTGCATTTGGAGAAACAGACAACGAACATTAACACTTACGAATACAAATATTTCAGTTTTACAGAAAATTGTTATTAAATTTAGGGAGTTGTATATCAATCCAGTCAGTAAGCAATTTGCAGCAATCATTTAATAACTGATACAAAATGTTAAAAATGGCAATTGCAGCTACCTATTTACAAACAATTTATCATGTAATATGTATAATTATTACAGTTAATGAGAATGGCTGGTTGTATTTCTACATGTACATGTTATCCCCAATCATCATACCGTAGAGTAATGACCACACTACATGTAATTACAACTGTTACATCTGTCACAGTCAAGTTACTGGATTACAGAGATAAGGATCCTCATTTTTCACAGACTACAGCTAGTTCTTGCAAATATCTTCCTCTCTGAAAAATATCCTGGGTAACTAGCATTTGAACAAATTTCTACATTTTCCGTAGTGCCCCTTGGTACAATGTGCAAAGTGCAGCTAAACTAGCCAATACAGAAATAATTTTCTTAAGCAGATCTTTACTTGTTTTTACAGAATTTGACAATGAGACTCAAAAAATGTCACCACTAACCAGCACTTTGTGCTGGATATTTCCCCATCAATGTGGGAAGGTCCAAATTTGACTGTAATGATTAATCTGAGCAGACAGTTCAAGTCAGTTGATGCTGCTAAGGGTTCAAACCTGACAAGGCCAAGGGACTTTCTGTATGGGCTGGGGAGACATTAAGGGGACAAAGGAATGTTGACTTTCAGTTGATAAGGGTGATTGAATTGGCTTGGAGTCAGTGCAAGATCTTCAAATGTATGAGAGGTAGTACAGGAAAGAAACACAGCAGCAGAAACAGAGAGACACATGAGGAGCTGATAGGCAGAATGTATTCAGAATTTGTTCAGAATTTCAATGACAGATTCCCTCACAGCTGGTAATTTTATAACACAATGTGTTAAGTCAGAGGGTGGTACATGTAGATGGTTGGAACTCTGGTCCCCCAGGGAAAGACAAAGTATATAGGAAACACTCATAGACATTTGAAAGGAAACATCTCTTCGCAAACATAGACAGCTTTCCAAGACAACTACAGATTGCTTAACCCCTCCTCGTCGGTTGATGACTTTACCGCATTCCGGCATGCCATATGGTATGCCGTCTAGTGGGCAGCTGCTACTGCATGCTGCTATACTGTGCAGAGGCTACTGTGCAGTGAGGCGTATAAGCCTTTGCAGTAAGGCGTAAAAACCCAGCGGCAAGCAGTTAGCAGAATGTTACAACCAGACATTAACCTTACATCTATGTAATAGGATACATAAAGCTGACTGATAGAATTAAGTGTACTGGACTTGCATGATGTTGCCGAGTCACCAATGTCTTTTGTTAATGAAAGGAGAGGTTCTGCGATCTGATCAATTCAGGCAGAAGTCCTACCCATCAGTGCCACACCTACAGTGTCTATGCTTTTACCATTAAAGTGGAATGCTTAACATTGTTTTATTGTAGAGTACACTCGATCATATACAGCAAAATTAACCACTCCCAATTTTGGGGTCTACCCGATCTTCCCCAATACCATATGTTCCCCAATATACCGTATGTTCCCCAAATCCGTGGGTTATACGGTTAAGGTTGGGGAATATAGGCATTGGGGAACATAGGTATGCAGCCCCTCCCCCCCCCCCATTTTTTGTAATGCGCAATATGTTTACAAAACTGAAATTCATTGAGTATTTTGTTGATTGGTAAGCGCAGAATTGAAATCAACAGTCGTCAGGTTCTCAGGATAACATCGTAAAATAAGAAAACTTGTGAACGGTAAAAACCAGGACTCTGTTATATACAACTGTTTACTGCTGCCCGACATGTGCCAGCCGAGCATTCATTGCACCACATGTCTGACTCAGAGTCGGAGGCAAGTAGTGAAAATGTCATTTTTTTTTCAGAGAGTGGCAGACATGAACATTCCTGTTTATCGCATTTTTTATGAGTAAATTGAACAAGGAAACAGTGACTTCCTAGCTGCTCTTCCGTATCAATATGAGCTGAACTGCTCGAAGAAGTGACCAGCGAAAACAAGGATACTGCAACTGATTAAGCTGAAATTACCGGACAACACAGCACTGATGAATAGTAAGCCTATGATGTTCCGTAAAAAAATATCATAATGGTTCATCCAAGGACTCAACATATCATGTTCATTATACATTTTTAGGCGAGCATCAAATGTCCTACCACAACTTTCTGCATGATTTACAGGCAATTCCCAAGTTATTCTGGCTAAAATTCAGTCCAAAGAGACGACATAATGTGAGGCAGTTTTCGAATACACATATGGCATGTGTCACGCAAGTGGATGTGCTTGACCGTGTCCCAGATTTGTTGTACGTTTCGCAGTGTTGCAGGCCCGTCAAGTCCTTCGGGCTGCATGCTTGGTGTTATATATGAAGTTATGAACCACATAAAATGTAGTCCTTTTCTCTTTTCTTTCCTTCTAAATTTGAACCATTTTTATTTTTACAAAGTTACTCAAATGTTGCTTCTGATGTGCAGTGATGTGCAGCTTCCAATAGAAAGGACTTTTGAGGATTTCTGAATGGTTCCAATGAAAGCGCCAAAATATACAACTGAGGAAATCTTTCTCTTAATTTTCAAATCACTCCTGTCACAATTTTGCTTCAAGGTTTGTTCAGTTCTACCTCTACACAAAAATGTCTATCTATTACACACCAAAAAGACTGACCAGTGAACTAAATTTTTGCTTAGTGGACTCTTTAAATAAAAAAAACCTTTAATTCCTTGACTACAGACGTTATTCAACACCAAAGTCTGTGGAAGACTTGTTATTTAATACCTTAACTTAATAGTGACATTTGCATAGTTTAGATAATGCATTATGAACAGGCAGTTAAAATTCATTCCAGTAATCCATCATGTCAATTTCTAATCCATTCTTCCTTAGGTCACTGAGTGACTCATCAATATGGTTCTTGTCTTCCTCTGTCAGGTCACAGTCGCTGAGGTTCAGCCTCTGAAGGTGCAGCAGCTGCGTTACCTCCATGCACCACAATGCTGCTGTACCACCCAGGTCATTAAAAGAAAGATCCAATTTAACCAAGCTGGGTAGATCCTCGAGTGACACAGCAACATCTTTGATGTCCTGTCCATTCAATGAGCTGTTACTTAAGTCCAGCTTTGTGAGGGATTTCAACTGCTTCAAATGCATGCACCATAATGCTGCTGTACCACCCAGGTCATTATGACAAAGATCCAATTCAACCAAGTTGGGTAGATCAGCAACATGTTTGATGTCCTGTCCATTCAATGAGCAGTCATCCAAGTTCAGCCTTGTGAGGGACTTCAACTGTTTTAAGTACGTGCACCATGATGCTGCTGTACCAACCAGGTGATTACCACGAAGACTCAAATGACCCAAGCTGGGTAGATCCCCGAGTGACTCAGCAACATGTTTGATGTCCTGTCCATTCAAGGCGCACCGAGCCAAAAATAGCCCTGTGAGGGACTCTAACTGGTTTAGATGCATGCACCATAATGCTGCTGTACCACCCAGGTCAGCAAAACAAATACACAATTCAGCCAAGTTGGGTAGATCCCCAAGTGACTCAGCAACATATTTGATGTCCTCTCCATTCAATGAGCATTCATTCAAGACCAGCCTTGTAAGAGACTTCAACTGTTTCAATTGCATGTACCATAATTCTGCTGTACCACCCAGGTTATTACAAGAAAGATCCAATTCAGGTACGTTGGGTAGATCCCCGAGTGATTCAGCAATGTGTTTGATGTCCTCTCCATTCAATGAGCAGGAACGCAAGCCCAACTCTGTGAGGGACCTCAACTGCTTCAAATGCATGTACCATAATTCTGCTGTACCACCCAGGTTATTACCAAAAAGATCCAATTTACCCAAGTTGGGTAGATACCCGAGTGATTCAGCAATTTGGTTGATGTCCTGTCCATTCAATGAGCACCTACCCAAGTCCAGCTTTGTGAGGGACTTCATCTCTTTTAAATGGACGCACCATAATTCTGCTGTACCACCCAGGTCATTATAAGAAAGATTCAATTCAGGTACCAAGTTGGATATATGCCTGAGCAACTTAGCAGTATCTGCATTTTCCTTGAAATCTACAAGATGAAGATTGGTCATTGCACACATGGTAACAGCTAACTCCTCAATAAACCATGTCTGTGTACAATAGTGTACATGCAATCTACGTACCTTGGCAAGGTAAGCATTTCCACTGTCTTTTGTCTGTTCATCAACACATTTCAAAAAGTAGCTGACTGAGTTCAGACAATCCCTGTCAAGCCTATGAATGTAAATTACATCTGTTATGAATGAATGTATGAATTCCTCTGGAGGCAAACGTTTGGATTGACCTTCAAAGAAACAATGAAGTGCCAACTGACCAATCTTTGATTTGAATGCCAATTTCTTCTGACATTTCACATGAAATACCTTCAGAATATCATATGTACATGCCTCATTGTCACCACAACAAAAGCGCAGCAGATACTCAAACCTCCTTGCACCCTTTGACATGATTTTATCCAAAATCTTCTGAAATTCCTCTGGGTCTGCTTTTAACAAGCTCTGCAAGTAAGCAGCAGCAGAGAACTCCTGGAATGTCTTGTGAATAAACTGAATACAGTTGTGAGTTTGTAGTCCCTTGCGGTCTGTCTGTCTGGTCAGAATACCTGCTTTCAGAGCCAGCTCAAGCACACTTGGCTCAAAGTCACTTTCTTTGAAAGAGAGTGACTGAGCTGGAGAAAGAAGACCATGCAACGCAACCTTGCCAATTTCAATCACAATTTTTTGTACATGTACTTCATCTTTTGAGTCCAATGTTTTTCTTTTGAAGATGTAGAGAACTCCATGACTATACAGACGTGACATTGTTTCTGGGAGTGTGCAGTTTTCTCTCCATAGTACACACATCAAAAGAAGAAGCATTGGACTTTTGCCTAAATTAAACAGAAGGTGTGACAATTCAATCTTTTCAAGAAGTCCCTTGGCCTTGTCAGGTTCACCAACATAAAATCTATTAACATACTTGGTGACATCTTTCCTACTGAAACCCATGACCTTGACATGTGTGAATGGGTCCTGAACCAGTTCCTCTGATACAAGTCTGTCAAAGTGTGAGGGGCGGGTGCTTACAAGTACACTACAACCCCTCAACACCTTACCACTTAGGATCTCCAGAATGGAACCAAATGAGGATCCACACAAGGAGGTAGTCATGAGCTCATCAAACCCATCTAGTAAAATGAGGACTTTTCCAGGACTGTTCTTGATAAACATGTCCAGGGCACCTCTTTCAATACTTACATCTTTAGCCAAGAGTTGGTCAAAAACTGCATCAACAAGATCTGAACTCTGCTCCAGTGCGTGCATTTTCAACAGGAAGACAAGTTTGTACTTCTGTAGTACCTGACTAGAACCAACTGCCCAATCATATGCCATTTTGTCAAACAGTGTGGTCTTTCCTCTACCAGCCAAACCAGTTAAAACAGCTATTAGGATCGGGTCTCCTTCTTTTGTCTTACATTGTAATATATCATCATATGATGCCAGCTTGACTCTGTCCTTACCAAGTATTAACTGTAACTTTGTGTAGATTTCTGTAATGTGTTTCCTGTCATCACCTACCCATGGAAGCACTTTAACAAAGCTACCTTTCCCCCTGTAGTGTGACTTCAATTCATCTTCACAGCAATCAGCAGCATCTTGGGCTGGACTGTCAAGCTTCATCTTTTTGGGGGCGCTGCATCCTACAATGTTGAAATGACCATAGAGTTGAATGACTTAATCATGCAATGCATTGTGGCATCCAAGCAATAAATTGGCTCCTTGTCTGTAGAAAGTACCATTTTGAGCTGAAATATTGGCTCATTGTATGCAAAAATTTAAAGCTCTAAAAACTGGTTGGTTAAAGCTTGGGAGGATAAATATTGACAGGATTGAAATAACTTCCCGTTCACTGATGCATGAATCTTAGTCACTCACACAAGTGTTGCAAAAGCTCTGCAATAGACCGATCCAGTAAGCCCCACCCACTGTGCACGTAAGCAATTAACATATGCTCCTCTCCAATGCCACACTGCATGTTACAGCCACGCGCATCATACGCGTCTGCACGCATGTTGGATCCAGTAAGCCCCGCCCACTGTGCACGTAGGCAATTAACATGTGCTCCTTCCAATGCCACACTACATGTTACAGCCACGTGCATCATACGCGTCTGCACGCATGTTGATCCAGTAAGCCCCGCCCACTGTGCACGAGGCAATTAACATGCGCTCCTCGCCAATGCCACACTGCATGTTCCAGCTGCACGCACAAGTATGTTGGACTTTTGTGTACTGATGTGATGTCAGACATAAGTCATAGCTGTGATTGGTCAGAACACAATGGGGCGGGGCTAAATGGATTGGTCTATTAATGACAGATGATAACTTTTCATGAAAAAAATCTTATTTTTTTAAACTCATGGCATGCATGGGAAGCAAAAAGATGCTGTGCTTAAGTATACTGCAAATTAACAAGAACAAAACATTTTATTCCCATCATACAAGTATGAGACTAGTATAAAGAATGTATACATTTACTGCATGTTCATGTATACATCTGGTTTGGAGTTGGTACATTCATTGATAATTACCTTGTGCACCTGAGGCCACATGCCGTGTTGGTGGTTGCTGTGATGTACTTGGTGGATTCTCTGATATGTCAACTGATGGATGACCAGAGTGGTGTGATGCATGTGCATCATCTTCAATCAAATCAAATATGAGAAGGATAATTGTGTGTATTCAGTGAGATGTCATTTTTCGGAGTTGAGTGATAAAAAGTGGGAAAAAAAGTCGGAGCAAGGTAAACAAAACTAGGAAAAGGTAGGAAAAGTAGAAATACTTGAAAGCCTGAAAATGTTATGCAACATTAATGTGGGACTAAGATCTATCCTTTTTCAAATGTGGCACACATATGGGCGCTATTTAAAAACTTAATTATTCGACAAATTACAAGACTTAACCATAAATAGTGTCCTCCAATTGTGTCAACAATTAATATTTTGAATTGGCTAATAGTTGTACCAAAGAAAATTAGTGACTCAGTAGCTTGTGAAACTGACAATCAGTGTCCATGTTTATGTAGTATAAAAGTTCATCATCGAACACGAACGTCCATCACCGATCGTGAATATGCCTCACAGGTAAAAGTCTATCACCGATCGCGAAAGTCCATCACCGATCGTGAATATGCATCAATGATTGCAAAAGTGTATCACCGATTCGATGATCACATTAAATGCCTCTTTGGCATTCCATAAAAGAGCACTATATCACGTCACATGCTTGTGCTGCAAATAGCGAGCACCGTAGACCCAACCTCGTTTCAAGGGTGTGTAGCAGGCTGCAGTACGCGTTGCCATCGTCGGTTTTACGCATAGCCGGGAAGTACTACGCAGTGTAGACTTTCAATTGGTCAGACCGCGCAAGGCATACTAATGTGTACCCAGCAGGCATTTTTGGTCGGTTTAACGTCTATCTGACGTCAGATTCCGACCAACTCCGACGTTGTTTTTTGGTTGCCGTCGTGGTTGTAAGTGTAAGTTTTTTAGACGTTGAAAACCTGACCAAATTCTAACGTCGGTATGTGGTCAAAATTATGACGTCAGTCTGACCATGATTAACTGCTAATCCTGACCGAAATCTAACGTCTGTATATAGTCAGATTATGACGTCAGTCTGACCATGATTAACTGGTAATCCTGACCGAAATCTAACGTCCGTATATAGTCAAATTATGACGTCAGTCTGACCATGATTAACTGGTTACATGGACGTCGACAGGACGTCAGATTGTTGGTTGAATTTAGGTCAGAATATGGTTGAAAGTGTAGGTTATTTAGACGTCAAAAACCTGACCGAAATCTAACGTCCGTATATAGTCAAATTATGACGTCAGTCTGACCGTGATTTGACTGGTTAAATGGACGTCGACAGGACGTCGCGGTTGAAGTTATTTAGACGTCGAAAAATGACCACATTATAACGTCTGTGTGAGGTCAAAATTGACGTCTATCTGACCGTCGTAATAACGTCATTTTAACGTTCGGATTTCATGGTTGAAGTTAGGTCAGTACATGGTTGCAAATGTAATATTTGTAGACATTGAACACTGTTATTTCGGTTGTGTAAAAATCAAACGGTTGTGTACTATATGAACCTAGCAACCTGTTGTGTAAACTGTTGTTTACACAACAGTGTAAACATATTACACAACTTGTTTATTTTTTTTACAAACTGGTTGGCTAGGTTCGTATAGTACACAACCGAAATAACAGTGTTAAGTTTTCTAACGTTAGTTAATAGTCAAAATAGTGGCGTCAGTCTGACAGGTTTAAATAATGTCAATTAGACGCTTCAAATGTTCAATGTTGATGGGCCGATCAATTTTGACATCAGATTTCATTACCACAATTCAACTTAATTTGGACATGAAATAAAAAAAAAATAGACGTCGGTCTGAGCCTTTGAATCAAACACTGAATCACAACCAACACAGACATGATCTCTAATCTCTTTTGTGAATATTTGCGCAGGTATAGAAGACATCAGGCGGTTGATGTTGATCCTGATGGTGCATGGTGCCACGTAAAGTAGGGCTTAGGTAGTGTATTCGTCTCCCTCAACTGACCAAAGCAGAGAGCTGGAAAAGGGGGAAAATGAACAACATTGTCAATTTTCTTGAATACCAACACAATTTTTTAAATAATGGTGACTCGTAAATAATTAAAACAAAACAGATTCCTTGAAGTGCAGCAGCAGTTTAATTTTCAGAAATCCGAAAAAAAGTATTAAAAATAATTCTTATGAAGAAGACAAGTCGAAGCATAGGCCAATTTTAAGTCTAATGGGCAATTTCATGCGATTCTAAGAAACGAATATTACTGAAATTAATTAATGAAAAATTTAAAATTGCAAGCACCGTAACTTTCTTAATAATTATCAAAAAATAATTAACATTTATTTAGCGCTTCATACGCCGTGTTTCTAAGCGCTTTGGAAAGACTATAACACACCAATTATTACAGTAAATACTGGTATTAACAAAACATGACATAGAGTACACAACAAAAGAAAACTGGCATAATGTATCGTCATACATATGATTCCCAAACTCTGAACACTTTCAAAACTAAATTGAAAACGTATCTGTATCAAAATATCTGTATCAAAATAAAAGAGACATTCCGATCGTTTGAGTTAGGCCGATGCGGAATATGTTATGGTGCAGTTAAATTCATAATAAATTTAATATTCTAAATATTCTAAAAATTCAATCAACTGAATACGTGTGGGAAACTCGTCTCATGTTGATATATGCTTTAAAATGACCTCATTTTTTCTAGGCCTAAATAAAGATAGGACATGATGATGATGGAAAGCGGGCAGAACATGCATGACTGCTGATAAATTTGGATTTTCTACTTCTTCAATATTTAAATAAAGGGCACCGTTAGTGTATAACTTTGTTTTTAAAATAAGGAATGACAATAGCATCCAACATGTCTAGTCTAATAACTTTCTACAATGAAGTAAAGGTACTTTCCATGGAATTTTAATGTTACAACTGACATGACTGATAGGGAACATAATATAGATATAATAAAGATACAATTTCCAAACTATTGACCTTCAAAGAAATTGCAAATCCCTAACTCGGAAACATTTGCGTTTGAAACTTACCATTTTCAGACATTGCAAAATCAGATCATCTTGCTTGTGGTTCAATCGAAATCTTGACTTGTGCTTGTCCTATACATCTTGATGTCGTATCTTGACTTGAAGTTAAGATCAGGGGTGGGAACATCTCCAATGTGTACAGTACTCCATCGCAGAACCAAATCTTGACAATATTGTTGAAAGGTGCACAAAACTTGTTCATTTTGGGCCAATATGTCTCTTCCCAAAGCTGCTTCAGTTGTGACTGTTGTTTTAACGGTTATTCAAACTGGCCAGACTCGTACAGCAGTGGAGTTCGTTGGAATGCAAGAGGTCACACACAGGGCATACATATGCTTACGTATATACGTACGTTTGGGCTATACGGTTTTTGCGCGCGCGGCACTTGGCTCTGGGCCAAGACAATTATAATTGGCGCGCGCCGCGGTTAAGTGGAAAAGTCGTCAAAACGGACGATATATTTTGGTTAAAACAATGATGATAACGACCGGACATCAATTTTATAACCATCAGCTAGCTGACCACAATTCAACGTCTTTTTTAGTCGTTCAAATTAATAAGGCGTTCGATAATTTCGTTTGGGAATTACGACGTTGCACATGCACGCATTCTTTAATGACTTTTTTATTTTATTAAGTGAAAAACGGACGTTATATTTTGGTCGAAACCATGACACACTATCGACGTTATGTAAATAACCAACAGCCGACCACAATTCAACGTCATTTTTGAGTTGCTGAAAAGACGTCAGAAAACGGGACGTTATATTTTGGGTAAAACCATGACATAACGATATTGTAACCATCCACTGACCAGAAACCAACGTCGTTAATTGATTCGTTGAAATGACGTTAGAAAACGGACGTAATATCATGGTTGAAAACATGACCTAATATACGACGTCAAATATTATAACCAGCAGCTGACCACAATTCAACGTCGCTTTTTAAGATGTTGAAATGACGTCAGATAATGGACGTTGTGTTTTGATTGAAAGCATGACATAAGTACGACGTCAGTTATTATAACCAACAGCCAACCACAATACAACGTCGATTTTGAGTCATTTGAACGACGTTAGAAAACGAACGTAATATCATGGTTGAAAACATGACTTAATAACGACGTCAAATATTATAACCAGCGGCCGACCATAATCCAACGTCACTTTTTGAGTTGGTTGAAAAAAAGTCAAAAACGGACGTTATACTTTGGGTAAAAGTCTGACATAATAACGACGTCATGTAAAATAACCAGCAGCGGACCACAATACAACGTCATTTTTGAGTCGCTGAAAAGACGTCAGAGAACGGACGTTATATTTTAGGTAAAACCGTGACTTAATAATGACGTTAAATATTTTAACCATCAAACGACCAGAAGTCAACGTCGTTATTTGATTCGTTGACACGACGTTTGAAAACGGACGTAATATCATGGTTGAAAACATGACCAAATAACAACGCCATATATTATAACCAATAGCCGACCATAATTCAACGTCACATTTTGAGTCGTTGAAAAAACGTCAAAAACGGACGTTGCATTTTAGTTAAAAGCATGACATAAGTACGACGTCGGATATTATAACCAACGGCCAACCACAATTCAACGTCGTTTTTGGGGTTGTTGAAACGACGTTAGAAAGCAAACGTCATATCTTGGTTGAAAACATGACATAATTGCGACGTCGCGAAAGGAAACACAAAAATAACAATAATACAACGTTGTTTTTCAGGCCGTTGTAAAGACGTTGACAAAACAACGTCATACCATGGTTGAAATTACGTTTGGTAATATTCCCGACCAAATTCCAACTACATTTCGACGTTGTTGTTATGTAAAATTCTGACGTTAAATTGTAGACACTAAAGCAACGTCCGGCAGACGTTATAATGACAACGTCGTCTTTTGGTCGACTAAAACAACGTTGATTTTCGGTTATGTATGGTTGATCCGACGTTGCGACCATAATTCAACCGTTATACAACGTCAGTCTGACGGTCGGTGCCTGCTGGGTAGTCCTTCTGAATATTCGTTGCACTCGGCGCAGGGGCGGCAAGCAAAGCACAGGAAAGAATAGGGACACTTGATGGCCATGCACCATGGAGAAAAATATTTTGCCAAGGTCACCCCATGCTACCGTTTGGTGAACTCTTTTGCAAAACAGCCAAGTAGAACGCAACCCCTACGTCGAAGCCGCTGACCTCGCACAGTCTAGACATGTACAAAAAGCCAGCACAGGGGGCGGACAGGCAATCAACGTGAAAGCGCACACGACGGCAAATTCCTGCGCAAAACGCAGTTACGAAAAATCGACGAAACGGATCGCCGGTCCGTACGGGAAAATCAGGACGACCCGCGGTGTCCGACCCAGCGGAAGACACCCTCCGCATTTTTCCACGGACGTGGAGCGATTTTGGCGCCGCGGGAGCCCGCGGTCTCGGATCCTTTCATGACCAAACATTGTCTAGGAGGCCGAGTTAAACTCTCTTATATATATAGATATCATCTCCCCCCCCCCCAAAAAAAATTTCAATTTAGATTTAATATCAAATTACTTTTATCTTAAAGAACAAGATTACATTTACCTGGTTCCTGCAACGGGAAGATGTAATTGATATTAACTCCACTTGAACCAACAATGACAGGGTTTTTGCTACCACTGATTGTGCCGCTGTTTCCGATGGTTCCAGTTCGTTGTGGGGAATCTACAATCAAAAGCAGGAGTAAACAAATCAATAAAATACATGTAACAGTCGACAAAATGATGTCTGTACTCAATTCCATCTCTATTTGTCGTCTGTTCTTGGAAACATTGCCTTTCCACGGAGCCCCTATAAAAAGGGACATTCAAATTCTTTTTTGTTATCTTGTGCACACGATATAATTATGTCGTGCGCACACGATATAATTATGTCGTGCGCACACGATATAATTATGCCGTGCGCACGAGACAATTATACATAAGGAGCTAGCTGCATGTGCAGCATGTGTGTAACGAAAGCAACGTGTTTCAGGGTGGGGTGAAATAATGCATGCACTATACGTTACATGTCAAGTCAGTTGGGACATGGATTTTTTTTGGGGGGGGGCGCTATCATGATTAATTTTGTCAAACTTGGCCTTTGTTGAGAAAGATACATGTAAGTGTTTTATGCTAAGTAAATATAGGAAGAACCGGTATGTGCACGCAAACTTCAGGGAATCATCAAGTGATGTTAGTTTTCTTGTTAGAAAATTCCTAGAAAATTGCCGGCGTGAATTTAAGTTGATTTAAACGATATATACATGTATAGGACATTGGGATTTGTTATCAGCATCAGCAAGTTGAATGGATGTCAATTAGACTGGTTACTCTCCCTGCCAATTTTAAACAGAGTCTCATTTTTGCTGATGAGTGGGAATCAGTGGCGTAGCCAAGGGGGGCCTGGGACAAATTCCCAGTGCCCACCCCCCTTCCCCCCCCCCCTCCCCCCCACAGAAAAACTGAGATTTCCAGCTTGCCAAAGTAAGTGTATTTTTAAAGGATTTTGTGAGTTATCACCACGAAGATGAATGTAGATTACTATTTTTGTCTTCCCTGAGCCGCACTGCTGTATGAAAAGTCAACAAATTAATAAGAAAAAAGAGTGTTCTCTATCGTTAAAGAGCCCCCCCCCCCTCCCCATTTCGAACTTGAAGCCCTTGTGGTGGCATGGCCATTTGGAGGAAATGTTGTTGGTCCGCCCTTGGTGCCCCCTCATAAACTGCTGCTACCCCCCGGGCCCCCTATAACCCACTAACACAGTCCTGGTGGCAATGACAAAGGATGGTAGACCTTATAGGCATTCTAAGGATGGGAATAAGGTCCCCACCTAGAACAATCAGTTCAATGTTTGACAGCTGATTGTCTGACAGGTTTTTACCATTAAAGCATACTTTTTTAGCCTTCAGCTCAAGAGTTTATCTTTGCATCATTTTTACGCTTTTTGCAAATTTAACGGAATTGGACAGATCTGCAAGAGAGCGTGGCAATTGCGGCTTGGCAACGTACGCTGGTTTTGATATTGTGTTTGCTGAGACGTGATTTTCTTGGAGTTTTCCAACAATCATGACAATAAAAATATATCGATTAATTATTCCCTAAGTTTATCTGCACATACCAGTTCTTAATTCCTTGCTGTTTTCTTAGCTATAAAACATAAGTAGGTTTGGCCCTCCACCTCACCCCAGGGCACAAAATCCATGTTATGAATTTTTAGCTGTAAAACACTTCCACTCTCTCTCTTGCAAAAGGCAGTCTGACAAAATTAATCAAAAATCCCCATCTATCTGACTTGATATGTAACGTTCGTCTAGTGGCTGCATTCATGATTACGCCCACTCCCCTAATAAACACGCTGCTTTTGTAGCGCACAAATTCGTCCGCTTTTGTTTACGCCACGTGCAGCCAACTAGCGCCTTATATATAATTATGTCATGCGCATGAGATATTATCTTGTGTGCACAAGATAACAAAAAATAATATTGAATGTCCCTTTAGGAGCTCCGTACCTTTCACAGAAGCAAAACATTTTTTATTCAATCTGACCGATAATAGACAAAGAAGTACAAGAAATACCAGGCTACATCTACCGGTACATGCATGTCTTAAATCTTCTGGTGAGGTGGGGAGGGGGAGGGTGGTAAACGCCCCTCCACTAAAGGTTCAAAACCGACTACAAGCAACTACAGGGCGAGTAAAAAAAAATAAACCCAAATGGCGCCCCCTATTTTTTGAAGAAGTTGTGCATGTAGCACTTTCCAGATCTAGGATATGAAAGCTAAATTACTAAGCTTTCTGTTAGTGAAAGAAACATTCAAATCGCTCATGCACTTTTCCAGTTATGGAATTTTGAAGACAAACACCGTTTTTAACCTTGTCCATGAATCACATTTGGCATGTGATATTTCAGTATTAAAAATAAAACCATGTCGCATCCTGAAAATGATATCAGATTAATTAATCCCATAAGTCTCTGGGGTAGCCAAGAAGAAGGCAGCTAGGGCAAAACAATAAACTATTGACAGTATAAAGCCTCATATTTTAACCACTTCGCACCAGGTTTATTTTTGCCGAAAATGTTGAAATTTTCAAAATGCAAAATTTGCCAGCCAACTTCTGATAAACATGTACATGTACAGCCAAACGCCACAAATACTGATTCGCAAAAGTGATTTGAACAGTATTTGTACGATATTTCTTGTCAATAACTCATACATGTATGTTTCAACACTCAATAAATTTTACGATAAGTGCCAGTTACCATGGTTATGAGAGTGTTCTGATGTGTTTAATTGATATGGGAATATTTTCATTTTGCTGAAATATCACTAACCTTTGTGATCTGTGGAAAAGCTTAAAAAATGGTGTTTGTCTTCAAAATTCCTATACCTGGAAATGTACAAGAGCAATTTGAATGGTCCTTTCACTAAATAAAAACTTAATAATTAGGTTTTCATATCCTAGATCTGGGAAGACACCATTTGGGTTTCATTTTTTTTACTCACCCTGTGATGCGTACTTACCTAATGCAGCAGGTACCTGAGCCCCCTGTTGCATAGTGGTAGGGGCAGAAGTCCATTGGTAGGCTGCTGCAGATTGTTGCATCATGGAAGGGACGTCATCAGTCCGTTGGTAGGCTGCTGCAGATTGTTGCATCATGGTTGGGACATCAGTCCGTTGGCTGGCTGCTGTAGATTGTTGCATCATGGAAGGGACGTCATCAGTCCGTTGGTAGGCTGCTGCAGATTGTTGCATTGTGGTGGGGCCATTAGTCTGTAGGTAGGCTGCTGCAGAATGTTGCATCGTGGTGGGGACATTAGTCCGTTGGTAGGCTGCTGCAGATTGTTGCATTGTGGTAGGGACGAAAGTCTGTTGGTAGGCTGCTGCAGATTGTTGCATCATGGTGGGGACATAAGTCCGTTGGTAGGCTGCTGCAGATTGTTGCATTGTGGTGGGGACATTAGTCTGTAGGTAGGCTGCTGCAGAATGTTGCATCGTGGTGGGGACATTAGTCCGTTGGTAGGCTGCTGCAGATTGTTGCATTGTGGTAGGGACAAAAGTCCGTTGGTAGGCTGCTGCAGATTGTTGCATTGTGGTAGGGACGAAAGTCTGTTGGTAGGCTGCTGCAGATTGTTGCATCATGGTGGGGACATAAGTCCGTTGGTAGGCTGCTGCAGATTGTTGCATTGTGGTGGGGACATTAGTCTGTAGGTAGGCTGCTGCAGAATGTTGCATCGTGGTGGGGACATCAGTCCGTTGGTAGGCTGCTGCAGATTGTTGCATTGTGGTAGGGACAAAAGTCTGTTGGAAGGCTGCTGCAGATTGTTGCATCATGGAAGGGATGTCATCAGTCCGTTGGTAGGCTGCTGCAGATTGTTGCATCATGGAAGGGACGTCATCAGTCCGTTGGTAGGCTGCTTCAGGTTGTTGCATTATGGTAGGGACATCAGTCTGTTGGCAGACTGCTGCAGATTGTTGCATCATGGAAGGGAGATTAGTCCGTTGGTAGGCTGCTGCAGATTGTTGCATCGTGGTAGGGGCATTAGTCTGTTGGCAGGCTGCTGCAGATTGTTGCATCGTGGTGGGGACATAAGTCCGTTGATAGGCTGCTGCAGATTGTTGCATTGTGGTAGGGACATAAGTCTGTTGGCAGGCTGCTGCAGATTGTTGCATCGTGGTAAGGATCACATTTGTCGCTTGGTAGGCTGGGGCAAATTGTTGCATTGTGGTGGGGACATTAGTCCATTGGCAGGCTGCTGCAGATTGTTGCATTGTGGTGGGGATATTAGTCTGTAGGTAGGCTGCTGCAGAATGTTGCATTGTGGTGGGGACATAAGTCCGTTGGTAGGCTGCTGCAGATTGTTGCATTGTGGTGGGGACATTCGTCCGTTGGTAGGCTGCTGCAGATTGTTGCATTGTGGTGGGGACATTAGTCCGTTGGTAGGCTGCTGCAGATTGTTGCATTGTGGTGGGAACTTTAGTCCGTTGGTAAGCTGCTACAGAATGTTGCATCGTGGTGGAGGCATTCGTCCGTTGGTAGGCTTCTGCAGAATGTTGCATTGTGGTGGGGACATTAGTCCGTTGGTAGGCTGCTGCAGAATGTGGCATCGTGGTGGAAACATTCGTCCATTGGTAGGCTGCTGCAGATTGTTGCATCATGGAAGGGAGATAAGCCATTTGGTAGGCTGCTGCAGATTGTTGCATTGCTGTAGGGACATAAGTCCGTTGGCAGGATGCTGCAGATTGTTGCATTGTGGTGGGGACATTCGTCCGTTGGTAAGCTGCTGCAGAATGTTGCATCGTGGTGGAGGCATTCGTCCGTTGGTAGGCTGCTGCAGAATGTTGCATTGTGGTGGGGACATTAGTCCGTTGGTAGGCTGCTGCAGAATGTTGCATCGTGGTGGGGACATGAGTCCGTTGGTAGGCTGCTGCAGAATGTGGCAACGTGGTTGGGACATTCGTCTGTTGGTAGGCTGCTGCAGATTGTTGCATCGTGGTGGGGACATTAGTCCGTTGGTACGTTGCTTCAGATTGTTGCATTGTGGTGGGGACATAAGTCTGTTGGTACGTTGCTTCAGATTGTTGCATTGTGGTGGGGACATCAGTCTGTTGGTAAGCTGCTGCAGAATGTGGCAACGTGGTGGGGACATTCGTCCGTTGGTAGGCTGCTGCAGATTGTTGCATTGTGGTGGGGACATCAGTCTGTTGGTAGGCTGCTGCAGATTGTTGCATCGTGGTAGGAACATCAGGTTGATCACTGGCTGCTTTAGATCATTGCATCGTGGTATGGTCATCAGGCCGTTGGCAGGCTGCTTCAGATTGTGCATCCATGGTTCTTTGGATCACCGGCCCACAATTGAAAGTCCTGTTTGTCAATGATTAAGGAAAAAACTGTGTCACGTTTCATTCTTTGGTGGTTTAACTTTGGAATATTTTAACAGATTTGTGAACGCACCCATGACCACTGACAAGGCAAATGGCAGGTCAAGCCTATAGTCTTAGCATTTGGGGCTCTCAATAAACCTGATTGACATTCGCATTGCACCATGGGTACAGAAAACAACCAACCAATACAGTTTATGCATAAACCAATTGGGGCAGTGAGCCAGTCATGCTTTAAAGTATTTTAAAATTGATCATTTTATAATTCATCTATTAACAAATTAAAGCATGGATTATGAGAAACAATTAGTACATGAACTTTAAATGTTTTTAAACTTTGAAAATAAAAGAAGAAATAATCTCAAAATATATTTCCAGGTTCCAGTCATCGGGCTCAGTGGAACAACAAAATTGGTCACTGCACAGTAGAAGCATGAAGCTTGACAACTTGATTGGCCAGTATTGGCATAATATTCATGTTCATGGGTAGTGAAACAGATGTCACAAAAGGGATTCACGAAAATTCTCTTGATTGTGATAAGCTTTAAAAAATGTTTGTTTTTTGTTTGTTTTTTGATAGGCTTCATTCACACATGTTACTCCCCAATTTGACGATTGGTCCCAACATATGTTGGGATGGTCCCAACCAGAGATGCTACAGGGTCTGCTTGAAAAAAAAACCCGGAACAGCTGCTTGAAAAAAACCCAGAATTCTTTTTGTGTGAAAAAGCCACTCTGACACGAAGTCTCTGTTGTCATCTTTCTCTGGTAGCTAAACCCAGTTCCATTTATTTTTTATTTTTGCTTCTGTGGCCTTTAACTTTAAGCTGTCGGTTCGTTCAATCACTTTGAATTTTTCCATATTCCTGTTTTTTATTAGGCCTACCCGAATTTCCAACGTTTTCTAGACGAAACATGCACCATTCCACAACACTGTCAGTGTACATGACCTTTGCACTACACAATACACGTGACGAAAAACATGGTTGGTACCCGGCGTTTTTTGTATTCACATATATCACTGCAATTGGAAACCATCGATAACTGAAATGATAGACTTGATTTTGACTCGTGCGCTGTTGTATACTGAGTGCAGGTATCGCATGCAGGCTCGGCAACAACAAAAGACTTGTTTTTAAGACTACCTGACTTCAAAGAACATTGTGCCATGCGTGCCCAAGGCCTGTACTCAACTCAAGAGCGCTAACGAGGTAAAAATCAACGCATTTCCACAGCTTTTCTTCTCTTTTTCCAGTGTTTTTTATTTTTAAGCCGGAAAAAAGAACAGATAAAAAAAAAGGAATTGCAGCTAAAACTTAATCTGTACCCATCATCGTAGTCTGAAAATTTGGGACTCTTAATACTGTGTATGATAATCCCAAATCTAAGGATAGTTTAACACAGTGCAGCTTAAGTTGGGACCATCCCAACAGATTGTCCAAACTTCAGCTGCATGGGCCGGCCCATCGTAGTCTAAAGATTTCATGGATTTGGGACTCTCAATACAGTAACGCATGTATCTATGCAATACAAGAAAATAGACTGGCACACGGAACCAGTCCAACATCCCTTTAGTACTGCAGCTGCATCAATTAACTGTGTCAAAAGACACATCTAGTACCTACCATCTCTGTTTCTACACATTTTCTCAAGTCAAGCAACCAGACTACTGAAGAGACATTCTTTCCAAAAAGAAATGTACATGTACTATAGAAATAAAAACAAGAAACAATTTCGGGGTACCTGTTACGTGTACATTTACATGTACCGGTACATGTATAAGGCCAAGTAGAACACTTGTGATTGGTTAGTGTTGGTGGGACCTGAATAATTGCTGTTACCATAATTGATTGTTCTTGACCAATGCACGTGGCTTAATTGTGATACATGTACCAAACTTAGGAATGCCTTTTTGTTGTGCAAACCTGACATAAAACAGAAACCGACCCGTACCCAAATCGACTTCGGTTCGGATTTGGTCGGTCGTTTTTCCCATCATTTCAGTCGGGTCAGCTTGGCTTTGTTTTGGTTTGCCTTTTCGATTTTTGGGTCAGGTCGGTTCGGTTAAGCTATCATACGAGAAACCTGAAATAAGCCTTAAAAAAAACTGAACAGTTTGGAAACTCAGAGGGTGAAACTGAAGACAAACACTGAAGAGTCTCACAGGCCGTGCTCCACAGTGGCGTAGCCAGGAATTTTTCAGTGGGGGTACGCCACTGGTTCTCTAGCCTGAAGGGCCTACATGACGTGTATTTTGAAGACTGCATGCCCTATGCCCTCATATGCATTATTTCCTGCACGTCACATCAAGTACAAACATTTTTTCAAGACTTCGCAATGCCTGTACAATAAACTGACCAGCGTAATAAATAGTGTGACCGTACAGTGGAACTAAATTTACCACTGAATTAAACTTCTGTTTTTGTGCAAGTGGCCAGTCTGTGGAGTGTGGATTGGGATGAATGTGATTATTACAAGTACGACTGCGGTAAGGGAGTCCACCTGGGCTAGGAAAATATTGAAGCATTTCCTATTAAGAAAACAATTAGAATTTTTTCTAAAGTCAAGTGATGTCCAGGTATGGAATTCTTTCTGAAGTCCAATTTAGGTTGAAAAGGTCATTTTTGAATGATAAAAAACACCATTGACTCTAATTTAGTAGAAACTATGAAAGACTGAGCTGAGAGTAGACTTTGTTTGTAGTTTATTTACGCGTTAGAAGCACACACACCCTTACTAGCAATGCGAAAGAAGTATCTGCTTTCTCAGACGTCTACTTTGCATGTAATTTCCAAGCTTGTTTGCACACGTTTGTATCTAAATTCCAACATCGAAAAGATCACGTGTGCATTACGTAAGGTCCAATGCTAGCACACACAAAAACGCGCAAGTGGACGTGGCAGGTCTGGGTTGCCACGTGTGCCTTGACTAAAGATATAAAAACGAGTGCAAATGAGCCTGGAAATTACACGAAAAGTAGACGTCTGAGCAAGCAGATACTTCTTTTCCATTTCAGATTGCTAAAGAGAATAAAATAAACTACACAACAAAGTCTGAATGTGAAAATCCAATTATTACAAAGTCCTAAATGTTTGGGTATATTATGCGGGTGTGGCCTATATTGACGGAAGTAGCCCAGTAAATTGGCCACAATTATGGGGCTAAGCTAAAGCTGAGGGGCCCGTAACAACACAACCTCAATCCTGTCAGTAGCTCTTTCTTAGGGCCGGCCTAGCTTAAATAACTCCAGCCGACATGCTCATCAGGAATTCACATGTAACGCTGGAGACAAAACTACGTTGTAAATTTATGTGAAATTGTACATGTAAGAGACCCTAAAAAGATGGCCTCCACAAACTGGTTATTTTTTTCCTATTAACTTGTAGTATCCCAACCCAGATTCCATTAAACATACGTCATAGTTTGCACTCAGTCATGTCAGTCATTCACAAAGCCAATGATTGACTTGAAACAGAATAAATTTACTAAAATATGAAAAATGTTGATGATTTCGGTGGCTTCTTCAGAAAAACTGTCCAGTGCCACTGTACTGTCATGCACGGCTGTGTTGTGTGCTTGTGCCGATCAGCCAATCAGATTATTCTTTGAACATGTTCGAATAATTGAGGAATAATCTGATTGGCTGATCGCGCAGGGGCCAATTAAGAAGACATGATGAAAATGCGGTAATCAGTCCATAGCTATGAAACCGATAGCGCGCTAGCCAGCTAGCAGTGCAGGCCAAGAAAACACCGATAGAGAAAGAACATATTTGCAAGTTACATGTACTTTACAGAATTGATCTAGCACACAATAAACATGATAAAACCACAACACAGCCATGACTACACCCATGAGCAGGGTTATATACATTTATAACACACCTCCTGCTTGTTCTTTATCCTGGTTGGCTGAAACGCGGTCACGTGTGATTCACTAAGATCTATAGGCTAGTGTGTGAAACTTGCGTCAGCGTGAACTAGGCATGCTAGACGCGCTTCGAGACATCGCGCGCGCGTAATTTCCAGAGTATAAGCCTAGTGAATAGAGCTATATTAAATTACTAGAGCGCTAACTCCTCATTCTTGCGCGTGGAGACACTTTGAAGCCGCTCTGGGCGCAGACATTTTGATTTTATGTGCGTGTTTGTAGAATACAATCAAAATAGATGGATTGAATTTTAAAGTGTATACTCTAAATGCAACGCGCAAGTAGAAGATACGCAAACAACTTAAGCACGTCATGGCGGTTCGAAAAGCATCACAGCGAAAAGCATCTGCAACTGAGGGACGCGCATATACGGAAGACGGATAGTGCCACTCAATGAGTGTGAATATATTTTTTTGGTGCGTGTGAAAATAGTTTTTTGTACAGTCACTACCACTTATGTGTGGCGGCCGCCAGAAAATAAGTGGCAGCTGCCACATAAGTCGTCATAATAAGGCAGCCCCACCGGTCACCATTTTAATGTATGTCATATGTACATGTAACAGACTGGCACAACTTTCCTTACTTGTACTGTGATCTCCACGGTGCGCATGTAAAGCTTATGCATCGTTGGTAAAGAGATAACACAGTTCTGGAACAAATATAAGGCTGCGACCCAGGTATGTGATAGTACCTCCCTGGTTTATACTGTAACGTCTCTCTGGGGTGAGAGACATTATCAAATAAAGAGTCACTCCAGATACAAATATCTTACACACACACACTAGTACTTTATTCTGGATTATTTACATCTCAGGTCAATAGAGGGCGCACTATATATACGTGTACATGTCAGGAACTCTGTCGGGGTCAGAGCCCAGATCAACAATCTAATGCATCATAATGCGGGAGCTCTGTGAAGGTCAGAGGCTCAGCTCAAGAACCTACTGGGGAAGAGCCCAGTACAACAATGACCAGAACTTCCATTTCTGCGCGCTTTATATAGACTTTTGGGTGCGCGTCTTAGCCAATGGGAGCATTGGATTCTGGTCAGCTGGTAGTTATGAATAATGCATACGTGTACAAAGGCATGGGGAAAGTTCTCTATGGGAGATTTGTACACGATTGACTTAGACAATCTACTGCTGGAAGAAAGTCCGAGAGCAGTGGTTAGCGGGCGAAGTAGGATCACTCGTGGGTGCGTTACGGGGAACTGATCCTCAAGGAAAAGGGAAAGAGAATAACTTCTCGGTACATAGGCTTGTGTACAAGACTTAGTCTCTAGACTAGCTAAGATTCTACACACTAATGCTATGGAGTAAAACTATGAGATGAAGGACGTAACCTGACCTCTAGCTACCGTAGGTCTCGGCCAGTGGGTTAGCGGGACACACTCGCTGTGGTGTACGGGGTCACTAAGGGGTGAATACACGGGTAGGGTTTAGCGAGCCACATTCGCTAAATGCTCGGGGTCAATGTGGGTCGGATGCGAGGTAAGGTGTGTGAGGGGAATTCGCATCGACTCCGGGGAAAGGTGGAGGGAAAATGGCTAAGTCCTAAGTACATGTCCCATGGCGGTGCATGTTCAATAGCTGTGAGTGCTATATGCATTGCACGCTATACAATAGCGTACTGTACAATGTACTGCACACTTGTACGTGTGTCTAAGACATCGTGGTAAAGCTTCGCGCTGTGTGAGGGCACACAGGATCGCTGCAAGCATTACGTTGTGTACGGAGTGGAATGGATTGGTTGGGAAAGAAGTAAACTACGCAATTCGCGGGAACGCAACACTATCTCCCCCTAGTTTTTACAACGTCCTCGTTGTAATAAAAGGAATTACTGAATAACAAGAGTAAGGGAAAAGCAAAGATAAATGGAGCGCTAAAAACATGCAAAAAGTGTAAAACTGAAAGGAGGATAAGAAAACAAACACACGCACGGTTACATTTCCTTTAAATGCGGATAAATGAGAGAAAATCAAAACAAAAAGAAGGTAAATATTCATCTAAAACGACGAAAATAAAAGTTCAGTGTCCATAGCGATGGAGGGTGAAACACTGAGTTCATTCACTCGGCGCAGTTCATCGACCATGAATAAGCGTCGTGAAAATGGAGGTGGGAGACTAGAAATAATCCTGAAGTCTCGCTGGCCTTCTCTTAGAACGGGTACTCCTCTCTGACAAGGGCGAAGTTCCTGTCGCAGAGGGCGCTACAGTTGGTGTCGGGGAAACAGATACTGTAGCGGGCGGGGCTGAGGACGGGGCGTTAGCGCGTTTGGTGCTGGATGTTTTCCTGGCGTTACTGCGGGGGACAGCATCATCCTTTGAAAGAGAACCCTTCTCCATCAAAGTTTTACGAAGGTCCAGCATCCATTTTGGGACCTCGTCACTGAGATACTGCTTAAGTCGGTCATGGTGAAGAATTTTTGTTCTTCCCCGTTGCTTGAACCGGACTTCAAACAGAAGATCACTCAATGTTCTGAGAATGACACAGGGGCCTGCCCATTTAGTTTGTTTTAGCTTGGGAGATAACCCAGGGGTTTTTGTGCTGTCTCGCATGTACACCAAGTCACCAATTTGATAGTTCCTTTGGGAAACTCGGGGATCGTGGTCTTTCCTCTGTCTTTCAGCGGATTTACCAAGATGTTGACGAACCAGATGATGGACCGTTTCCATCCTTTTCCTCACGGATGCAACATACTCGCATTCATCTGGAGGTTGGTCCTCTGTGTTGGGGCCACCGAGTACAAGCGCAATTGGTAGATGGGTTTCTCGACCTAACATAAGCATATTAGGCGAGTAACCTGTAGATTCATGCTGGCAACTTCTGTACGCTGAAGTTAGAAGCGGGAGGTGGATGTCCCAATTGCGTTGGTCACTGTCAACATACACTGCGATCATGTCAACCAGAACTTGATTGAATCTCTCCGCCTGTCCATTGGCGGATGGATGGTATGGGGAAGTTCGAGTCTTGTGGATTTCCAACAGCTTACAAACTTGTTGCATGAGATGAGACTCATAAGTTCGGCCTTGGTCGGAGTGAATGTCAAGGGGTGGGCCAAAACGGGAAATATATTCGTAGACGATTTTATGAGCCACCGTCTCTGCCTTTTGGTCGGGAATCGGATAAGCTTCCATCCACTTTGTGAATTGGTCACCGACTAAAAGGATGTATTTGTTCCCATTGTCACTGATAGGGAATGGACCAAGGATGTCCGTGACCAGTCTGTCCATCGGTGCGCCGACTCGATAATCCTCGAGGTGTGCTCTGGGGGTTGTGTGTGGCCTTTTGCGGGCACCACACTTAGCACACTTGCGGACCCAGTCACAAACTGTTTCCTTAAGCCTGTACCAGTAGAACTGGCATTTGATTTTCTGAGCAGTTTTCTTCACCCCGAGGTGAGCAGAGGTGACGGCGTCGTGTGCAGCTTGAAGAACGGCCCTCTGCAGTTCTCGAGGAATCACAAGTTGCAGGTAAGATTGGGTCTGATCAGGAGTCACCCATCTTTTAAAAAGAACACCATCTTTCAGCACCAGCTGTTGCCATAGCAACCACAAGTTCCTAGTGGCGGGACTTTCACGTGCTATCTGGTCTCTGCTTGGTCTCTCAGGTGATTTGGTCATCAACTCCATGATGATCTTCAGGTCTGGATCTGCTCTCTGCAGTTTAGCTATTTCCTCTGTCGTGTAGCCACCGACCCAAGATGTGGCTCGTCCGGCGCTGGGACCGGCGGGGGCGCTAGAAGGGGCACGATCACTCGTGGCCTCACCATCTTGGTCATCTTGCTGTCCAGTTCGATTCGATTGTTCTGCAAGTTGCTGCCCGGTACTTGAACCGGCATCGGCATCCTTTTGCGGGATGCAGGGCGCGTTGCAGTTCAACTCTCTTCCAGCTGAATCAGAGGATTTTGTAGCAGGTTTAGTTCGGTTGTTCGGCCGTACTACCCGAATGGCTGTGGGCAAATTGGCTTGCCCGGGAGTTTCTCCAGTAGGCGTGGCTGTGTGCGAAAAACGACCTTTGAACTGTCCATCGTCAAAGTCGCTGCAGGTAAACTCACTGCACGAGCGCCAAATAAGTTTACCAATGCTACACACAGGAACCAGTAGGAGGGTTACCAACGTTGCCATCAGTACGAGGACTGTCCGTGGGGATATGGGTTTGGCCTGAGGGTTGACGTCATTGCTCGAGGGCTGATCGTCAGCAGCTGAAGTTCTCTTTGGGAATTGAACTTCAGCGGAGGTAGCGTTTACTCGTCTGGTCGAAAGGGGGACCACATCGTCGACTTTCGAAAAATCGGACCACAGCTCGCTTTTGGCTTTGCACTTCTCGCAACCGCCGCAGGGGAGTTCAGCGAGTATGGTCGTTCCGTCGTAGCACGGACAATCGTCAGGGTCACATGGCACCCTAGAGAGGGCATCTGCGTTGCCATGTTTCCTCTCTGGTCGATGTTCGATTTTGAAGTCGAACTGAGACAAGATTTGAAGCCATCTTGCCATCTGATCGACAGGCTCACGAAAAGACATGACCCATCGAAGAGCGCTGTGGTCAGTTCTGATGAGGAACTGTTTGCCCAGTAGGTAGTGTCGGAAGTACTGAAGGAAGGTGACGATTGCGAGGAGTTCTCTCCTCGTGGTGCAGTAGCGACGCTGCGGCTTTGTCATCGACCGACTAGCATATGCTATCGGCCGTTCTTCCTCCCTCTGGGTCCGATCACACCACTGGAGTTGCGATAGAGTAGCACCGATGCCACTATCTGAAGCATCGGTATCAATGATGAATAACCCATCATCATTGGGGTATGACATGACTTCGTTGCCGGTGAGGGCGGCCTTTAATTTCTCAAAAGCCGCTTGACAGTCATGAGTCCACTTAAACGTCTGTCCGGCCTCTAACAGACGATGTAAGGGGCTGGCTATCGTGGCGAATTGGGCTATGAACCTACGGTAGTAAGAACAAAGTCCCAGGAAAGAGCGTATTTCAGTTATGTTCTTGGGGGTGGGCCAGTTCTGCACAGCAGAAACTTTACTAGGGTCTGGTTTGACACCATCTGGTGTGATGATGTGACCGAGGAACAGAACTTCCGTCTGGAAGAGTTCACACTTGCTCGGTTTCAGCTTCAGTCCAGCGTTCCCTAGTCGGCGTAGGACTTCACCAAGACCCTCAATATGCTCGGAAAATGTTGATGACAGGATGATGATATCGTCTAGATATATCAGCAGTGTTCGCCATTGCAAACCTTTGAGTACTAGCTCCATACAGCGCTCAAAGGTACTGGGTGCGTTACATAACCCAAACGGCATGGTCACGTACTCGTACAGTCCACTTCGGGTTACGAACGCGGTTTTGGGACGGTCTTCCTTCTTCACTTCAATCTGCCAGTAGCCCGACTGCAGATCGAGGGTACTGAAGATTTTTGCCCCACTCAGGCAATCTAGGCAGTCATCAACACGGGGTAGGGGATACGCGTCACGGCGCGTAACATCGTTCAGCTTACGATAGTCGACACACGGACGAGTTGTGCCGTCCTTTTTCCTGACAAAAACCATCGGTGATGCCCAGGGGGATGTTGACTCGCGGATCACACCCGCCTTGAGTTGGCTCTCGAGAACTTTCTCCTCCTCGCCCTGAAATGCCTTGGGGGGACGGCGGGGAGGCTGTCGTATGGGGCGTGCGTCGCCGGTGTCAATAGTGTGCTGCACTATTGACGTTTTTCCCAAATCCTCCGCGGATTTGGCGAAAGTGTTCTCGTGTCTGGCCAAAAGTTCACACAATGCTTTCTGCTGGTGTGGGGACAGGTTTTCACAACTCCTCTCGTACAGTTTCTGTAGGTTTTCTGACCACTTGTCAGAAGGGTTTGAGGTGTCGGGGACGGCGGGACTGAATGGGTTGACTGCGTATGGCGTTGGGCGGGCATGCTCTCTGCACACACGCGTTACTCGATAGAGGTGATCGGTTTCACAGTTTTCCTGCTCGGCTATGAGCTCAACCGCATCAACTTCATGCAGATATCCAAGCGTTGTACCCGCTTGAAGTTCAATGTTCTCGGATGATGTGTTCACAAGCCGGACGGGGATGCCGATGTCTTCTCGGCGGGGATCAATGAGTGAGCTGCCAACCACAACATTGTGACGAAGGTTGGCAGGTTCAATGACTGCATACATGGAACCACGATGTGATTTTCCCGAGCTTGTGGTGTCACGGAGGCTCAGGAAGTTTTCCACCGCCGTTGTTGCCTCCTCAAGGGACTTGGGATTCGTCATGCCAACGGAAACTGCCATCTGTTGGTCGGGGAGGCCCTTCAGAAAATGGCGAAGGGCGATGCTCTCTCTGGTAACTGGATCTGCCGTAGGGTAGCCACGAAAGACGAGGCGGCGAATGTCGGCTACAAACTCCGCCAGCTTCTCCTTCGGCTGATGTCTCCTCGCTTCTAGCTGAGCGATGTAGTAATTTGGCAATTGTCGTTCGCCAAATCGTTTACCAAGCTCCTTCACCAGGGTGTCGGACGACTTGATTGCTTCGGGATCCAGTTGCTGGTACACGTACTCGGCCGCCTTTCCACGTAGACTGCTGACAAGTCGGAAGCGCTTTTCTTCCTCAGACCAGCCGCAAGCCTCGGCGAGACCCATCAGAGGTCGGACGAAGCCTTCCCATGACTTCGTGCCGTCAAATTCTCCTTGGCGAGGGAGAGGAACATCCAGCTTATGACTCGGCTTGGTTCGGAGAGGACGGGGCTCTGCTTGCTCTGTTGCTGTTGGTTTAGGGGCGTCAGCTTTTGGAACGGTGGAAGGGGCAGTACTGGGAGCAGACATCACTGGCTGTGAGTCCTTGGGCGATTTCGCTGAAACATTGGCATCTATCTGCTCAGCCGTTGATGGGCTGTGTAATGCAGCAGTTGCTCGGAGTTGTTTCAGCTCTTTCTCCGCCTCCACTGAACGAAGCTTGAAAAGTTCGAACTGTTTTTTAAGTTCTTGGAGTTCTGCACTCTCTGCCTGTAGACTTGAATGCAGGTCGGTGTCATCGTCATCATACAACGACTGTAACCTGCGAGATTTTCGCTTGGCAGGCATGTTGGCTGCTGATATTGACAAGCAGAAAGTTAGAGCTAAAGCTGGGAGATCCGTTCAGTGGAGGGGTACATGAAGTGACTTAATTAAAAGTCATGGTATAGTGCGATGGTGTGTGTAAGTTCGTATCCCAGCGCTTGCCACCAGTGTAACGTCTCTCTGGGGTGAGAGACATTATCAAATAAAGAGTCACTCCAGATACAAATATCTTACACACACACACTAGTACTTTATTCTGGATTATTTACATCTCAGGTCAATAGAGGGCGCACTATATATACGTGTACATGTCAGGAACTCTGTCGGGGTCAGAGCCCAGATCAACAATCTAATGCATCATAATGCGGGAGCTCTGTGAAGGTCAGAGGCTCAGCTCAAGAACCTACTGGGGAAGAGCCCAGTACAACAATGACCAGAACTGCCATTTCTGCGCGCTTTATATAGACTTTTGGGTGCGCGTCTTAGCCAATGGGAGCATTGGATTCTGGTAGTTATGAATAATGCATACATGTACAAAGGCATGGGGAAAGTTCTCTATGGGAGATTTGTACACGATTGACTTAGACAATCTACTGCTGGAAGAAAGTCCGAGAGCAGTGGTTAGCGGGCGAAGTAGGATCACTCGTGGGTGCGTTACGGGGAACTGATCCTCAAGGAAAAGGGAAAGAGAATAACTTCTCGGTACATAGACTTGTGTACAAGACTTAGTCTCTAGACTAGCTAAGATTCTACACACTAATGCTATGGAGTAAAACTATGAGATGAAGGACGTAACCTGACCTCTAGCTACCGTAGGTCTCGGCCAGTGGGTTAGCGGGACACACTCGCTGTGGTGTACGGGGTCACTAAGGGGTGAATACACGGGTAGGGTTTAGCGAGCCACATTCGCTAAATGCTCGGGGTCAATGTGGGTCGGATGCGAGGTAAGGTGTGTGAGGGGAATTCGCATCGACTCCGGGGAAAGGTGGAGGGAAAATGGCTAAGTCCTAAGTACATGTCCCATGGCGGTGCATGTTCAATAGCTGTGAGTGCTATATGCATTGCGCGCTATACAATAGCGTACTGTACAATGTACTGCACACTTGTACGTGTGTCTAAGACATCGTGGTAAAGCTTCGCGCTGTGTGAGGGCACACAGGATCGCTGCAAGCATTACGTTGTGTACGGAGTGGAATGGATTGGTTGGGAAAGAAGTAAACTACGCAATTCGCGGGAACGCAACAATACGCACGAACAAACACGCAGGGAAATAGTAAAAACTTTCACATGGTTGAGTTGCTGGAATTGACCAATGAAATGCTGCAGTTACCTGATGAATATTTATGAGGTATAGTAATAAGGCCACAAAAGAGAATAGTTCTGCTTCCCGTTACCCGACCAACCCTATCTAGGCTGCGACCGTAAAAAATTTATCGGCAATTCCAAAAAAAAAAGAAAAAAAAGATTGAATAAATAAAAATATAATCTTGTCTTTTCTGTCTTCACAAAATACCTCTCAACAACCCTTTTGCATCAAAAAATGCTTGTATCTATTTGTTTTCTTACTTACATTCGCTTTTTTTTTTCAAAAGAAACCTTCCCGATATATAACTACTTTGCAATTCGATGTCACGGTTACTATAATCATGCGACGACTGGTTCCCGCCGCGCCGCGCAGGGGCCAATTTAGAAGACATGATGAAAATGCGGTATATAACCAGTCCATAGCTATGCAACCAACATGACCAATAATCAAGACATCACGTATGCGTAATTTCCAGAGTATAGTGCCAGACAGGGCACTATATTCAAATGTTTTGACTGGTTACATTACCCTCTATTTCAACTTTCACATATTGCGTTTAATTGCTTATTGTTGAATTGCTATTATGACTATGAGTCAAATGAGACCGTAGGTTTGCATGGTGAGCATTGTGGACATGATCAATGAATGGAAGATTTGCAACACCATGGGAATGATAACTTTGTGAGATGTGTGGTTCTGAAAAGAACCAGTTGGTTTAATTCCGAGTGAGTTAATTTATTCCCATTTTTCAGGCATGATACCATTTGCAGAGCTCTGTCAATCAATGGTGACAGTCAGCTTTACAGGTACTGGTACATGTACATGTAGCTCAATCAGGTGTTTCATGGTAATATGCGCCATCTTGCCCGTGGGGCAATTTTACAGGCATTGCTTTGTACGTATCGTCAATGGAAAAGTTTGGTGCTTCCAAGTCATTATGCGTTCATTCCAAAATGCGCCCGCATCTAGCAACCTATGTTCTTTTTGCCCCGCAAACAAGATGGCGCATATTACCGTGAAACACCTTATCGCAGCTACCGGTACCCAAAAGGTAAACTGACAAAATTATTGTTGAAAATCTTGCTTGGTTTAAAGATAACAAACTAGTGACATTTTTCTTTCTGGCATGCTGTCATTGTGAAGAAAACAATAAAACATGATGCTTCAAGTGTCACATTTTTGGAAATTTCCGTTAGTAGTTGGTTCGTAATTTGGCACATCCCTGAATGGGTGCACACACAAGAGTTGACACGAGGCACACGGGCGCGCGGTTGCTATTGATTCGTTAGCTCAGTACGTGACACTGTGTAGCTGCTATCAGCTGAAAGAGAATGTGTCCTGGATGCTGATTTTGGGCGCAATTCAAAACATGACGTGGCCACTTTTGAATTGAAACTGAGATCCTAGAATTTTCCTTTCTTGGAATATGTAGTATTCACAGAGCTCCATCAGGATACATGTTGTTGTTAAACACCCGTCTTTAGAATTTGAGTACTTTTGGTGTTTGAAATAAAATGCAAAATGACAAATGATCTAGACCCTACCTTTAATGCAACAGATATCTGGCTCTGGACACGTACCCATCAACAACCCAAAAGACTGCACCATCAATATCTACCAATCAAAAGGTAAAGGCAAACAAATGATTAATGATACACAATCTACTTTGTATTTCTGTACATCCACCAGAGTTGCAACGAGTCACTGAATTTTGTGACTCGAGTTGAGTCAAGTCATTTTAAGGAAGTGACTCGGGTCGAGTCGAGTCATTAGGTCAAGAAGGTCGATTCAAGTCACAGTGTGTTCTCGAGTCAAGTCGAACCAAGTCAACTTTATGCTTAAGTTAATTTGAGTCACTGATAACACACGAACACCATGTAATACATGATGGAATACAAGAAGGAACACAAGGCACCAGTTAATTATGAAGATAAATTGTCTGGAATAATTTTACGCCGACATCAAAACCAAATTGCAACATCCAAAACTGAACTGATTATAGAGAAATATAATTATTTTTTAAAAGCTGGACATAGTCATCTGATGAGGGGCTCTAGTCGAGTCATTTGCTCGCAGTGACTCGTGTCAAGTCAATCGATCATTTGGGACTCAAGTCGAGTCGCCAAGTTGTGTGACTCGAGTCAGACTCGAGTCGAGTCATTGACTCGAGTCATTACAACTCTGGCATCCAATCATATTTGCTTATTCCTGGCAATGTGTAATTTAATGCATGCGATTGAAAGAGGTTTCTGATGAAGCGTTCAATTATAAGTCAAAGTGGGAGCATGCAGGCCTAGTTGACCTCAATATTAAAGAGAACAAATGTGTGCTGGGTCAGTTTTAACACTCAGTTTAAAGGTACAATCCATCATTTGTGATTTGTGCATTTTGTTCGTTTGAAGCAACAAGCATGCTCAAAATCTAAAGAGGGTACTGAACTGATGAAATTTCAGCTCAGCTTCAGCTGTATATTCCGAGGAAAAAACAGCATTCTAGGATCTCGATTACAAATCAAAAGTTGCTGAATCATGTTTTGAATTGAGCCTGAATTCAGCGTCCGAGACACGTTCTCGCTGAGCCGATTGCAGGTATGAGGTATGTCGCGCACCTATCCGACGGATTATAAGAACCGAACGCACATGTGCGTCGTGCCAATGCTTGCGCGCCCTTCGCTAAACAAACGAACTGCTAATGGAAATTTCTTTCGTTGATTTCTTCAAAATGACAGCTTGCCAGAAAGAATAATTTCACAGGGAGTTTAGTCCCCTTAATATCTTTCAACCAAGTATGTTTTTCAACTATAATTACGTCAGTTACTTTTTGGATAGCTGCAAATGATGGACTGTAGCTTTAAGACCGGTTGGAATCTGGATGCTGATAATATCCGAGCTGAAGCATCCAGAAACAAACATCACGGAGAAAGCGCGACGCACGCGCCAATCTCCATATATGGAGTTGTGTTTTACTTTTTGCAAGATGGGCATTCCATTATATAGCTAGAGGGGTGTTTTGTTGAACAAAATCGTTGGAAAAATTAAAATTTTTGACTTTTGGACAGAAAAGCATTCAATCCTCATAACAGACATCGAAAACAAATATTAATTCGAGAGGAATACTGTAAAAGTAGTGTTTGAAATTCTCTTTCTTTTTGTTGAGTAGGGCAGAGCACAACTGGCTGTACGATATACTAATAAAGTTTGAAGACGTTGAATGAAAAGGGAGCTGACTTGGTCTTTGTTGCAGGATGGGGTAATGCCGGGGAAAATGCCTTTAATTTTTAAACCAGTTGTGATGCCACCATGAACTTTTGTAAAACTAAAGGAGACAATCTATTATAGTTCATGTCTAAATCTCATCAATTAAGCTTCTACAGGTATGTGTAGTTTTTCCATTTCAAGTCAAGGAAGTCCAGCATCACATTTCAAATGTATGTCGATCAGAAATAGCGCCCGTCAGTAGGCCGTGTGAAACACAAGCAGGGAACCTTGCTGACAACAACCTGGATGGGGTATGTCAGAGAGAATGCCTCTCATTTTTATACTGATTGTGATGCCAGCCTGTCCTTTTATAGAAATAAAGGAGAGAATCTGTTAAAAATCTTGTGTAAATCTCTTTAAATTTGCATGTGTACTTTTTCCACCACAAGTGGAAGAAATCCAGCACCACGTTCAAAATGTACATCGATCAGAAACATTATTACGCCCCAGCGCTCATGTGAAACACAATGCGGGAGAGCTTGCTTGCATACAAGCTGGACAGGGTATGCTGGGGAAAATGCCTCTCATTTTGAAAGTGATTGGACATGCCACACTAAAGGTAAAATTAAGGAGAGAATCTGTTAAAGTTCATGAGTGTGTAAATCTATCATTAAGTTTCTATTTGTAGGTTTTCTACAACAAGTTTGAGGAAGTCCAGCACTACATTCAAAATGCACATCGATCGGAAACAGTCTTATGCCTCAGCGTCCACGTGAAATGTGGGAGCCCTTGCATGCAAATTGACCAATCATTTATGATGCCACCCTGATTCTTTGGCATCCACTAGTCGAGGAGTGGCTATGCAATTAAAATGAGAGGCATTGATCTCCCCGGCATACCACATCCAGCTTGTATTGCAAGCAAGCTCTCCAGCATGTGTGTTTCACATGGGCGCTGACATGGCTGAGGCATCAGACTGTTTCCGATTGACATACTCAGGGGTGTGAGCACTGTGAGTGACTATAAAAATAGCTGAAAACAGCTGAAAAAAGGTGCAAAAATCTCCTATACTTTTGTACACAGCAAGTGAAGGAAAAAAGCTGAAATCCACAACAAAAACTGCTGAAATCAGCTTTATAGAGCAAGATTTCACACCCCTGCATACTTTTGAATGTGGTGCTGGACTTCCTCCACGTGTTATGGACAAACTACACATGGAAACTTGATGAGATTTAAACACATGAACTTTCTTTTGTTCTATAAAATTGAAGGGTGGCATCCAATTGCTTTTAAAATGAAAGGAATTCTCCCCATCCAATTGCTTTTAAAATGAAAGGAATTCTCCCCAGTGCGGCATACCCTCATCCAGCTTGTATTTGCAAGAAAGCTCTTGGGTTATTCACGTGGGTGCTGAGGCATCATACAACTGTTTCCGATCAACATTTTTACTGTGGTGCTGGACTTCTTTGACCTGTTGTAGAAAAACTATACTGATGAGAAATTTGATGAGATTTACACATGATCTTTAACGGATGGTATGCTTTAGTTTTACACAAGTCCTGGGTGGCATCGCAATCAGTTTAAAAATGAGAAGCAATTATCCTGGCTAATAATATTAGTAATAACCGCGTCCCACTTGGTGAAGCATTACTGTAGTTTATCGTTTAGCCTTCACACAAAGACCAAGTCCATTCTTTTTACAAGTCAGCTTAACCCTAACTCCCTAGCATCTTTTACTAGGAACTGGACCAATTCCATCAAAATCCATCAATCAATGTACGTCTAATACAAAACTGAACATAATGGAATCCACCACTGACGCACTGGTTGACATTCATGGACTTGCTACACATGGCTTTTTATCACAATAGCAGTACAGGAAGCTGAGGCAAACTCAATCGGATACCCCAAGCACTGCCTCACGTTCATCATACTCCATCAATATTTAGTCATGCTAGGCCTTCTGGCATGTCTGGACCCCAAAATCCACCTAAATGGGGAGATGGATTTTGATGGAGTTGGGGTGGTTTGGCTAAATTCTCTGTTTATTCAACATCTTCAAATTAGTTATCATACAGCCAATCATGCTCTGCTGTACTCAAAAAAGAACAGAATTTCTAACACTACTATTCTAAATTACAATATTTCTCTCGATTAACATTTGCTCTTATTTGATGTCCGTTATGGAGCACCATAGTGGTGAATGCTGTGCATGAATCTGGGGGAAGAATGTAGTATTCGGACGCCATGCGCGCCACATCAGCAGTCGTGTACATAGCCCCATAAATTTGGCCAATTTACTGAACTACCTCCGTAAAAGGCCACACCTCCACCATGTACAAAAACATGTCAAACTCAGTCAAATTTTGATTTTCACATTTAGGCTTAGTTTGTAGTGTATATTTGCTTTAGAAGCATACTCACCCCCTTATAGGCTAATCAGAAGTGCTGCCTTTTTCAGATGTCTAATTTTCGTAAAATTTCATGTTGAAATTTTGATACGCAAACGTGTGCAAACGAATCTGGACATTTCACTAAAACTAGACGGAGAGAAGCCTTCTAATTCTAGAAGTACCCAGCAAACAGGACGCTCAGGGAAGGGCTGATGAATTTACGCTCTGATTGGATAGATTTTGCATGACCTGTGACCTGCAAGTCATCACGACCACAACTCAGCAAGGTTTTAAACAGCCATTAAGTAAAGACTGAGCAATGATTCATTGCTTTTTAAAATATTCACGACATTCATAAGGCCGAGGGAATAAAAGTCAAAGAATACCGTCCTGCTGTTTTTGAAAAACAATGAGAACTATTTTTATTATTCATTATATTCATTATTCTGAAGCACTAACCAGAATTTAAGAAAGTGTTTGGAAAAACGGCCACAGGCAGTCGTTGGTATCATGCAGCGCTAGTGTTATCATGCTACCGCGCGCTATACATTGTATGCACGTATTGATGTACCGCGTGTTCACCGTTCTCTGTACGCGTGGGCAGATTGAGTTTCGTGCCAATGTGGTACACAGAATACGACTATTCTGGGAAAGATTCCCACATCTGGCCATCAGCAATTTTTCCCTTAAATGACCTATCAGCCATCATAAAGTGATAATGTCCTAAAAAGTCAAAATTAGCAGGGATAAATTTTGAATGTTTACTGAGAAAACACTTACCCCTTTCAGACCAGTCCCATAGGGTTTGTGCACACTGGGTGACAAGTGATGGCCAGATATGGGAATCTTTCCCTATCCTGCGTTAGGAAAATTGTGTAGAGCGGATTCTGATAAAATTAGTAAACTGTTGAGGCAGACTAATATTCTGGGTAAATAATGATTTTTTTTGGTAAATAAAGAAAATTTCCGCGGCACCTTTCAGCACATGCAGGCGGTAGACGGTATTCTATGACTTTCATTCCCTCGGCCAAAATGGGTTGGTTTTTTTTTTTCGTTGAATAGCTTAAGTGAAATACAGTAATATAATATATAGGAAAATCTGTAAAACTTATCTGTTTTGTAAATTTTCAATTCCCATCACTTGCTCAGGCTCAGTTTCGAATTCACTAAGGGTCAAATTGCATATTATGCGATGCTCAAAATTTGTCCACATGGTCCGCAATGAAAACAAAATCACATCCGGTACTCGGTAGGCTATGGAATCATGGGCATCGCGAGGGGGGGGGGCAAGGGGGCACTTCCCCGGAAAAGCCAAAAAAAAAAAAAAAGAAGAAAAAGAAAAAAGAAAAGAAAAAGAGGCGCGAAGACAAAGTGGTGTAAATTTCATGAGTTGGGGGGGGGGGGAATGTCCCTGCCCCCCTCTAAATCTGATAAATCGAGAATGTTTTGAGAAATACAAGCCTTTTTTTGCCAAAATTTTTTTTGTCCCCTCTAGAAAAAAATCCTGGCGACGCCCATGTATGGAATGTGTGCATTTCTAAGAGAAAGTTTTCGGATAGCATTTGTGCGCATTGGCCGCCATCTGCCAACTGCTGTCTTAAACAGCTGCAGAATGCCATCCCGGAAAAATCTCCGTACTCGGACGTCACTTTTTTCAATTAATTTTCTAGCGCCAAAAGTTACATCTTTTATGGTTATTCCTCCACTTTCCCTCCTCTACTCTCACCCTCTCCTTTCCCTAATTTCTGTTTATTAATCAGTCAGTTACTTCATCGGGATTCGAACCTCTGACGCTTGCTTGATACACGAGACTCTTAACCACTAGGCCGCGCACGATCGCTGTTGCAATAATCAATCTTTGGACGTATTTGAAGTATCCATTGAAATAAACTAAATATTCATGAGAAAATAAATATTCATAATGACGTATTGCACTATCATTGGCAGGCTCATGCGACGTCATGGTTGTTGATGTCACGTGTATAACGTACCGCTGTCTTTTCAGCCACTTCAATCAGTTTTGACCGGCTGCTTCAAGTTAGTTCTGCACGACGTATGCATCCAAAATGTGCTCTAAAAACACATTTTGAGTAAATTTTTTTCACCTGTACACAGCTTCCTGGATTTCTCTTGGTTCAAATGACAAGGTGAGGTGACAATTAATATGTTTGGCAGCAGATAAATTGACATCCGAGTATGGAACTTTTTCCGCCATCCCAACTTTCTTCACAAGATTCTGTAAAGCTCGAGCTCATCAACCCTTCCCAGCGCCAGCCGTTTGCAGGGCGGTGGAAAGGCGCCTACAGTAGTATACGATTACGAGCGCACTCTTGCCTCGACTTCGGAAGTTGGGGTTGGTCATTTTTTTGGCAAAAAAAAACTCTGAAAAAAATCAATGATTGTATCTTTAAAATGAATCAAAATTGTCACAATGCTATATCCAACCATAATCATCACGTGAAATATATAATTAATGGTAAAATGTGGTAAAAGAACAAACTTTCCAACCTTTAGCGGGCCGAGAATCTTGTTGATCACTTGTGATGATGAGCCGTCAGATTTATTTCCTGGTGTTGGTCATTGACCTCCGTGCAATAGAGGGCGGTATTCAAAAAAGTTTTCAATAACACGGACTGGGCGGGGTCAAAACAGGAGGGCTTTGTATTGTGGTGTGATTTGTCTCCCTCACATTATAATGTTAGCGGATCAAAACAAGTAGGTATTAGTGGGGGATTCCAGACATTGCCATAGGTCTGGGGGTAGTACAGGGCCAATGAGGAGAAGCCAGGGTACCAGACTTTACCCCCTCCCCCGTCTCTGCCCCTCCCATTGTACCCATCCCTTTCCAATGATCCCCGCCCCCAAATAGATCCCTCTCCCAATATATCTGTCTCCCTCCCCAAATATATCTCCCCTCTAGCTCCCCAAATATATCTTTTTTCTCTCCGAGTTGTTATATTATAAGTGGGGGACAGGTACCAGACTTTACCCCTCCCCACCCCTATGATCCCCCTCCTCCACCCCTCCCCATCCCCACCACCCCCTCCCCATCCCCACCACTCCCACCCCACCCCTTTTTTCTTCCCAAATATATCTCCCCCTCTCAATATCTCAGTCTCGAAATCAGACCAGACTCTTCATATTTACAGTCACCCTCTTGGAGATCTCAACACAGACTCACAGCGACTGGTGCGCCCTCTATCAATACTTACAAATAAATAAACAAACAGCGTTTTCTTAGGTTTACAAAACAAAGTTTTAACTTTATTAAAACACATGTAACTTTAACAAAATATAATTTATAAACCAGAGAAACTTAATTTACAGTTAGAGGGGAAGCAAGCTTCCCTTTGCTAATAATACTGATGACATCATTCTCATCGATGAAACTTATTACAGTTAGAGGGGAAGCAAGCTTCCCTTTGCTAATAATACTGATGACATCATTCTCATCGATGAAACTTAATTTACAGTTAGAGGGGAAGCAAGCTTCCCTTTACTAATAATACTGATGACATCATTCTCATCGATGAAACTTATTACAGTTAGAGGGGAAGCAAGCTTCCCTTTGCTAATAATACTGATGACATCATTCTTATCGATGAAACTTATTACAGTTAGAGGGGAAGCAAGCTTCCCTTTACTAATAATACTGATGACATCATTCTTATCGATGAAACTTAATTTACAGTTAGAGGGGAAGCAAGCTTCCCTTTGCTAATAATACTGATGACATCATTCTTATCGATGAAACTTATTACAGTTAGAGGGGAAGCAAGCTTCCCTTTGCTAATAATACTGATGACATCATTCTCATCGATGAAACTTAATTTACAGTTAGAGGGGAAGCAAGCTTCCCTTTGCTAATAATACTGATGACATCATTCTTATCGATGAAACTTATTACAGTTAGAGGAGAAGTATGAGTAAGCGTTTTGGTCAATTTTTATATCATAATAGATATATCAAAATGGTACACTTTTAAGTTACTTTATAAGAAATATCTCGAGATTTTTACACTTAAAAAATGGTATTAGCGGTACTTGAAAAAATCTTGCTTGTGCGATAAACCCGACGCAAAGTTATAAAGCAGCATATCCTCTTTTTCACAGGTTGCGATGGGGGTCATCATCTGAAAATATTACAAGTGGAAAAAAGCATTTACACTCAATGTTTGATCAAAAACATCACGCACACTAATGGGTGGCTAGACTTTTAGTGATTGTGTAGTATAGGTTGTTTTTTTAGAGAACAAAATCAATATGAAAACCTACATTATTGCCAGACTTTAATGTTAAAAACAATTTACCTTTTGGCTGGTGACTGCACGTTGGGCGTAGACGTCTGTACCGATCGACATATCATGTTGAAATGACGCTGAAATACTGAATTGCACAACAGACAGAAATAGGCCTACTGAATTGCGAAAGATTTTTCTGGAAATTTCTAAAGCTAAATTTAGTGACAGGCTATTCAACCCGAAGAATAGGCTGTTCACGGTCAGTTACCTTGCATATTTCAGTGCACAGTCATGATCGAACTAGAACGGGGTCGCAAGTCTTTTGTGTGATGTGACGTGTCATGTATGGAGCGCCGATGGTATGGGTAGTATAAAATGAGCAAAAAGGTATGAAACGCCAAAATGTCAATATCTCTCTCACAAGCCGGTGAGTCTGATTGCTTATAAATCCAAAAGTCTGACCTCTTAAAAAAATTTAAAAAAAATTATATTGATATATATAAATGATGGATATGATTAGGCCAATCGTTAAGGGATTTTCTAGATGGAATAAAGCCACGCTGCGCGATTACGTCCAGCGATATAATGTACCGTACAATCAAAATGTTGCTCTTACGCGTAAAGTCTACATCAACGGGATAAAAAAATACGAAGCTCAATTTAGAAACTTGAGGAAAAAGAAGCTACATGAGCTCAAACAGATTGTAGACAATTATGATCTAGAATATAACCCGTCGGGTTATAAAGGTCGATTGTTGAAAAAAGATTTAATCTCGGCGATTCAAAACTCTAGGCAACCCGAAGATTTTCAAGAGGCTGAGTTCAGAGCGACGAGAAGATTTAGAAACAACTTTAGAAACTGGGAACTGATTCCTAGACTTTTTAACGACGATTTAGTCAGATTTTTTGATACGCACAAAGACCAAATTGTAAATAAAATCAAGTCAGAATTGAGAGAGCTAAGAGGTTTAAAAATGGAGCTCACCATCAAAATAAAATACGAAAAAACCAAACCGGATGGTACGATCGAAACGATCGAAGCTACACATTATACCGATCAGAGAGTCGTTTTAAATCAAAGTCAAATAAAACAGGTTTTAAAGAAGACATCGACCAGCTATTTAAAAGGATGAAAGGTATACGAATCAAGGATCGGGTTGGGTTTTAAAAAGATAATGGCGTTGTATATCAACATCAACAGGTTTAACCCCGTGAGGGGTAGTTCTTATATTGACCTACCAAAATATATCAAACAGAAAACGGCGATGATTAACATTAAAAACAAAGACGACGAGTGTTTGAGATGGTGTTTGAGAGCCGCTCTTGGCTTGTATACGGATAAAGTAAAAAATAACATAAAAAACGATCCTAAATATAAAATTCATAAAGAAGAACCTGTTGTATACACCAAAGACGACGGACTCAAATTTAAAGGCGTAGACTTTCCAACACCGATCGACCAGATACCAAAGATAGAAAGACAAAATAATTTAACGATAAACGTTTACGGTTATGAGGAGGAAATATATCCCTTATACGTGTCTAAAAACTATAAACCAGAGTCACGACCTATCGATCTGTTTTTGTTTTCTGAGGGCGACAAGCATCACTACTGCTGGATAAATAATTTTTCGAGATTGATTTACAACGTTACAAAACATAAAAGTAAGAAATATTTTTGTCGAAGGTGCCTGTGTCATTATAGAACGCAAGTAAAATTAGATAGACACATGACCGATTGTAACGGTATAGATACACATCCGTCAAAGATTGTATTTCCTACCGCTAAGCGAAAATATGTAAATAACGAGTGGGTAGTCGACGAAAACGATGTGCCAATATTAGAATTTAAAAACTACAGGTTTAAACAAAAAGCACCGTTTGTAGTTTACGCCGACTTTGAATCGATATTAGAAAAAAACTCAGACGATAAAAAGGACAACACACAAAAGACAAACATTCACAAAGCAAGCGGTTACTCGCTAGTTGTCGTCCGATGCGACGGCACCAATGTGTATCAAGAGACTTATAGAGGTAAAGATGCCGCATCAAAGTTTGTAAATAAAATGTTAAAAATACAGAGCGACATAAATTGCATATTTAAAAAACCCCAACCCATGAAATTTAACGAGCGAGCTAAAGAACATCATGATAAAACAAACACGTGTTGGATTTGCGAGAAACCAATTTATCCCAATTACTCAAGCAACTGTCAGTGCCAGAAACCAAAAAAAACCAAAATCAGAAAAACAAATAAAAGAACATCAGTACGAAAACAAAAATGGATTTACCGAGTCTAAATGTCTCGAATGCAAAAAGAAAATCAACAAATTTAGAAAGGTGAGAGATCACTGCCACGTCACGGGTAGATATAGAGGTGCCGCGCACGCCTACTGCAATCTAAAATTACAAGTTAAACCAGGTTTTACCCCCATACCGGTCGTCTTTCACAATCTGCAAAATTACGACGCTCACTTGATCATGCAGAGTATTTCAGAGTACGATGACGAGAAGGAAATACAAGTTATCGCTAGAAATTCGGAAAAGTATATTTCGTTTTCGATCGGAAATATGCGATTTATAGACTCGTTTAATTTTATGGCGTCTTCGTTGGATAGATTATCTAAAGCTTGTCCGAGAGAGTCGTTTAAACTACTCAGAGAACATTTTAATCGTCAAAACATCGACTCGTTGTTACAAAAAGGAGTTTATCCATATGAATACATGGACTCGTTTGACAGATTTCAAGAGACAAGCCTACCCCCCATCGAACAATTTTACAGCAGCCTAAAAGACGAAAATATATCGCGAGAGGACTACGACAGAGCTAAACTGACGTGGAACGAGTTTAAAGTTAAAAACATGGGGAATATCACGATTTGTACGTCACTACCGATACGTTATTACTGGCTTGCGTATTTGAAAACTTTAGGCAAACGTGTATTACAAACTACGCGTTAGATCCTGCTAATTACTACACAGCACCAGGATTGTCGTGGGATGCCTTGTTAAAACACTCGGAAGTTAAACTCGAACTATTGCAAGACGTAGACAAACATTTATTTTTGAAAAGGCAAAAGAGGTGGTATCTCGAGCGTGGGTGGTATGAGATACCACAAAGCCAACAACAAATACCTACCTGACCATAAGCCAAACGAGCCGTCGAGTTACATCACCTACCTCGATGCAAACAATCTGTACGGCTGGGCCATGAGTCAATACCTGCCGTACAAAGACTTTAAATGGGCGTCTACAAAAACGTTTACCGAGTCCAAGATATTATCTCTCAGGAAAACGTCAAACACCGGTTACTGCTTCGAAGTAGACCTCGATTACCCGGACAATCTCCACGACCTGCACAACGATTACCCCCTAGCGCCAGAAAACATCGTCATATCAAAAGAATGGATGTCTGATTATCAAAACGAATTATTAGATACCGAACCTAGTAGCAACGTGCAAAAATTAACGTGTACCCTTAATCCTAAACAAAAATATGTTTTGCACTATGTCACGTTGCAGTTGTATCTCAAACTCGGCTTGAAACTTAAAAAGGTGCATCGAGTGCTGCAATTTAAACAAGCGCCTTGGATGGCATCTTACATCGACAAAAACACGCAACTTCGAACAAAAGCGACCTCTGATTTTGAGAAAGACTTTTTTAAGCTCATGAATAACAGCGTGTTTGGTAAGACGATGGAAAACGTCAGAAACCGAATCGACGGTTACCTACTCAGAGACAGTAACGATGACGATCGAGATAAATACCAAAAAATTATACAGAAACCGAGCTACAAAACGACGACGTCATTTTCAGAATGCAAATTGTCATTTGTCGAAAAGTACAAGGCTAAAACCGTGTTAAACAAACCGATCTACTGCGGAGTGAGTATCTTGGATCTCTCAAAGACGCTGATGTACGATTTTTATTACAACCATTTGAAAGACAAGTACAAAGAGAAAATCAGGTTGATGTACACAGATACAGACAGTTTGGTACTCGTAGTGCACACTGACGACGTATACAAAGATATGCAGCAAAACGGACAACAATACGACCTTTCAAATTATCCGACGGATCATCCTTTGTACGATCCAACCAATAAGAAAGTGATCGGTAAATTTAAAGACGAGTTTGGAGGTAAAATAGTCAAAGAAGTCGTTTGCATAAGACCTAAAATGTACTCGATTTTAACCGCTGACATGAACCTGAAAAAGCCAAGGAGTCACAAAATCGGTCACCTCTAAGAAATTAAAACACCGACACTATTACGACTGCATCTTAAACAAGAAATCTCATTACGAAACCATGACTCACATTAGATCGGAAAATCACATCCTTTACACCGTATCTCAAAATAAACTATCGTTGAGTCCGTTGGACACAAAGAGGTACATTTTACCGGATGGAATACACACGCTCGCTTATGGTCACCGTAATCTAGATATTAATTAGGCGGTAATTGCGTGTCCTCGGGTACGACTTGAAGCTCTTGTCTCACAAAACTCCTTTTTGGGCCGTCTTGCAGGTAATAAAGAGTAGGACCCGTCGTGACTTTTTTACCTTCAATCATTTTAAATTGACTCGTTCTTTTTTCCACGTTGAAGATGTCTACGCTCCAAATGGGATCCGTGGCTCTTTTCGCAGTCCCACCCTCTTGCTCACCCGGGTAATATAAATATCTAACCATAGCGTCTTGCGGTAATAGTTGCTCTTTTGTTTTAACGGGGTTAGCCGGCGATTGCCGGACCTGTTTTAGTTTAACCGCCTCTGACGGTGCTTTAGCTATTAATCTTGTCGTTTCATCGTTTATAGCTTTGATCACGCTGGGTAATCGCTCGACCCATTGCGTGTTTCTACTCTCGGGATTTAACATTTCTTGAGCGTACTGATGACCAAACAGTTTCTCGGCTAGCGTTCGATTAAATCTTTCTACGATACCCTGCGATCGGTGGTTTCCGGGTTCGCCTACGATAATCTCGACGTTTTTTGAGGTCATCCATTTTTTAAATGCTCCTTTAAATTCGGTACCGGCGTCTACTCTCAACGTTTTAGGGTAACTCAAAGGCGACCTCGCGTAAATCTTGACGATAGCATCTCGCGTGGAATCTGCCGTTTTAGAAACCAAAGGTTCTGCTTCGTGGTATCGACTCGCAACATCGACAACCGTCAAAGCGTATTTATAAGTCTTGCGTTTTACTTTATCCCAGGGTAGGTATAGCACATCCATTTGGTGAAAGTCGTTTGGTGTTTCAAACTCTCGCGATGTACTCGTAGGCCTGGGTACATACGCAGGACCCGGTAGATAAATTTGCCAGATCGCTTGTTTTTTAAGCCAATCTCTGATTACCTTTTTATCGATTTTTGTTTTATCGTGTAAATGGTCGACGGCACTTTCACCTCTCCAATAACCGCTCGGGCTATAATACAGTTTAGATAATGTTTGCATATTATTTAATATAAAAGACGTTTATAATAATATGGCTAGCGTTGCTATGATGTTAGGAGGCGCGATCGTCAACGCCTTAGCTTTTACGGGTTCAAACTTTTTATTTTCAAATCTGAAACAGAGTGACGAGGAGCGTAAGAGACACGATTTAGCGATAGAACAACTCTCAGCCGCCAAAGATAAGTGGCAACGAGAACGAACGAAATATCTAGATTTTCTAAACGAACGTATCAGAAAACAAAATGCCTCTAAAGAAACATTTTCTAACGTAGCCCGAGCGTTGCGTTACTACAACGAGGTGAGTGGACAATCTACCGAACTACCCGTAGGACTGCAACACGAACCCAAACTCGAAGATTTTTACGAGCCTAGCGACCAACAAATAGAAAAAGAACTGGCGTTTATCGCGGGAGGAACGCTATTGGTGGGCTTCTTGGCTTACAGATACCTTTAAATTTAAAACTCGTATAAATAAAATGAATGCGTATGGAAAAAAGCTCAATCCCAGCAGACTATTAAAAATACCCAGATCTATCAAGGGTGAGAGAAAAGAGGTGGTCATTACCCACAATCCCAGTAGTATATCGGCGGGGCAAACGCTGAGGGTCAAGTTTCCTCAATTGGGTGTAGACGACGTGATCGTACCCGGCACTTGTAAACTAGCTTTTAGTTTAGAACTCTACAGTGGAAGTGACAACAATAGAACCATTTTTGGTAATTTGGCCAGAAATTTAGTCAGCGAAATCAGCGTCAGGCTTCAAGGTCACGAAATTGTGAGTTATCGTCACGCCGACGTGTATCACAATTTTAAAGACAATTGGCTCAACAGCTCGACGACTCGAAACATGGCGTACTCGGGCATAGAAAAAGAAAATGTGTCTAAACTAAGAACTGGAGCTCAAGATGCTAACGCGGGCGCCAACAGCGGTAAAGATCAAGCTATCGCGGATGCCTATGGTAACAGATATTGCATTCCCCTAGACATTGACATACTGACTTCACATCACCCTTTTTACCCCAGCGGTGTAAACCAACCTCTGACGTACGAGATAAAGTTTAACGATCACGATAAAGTAGTCAACAGTTCAGATACGGCGGCGATGTATTCCATCTCAGACTTGTCTCTCGAATACGAAGTGGTGACCAACAGAGACCTAGCTAACACTATCAGAAATAAACACAATAGCGGGATAATGCAATATCTGTTTGATAAAATCCACTCGCTAGAAGTTAGATCCGTCAACAAATCGGACACGCTTTGGAACGTCAGCGTTAATCAACCCATCAGGAGTCTCAAGGGTATTTTGTTTTGTTTAAAGATCCCGCTGAGAAAAATCCGCAGCGGTTTTATAATCCAAAACTAACCAAAACATCGGTGACCGTAGAAGGTAAACCCAATCAACTCTACAGTCAAGGCATGTCTCAGTATCAACACTGGAACGAAATTATCAAGTTCTTTGGAGACAGCGATACCGAAAGCGGGCGCGGAGTAGCTAAAGACTTAAATATGACGGGTTGTGACCTCGGAGACTATCTAAAAAACAAGTACGGTCTGTGGCTCGATTTTAGAAGTAACGATGACAATTCCGCTCACGGATCTGGTAGGAAAATCGGAGACGGAGGAGGCATCAACATTCAATTTACCAGAGAAGCCGAAAGTGAAGGTGACCTCACGATGTACGTCTTTTTGGTCATGGATGCTCAATTGAACTTGGAACACGGGAATTTTAAATCTCTGTTAAGTTAAAATGACACAACCGCATTGCGCTTTAATCGTCGGCAAAACAAATTCGGGTAAAACCAAATGGATTTTGGATCTGTTAGAGTCACACTATAAAAATACATTTGAAGCGATAGTCATCATTTGCCCTACCATATTTAAAAACAAAACGTACATCGAAAGAAAGTGGATTCAAGCAGATCCCGAGGTATACCTCTGCGATCCGGAATTGTACAAGATGACGCTCAACGAAGCGATCGATATTTACAGTAAAATATTCGAAGGTGTTGCCACGCTGTTTATCGTGGACGATTGCTCTTCGGATCAAGAGATTAAATATCGTAAAAAGACGTGCGCGCTAAGCAAGATGGCATTTAGCGGAAGACACGTAAATCACAGCTGTTGGTTACTGACCCAAAAGTACAACAGCGTTTTAAAAGATTATAGAGAAAACACGGCTTGGTTGGCGTTATTTTACTGCAAAGATAAAACATCGTTTGATCAAGCGTTAGACGAAAATGACGTCGTACCCATTGAACAACGAGATTATATAAAACGACGTTTGAGAGATGTGAAATATAGTAAATTGGTCGTATACACCGAACCTCCAGTTAGTTACGAGCTACTTGAGTAGCTAGGTGAGTAACAATTCATAGCTAGTTGAGTAACAATTAATAGCTAGGTGCTCAAGTTAAATTACCTAGCTGCTTAACTAATAGGACCTAGCTTAGTAGCAACCTATTTAACAAGCTACACTTGTATTTCAATTTGTTAATCAATAAACGTCAACAAAATACATTTTGCTGTTAGTAAATGATAGCAATATTTGAGTATTTGCAGTTTTGGCTATTATCATCATATCGCTTAATCTATCGTTTTATACATACGAATATCTCCGCTTTTGTAACAAAGTTGCAACAGCTACAACAAAATTAAATTCGTTTCTAATTAAATGGAGGACCTAAAACTGACTTTAACGAACGAACAAGATCACAACGCAGAACATAAAGATCGTTTGTGCGGTGTCGTAGCAGCCGGAAACTCTAGAAAGTACTTGGGAAAGGAATACACCGTTAAACATATCGAAGCTCTTGACAGTAAAGAACTCGAAAAGCTGTATCATCTGTACGAAACTAAATTTGGAAATGAAATTGTTAAAACCGTTGGTAAATACACTTTAAGTCTATTTTCGAGAGTGTTAGCTGTTGTTACACCCGTACAAGTTTTAGGATATAACGTCACTATAGATTCTGAAGAAGAACTCACCAACGACTTGAGTTCTGATCCTATTATAAGCGCGAGTATGGCTGGTATGTTGAGCGACGTTTGTTACAAGTACGGAACTTTAATATCACCCCTAGTTGCTACGATTATCACAACAAAACATTTGAAATTTAATAAACCTAATATAATAAATGGAAGATCAGAAAGCAGCGACAGCAACGCCTGCAGCTCAACCAGCAGAGACAGAGACACCCCCACCGATAAAAACAACGACATCACCGACGGTAACGAGAGTGACCAAGACTAAAAATCCTAAACGAATACAGCAGGGTAAAGCTTTAGCCGAGCACAATAGACAGATGAAATTAAAATTAGCAAAAATGGACGTAACATCGGTCGAAGCTACGAGCTCACCAGACTACAACTCTTGGGCGATGTGGGGGGCTATAGCGTCTATAATAGGGGTGGGGCTGCTGGTACTAAAAAGTAAGGCAACTGCGCCGGTAGAACAGCCAGTGCCGGTAGTCACGCAACCCACTACACCCAGCGCCCCCAAAACGCTAGACATGGAATAAACCAGCAATTTAAAAATTGTTATATTAAAAACGATGAGTAACTTTGACACCAACGGAATAGCAAATACGATTTATCACGGAGCCGTCATATCGGGTCTTTCGATGGGATACGCCATGGTAGGAGCTAAACTACTCAAAATGAAAGCGCCGGATTTAAACAAACTAAGCGTAGAAGATGCGGCTAAATTGACGGGCATTATAAGTGGAGCTCTGGCCACGCAAAATTGGTTGGTGACCCAGGGTATACTACCGGGCAGTATCATGAAAACGGCATAATTTAAATAGGCGTATTAAATAAATGGCTGAAGGAGGATTTGACTATGTCACCGAATACGAGGATCCACCTGACATTAACTTAGATGATGATGATGTAGAAGAGACCAATCTGGATTGGGACGATACTTTTGATAATACCCAACTTCCACCGGTAGACACAGAAAGCGTCCTCGACACGGGTACAATAAGCAGTTTATCTATAGAACTAATAAAAGAAGATGTTGATTCATTTTACAAACAAAATAATATAGACCCCGCGTTTATCGACCCCAACGATTTTGAAATTGGTAAAGACAAAAATCTATACGTTAAAACATATAAAGGTCGAGAACCATTATCTTATAGACGAGGTGGTCAAAAAATATATTACAAATTAAGTACCTTACAAAGTAAATATGGTACCGCATTTATTCGCGACACCCTCAAAATCGCTGACTATAAACCAACACTAGCTGCTAAACTAAAAGATAAACTCGAAAAAGTACAACCCGAGAGTATCCCCATGACAGAACTACCCAGCGTCACCGATGAGGTAACCGAAATTATAGACAATTTACAACGCGACACTGGCGCTCAAACGGAAGGATTAAATTACAGAGAACTCCAGGGTTTAGACAAAAGTCTTCAGACGTTGAGAGGTAACCTAGAACTTAATTTAGCGCGTCTCGCAGAACTAGACCAAGAGATATTTGATGCCGAACATGAATTAGGTGATCATAGGATCAGCGAAGAAGAACGACGAGAGTTAAACGATAAATTGAGCGACTTAGACGCTGAAAGATCCGCCAGATTAGAAGCCGCAAAAGCCAACGAACGAGGGCTCAAAAGTCAGATCGCTAGAATCAAAGAAACGATTAATAAAATATTAGGCGACGACACGACTCTGGCAGAAAAGATCAGAACTCTGTTTAGAGAACAAGGTGTGACGGTAGTGAGTATTTTAGCCGCTTTGAGTTTAGCCATCAGCACGATAGTGAGTAGCATCGTCGCTAGCGTGAGAGGTGCGGGTGCCCCACCCGCGCCAACACCTGCACCAACACCAACACCAACACCAAAAGGCGGTATCAAAGAGTGGATTTCAAAACAACTCGCTAATTTTGCATCTGCTCTTCAAAAACTGGGAGTGAGTGCGTTGGGTGCTCTGCCGGGTATCATAGGCAGCGTACTCAGTTGGATATTTAACGCGCTGAGTAAGTCCGTATCGTGGTTGGCCGAACACGTGTGGGCTTTGTTTTTGGGTGTGGGAGCCTTGGTGTTTGCGTACCTGCAAAAACGATGGTAGTAATAGTTGTAATCAAGTTTAAACCAAAAAAATAAGCCTTACCAGCGCAAAGTTGGTAAGGCTTTTTTTTTGGTCTTGTGAGATTAGAGTGTGACTTATCGCGTTGCCTCGTAAGCTAAAATACCCATACCAACGATAGCCAACATTCCTACCGTCAACGATAATTTTTCGTCTTGGTGAGTTTGTAGTTTCGTGGGTTCTTGGGTTAAAACTGTAGGTGAGGGTGCTGGTGTTGGCAATGGCGCTGGTGAGGGTGCTGGTGTAAGTGCAGGTGCTACAACATCGTTCGTCATAAGCTCTGGGGGTGTTGGTGGCGCGACATCATCGGTGTCATCAAAAGAGTCGTCCGGCTGAGGTTGTACGTTTAAATCTGGCACCAAACCAGTGTTCATACTCTGGGTAGCGATTTGAAGATTGTTGTTATAGCCGTCGTGCGTTCCAACCCTCAAGTTCATATCCGATGGAATTAAATACAACCCCGGTTTTACGACAAAATTTAAAGGCGTTCTGGCATACTGCAAAGAGTCTTGAAATTGATCGATACTCGTTTCCATGTCGTCTACTGCATTGATGATATCTTCAACGATGACGTTAAATTGTCTCTGAGCATCTAATCCGGTGCCCGGTGATAATACGCTCGTTTTTGTTTGAGCCTGCGCACCGAGTAAAGCGTACACGTAAGATCTGATTGATTCGTTGATCTTTATGATTCCCACGGGGGTAAACAAACTCGTGTCGGGTATAAAATCTAACCAAGCCTTTTGTACCGATTCATTTTGTTCGATGTAAATAACCGTCCAAGGAACGTAACTGCTTCCACTCTTTTTGGGACTGTCTAGACCGTGGTAGCCGCCGTAAAGAACGTTGGGTTTGTTGGGTAATGCTTTATCATATTCACCAACCGCCACAAACTTGCCTTTATTAAAGATATATGAGGTACCTAAACCGTTAGATTTTGTGTCTCTCGTCTGTTTAAAAGACTTGTTTTGATCTATGCCAAACAACAAGCAGGTATCGGTAAAAGCTCTGTGATTATAACTGTTGTCTAGAGCGTTAAATGCGTCATCTCCCGGTAAAGGAGCGGCAAAGTCGTACAGGATCTTTCTAACCGTAAAATATAAATGAAAGTTAAAAATGGCCCAAACGTAACGGTTGCTCGCGTTTAAAAGATCAAATCCAATACCGCAGCCCGTAGTAGCGCAGTAGATTGCAAAATTTAACTGATTTTGATAAAACGACATAGGGTGTGATTTCCAACGATCTACATCCTCGTCCGTCTCAACGTGAGGCAATTTATAGTCCGAGGTTAAGTCGGGAAACGAGGTTAAAAACCCGTTGGTATTATTAACTATAACTTCCAGTTCACTGGGTTTAGTGCTGTTTAAAAACTTTGCTTGGGGTGCAACTTGATGCTTTGGCTCGGTTGCCTTGGTTACATTTTGATTTACTTGTTTCGTTACCTGATCAGCTATCGATTGTATCTGCTTTTTTAACAACATAAAAGCAGCCATTATTTTAGTTTCAGTTTTAATATAAAAAGACTTTAAAATAAATGCATTCGTTTCACTTGTTTCAAAATGAGCAGACGTTTAAATTAGAAGACGTCGTAGGTAATTTAAACGGTCAAAAATCTGTACGTGTAAAAAGGGTGATCTTTAACTCCGGATATTTTAATATTTCTAGCGCCACGGAGATTGATTGGTATACGCATATAGACGGGAGACCCGCTGAAAGAGAACCTCCTGTTGGAGTGCATGGGTATAGTTTAGACCCTGACGCAATAATAAGAAAAGATAGAGATTTTATCGAATCGTTGATAGGTGATTTGCCCTACGACTATTTAATTAACGACGAAAATACTTTCAATAGAGTTATAAACGATCTTATAGAAGCGTATGGAGAAGAGAGACTAGACTCTGCTTTAGAATTACTCAAAGAAGAAAAACAACAACTTTCTATAAAACAAAGACTTTTAATCGATAAATTGCAAATAAGACCAATTACAGGTGCACAACGCAATACGCTTAAGTTTTTGGCAAACATTTTATATGACAGATGGGGGCACATCGAGGAAGGTAAAAGGATAGCGCTAGAATATATCCAAGGTACAATAAGCAAACCTAGAGCGAGAGAAATTAGGCAAGCTGGGATAACAATACGGGGGAGTCTTATCATATCTGGTGATGATTTAGATTTTATTTCTCCGAGTCATTTAGTGCCGTTACCAGCCGGAGTCACCGGTTCAGTCACCATCCCACCGGGGTGGTACGACGTCGATTGGTTCGATTTCATTTTAAATTCTATACCCGGGGTAAGTTTTAGAATATTTAGAGAATCTAAAAATGTGACGTTGGTGGTAACCGACGTCAATCTCAAATTGCGCTTAAACAGAGAAGTCTCTCGATTACTTAATTTACCCAAAGGAAGACTGATACCCAAAGTGGTGTATACGGGGTCTTACGACGTTAATCCGTTTAAATTTTTGTTTATTCGCTGCCCGCAATTAAGTACGAGTGAAAACTTTTTAGATGGTCGTCCTTCTGACATCTTAAAAATCGTACCCGTGGCTACGCGAGAACCCCAGCCTGATAGAGTCGAAGATTTCAAAAAACTTAAAAACGGTATAATCGACAAACTGACATTTTCTATCACAGGTGAAAGGGGACAGATCATCAACAACAAGGGTGTGAGTATAATGATAGAGTTGGAGATCTTTTAATTTTAAAATGTTTTTATATTAAAACATGAGTATAGATAGTAAGGCGTTATACCCCGATATTTCTGGAGATGTACTTCGATTAAATAGTAACGAAGAAACAAAAGTATACAGACTTAAAAAGATTGAAGAGATTCGATCTTTAATCTTGAAAGAGAGAGACCACCGAGAGCGCACTTATAAAAAAATAAAGAGAATGATCGACGCTATTAATTACGTAGAGATAGGAGTCGAAGGACTGGGGTTTATAGCGGCGGCTGTCGGTATTCCCGCTCTCTTGGGTGTTATATCAGCCCCCGTTGGATTGGTGCTAGAAGGAACGTTTATGGGCGCTTTTGGTGTAGATATTCTGCTTAGAATCGCGTCTAAGCGATTATCCGCCAAGCTAAAAAAGCACGACCAGATTAAAATATTAGCAGACTCCAAACTTAACACGATTGAAGAATACGTATCTCAAGCCATCAACGACGGAGATATATCGCACGAAGAGTTCTTACTGATTACGAGAGAACTCGCAAAATTTAACGAGCTTAAGCAAAAAATTAGAACAAAGACCAGCACAAAGCTTCAAAAAATTAAAAACGATACCGACTTTGAAAAAGAAGTTAAAAAACGGGTAGACGAACGGCTGGCAAAAGAAAAAAAATCTCTTATCGAAAAACTTACAAGTTCAAATTCTCGGTAAATAAACATTATGAAAGCGATCCGCCGAGTTACACCTCTATTTCACCTCTTAGGGCTACACCCTCGGCCCCGCCTTTATTGTAGTGGTCATCGTATCTTTTTAGTGCCTTATTAAATTGATTTTGAGTCACTTTAAATACATCTCTAACTCGTTCTTTGTTCCATCCAACGACGTGATGGTAACACGCCGCTATTAATGACCGTTTAACACAACCATTTCCCCTCAATGTTTTGTAATTAACGAGCTCGTTATATTTATTGATTGTTTCTTGGACATCTTCTACGTCTTGCTCTGGACAAACAGAAAAAATAAGTTTCTCCACAGTTTTTCTTTTGTTTCCTTTTAAAGTTGACCAATTGATACGATCTTCTTGCGCATTTTCTGCCGAAAAATCAAAGTAACGTGAAACTATTTCACCGCACGTTTCACAAACTAAAAAACCATTCTCGATGATTATATGATGATCGCACTGATCTGTTTTATTAGATAGCTCGAGGTTCATTTATTAAAAATGATTTATTTGTTTAAATAAAGTTTGTAAAATAGACAGAGGGAGATGCCTAGACAGAGGGAGATATGGGGTTTGTCGCCGTACCCCCCACTTATAATATAACAACTCGGAGAGAAAAAAGATATATTTGGGGAGCTAGAGGGGAGATATATTTGGGGAGGGAGACAGATATATTGGGAGAGGGATCTATTTGGGGGCGGGGATCATTGGAAAGGGATGGGTACAATGGGAGGGGCAGAGACGGGGGAGGGGGTAAAGTCTGGTACCCTGGCTTCTCCTCATTGGCCCTGTACTACCCCCAGACCTATGGCAATGTCTGGAATCCCCCACTAATACCTACTAAACAAGCGTCAGAAGTCTAACGTTTCACATCCCTTTACAAATATTTGCTTGCAAAATGAAAGGAAAATGTCTTCATGTTAATAATTTGTATACCTCTCATTAATTTTGGCTCCTGTTCCTAAAAGAATTGATATACATCCATGAAGTGGAAGGGTCAGGGGTTAGGTCGTTAAAATAATTCTGCACATTCAGCAGTATGCAGCAACAATATAAGCAACTTTTAATCTACCTTTTTCTTCAACCTAATAATTCTCCTTCTAACTTGTCGCTCCCATTGTAAATTTCACCCCAGCCATAATTAGAACTTGACACACACAAAAACACACAGCTGTTATTAAACAGGCAATCAGTTGCAAAATTGTCTTTATTTAACTACATTGGCATACAACAATCCCATACTTTTAAATGTGACTTATCAGATGTAAACTTAGTTCAAATATCAAAACGCATGATGCACACAACAACCTGTATTTTGACAGACATCAATTCCATATCAGGAATGACCATGAAACTAGACTTTCACTGGAAACTTATCTATAAAATACAAGGTGATTGTGAAGGAAGAAATTTCAGTACTGTCTTTTGAGATCAAGCAAAATGACAAATATTTCGTGAGTATTGTAGACAGGAAATAACAAACAATCTTTAGTAAAAAACAACAACACTATAATACTGTCAAACATCAGAATCATTTGAGGTATTTTCAAACCTTTATGAATATTCAAAGCGACAACTAAAACAAAACAGCAATGCAATCCTCATTTTGAAAGATTGGATCAAATCCATGTTGGCTGTTTCAATCACAGAAAACTTACATGAGACAAATTTCATATAATTGTTGTGTCCTAACTTGGTGTAGCCTTTGCTCAATCAGAGATTTACATTGACAGCAACAAATGACTGAGAAAAGAATTCTATTGATTTGCTTAAAAACCTGGCGTATCATTATCTCATGCCTTGCTTAATTGTGTGTGACACAAGACAAAGAGAAAACCCCACACTAGACTATGTCAGCCTGCTATGCCAGCATTACGCTATAATGATGCGGGCATTCAGTGCATAATAAAGGCAACATTCATCTGGAAATAACAAACATCTGACCCTTGTAAACACTATACAATGTACATCATGCAATATGTGATTCTTGATATTAAAAAGATAACAGATCTGAGTTGTACTGGATCCAATGATGGCAAGTTTCATGACTCTTATCACTTGGTACAAACGCAAGGCAAGTTGGCTGTTATAAAAAGTACATCAGGCTATATATTAATACAGAATAGAAGTTATAAAAATAGAACAATTTGGCTCACTTTGCCCAATCTTCAGATGAGCATGATCAAATATTCACATAGTTTTGCATTTGAGACAGACCCTACTAGGATTGAAAAGTCAAGCCATCTCACTTGATTTCTGTTATTTATTCATTCCATTTCTTTATACCCAGGGTGTGCTCGGAACAGTTGTAAAAAACCTTCCATTGGGGCCCTGCATACATTACACATTATTAAATAATGTTCAGCACAGTAAACCTCATAAGAAAAGTGCACTGGCGAACAGATGACGAATATTAATACTTACAAACACAGGTATTTCAGACATTTTTACAGAAATGATTGTACACTGCAGGTCAATCAGGTCAGTAGGCAATAATTGCAGCAATATTCATTTAACAAGTGATACAAAAATAGCAAAAATATAAAAATATAAATTACCTCTGCATATTTACAAACAATTTATCATGTAATGTACAATTATTACAGTTAATGAGAATGGCTGGTTGTATTTCTACATGTACATGTTATCCCCAATCATCATCCCATAGAGTAATGACCACACTACATGTAATTACAACTCTTACATCTGTCACAGTCAAGTTACTGGAATACAGAGATAAGGATCCCCATTATTCACAGACTACAGATAGTCATTGCAAACATCTCCCTCTCTGAAAAATATCCTGGTTAACTAGCACTTGAACAAATTTCAACACTGTTCGCAGTGCCCCTTGGTACACTGTGCAAGGTGCAGTTAAACTATCCAATACAGAAATCATTTGCTTGGGCAGATCTTCAGAAGTTTTCAGAGAATTTGACTATGAGACTCACAAAATGTCACCACTAACCAGCACTTTGTGCTGGATATTTCCCCATCAATGTGGGAAGGTCCAAATTTGACTGTAATGATTAATCTGAGCAGACAGTTCAAGTCAGTTGATGCTGCTAAGGGTTCAAACCTGACAAGGCCAAGGGACTTTCTGTATGGGCCGGGGAGACATTAAGGGGACAAAGGAATGTTGACTTTCAGTTGATAAGGGTGATTGAATTGGCTTGGAGTCAGTGCAAGATCTTCAAATGTATGAGAGGTAGCACAGGAAAGAAACACAGCAGCAGAAACAGAGAGACACATGAGGAGCTGATAGGCAATGTGTTCAGACAGAGGGTGGTAGATGACTAGGACTCACTCCCCCAGGGAAACACAAATCTTCACAAACATGATCATGTTTGTGATACGGGACTCGCTTTCCCAAGGAAAACACAAAGTGTAATAAACACTCAAATGAAAATGACATTGAAAGATCCCCTCACAGCTGGTGACTTTATGACAGAATGTGTTAAGTCAGAGGGTGGTAGATGGGTGGAACTCCAGTCCCCCCCCCCCCCAAGAGGGGAAACAGAAAGTGTAGAAACCACTCAGACGTGAAAGAAAACAAGCCTTCACAAATAATATAGACAGCTTCACAAGACAACAATCGCAGATTGCTGAACAGAATCTTACAACCAGATATTAACCTTTCCAGCTTTGTAATGGGTGACAACACAGATAACACAGTTGACTGATAGAAGTGTACTGGACTTGCATGATATTGCTGAGTCACCATGTCTTGTGTATAATGAAGAAAGGATTCAGCAATCCGACCAATTTAGGCAGAAGTCCTACATACCCATCAGTGCCACGCCTACAGTGTCTATGCTTCAACTGTCAATGTGCAGCTTTAATAGGAAGATCTTTGAGAATTTAAAATGGTTCTAATGAAGGAGCCACAATATGCCACTGAGGAAATCTTTCTGTTAACACAAATCACTCCCGTTACAATTTTGCTTCTAGATTTGTTCAGGTCTATACCCTTCACCCTGCCAAAAGAAAAAAAGGACCAGTGAATTATATTTTACTGAGCAGACTCTTTAGACGAAAAAGTCTGACCCTTTGATGACAGATTTATTCAATCCGACAATAGTTATTATTCATACATTAACATTTGCATTGTTTCATTGTGACTAATCCAACTCAGGGTGTGCAATATTTTCTATTTAAAAAAAAAATTACGACAATTTTATTTTATTTCAATCAGATTTTTTTTATTTGTCTAACTTTCAAAATATTGATTTGTCAAAAAAAATGTGTCTAAATCTCCCCATGCACACTTACACCCATAACTAAGGAGTTTTCAGGTTCCTATAATACCCATCATCCACAAAACTCAATAAATTGATCAATGCTTTTGAAACAATTCTATTGAATCAGTGGTTTAAAAAAATCCCTTGATTTCATCTACATGTAGTCTACCTCACTTGGTCAATGATACATTAATACTGAAGACATGTTATGGGTGCATGGCTTGATTGATACAGCTGAGATATGTTGTTTGTGGATATATATGAAAAACGTGATTCATGGTATTGTACAAGATATACAAAAACATATACAGGATGAGTAAAAAAAAGCAGAACCTAAACCCCTAAAATTATATTTCATATTTTAAAAAAATATGTAGCACCAAAAATAATAATGAATGGAAAGCCAATTTCATAAGCTACTTTAAGATGAAAAAATAATAAAAAATTGCTCAATCCGTGCATTCAAAGAATATCACTATTTAAACGCAATGACCGTAAAACCTGTTTCTACCAAAAAAAGCAATTTGTGTATTCTGACTGCTTGGAACAACAAAGAAAATGACTCCGAATACTTGTTTCAACAACTGTCAACAACTGTAATACACAATATCCTTATTAACAACCCTGGTTAGGCAAACAATATGATTTACAAAACCAATAAAAAGAATATTTTTAACTTTTAAACCGAGGTTTTATCGCTGGTGATATTTGAAGACCATTGTGACGACGATTCTTCAAATCACATTTTTGGACGAAAGAGGTTTTAGGGTCATCGCGTTTGAATGGTGATATTCTTTGAACCAATTGAGCAATTTCAGTATTTTTTTTCCACCTAAAAGTAGCTTATGAAATTGGCTTTCCAGTCATCATCATACAAGCATGTATTGGTCGCAATTTTTTTTTTGAAAGTGATAGCACCCAAAAAGCTGCCACATACCGCTGCAATGCTTTCACATATTTTCCAACTACAGGGCCGGGGTGCATACCTTACCAAAAATCACAATCAGCATTATTCCCCTCATTTGATACCGACCAAACCCCCAGGCCTATAAAACTTAATCTAGTTTTGTGGAGAAATTTTAGGAATAAATGCTATCAATTGGGACTTTAATACACCTTTAGATGGTTCAGGTAAGCCTACATGTACACCCGCACAGTTGATTCACAATGTTACTGTAAACAGATCAATTAGGAATGATTAAAGCAAACGTGAGTGTGCTGTCTTTACAGGGAATGTACAACATTTGCTTTTGCTACAATTTTCAGAAATAAATGGATTTGGAGGATTAGTATGTTATAGCAGATATTGTTAATCTGATTTTGTTCACGTTTTGGGCTTGTAGATGCTGGAAAAACCAAGAAAACAAATCATGTTCTTGTAGTCTGGTTCCCTAACCCCTTAAGATGAAACGGAAAAATGTATAGACATTGGGGAATTGTAAGATCAACAAATCAGTCTGGCAGGCTTGTACCCCTTCACAGGTGTGTAATTAATTGTAAAGAAAATGCGGAACAACTGTAATGAAAAATTCTGAGCGTTTTTTTTTTTTTTTAAGCCAGTTTTTTCCAACGCTGCTTGGCTGACCAGCGTTGGAAAAATACAAATTTTCTTGAAAATGTCAGCACACCAGGAGACACGATTTTACAGGATACTTTAAAATGTCATTCCCTCACAATCCAGTAAGGTATTTTGTGATAATTTGATCATTCCGGTTTTTTTTTATGTTTGCAAATGTTTTATCTTCCCTTTAAAATCAACTTTGAAGAAAAACTTTTAAACTTAGATCTTAACTTTTTTACAGGATACTTTAAAATGTCATTCCCTCACAATCCAGTAAGGTATTTTGTGATAATTTGATCATTCCGGTTTTTTTTATGTTTGCAAATGTTTTATCTTCCCTTTAAAATCAACTTTGAAGAAAAACTTTTAAACTCAGATCTTAACTTTAATCAAAACAATGATTTTGGGTATAATGCATAACCAATATGTAAGATGAGTTGATGCTGATGAAGTAGGGGTGTTTGAATGGGTTAAAAATATCTTACTCTTTGTAACTACATGTAAGTGGAATCAATTGATTTAAGTGATTAAAACGACCCTCAGTCAATTTACTTTGCCAAAAATAAGACTGTTACCAATGATTTAAATTAGTGATTTAAAAAACAAATCATATGATTTAAATCAGTGATGTTTTAAACAAAATTGTATGATTTAAATCGTGATTTAAATCGGTGAAATTTATGTCCCAATGACTAATCCATTCTTCTTCAGGTCACTCAGTGACTCATCAATATGGTTCTTGTCTTCCTCTGTCAGGTGACAGCCCGTGAGGTGCAGCCTCTGAAGGTGCAGCAGCTGCTTTAACTCCATGCACCATAATGCTGCTGTGCCACACAGTCTATTACCATAAAGATCCAATTCAACCAAGTTGGGTAGATCCCTGAGTGACTCGGCAACATGTTTGATGTCCTGTCCATTCAATGAGCAGCTACGCAAGCTCAGCTTTGTAAGGGACTTCAACTGCTTCAAATGCATGCACCATAATGCTGCTGTATCACCCAGGTCATTATTATTAAGATATAATTCACCCAAGTTGGGTAGATCCCTTAGTGACTCAGCAATTTGTTTGATGTCCTGTCCATTAAATGAGCAGACACACAAGTCCAGCTTTGTAAGGGATTTCAACTGCTTCAAATGCATGCACCATAATTCTGCTGTACCACCCAGGTTATTACGCGCAAGATCCAATTCACCCAAGTTAGTTAGATCCCGGAGTGACTCAGCAACACGTTTGATGTCCTGTCCATTCAATGAGCAGCCATACAAGTCCAGCTTTGTAAGGGACTTCAAGTGCTTCAAATGCATGCACCATAATGCTGCTGTACCGCCCAGGTCACTATGAGAAAGACTCAATTCACCCAAGCTGGATAGATCCCTTAGTGGCTCAGCAACATGTTTGATGTCCTGTCCATTCAATGAGCAGTAACTCAAGTTCAGCTTTGTGAGGGACTTCAACTGCTTCAAATGCATGCACCATAATGCTGCTGTACCACCCAGGTCATTACCAACAAGATCCAATTCACACAAGCGGGGTAGATCCCTGAGTGACTCAGCAACATGTTTGATGTCCTGTCCATTCAATGAGCAGCAACTCAAGTTCAGCTTTGTGAGGGACTTCAACTGCTTCAAATGCATGCACCATAATGCTGCTGTACCACCCAGGTCATTATGAGAAAGATCCAATTCAGGTACCAAGTTGGATATATGCCTGAGCAACTTAGCAGTATCTGCATTGCTCTTGAAATCTACAGTATTAAGATTTGTCATTGCACACATGGTAACAGCTAACTCCTCAATAAACCATGTCCATTTACAAAAGTGTACATGTAATTTATGTACCTTAGCAAGGTAAGCATTTCCACTGTCTTTTGTCTGTTCCGCAACACATTTCAGAAAGTATATGACTGAGTTCAGACAATCCCTGTCAAGCCTATGAATGTAAATTTCATCTGTTATGAATGAATGTATGAATTTCTCTGGAGGCAAACGTTTGGATTGACCTTCAAAGAAACAATGAAGTGCCAACTGACCCATCTTTGATTTGAATGACAACTTCTTCGGATACGTCAACTGAAATTCCTTCATAATCTCATATGTACATGCCTCATTGTCACCACAACAAAAGCGCAGCAGATACTCAAACGTCCTTGCACCCTTAAACATAATTTCATTCAAAATCTTCTTAAATTCCTCTGGGTCTGCTTCTAACAAGCTTTGCAAGTAAGCAGCAGCAGAGAACTCCTGGAATGTCTTGTGAATAAACTGAATACAGTTGTGAGTTTGTAGTCCCTTGCGGTCTGTCTGTCTGGTCAGAATACCTGCTTTCAGAGCCAGCTCAAGCACACTCGACTCAAAGTCACTTTCTTTGAAAGAGAGTGACTGAGCTGGAGAAAGAAGACCATGCAACGCAACCTTGCCAATTTCAATCACAATTTTTTGTACATGTACTTCGTCTTTTGAGTCCAATGTTTTTCTTTTGAAGATGTAGAGAACTCCATTACGATACAGACGTGACATTGTTTCTGGGAGTGTGCAATCTTTTCTCCATAATACACACATCAAAAGAAGAAGCATTGGACTTGCAGCTAAAGCAGACAGAAGACCTGATGATCTAATCTTTTTAAGAAGCCCCTTGGCCTTGACAGGTTCAGCTGTGTAAAATTTTCTAACATACTCGGCGACATCTTCACTACTGAAACCCATGACCTCGACATGTGTGAATGGGTCCTGAACCAGTTCCTCTGATACAAGTCTGTCAAAGTGTGAGGGGCGGGTGCTTACAAGTACACTACAACCCCTCAACACCTTACCACTTAGGATCTCCAGAATGGAACCAAATGAGGATTCACACAAGGAGGTAGTCATGAGCTCATCAAAGCCATCTAGTAAAACAAGGACTTTTCCAGGACTCTTCTTGATAAACATGTCCAGGGCACCTCTTTCAATACTTGTATCTTTAGCCAAGAGTTGGTCAAAAACTGCACCAACAAGATCTGAACTCTGCTCCAGTGCGTGCATTTTCAACAGGAAGACAAGTTTATACTTCCGAAGTACCTGACTAGAACCAACTGCCCAATCATATGCCATTTTGTCAAACAGTGTGGTCTTTCCTCTACCAGCTAACCCAGTTAAAACAGCTATTAGGATCGGGTCTCCTTCTTTTGTCTTACATTGTAATATATCATCATATGATGCCAGCTTGACTCTGTCCTTACCAAGTATTAACTGTAACTTTGTGTAGATTTCTGAAATGTGTTTCCTGTCATCACCCACCCATGGAAGCACTTTAACAAAGCTACCTTTCCTCCTGTAGTATGACTTCAGGGCATCTTCACAGCAATCAGCAGCATCTTGGGCTGGACTGTCAAGCTTCATCTTTTTGGGTGCGCTGCATCCTACAATGTTGAAATGAGCATAGAGTTGAATGACTTAATCATACAATGCATTGTGGCATCCAAGAAATAAATTGGCTCCTTGTCTGTAGAAAGTACCATGTTGAGCTGAAATATTGGCTCATTGTATGCAAAAAGTTAAAGCTCTAAAAACTTGTTGGTTAAAGCTTGGGAGGATAAATATAAAATTTACTAGTGCGCCCCACGTATGTATGTCGGGCATGGTCAGGGATTGTCACTTAATTTTTGCCCGAGGGGTGGGGATTTTGTCATTTCAAAAGTGACAATCCCCATGTCTTGGGTATTATGAACCCAAGGGGGAGGGGGGGGAAACAATTGATAGGCGCATTAGTGTAAAGCCCGCACTCACCAAAACACGTTACTTTTGCACAGAATCATGGAAAAGCTTATGAGTATGCGATGAGAATATAGCCGATAACGCAGTACGAACTGAGGTGACAAATCTGTAGTATTGATTACAGAAAATAGGAAAATGACGTCGTAGTACATCACATGACCATTTCTAACCAATGAGAAGCTTCAGAACCAGGGAATCCCTTATCGATGCATTGGCGTAATTTATGTCGTGAATTTTGATATCGCTGCTTGAAAATTGACCCGTCCTAGCATGCAACACTTGTACTCCCACAGAGCGCGCGCTCAGCAAGCTAAATACCGAACTCAGTGACCTTTCGGACTAAACATTTCCATTCAAAAAGGTGGATCACGCATAAGTGGGAACGCGACTTGCGGTTTCGTTACGGTAAGATAACGATTACACCAAAATGCCGGATCTTGATCCACCTTTTCCCAATTCAAGTGGGAACACGGTGATAGACAAACAGTGATCTTGGTATTTGTCTTGCTATTCTCATGAATCAACACTATTTGGATTATGTTGCCACAATCGACAATAGAAACGTTTTGAGTGAAATTAACTGGAACTTTAAGAAACCTCCTTTAACCAAATACATTAAATTAGACTGAGGCAAAATATTATGTGCATGTCAAAAACAGGGTCCATCCAGCCCCCCCCTCCCCTTAGGCGGGTTAGGTTGGAGTTATCATTATTTTTGGTTGGAAATTGTTTTGTGCTGATTAAATGGAGTATTACACTATGTGCATACTTTTTTTTGCCAAAAAAGTTTCATTTGAACAAATAAATTGTTTTGGGTCAGGTCATAACAATCAGTGTCAGTTGGTAACAAGAACCAGAAGTCATTTTTCCAGCCCTATCCAGAAATAAGCAACTACATGCAGGAGTGGAAGCATGCACCAGAAAGTGCATCCACCATATTACTTCAATTCGATTGAAGTAATAAGTTGAAGTCAATCGCAATGTGCGAACCGATAACAAAATTTGCTTTGCCCAACAGCTCATGTTACCAACCATGATTATTCATTTTCCCCCAAAACAACCCATTATTCCATTCACTCATGCATAAATCAAGCTTTCAAGCAGACCCGGGGAAAAATTAGAAGAAAAGTACATGTAGCATCAAAATTAAGGAAACCTAAACCAATGAAAACAGGCATAAACAGGACTTTGGAGGAAAAAATCAGGATAAAGTAGGACTTTTGTGGGCTTTCAGGAGTAGTTTTCGTTGATACTCACCCACGTCCACAGCATCATAAGCCTCAGTTGGCATGTTCTGTACTCACAACACATGCGCTCCATCCTCAACTAAGCTCTTGGAAGTACGTTGCAGTACTCCTGCGCCCAAGCCCTTCATTGTGTGATTTACATATGACAATGTGTAACACCGTTATGAAAAATGTTTAGTGAGATTTCATTTTTCAGAGTTGTGGGACATAAAAAAAGTGGGAAAAAGTTGGAATTTTTAAATAAAAGTTGAAAAAGTCGGAGAAAGGTAAAAAAAAATAGGAAAAAATAGGAAAAATAGAAATACTTGAAAGCCTGATAAATGCAAAAATAATGTGGGACTTAGGTCAAGCCTTTTTCAAAATGGCACAAATATATAAGCCTAGTGGTCTGGAGCATTGAATTTGTGGTCTGCCTGGCCAGCATAGGGTCATGGTGCATGTGACCTTGAGCAAGGCGCTTTGTCACTCACAGTTTCACTCCGCCCAGGAGTAGATGGGTACCTGTGAGGGCAGAGATGGTTACTGTGTGAGGTTGATTACGGCCAAGAGCACCGAAATGGCTGCCTACCGGCCGTGTATGCTCCCCAGGGAGTTGAGAAGGTAATAATAATTGTAAAGCACTTTGATACCCCGTTTAAAAGCGCTATATAAATGCCTGTTATTATTTAAAAACTTAATCATTCAAAAAAAAGGACAAGACTTAAAGAGGCTGTGGAATGCTGAAAATCATTTTGTTTTTTATATTTTTATATTGTAGAGTAGACCCATATATAGCATAATGGCAAACCCCCATTCTTTTCTAATGTACGTTTATATGTTTATAAAACTGAAATTCATCGAGTAATTTGTTGGTCGGCGAGCGCATAATTGAAATCAACAGTCGTCGGGCTCTTCGTAAAATCAGAAAAAGCGTGACGTAATATACAGGACTCGTTTATACAACGACTGTTTACTGCTGCCCAACCCGCCCCGTCAGCACGTGTGACTCGCAGTCAAGCAGTGTATAAATCAACATTTTGTAAAAGACTCGCGGAGATTGATATTCCTTTCCATTGCTTAATTTTTGGATGAGTATATTGAACAAGGACACGGTGACCTCTGAGCTGTTCTTCCGTATAAATTTGAGCCCCAACTGCCCGAAAAAGTGACCAGCGAAAACACGGATACTGCAACTGGCCAGCTGAAAACGCCAGGCAACGCGGCTCTGATGAGTGGTAGGTCTGCAACGATTGCGTGAAAAAAAACAGCTGCGTTTTATCCAAGGACTCAAAGTATTATGTTCATGATACCATTTTTAGATGAGCATCAACAGTCCTACCGCAACTCTCTTCGTGATTTACAGACAATCTCAAACGTTATTCTGGTGAATATTCAGTCCACAGAGACGACAAATCGTCAGGTTGTTTTCGAATTATACGCGTACGGCACGCATAACGCATCACGGCAGTGGATGTGGTCGACCGTGTCCAGAACTAATGTTATGCGGTTAGCAGCGTCGCGGGCCCCAGTCAAGTTCCTTGCGTTGCCTGGCGTTTTTTATGTATACGTTCGCCACAAAAAATAGTCCTCTTCTCTTTTCTTTCCTTGTGCATTTTAACCCTTGTTTTAACATCCTTAAACAATAATTACGAATTTACTTGAATTTTGAAATTGTTAACTTTATTGTTTACCCCCCAAAAAAGCCGTAGGCTTCCGCTTCACCTCGGCCTGTAAACGTGGCTAAAACTAAAGTAAAATTCATAAAGCATAGTCATATGCTCCGTTCATAAAACAAAAATCTCTGGACTCACGACATGTTCGGGATCCCGGTTGAAAACAAAATTCACTAGTCCCGAAATTTAACGAGCACTATCATTATTTTCAGTACCTAATTAAGACTTTATTCAAGAAATTCCAGAGGCAGAGAATTTGTCATTCGATCAAAAGAAGTTCTAGAGAAAATGGAGGGTGAGGCCTGTCACATTTATCAGCACTAACGTAAGGAAAACTACGTGGTCCTTTTTCTACGCATTTGTGTGTGTGACAACGCGTGCGCGTATGCTGCGCAGATAATGGAGGGTCGAGGATACATTTGAACGGGTCTACGGTTCTTCAAGATTGGCAATGGACAAATGGTCCAAAACAGTCTTCCCTATAAATCATTAACAAATCATATCTCTATTGTTTCTTGTCCAATTTCAACAAATCATCTCTTGAGAAAAGAAGACTCTTGCCGTACAAAATGTACAGTGCACGCATGATCAGCGCTCTATCCGTTAATTTGGCTGAAATCTGATCTCGTGTTTTCGCACGGTACCCTTCGGACAAACTGCATGGCTACGGAGAATTCTTATTCCTCCATGCTGACACGCGGACGGGAAAGCTGGAAATTTATTGCAAACAAAATGTGATTACAGCCAGCGACTGACACAATTATAGGCATATACATGTAGGTTTGCCTTGGCCTAGTGCGTTCGCTACCCGTACACGTATCAACAAGGAATTATTTTGAAATTCCAACACCGTTTACCGGTGTCAAAATCTACGGTCCCAACGGCCGGGCCAGCGGAACACAGTACACCCGTGAATTTCCGGCCAGCTTTACATGCGCGTGTCACGGTGATGCGATGTGCATGTGAACGATCGAACGATGTTGATGTACATGTGTAACGCAGACATTTCTTACTATGGTTGGCCGTTGTAGCAAACACAAAAGAATGATCCCCGATCTATAAATAAAATGATGTGTAACTACCAAAACACTGAATAATCAATAAAAAGTACCAAAAAGTCAATGGAGATATCTTCTTATTAAATTCTGAACTTGCCCATTAGAATTTCGGGGGTAAAAGCTGTTGCCAACTACGGTTGAATATATGGAGCATGTGGCTGCCCATACAAAATGTCGCTCAGTGTAATTGTAAACAAAGTCATGTCGTTGCGCGGAGTGATTTGCAAAAAGTTTCGCTGGAACTACGCTGCATCGGGAGTCCTGTTTATTACGTCACAATTTACTATGTTTTGTTTGCTGCCCCAAACGACGACTTTTACACAAATTGCACGTTCGGGTCGAAACAGGACCTGAAAAACAGCTATCAAAAGTACCTTTTGCATTCATTTCATGACAGAAACAATAGTTGTTTTTATTTCATCACACCCTAGGCTACATATACCCCAAAAATGACGGAAATGTCTTCGAGCATTCCACAACCTCTTTAACCGCTATATAAAGCACCCTCCACCATTGTGTCAACCATATTTTGACTTGGTTTATAGTTGTACCAAAGAAAATTGGTGACTCTCGCTCGCGGAACTGACAGTCTTTTGTGCCCATGTTTATGTAGTGTAACAAAAGAAAAAAATTGTATATATAGATATTGACTTTTCATATCAAATTACTTCCATCTTAACGCACAAGATTATTATTATCTGGTACTGGTATCAAGTTGTGAATGATAACCACATTTGAACCAACACTGACAGGATTGTAACTGCCACTGATTGCGTATGCTCCCCAGGGAATTGGTAATAATAATTGTAAAGCACTTTGATACCCCGTTTAAAAGCGTTATATAAATGCCTGTTATTATTTAAAAAGTTAATCATACAAAAAAATTACAAGACTTAACCGCTATATAAAGCACCCTCCATTGTGTCAACCGTATTTTGACTTGGTTTATAGTTACCAGTGTTGTAGTCGAGGCCACAACCTCCAAGGCCAATGCCGAGGCCGAGGCCTCAACCGTGAGGCCGAGGCCAAGGCCACCACCTCCGAGGCCAAGGCCGAGGCCAGCTATTAACTCTTTCGCTACGGAATTAAATTAACTTTTTTGTCCCAACTGGACTTAATTAAAAGCTGAAAATTCCGCCGAGCGTCGATGTGGGCGCCGCCATCTTTAAACGTATCTCCGTAAACAAACTGCTCACAATAACCAAAAGCGCACCCCGGCCAGACGGAGAGCCGCTGGCAGCGGCTCGAACTAGGGTCAGAGGTTATTCGATATAAATTATGTAGATAAGGCACACGTCATGGGGATACCCTGTTTATTCATAGCGACGCAACCGAGCCGCTGCCAGCGGCTCTCCATAAGACCTGTACAATTTGTATGTGCCGCTGTCAGCAGCTCGCCGTAGCAAAAGAGTAATAAAATATAAATCACGTAATAAAATATAAATCACTAAAACAAGGCTAAGATTATGTTGGAGTTTTAACATCTTTTAGTGGAATTCACCGAGTTTTGGAGTGCCTGGCTTACAAATTTAAAGCTTGCAATGTGTTTCCTTTTGTAGGGAGTCCAGCAAATTTGTTTTTTTTATAGAAAGAAATCCGAGCAAACATCGCGATGCGACCAGACAATGCCAGACGGCCCGCAGTTAGGCACGGGCATAGTGTAATTCCAATACCGCTCCATGGAATAAGTGTCCACGCATTATCACAAGCAAAGTCTGGCAATGGCCGATCCCGCTCCAAAACAACACGGCAACACGGAACATGCGTGCATGATATCACTCAGTTCATCAAAATGACCACGAATTCTCGGATCATCCGATTTGGATCCAATGGCTTCGAATAATTTGAAGATCATGGCACTGAGAGGTAGGGAAGTGGTTTTAGCCGTATTTGTAACCACGCAAAAATTAGTCAATTTCAAACCGTGCTTATGTAAGTATCAACATTGCTCTAAAAATACAAAAAGGATCCTGGTACCACGAGGAATACTGACTCCTATTATTAAAACATTCATTCAGAACTTTGCATTCATTTGGATGGAAAAACAAATTCTGAAATCGTGCTTTCCATATCGACCAACTGCACCAAACATTACAGTTTGAGCCGGAACTTTCATTAAAACCACCATGTAAAAATTAAATCTACTTGATAAATCGTAACTGTTTTCGTCATATCTTTATGAAAAAAAATGGTACGGACTAGTACACTCGATCGTACCCAAAAAGTTCAGACTTTAATTAAAACAGTGGCCTATAACAAGAAATGATTAAGCTTGCCGCACCTTGCCGCAAATCTTTTTTAAAGGTCGGGGTACAGAGGCGAAACGCAACACTGTAACCAGACTAGTCTAGCACCGCATGATATTGTACACGGATGGGATTGGTGCCAGACTTATGTAGTCTGGCACGCGGTAACAGTAACGCTTGCACGCACGTGGAAAGCTGAAGCGCAGGCTAGGCGAAGATGCTACGTACATGTACATACGTTCAATGCAACCATTATCATCAGTGTTTTCATTCGTGCCTACATTGTACATGTGCATTTGTTTCACGGAACCCACTGCGGCAGAATCTCGAGGGTTTGATACGGTAAAAAAATAAAATGAATTAGAAAAGAAAAACATCACAATGGGCGGCCTCGAGCCGGCCTCGACCAATTCGCCGAGGCCGGTAGGCTCCAAGGCCGAGGCCAAGGCCGAGGCCTTGCACTCCGAGGCCGAGGCCGAGGCCTTGCACTCCAAGGCCAAGGCCGAGGCCATGAAAATCAGCCTCGAGGCTGGCCTCGAGACCTCCAACACTGAGTTGTACCAAAGAAAATTGGTGACTCTCTAGCTCCCGGAACTGACATTCTTTTGTGCCCATGTTATGCAGTGTAATATCTTTCCCCCCCCCCCCCCCCCCAAAAAAAGGGGGAAATATATGCATATTTACATTTCATATCAAATTACTTCCATCTTAAGGAACAAGATTATTATTTACCTGGTCCCTCCAACGGGAAGGTGTAATGGATATTAACCGCACTTGAACCAACAATGATAGGATTGTAACTGCCACTGATTGTGCCGCTGTTTCCGATGGTTCCAGTTTGTTGTGGGGAATCTACAATCAGAAGCAGGAATAACACCATCGTTAACAAAATGACAGACAAAATGATGCATGCATGTGCTTGATTCCATCTCTACTTGTCGTCTGTTCTTGGAAGACAATTTTGTTTTTTTATTTTTCAATCTGACCGTTCATGAACAAAGAAGTACCTGACATACAACACCAGGCTGTATCAAAACATCTTCAGGTGAGGTGGGGAGGGTTAGGGTGGTACAATGTAAGTAAATGTATCTCCACTCCCCAGCAAGGTTATAAATTGACAACAAGCAACTACAGGGTGAGTCAAAAAAAGCGGAACCCAAACCCCCCAAATTTTATTTCATATTTTAATGACTGAAAAACGAACTTCATAAACTACTTTTAGAAAAGAAAAAAAATACTGAATTTGCTCTATCCAGGAAAAATCACCATTTAAACACAATGACCCAAAAACCTCTTTCTTCCAAAAATGTGATTTCAAGAATCGTCGTCACAATTGTCTTCAAACATCACCAGCGATAAAACCTCAGTTTAAAAGTTAAAAAGTATTCAACAAAGTCCTTTTGAAGGCCCGTCTTTACCAAAAAAAAGGTGGATTTTATAAATTACCAGATTGTTTGCCTAACCAGGGTTGTTAATAAAGATATTGTGTCCTGCAGTTGTTGACAGTTGTTGAAACAAGTATTCTGTGTTATTTTCTTTGTTGTTTTAACCAGTCAGCATACACAATAAACTGCTTTTTTGAAAGAAACAGGTTGAAAGTCATTACGTTTAAATGGTGATATTCTTTGAACAGAGTGAGCAATTTCAGTAATTTTTTACACCTAAATGTAGCTTACAAAATTGGCTTTCCAGTCATTATAATGTTTGGTGCTACATATTTTTTTTAATGAAATATATTTTGGGGGGTTTGGGTTCCGCTTTTTTTTACTCACCCAGTACAAGTGTTTCACTAGTCTGTAAAGAATGACTACATTTACATCTGGTTTGGAGTTGGTACATTCATTGATAATTACCTTGTGCACCTGAGGCCACATGTGATGTTGGTGGTTGCTGTGATGTACTTGGTGGATTCTCTGATATGTCAACAGATGGATGACCAGAGTGGTGTGATGCATGTGCATCATCTTCAATCAAATAAAAAATGAGAAGGGCAATTGTTTATTGTAGAAAAAGGAGACAAGCACATTATCATTTATTAGGGAATTGACCCTCCTCATGGGAAGTCAACCCTTTAAAACCCTGAAAGTCAGTTTCAAGTGAAGGGATGTGAAGTGTAAAAGTAACTGTGTTATATACATGCACACAAATATAATAGTCACTTCACAAAAACACAGCTCTGTGTCAACATCCATGAAGTGTGACAGCATCTACATTCTTGCCTAAAATAAGCTTCACCACACACAACAATTGTGCTGTAATTTGAAGTGTTATCCAAACCGACACAAAGCAAACAAATTTGAAGTAGGGGTGATAACTGTACCAGCCAAAGTGCAGAACTGACTAGGAGGGTTAATGCTTACAATTTGTACATGTATTTATTGAAATAACGATTTCATTTCGTTGCAGTAACGCATCCCTAGTTGAGGCCAATGGTTGGTAAAGCAACACAAGGTCTCTGCTTTGATGAACTGTACAAATTTGCAGTAAGTTGCCAACTGGCTAATATTCGATGGCACCAACTACATCACTGTACATCAATGGGCGCAGACCTAGACCGAGCTCCAGACAGCTGATTCGGATGCACACTAACACCAGACAAACTATTTGTCTTGTTTATGCTCATGATTCAACAATATTTAGGTCCTGCTCCCACTTTGACTTATTATCTTGAAGCTACATCAGAAACCTATTTCAATCAAACATGAAATAAATTACACTGATCCAGAAACAAGCAAATAGGAGTGGATGCATGAAAAGAGATTGTGTATCATGAATTATTTGTTGTCTTCTACCTTTTGATATCTGCTGTACTGACTGCTACAATTGATCGACTGCTGCAACTGGGATCATGTCCGGAAAATGGGAATAAAATGTCTCTTATAATACAACACCTCAATAAATCCCCTTCATCTGATGGCTCTAACAAATCAGATGACAAGGACTTATTCAGGCGTTGTATGAACAAATAATGAATGTTTCACATTCATGCAACATAAAGAATAGTTTCATGAGGTGACAGATGGAATTATTCTTACCACTGCACTCATCATAACCATTTAAAAAAAAAAAATATTACAATAAATTCCTGCAAAAAAAAAAATCAATGAAGTCAAGAAGCAAAGAAAGTGAATAGCCCCTTGCACTTCAATACACATTTCTTAACTTAAACAATTCCTTTGCATTTTAATTTCGTACAAACTGTAAAGCGTGAACAAGTCAATAGTGAAATGTCTCCAGGAATCAATGTGCATACGGTTTGCTTACAGCCAGGGTTTATTGCTCACCTGTTGTCTGGTCCTGATTGCCTGGTCTCCTCAAGGCCAGTGCTTGGTCCTGAGTCTCTGCACAGTCTCCATCAGCAACCTGCCCCTGTCTCTCAGCATCTTGTGTTGGCATCATCTCGTCTTGTTCAGCCATTTTTGATGAAATCTGATGGAAAAATTATTGAACCATGAGAAATCATTACAAAGGTACTAAAGCTTTAAGCTGTTAAGAAGTTATTCCGGTTTTATGGTATACAAACATTGAATGCTTCGAGTGGTGTAGTAAAACTAGCCTCCCTCGATGATCCATGGACCATTCTATTTTCCCTCGGCTTTGCCTCGGGAAAATAGAATGTCCATGGATCACCTCGGCTTTGCCTCGGGAAAATAGAATGTCCATGGATCACCTCGGGAGGCTAGTTTTACTTCACCACGAGATAAAGCATTCAATATTTGTTTTATAACACTTCACCCACAGATTCTGCTTGATTTTAATATTTTAAATTATTTAAATATGAACACAGTTGAAATAAACTTCAATTTCAATACAAAATTAGTGAAAAATGTATTTCTCTCTCCCAAACTACCCCTTCACGAAATGTTTGAACCCAAGTCTGCGGCGCGCTCTCTTTGAAACAATACGCGCTATGCGCAACGCGCACACAAGCATCCATTTGCACACAAATACCGCACCGTGGGTACTTTGTTTGCCAATGGTATAGTACTTTGGTTGCTACGGGTATAGTACTTTTGGCCGTACACAGAAAGATAGCAAAATTAGAAAGTAACATGTGACTTGCTCTCGGCCAATCAAGACACAGAATCTGTGGTTGAGGTGTTATAATGTAAATTATTGAAAGTCAACGGTTAAATACATCTTTGTTTGTTTGACAAAACAATGGATTTGGCCTTTGTTGTAGGACGGGGTAATGCTGGGGGAAATGCCTCAGATTTTTAAACCAATTGTGATGCCACCATGAACTTTTGTTAAACTAAAGAGGACAATCTGATATAGTTCATGTCTAAATCTCATCAAGCTTCTACAGGTATGTAAAGTTTTTCCATTTTGAGTCAAGGAAGTCCACCATCACATCAAAAATGTATGTTGATCAGAAATAGCGCCCGTCAGTAGGCCATGTGAAACACAAGCGGGGAACCTTGCTGACAACAACCTGGATGGGGTATGTCGGAGAGAATGCCTACTGATGGCGATGCCAGCCTGACCTTTTATAGAAATAAAGGAGAGCGCTCATGTGAATCGCAATGCGGGAGAGCTTGCTTGCATATAAGCTGGACAGGGTATGCTGGGGAAAATGCCTCTCATTTTTAAAGTGATTGCGATCATCCCACACTGAAGGTAAAACTAAAGGAGAGAATCTGTTAAAGTTCATGTGTAAATCTATCATTTAGTTTCTATTTGTAGGTTTTCTACAACAAGTTTGAGGAAGTCCAGCGCCACATTCAAAATGTACATCGATCGTAAACAGTCTTATGCCTCAGCATCCACGTGAAATGTGGGAGACCTTGCTTGCAAATTGACCGATCATTTATGATGCCGCCCTGATTCTTTGGCATCCACTAGTCGAGGAGTGGCTATGCAATTAAAATGAGAGGCATTGATCTCCCCGGCATACCACATCCGGCTTGTATTGCAAGCAAGCTCTCCAGCATGTGTGTTTCACATGGGCGCTGACATGGCTGAGGCATCAGACTGTTTCCGATTGACATACTCAGGGGTGTGAGTGACCACTGATAAAAATTGCTGAAAACAGCTGAAAAAGGAGCAAAAAAGCTGAACTTTAGAAATCTCCTATACTTTTGTACACAGCAAGTGAGGGCAAAAAGCTGAAATCCACAACAAAAACCAGGTGAAATCAGCTTTAAAGCTGAGATTTCACACCCCTGCATACTTTTTAATGTGCACTGGACTTCCTCCACGTGTTATGGACAAACTACACATGGAAACTTGATGAGATTTAAACACATGAACTTTCTTTAGTTTTATAAAATTGAAGGGTGGCATCCAATTGCTTTTAAAATGAAAGGAATTCTCCCCAGTGCGGCATACCCTCATCCAGCTTGTATTTGCAAGAAATCTCTTGTGTGTTTCACGCGGGTGCTGAGGCATCATACAACTGTTTCCGATCGACGTACATTTTTATTGTGGTGCTGAACTAATCCTTGACCTGTTGTGGAAAAACTATACCGATGAAAATTTGATGAGATTTACACATGATCTTTAACTGATAGTATGCTTTAGTTTTACACAAGTCCTGGGTGGCATCGCAATCAGTTTAAAAATGAGAAGCAATTATCCTGGCTTATAATATTAGTAATAACCGCGTCCCACTTGGTGAAGCATTACTGTAGTTTATCGTTTAGCCTTCACACAAAGACCAAGTCCTTTAATTCTTTTTACAAGTCAGCTTAACCCTAACTCCCTAGCATCTTTTACTAGGAACTGGACCAATTCCATCAAAATCCATCAATCAATGTACGTCTAATACAAAACTGAACATAATGGAATCCACCACTGACGCACAGGTTGACATTCATGGACTTGCTACACATGGCTTTTTATCACAATAGCAGTGCAGGAAGCTGAGGCAAAATCAATCGGATACCCCAAGCACTGCCTCACGTTGATCATACTCCATCAATATTTAGTCACGCTAGGCCTTCTGGCATGTCTGGACCCCAAAATCCACCTAAATGGGGAGATGGATTTTGATGGAGTTGGGGTGGTTTGGCTAAATTCCCTGTTTATTCAACATCTTCAAATTAGTTATCATACAGCCAATCATGCTCTGCTGTACTCAAAAAAGAACAGAATTTCTAACACTACTATTCTAAATTACAATATTTCTCTCGATTAACATTTGCTTTTATTTGATGTCCGTTATGGAGCACCATAGTGGTGAATGCTGTGCATGAATCTGGGGGAAGAATGTAGTATTCGGACGCCATGCGCGCCACATCAGCAGTCGTGTACATAGCCCCATAAATTTGGCCAATTTACTGAACTACCTCCGTAAAAGGCCACACTTCCACCATGTACAAAAACATGTCAAACTCTGTCAAATTTTGATTTTCACATTTAGGCTTAGTTTGTAGTGTATTTTTGCTTTAGAAGCATACTCACCCCCTTATAGGCTAATCAGAAGTGCTGCCTTTTTCAGATGTCTACTTTTCGTAAAATTTCATGTTGAAATTTTGATACGCAAACGTGTGCAAACGAATCTGGACATTTCACGAAAACTAGACGGAGAGAAGCCTTCTAATTCTAGAAGTACCCAGCAAACAGGACGCTCAGGGAAGGGCTGATTAATTTACGCTCTGATTGGATAGATTTTGCATGACCTGTGACCTGCAAGTCATCACGACCACAACTCAGCAAGGTTTTAAACAGCCATTAAGTAAAGACTGAGCAATGATTCATTGCTTTTTAAAATATTCACGACATTCATAAGGCCGAGGGAATAAAAGTCAAAGAATACCGTCCTGCTGTTTTTGAAAAACAATGAGAACTATTTTTATTATTCATTATATTCATTATTCTGAAGCACTAACCAGAATTTAAGAAAGTGTTTGGAAAAACGGCCACAGGCAGTCGTTGGTATCATGCAGCTTTAGTGTTATCATGCTACCGCGCGCTATACATTGTATGCACGTATTGATGTACCGCGTGTTCACCATACTCTGTACGCGTGGGCAGATTGGGTTTCGTGCCAATGTGGTACACAGAATACGACTATTCTGGGAAAGATTCCCACATCTGGCCATCAGTAATTTTTCCCTTAAATGACCTATCAGCCATCATAAAGTGATAATGTCCTAAAAAGTCAAAATTAGCAGGGATAAATTTTGAATGTTTAATGAGAAAACACTTACCCCTTTCAGACCAGTCCCATAGGGTTTGTGCACAATGGGTGACAAGTGATGGCCAGATATGGGAATCTTTCCCTATCCTGCGTTAGGAAAATTGTGTAGAGCGGATTCTGATAAAATTAGTAAACTGTTGAGGCAGACTAATATTCTGGGTAAATAATGATTTTTTTTGGTAAATAAAGAAAATTTCCGCGGCACCTTTCAGCACATGCAGGCGGTAGACGGTATTCTATGACTTTCATTCCCTCGGCCAAAATGGGTTGGTTTTTTTTTTTCGTTGAATAGCTTAAGTGAAATACAGTAATATAATATATAGGAAAATCTGTAAAACTTATCTGTTTTGTAAATTTTCAATTCCCATCACTTGCTCAGGCTCAGTTTCGAATTCACTAAGGGTCAAATTGCATATTATGCGATGCTCAAAATTTGTCCACATGGTCCGCAATGAAAACAAAATCACATCCGGTACTTGGTAGGCTATGGAATCATGGGCATCGCGAGGGGGGGGGCCAAGGGGGGGCACTTGCCCCCCCCGGAAAAGCCAAAAAAAAAAAAAAGAAGAAAAAGAAAAAAGAAAAGAAAAAGAGGCGCGAAGACAAAGTGGTGTAAATTTCATGAGTTGGGGGGGGGGGGAATGTCCCTGCCCCCCTCTAAATCTGATAAATCGAGAATGTTTTGAGAAATACAAGCCTTTTTTTGCCAAAATTTTTTTTGTCCCCTCTAGAAAAAAATCCTGACGACGCCCATGTATGGAATGTGTGCATTTCTAAGAGAAAGTTTTCGGATAGCATTTGTGCGCATTGGCCGCCATCTGCCAACTGCTGTCTTAAACAGCTGCAGAATGCCATCCCAACTTTCTTCACAAGATTCTGTAAAGCTCGAGCTCATCAACCCTTCCCAGCGCCAGCCGTTTGCAGGGCGGTGGAAAGGCGCCTACAGTAGTATACGATTACGAGCGCACTCTTGCCTCGACTTCGGAAGTTGGGGTTGGTCATTTTTTTGGCAAAAAAAAACTCTGAAAAAAATCAATGATTGTATCTTTAAAATGAATCAAAATTGTCACAATGCTATATCCAACCATAATCATCACGTGAAATATATAATTAATGGTAAAATGTGGTAAAAGAACAAACTTTCCAACCTTTAGCGGGCCGAGAATCTTGTTGATCACTTGTGATGATGAGCCGTCAGATTTATTTCCTGGTGTTGGTCATTGACCTCCGTGCAAACCGGTTCGTAAGTGTGACGTCATCTCAACTTACTGTACATGGTGTAGCATGGCACCAATGGAACCGGAAGTTAACGCAACTTGAGTGTTTATCGTAATCAGTGGTGCGTGCGCGTGTATGACGAAGTCACTTACGAACCGGATAGAGGGCGGTATTCAAAAAAGTTTTCAATAACACGGACTGGGCGGGGTCAAAACAGAAGGGCTTTGGGGTCCTCTGTATTGTGGTGTGATTTGTCTCCCTCACATTATAATGTTAGCGGATCAAAACAAGCGTCAGAAGTCCAACGTTTCACATCCCTTTACAAATATTTGCTTGCAAAATGAAAGGAAAATGTCTTCATGTTAATAATTTGTATACCTCTCATTAATTTTGGCTCCTGTTCCTAAAAGAATTGATATACATCCATGAAGTGGAAGGGGCAGGGGTTAGGTCGTTAAAATAATTCTGCACATTCAGCAGTATGCAGCAACAATATAAGCAACTTTTAATCTACCTTTTTCTTCAACCTAATAATTCCCCTTCTAACTTGTCGCTCCCATTGTAAATTTCCCCCCAGCCATATTTAGAACTTGACACACACAAAAACACACAGCTGTTAACAAACAGGCAATCAGTTGCAAAAGTGTCTTTATTTAACTACACTGGCATACAACAATCCCATACTTTTAAATGTGACTTATCAGATGTAAACTTAGTTCAAATATCAAAATGCATGAGGCACACAAAAACCTGTATTTTGACAGACATCAATTTCATACCAGGAATGACCATGAAACTTGACTTTCACTGGAAACTTATCTATAAAATACAAGGTGATTGTGAAGGAAGAAATTTCAGTACTGTCTTTTGAGATCAAGCAAAATGATAAATTTTTTTATGAGTATTGTAGAAAGGAAATAACAAACAATCTATAGTAAAAAACAACAACACTATGATACTGTCAAACATCAGAATCATTTGAGGTATTTTCAAACCTTTATGAATATTCAAAGGGCGACAACTAAAACAAAACAGCAATGCAATTCTCATTTTGAAAGATTGGATCAAATCCATGTTGGCTGTGTCAATCACAGAAAATTTACATGAGACAAATTTCATATAATTGTCGTGTCTTAACTTGGTGTTGCCTTTGCTCAATCAGAGATTTACATTGACAGCAACAAATGACTGAGAAAAGAATTCTATTGATTTGCTTAAAAACCTTGTGCATCATTAACTCAAATCAGTTGCTTAATTGTGTGTGACACAAGACAAAGAGAAAAAACCCACACTAGACTATGTCAGCCTGCTATGTCAGCATTACGCTAATGATGCGGGCATTCAGTGCATAATAAAGGCAACATTCATCTGGAAATAACAAACATCTGACCCACTGTAAACACTATACAATGTACATCATGCAATATGTGATTCCTGATATTAAAAAGATAACAAATCTGAGTTGTACTGGATCCAATGATGGCAAGTTGCATGATTCTTATGACTTGGTGCAAAAGCAAGGCAAGTTGGCTATTATAAAAAGTACATCAGGCTATATATATTAATATAAAAAGAAGTTATAAAAATAGAACAATCTGGCTCACTTTAACCAATCTTCAGAAGAGCAATAATAAATATTCACATAGTTTTGTTTGCATCTGAGACAGACCCTACTAGGATTGAAAGGTCAAGCCATCTCACTTTATTTCTTTTATTTATTTGTTCCATTTCTTTATACCCAGGGTAAATTACCTCTGCATATTTACAAACAATTTATCATGTAATGTACAATTATTACAGTTAATGAGAATGGCTGGTTGTATTTCTACATGTAAGTTATCCCCAATCATCAGACCATAGAGTAATGACCACACTACATGTAATTACAACTCTTACATCTGTCACAGTCAAGTTACTGGAATACAGAGATAAGGATCCTCATTATTCATGGACTACAGATAGTTCTTGCAAATATCTCCCTCTCTGAAAAATATCCTGGGTAACTAGCATTTGAACAAATTTCAACATTGTCAGAAGTGCCCCTTGGTACACTATGCAAGGTGCAGTTAAACTATCCAATACAGAAATCATTTGCTTGGGCAGATCTTTAGACGTGTTTTCACAGAATTTGACAATAAGACTCACAAAATGTCACCACTAACCAGCACTTCGTGCTGGATATTTCCCCATCAATGTGGGAAGGTCCAAATTTGACTGTAATGATTAATCTGAGCAGACAGTTCAAGTCAGTTGATGCAGCTAAGGGTTCAAACCTGACAAGGCCAAGGGACTTTCTGTATGGGCCGGGGAGACATTAAGGAGACAAAGGAATGTTGACTTTCAGTTGATGAGGGTGATTGAATTGGCTTGGAGTCAGTACAAGATCTTCAAATGCATGAGAGGTAGTACAGGAAAGAAACACAGCAGCAGAAACAGAGAGACACATGAGGAGCTGATAGGCAGAATGTGGTCAGACAGAGGGTGGTAGATGACTGGAGCTCACTCCCCCAGGGAAGCAGAAACCAGCAGAGATAGACAGAGGCACGTTCAAGGAAAGATCACCTCACAGCTGATAGGCAGAATATGTTCAACCAGAGGGCGGTAGATGACTGGCACTCACTCCCCCAGGGAAACACAAACCAGCCGAGATAGACAGAGGCATGTTCAAGGAAAGATCCACTCACAGCTGATAGGCAGAATGCAGACAGAGGGTGGTACGTAGATGACTGGGACTCACTCCTCCTGGGAAACACACTCCCAGCAGAGACATACACTAGTGTCTATGCTTCACATCATTTACTGTCAATGTGCTGTGATGTGCAGCTTTCAATAGAAAGATCCTTGGGAATTTCATACTGGTTCCAAGGAAGGAGCCACACAGAGGAATTCTCTCTGTGAACTCAAATCAATTTTGCTTCTAGGTTTTAGATCAACCCTCGATCCATGCACCATAATGCACCATAATGCTGCTGTGCCACCCAGGTCATTAATAGAAAGACCCAATTCACCCAACTTGGGTAGATCCCTTAGTGACTCAGCAGCTTGTTTGATGTCCTGCCCAGTAAATGAGCAGAAACCCAAGTCCAGCTTTGTGAGGGACTTTAACTGCTTCAAATGCATGTGTGGCAGGGCCAAATTTAACTTGTATTTTGTCCAATGTATTTTGTACGCTTGAGTATAGGAGTAGCCCCCTGAGAAGATCCAGTGTTTTTATTAGATGTCCCCCACCTTTTCATAGTAGTGTTTTCCCCTGATTATCTTTCCCCAGTAACAGTCCACATTGTATGTAAATTGTTCCCATTCCAATTGTGACAGGATTTGTTTATGTTTTTACTATCTGGCTATTTCTTTTATGTTTAAAGCTGTTTCTTAATTGTGTAATTTCTTATTCTTATAACTTGCTTCATAGAGCACTGAAATAGCTGTTTCCTCTTTAAGTGTGGATCATGAATAATTCATTAGGTAGACCACAAAGCACTTCCGGTGGTACCCACTTCTGAGACATGTGGCTTATCTAGCCATTCCTTCAGTTGATGCAAGGCAGTCCGCACACAGTCATTTATTCACTCTTGTTCCATGCTCGTTTCGCCAAAGTTCTGAGGCTAGAAAAATCCTTGTTGTTGAAGATTTGTGGTAAGTTTACACTTGTATATTGTATATTGTTTCTGATATAAGTCAGTTCACTGATTTGAGTTTGATACTTAAGGAAGTTAAGGGTTCAGATATTTTGCTAAGAGGATCTCTTTGAAAGTTTCCAGTCATGCTTACAAAGTTTCCATTCCTTGGAAGTAATTTGCTTGGTTTCATTAAATTCATTGATTTTCTAGTTTACTGCATTGATTTTTAGTTTGTTATACATGTACTTACTTGGAGTCTTTTCAGAGAGAAAGTGCATTTATTGGATTCTGAAAAGTTTGAGATGTATTTATGGTTATTGGTTTTGATTTAGTTTACTGTTTGGCCCCTGGATTCAAGTTGAGATTTTGTGTTACTATTTTGACATTTGAATCTTGAAACAGCATTTATAGTGAATTTACTTTGTCAGAATCAGTGATCAGGTCCATATTTCAATACCAACCCTTTTTTTGTGTGGTGTAAATTTGGAGTAAATAAATTATGTCCAACCTCTAGAAAAGAATCTTTGCTGTCACAAAAGCGTCGTAGACAGGATTCGAACCTGTGCGGAAGAGCTGCAAGAACAGCTGAAGACCCTCACGGCCAAACTGGATGAGATGGAATCCAAGGGGACGAAGTCAACAAAGTTAGTCGTTGTCCCAAGGGACAGGGCAACGAAACTTTCGGGACGACCCAGCTCTGACCAGGGCCCCGAGGTAATCGAGTGGGCCGAGGACATGAGGAGGCTAACCAAAGACCTCACCGATGCAGAGGGTGTTCAGCTCGTGCTTGATCATCTCACTGGACACGCCCGGGATGAAATAAGGATGTGCCCCCCAGCGCAGCGCAAGAAAGCAGAGGACGTCATCGATTGGATTTTGATGACATATGCCTGCCACGAAACTCCTTCAGGCAGGTGGAGCGCCTTCTATGGTTGACAGCAACGCCCTGGAGAGTCCTTGCAGGACTATTCCCTGCAACTAATGAAGCTACTCAGACGAGTGGAACTTGCATCGCCAAGTGACGACCCCCAGGTGCAGGACAAGGACACCATCTTGTGCGAGCGGCTCGCCGCAGGTCTGGCTGACCACTCCCTGCAACGAGAAGTACGGCGCTACGTGCAGGACAACCCAACCATGCAGTTTGCTAACCTGCGTAGCAAAGTTCTGGCATGGGTATCCCCTTCATCACCGGTACCAGCAGTGCTGTCAGCACGAGTGAGTGCTGACCAAGGACAACTGAATCAATGCCTCGACCAGCAGGCAGAACAGCTTCGGGCAACCCAGGAAGCCGTGAATAAGTTGTGTGAACAGATGAACCGCCTGCTACAGAGTCCTCAGCAGATGCCCCCTGCAGGGCCCATGCAGAGGCAGAGTGGCTTGACGTGTTTCTCCTGCGGTGGAATGGGCCACATGGCACGGGTTTGCCCCACCGGTAGAGGACGGAACCCAAGACCAGCACGACAGGGACCTTGAGTGCCAGGCAACAACCAGACAACAGCACAGCAAGGAGGCTGGGCCGACACCACACCATTCACCCCAGCTTCCTCAACTGCCCAGAAGTCCCCAAACGCCAACCCTCCATTGTAAGGAGCCGCATGGTGAAGGGGGAAAATGGCCCAGTAGGCACGGCAACAAGGGAGGAGGTGTTTGAAAGGGCAGTCGCCAGCAGTCCTGAAGTTTCGATATCAGTTTGCGGCGAAGAGTTACCCTTCATTGGACACAGGGAGTGAGGTGACTGTCCTGCCAGACACCCTCTACGAGAAACTGGCATCTTCTTCACCAGTACAGAGAGACGTCAGGAAATGGTTAAGGGTTTGTGGTGCCAATGGCCTTGAAATCCCTTACGTCGGATATGTTGAACTGGATATGGAGATCCTTGGCGTGCAACTCGGCCCAGTAGGAACATTGATCTCTTCATCCAAGTCCACTTCTAACCGTCAGACAGGCCTGCTTGGATGCAACGTGTTGAGAGAACTGTATGCAGCCGTGAAAGAGGAGCATGGGAGAGACTACAAGATTGGAGAAATTGGAGGCAAACAGTGGGCTAGAGCACTGTTTGCATACGACCTTAAAGAGCAGACCAGAGGAAAGTCATCTTTCGCCAAGGTTGGGGGTAGAGAGCCAGTTTGCATTCCTGTTCACTCCTCCCGCATCATAACCTGTATCACCAGGCAGATCAGAGCACAGGAGGAGGAGGTGGCAATACAGGCCATCAATGATGGCGTAAGCAACCTACCAAGGGGGATAGCAGTCATTGACACGTATGCCGAGGCTGATAGAGGGCTAGTTCCGGTTAATATAGCAAACATTGGAGACGATGATGTATGGTTGCAGCCCAGAAGCTGCATTGGACTTGTATCGGAAGCCTGCGTTATTCACTCCAGTGGCTGTGCTATCGACATGACCGATGACGCTATCTACCTAAGATCAGGTGATGTTACGGAGGTTACTGCTAATAGAGTCCACACGTCTGAGGCTCCAGATGAGAAGGGGGATCTACCATTTGATATCGACTTGGGTGGTGCGGAGTTCTCCCCAAAACAAAGAGGTCAACTGATGAATCTCCTTCATAGGTACCAGGACCTGTTCTGCCACAGCGAGGATGACTTGGGCTATACAGACAACGTGACGCACAAGATCCCAACAGTTGACAACCAGCCAGTGTGTGTCCCACATCGGAGGATACCACCACACCAGATGATGGAGGTCAGGGCATACCTTCAGAAACTCCTGCAGCAGAAGATAATCAGGCCCTCTGCAAGTCCCTATGCTGCACCAGTGGTAATTGTGCGGAAGAAGGATGGTAGTCTTCGTCTCTGCGTTGACTACCGGATGCTCAACGAGAAAGCGCGCAAGGATGCCTACCCCTTGCTGCGTATTGACGAGGCTCTGGATTCTCTGAAGGGGGCCACTCTATTCAGCTCCATCGACCGTGCCCAAGGGTATCATCAAGTCGCCATTGACGAGGGTTATTTGAATACCTCCGGATGCCCTTCGGGCTAAGCAATGCCCCAGCAACATTCCAGAGGCTGATGGAGGCTGTGATGGGAGATCTGAACTTTAGTGCACTTCTTCTATACCTTGATGATATCTTGGTGTTCTCCAAAGCTTACGAGGAGCATCTTCAGAGGCTTGAGGTTGTATTCCAACGGCTGGGTCAACATGGCCTGAAGATCAAGCCAAGTAAATGTCACCTGCTGCAGAAGGAGTGCCAATACCTTGGCCATATTGTATCGGCCGAAGGAGTTGCGACTGATCCGTCCAAAACAGAAGCAATACAGAGATGGCCACGTTCAAAGAATGAGAAAGAGCTTCGCTCTTTTCTGGGATTGGCAGGCTACTATCGCCGGTTCGTTAAGGGTTTTAGCAAGGTTGCTGCACCCCAGCATGCACTTCTTTCCAAAGAAGGGGGCCAGAAAGGACGGAAGTGGCGTCGACCAACAGCACAGCAACAGCAGGCATTCCTGGAGAGGTGGAGTCTAGATTGTACTCGTGCCTTCGAAGAGCTGAAGCGTCTATTAGTATCCCCACCAGTACTGGGATACCCTGACTTCACCCGACCCCTAATAGTGGAGACAGATGCATCGCTAGATGGACTGGGCGCGGTCCTTTCGCAGGAGCAAGAAGGAGGGAAAGTTGTCATCAGTTATGCCAGCCGTGGTCTTAGACCACCAGAGAGGAATATGGAGAACTATAGCTCCATGAAGCTGGAGCTACTGGCACTGAAGTGGGCGGTGACCGAGAAATTTCCGGGACTACCTACTTGGGGCAGAATTTATTGTCTACACTGACATTAATCCTCTCTCTTACTTGAAGTCAGCTAAGCTCGGTGCGACTGAAATGAGATGGGCCAGTCAACTAGCACAGTTCGACTTCCAGATAAAGTATCGATCAAGAAAGTCTAACGCGAATGCAGATGCGCTCAGCCGGCAGAAAAGTCATGCAGAAGACACCCTCCAGCTCGTGACTGAGTTCACTGCAATGCATGATGTCCAACCCAGGACGGCAACCAGTGGAGTGACTGTACGCACGACCATGGCTACTGTGGCTCCATCTGCTACCTCAACCATACCAAGGTATTCTCATGAAGATCTAGCACGGCTACAACAGAGTGATCCATTGATATCACGGTTCTACACATTGTGGAGACCAGGTAAACCTGGGAGTCGGCAGCTGAAGCATGAATCTAGTCCCCTGAGAGCTCTTATCAAGAGATGGAATCGAGTCGAAGTCCGTGGTGAAGTCTTGTACGTTCGGTTTCACGACCCAGTAGAAGGAGACAGTTATCAGTTGCTTCTCCCTGCTGAACTCCAGCCGATGGTGATGGATACACTCCACAATCAGGCAGGTCATCAAGGACGAGAGCGCACTCTTGCGCTTATCAGGAAGAGGTGTTTCTGGCCGGGAATGGCCACAGCCGTAGAGAAGTGGTGTCTGAAATGCGAGAGGTGCACCGTGTCCAAAGCACCAACCCCTGCAGTTAGGCCATCCATGGGAAGGTTACTGGCTGAGCGCCCACTCGACATCTTGGCAATCGATTTCACCATTCTGGAAAAAGCGACTGACGGAAGAGAGAATGTGTTGGTCATGACTGTCGTTTTTAGAAAATTCTCGCAGGCTGTTCCGTGTCGAGATCGGAAGGCATCGACCGTGGCCAAGGTCCTTGTTGAGGAGTGGTTTCAAAAATTTGGTGTTCCCCGCCGTATCCACAGCGACCAAGGGCGAAATTTTGAATCGCAACTTGTAAAGGATCCGTGTGGTGTCTACGGCATCCAAAAGAGTAGGACCACGGCATATCATCCGCAGGGGAACGGTCAGTGTGAGCGGTTCAACCGCACGCTCCAATGACCGACTCCGCACACTGCCACCCGGGCAAAAACGCAGTTGGCCCCAACACATTCGAGAGCTCGTGTTCGTGTACAATTGCACCCCGCACTCATCTACCGGCTTTTCCCCCTTCCTTGTCTTCATGGGGCAAGAACCCACACTCCCGATTGATCTTCTTCTAAACCCAGCTGCAGAGGCCGACAAACCACTAGGTTGTGATTCATGGGTGGAACAACACCAGCAGAGACTGCAAGCTGCTGCAGAGGTTGCCAGAAAGAGACAGCTGGAGAGGAGTGAGGCACGGTGTAAGCGTAATGAGGAGAGAGTCAACGATAAGGGCATCGCAGTGGGAACCCGAATACTGCTGAGGAATCGTATTCCAGGGAGGAACAAGATTGGTGACCACTGGCAGGCAACACCCTACAAGGTTACAGCACGACCACAAGACAACGTGTACGAAGTACAACTGGCTGATGGCACAGGCCCAAGGAAGCGAGTGACAAGGACGTAGGTATTGGATACGGGAGAGTTTGTTCCAGAGGGTGACTCTACATCAGAGGCCTCAGACAATGAGCTCCCAGGTGAGATTCCAGATTCAGAAGATGGAGTCACTCACGATCAGAATGCAGACGCCAGCGAAGACGAACCGATGCCTGTCGAACATCAAGACCATGATGCTGAAGTAGCCACTGGCCAGAGAGGAGACCACAAAGATGGAGGAGAAACAACCAACAGGAGTCAGGTTGCTGACGAAGAGGAATCTTCATCACTGCTAGATGTAATGGTTTTGGTGAAGGAGGCGGATACCCAGACAACAACAGCCCCATCCCAGAGTGCCAGTGAACCAGGTGAACCCATGGCGGATGGTGAAATGATGGCGGATGATCCCCAGGCTTCTGACGAAGCAGTTGAGACCCCAGGTACTACTGCCCTGAGTCCCCCAGGTACTACTGCCCTGAGTCCCTCACAGGAAACCACCATGCCAGCAGAGATGTCAGAACCACATAGCTTCAACGAAGCAGTGGAGACTGAGAGCCCTTCAGTGTCCCAGTCTCCTTCAGATGCTTCTGAGCCAGTGGGACCGAGTACCAGTACCTTACCAGTGATGATAGCCGAGCCCCATCATCCGGACGAAGCAGTGGAGACTGAGAGCCCTCCAATTTCCCAGTCTCCATCAGACAGCATTGACACGGCGGAATCGAGAAGATCCACCCGTACAACTGCAGGTCAACACTCCAATCGGCATCATCTACCGGAGTCAGCAATCCGTGTCACCAGCAACCACACGGAGACTCAAGTAACACCTACTCAGCTGGACTTCGCGCAATTCAGCCAAGCCCTTGCTGGTTTGGGAGAGATGCTTGTTGAACGTCTGGGAGGAAGGCTACAAGCGGGTTGGTCTACAGTGTACCCACAACGCTACGATGGCCACATCAAAGAACTGTAGTCATAAACGACTTACGATCTTGGTGTTTTGAGAAGATATCCAAAGCATTTAGTCATGCGAATAGACCAAAAGATAATAGACATAAAGTCTATCTTTTTTTGTTTTGAATTCAGTTGTTTAGAAAAAGCCTAATTGGTTAGCCTACACTTGTAGTTGGTGTGGGACCCAACGCGCAAGCAATGGAGAATTGTGACAGGATTTTTTTATGTTTTTACTATCTGGCTATTTCTTTTATGTTTAAAGCAGTTTCTTAATTGTGTAATTTCTTATTCTTTTAACTTGCTTCATTGAGCACCGAAATAGCTGTTTCCTCTTTAAGTGTGGATCATGAATAATTCATTAGGTAGACCACAAAGCACTTCCGGTGGTACCCACTTCTGAGACGTGGCTTATCTAGCCATTCCTTCAGTTGATGCAAGGCAGTCCACACGCAGTCATTTATTCACTCTTGTTCCATGCTCGTTTCGCCAAAGTTCTGAGGCTAGAAAAATCCTTGTTGTTGAAGATTTGTGGTAAGTTTACACTTGTATATTGTATATTGTTTCTTATATAAGTCAGTTCATTGATTTGAGTTTGATACTTAAGGAAGTTAAGGGTTCAGATATTTTGCTAAGAGGATCTCTTTGAAAGTTTCCAGTCATGCTTACAAAGTTTCCATTCCTTGGAAGTAATTTGCTTGGTTTCATTTAATTCATTGATTTTCTAGTTTACTGCATTGATTTTTAGTTTGTTATACATGTACTTACTTGGAGTCTTTTCAGAGAGAAAGCGCATTTATTGGTTTCTGAAAAGCTTGAGATGTATTGATGGTTATTGGTTTTGATTTAGTTTACTGTTTGGCCCCTGAATTTAAGTTGAGATTTTGTGTTACTATTTTGACATTTGAATCTTGAAACAGCATTTATAGTGAATTTACTTCGCCAGAATCATAGCCTTGACCAAGGCTATCAGCTTGTTCCCATTATGAGCTTGTTCCCGCTACTGCACACCGCGCGCGCAGCAACACAATGTTGTACTATACCGTTAGCCCCAACGACCCTTGCGTGTGCTTTGTGTGCATGTATGTACGCCCCACACTCACTTCCGCAAACAGCCGTACAGTAAGTCGAGGCGGAAGATAGCCCTGACGCAACCGTGTATGCTGAAAATGATAATTAGTACGCGCTATGGTAAATAGTCTTCTCTCAGTGGATAACGGCTGACAAAAAAATGAATATTTATTAAATTGCATAATACGACCAAAGGTTTACAAACCAGATCTAGACGGCCTGTGGAAACAATAATTATTGTAAAACACCCCGTTAAAGTCTTAAATAATAGTAGAATAATATTTATAAAGTTACACATAGTTTGGGTCGAAAATGAAATGAAAAAGGATGAAAAATTAGACCTTCAAAAAACGGAAAACGGTACAAAACCGCACGCCGGCAAAAACGATGTCACCATGCACAGAGGCCACGTTGGGGCCGTCCACTGTAGGCACCGGCCCGGCTGGCGCCATGCAGTGAGACACGCTGCGCTTTCACGTTCAGCGGCAAAAAAAAACGCTCACACTATTGAGTATATATCTACCGCTGACTTTTTTGGGGGGGGGGGTATTTCTTCTAAGCTGTCAAGGGGATATGGGAAAAAAATATCTCTCCTTCAGCAAACTTATTCTGTAAGACTGATTTTAACTTGTATGAACAACTTATAAGTTATATGTCGTATGTACCACTAATATCATCGACAGGGTACGACATATTTCGACAGGGTACGACTAATATCATCCACAGGGAACGACATATATGTCGACAGGGTATGATATGTGAAACATATGACATAATGTCGACAGGTGCCGGTACGACATATATGCCGTGCATAAGTCGAGTCCACAGGGTACGATATATGTCGCATACGACAAAGTCATATAGTACGACTTAATATCTCGTGTGTACAAAATATGAATTGTAACTCGTATGTTCGACTTGTTTGTCGATTATGTCATACACAACATAATCTTGTGAGAACGACTTGTATCTCGTGCGATTTACATCTACGACTTACATGTCGTACGTATGTCGTAGGTACGACATACGATTAATTCATACGTACGCGTTAAAATACATGTGTCGTACGTATGAGATGTATGTTGCACATGGTACGAATTCAGGGAGAGTTTTTTTTTCACCATGTACCTGACAGTTTCGTATATTTCCATCCCAAAGTCAATAGCTCGTTTCTTGCAGTTAATTCATACGGGTGCTTATAGATACGAGTTAACTTGCATTGAAATGAAATGGGTACGATTTGACCTGGGTCCGAGTTGACCTGTTCCCTACATTCGCTGTCAGAATAGCACGGGCAGGTAGCGGCGTGATAATGTACGCTGTTGCACCGACAAAACGTCGGCGGATACGCGGACTGTCTTGAATTGAACTGTCCAATTCGCAATACATTGGAAATAGTATCATTTTGAACAATTGTTCACTCATATAGCGGCATATTTCATTTGTTTGTAATAAAACTGGAGAAATGGTTTAAAATGGGATTGAAATACCTGGACATACCATGGTTTGAGTGAACATACATGTACGTGGTGCATACAGTAATTTGCGGGATCATGAATATGTATGTCGCAGGTCAAAGTTTACGGGCTTTGATTGGATATCGTGTAATATATGCGCATCAGAAATTTTCGCCCGATTTTGGTCGAAACTATAAAGAAACACATAAGAATTCGCCACGGTTGCGTCAAGGCTATCTTCCGCCTCGACTTAATACTGTACGGCTGTTTGCGGAAGTGTGTGTGGGACGTACGTACATGCACATAAAGCACACGCAAGGGTCGTTGAGGCTAACGGTATAGTACAACTAGTGATTGTGTCGCGGCGCACGCGGTGTGCGGTAGCAGGAACAAGCTCGTATGGGAACAAGCTGATAGCCTTGGTCAAGGCTACCAGAATCAGTGATCAGGTTCATATTTCAATACCAACCCTTTTTGTGTGTGGTGTAAATTCGGAGTAAATAAATTACGTCCAACCTCTAGAAAAGAATCTTTGCTGTCACACATTGACTCCCCTGTCCCAAGACCATGTGCCCTGCCACCCTGTACGACCACAGACCCCTCATGATCAGCAGCAGACCAGCGGCAGAAGAGAGAGGACCGTGCATTATATTTCCTCTCTTTCCCCCTTGATTTTCTTGGGTGCGCCTTAATTGCCCTGTGTGAGTGTTTAATCTGCTCGAGTTATTGGTGAGTTTTGATATGTTTTTCTGTGTATTTTCTCATTAAGTGTATTATTAAGTTGTTAGAAGTTTTGAAAGGTCTTAGCATTGTTCAGAGTTTTGACAATTAAGTTTTATAAAGTTCATGAGCAGCCTTTTGTGATTCTAAGTTACCAGTTGAGTTTAGTGACTTGGAGAATTTTGGCTTCTTTTTAATATGATGGATCCTGATAGTTGGAGTTTTGGGATTTTTTAAGAAAATTGTGTTGTCACAAGAAAGTTGAATTGTTGACTTGGTTTTCTGTGTTTTATTTCTCCATGGATTTCTTGACCTATTTTACTTCAGTGGTTGATACATGTAGAGGCATTGCATTGCACTTTGATTATTAGGTTAATTGTTGATTTGATACTCTTTCTTTTGACATCTGATTTCAGTATTTTGGATGGTGTTTTCTTCATTACCTTTATTGTTTTATTGTACATGTATAAAGCCAAGAGGAGTGGTTTTCCCACAGACTTCTTACTGATTAGTTTGCCATGTTTATTCATAAGTTAGACTTGTTCAAGCTGTTTGTTTACTGTAGACCTACATTTCCTTTATTTTGTATTTAGCCACCTGTTGCATTTAGTTATTCTTATCTGCTTTGGACCTTTGCAAGTTTACTGTTCAGGAATGTTGAATTATCCCCTTGGTGATTAGTCCCACCTGGCATTCAGAAGACAGGGACCACTGTTTATCTTGCTCATGAAGTATTCACGAGAAATTTTGGTGTTCTTGGCAAGGCTGTATAGCAGGTCCACAGGGCATTGTTTATATTACTTTAGACCTAGTGTAGCTTGACTTTACATTGTTTACTTGTTTCTTATTATATTCTTTACTCTCTTATCTTGTTAACAGATTTCTGCCAAAAGTGTCTTTACGGTCTACTAATATACACACTATGTTGGTTTAAGTTTCTTTTAAAGTTGGTTTTTTTAGATTTTGGTTTTTAACTTGGTTTTAAGTCTTTGGTTTTTTTAAGTTTAAGTTTTGGTTTTGAGTCTTTGAACTTACTTGATTTTCGTCGTCTTGGTTTTATAATTATCTCCCCCCCCCCCACAGAAGTGTGGGACGAGTCTACGAGTGATACTTTACCCAAATAGCTACTACATATGCATATTTATTCAGCCGACAGGCTCAAACGCTAAAAGATTTAATCAACCAACGAGCGCCCTCTCGGGGCCTACCCATTATGCTACGTCATGAATCTGCCATTATGCTTCCTCTTTTTTTCCCTCGCGCACTAAAGGTGAAAATCCATCGTAACGCGCGCCGAGAGTGGGGAGGAGGGCGGGAAGCTATTTGGGTAATTATCACTCGTAGACTCGTCCCACACTTCTGTGGGGGGGGGGGGGTCTACTTCATTCACTTACCCAAATAGCTACTACATATGCATAGAGTGGCACCGACAACCGGTGGCTGGGTAGGCGAGACGCCCTGAAATCAAATGGTTAAACAACAGTATATATATATATATATATATATATATATATATACATAATGATTTAGACCATTTAGATTGAATATACATGGAAATGTATTACCTGCTTAGTTAGTCTCCTGGTCAGGCCGGGAAGGACTACTGCGCAGGGTAGGGTTTGGAGATGAGGACTGGTGTTGTGTCAGTACCGTCTTCCCCGTGTTCCCTCTAGTCTGGAGTACGTCACGCAGGTAGCAGGATGTGAATGTCGTGGCAGACTTCCAGCATGCTGCTTGAGAAATCTCTCAGGAATAGGGACCCCCCTAAAAAATGCCCAGGACGCCGCTAGGCGCGTACGTCATGGGCTCGGACAAGCTAGCAAGCCCATATGGGTGGCATATGGGCCCCATCGGGGCCAATATATGGGTCCCATATGGGAGGACCCATATCGGCCCCAGATAATTTTGCACCCAAGATTCTTATGGGACCCATATGGGCCAGCCCAGATAAACCCATATGGGTTATGTCTGGGGCCCATCTGGGCAAACATCTGGGTAAAATATGGGGAAGCTTTTATGGGCCCCATCTGGGCCAAGATATGGGTCCCATATGGGCGGACCCATATGGGCCCCAGATAATTTTGCACCCAAGATCCTTATGGGACCCATATGGGCCAGCCCAGATAACCCATATGGGTTACCTGTGGGGCCCATCTGGGTAAAATGTGGGTTGTCCAAAATATATTAATCCTAATCTTAATCCTGAATTTCAATCCTGAATCTTACCTTATTACATTCTCATCCACCATAATGTCCAAATCACATTATGTTTCCATTTATATTTATATTTGCATACCCTAGTCACATTCCCCGCTAATACATCTCACAATGCTCCATCCAACTTTCCAACTCCTAATTAATCCCTTAATCCTCCCAAATAGCATCTACAACCATAATATACCCCGTAATCACATCCCCTATACATAATCATCCCTATCTCTCTCTATCCTTTATAAGTGTGCACACTTCCTATATATATGCCCGATAATTTCCATTTTCTAAATCACAGTTAGCAAATTGTCAAGCTCCGCCCACAGCTTTGTTTCACAATTGAGCATGCTCAGTTACGTAATAAATATTCATGACTTTTTTGCATACCAACTCTTAATGATCAACAAGACATTTTCTAAACAACTTCTTTAGCTTATAACTCTTGACTAACACCGTCGATCTTGTGAATAATTTCCCTTTCCAAAGACAATTCACTGAACAACAACTTGGCAGTGTGTACAACCTCGTTTGACCTTAACTTCCGGCTCTACCGGATGTTCGAAATATGATCAATTATTTCTCTAATAACTGTTCAACAATATCACCAATCGTGTTCATACTTTGCAATGCGATGCTACATTCATAGATCAACATTTGCGAACTGTACATGACCTTCGACATTTACTTCCGGCTCGACCGGAAGTTCAAACTTAGATCAGCTTTTCCCCATGTAACACCCATATGGGCCGGCCCATATTCTGCCCACATAAGTTTGCCCAGGCTGTTCCCATGTGACACCCACATGAGCCCACCCGTATTCAACCCACATTGGATTGCCGCTTTTCCCCATATGACATCCGTAATGGGCCAGGCGGTGTTCTGCCCACTTGGTTTTGCCCACGGTTTTCCCATGTGATACCCTTATAGGCCAGCCAGTATTCCGCGAACATGGGTTTGCCCCGCTTTTTTCCTAATGACCCACCGGTGGGCCAGCCCGTATTTTGCCCACTCACCCGGTTTTACCATTTACCCCCATATGGGTCAGTCTGTATTCTGCCTACATGGAGTTGCCCAGTATTATGACACCCATACGGGCCATCCCGTATTTTGCCCACACGTACGTGCTCGCCCAGGTTTTCTTTCCATTATGACACCCACATGGGCCAGCCAGCACTAGTATTCCGCCTACATGGGTTTGCCCAGGTTTTTTCCCAATGACACCCATATGGGCCAGCCCATATTTTGCCCATAATGAGCGTGCCCAGGTTTATCCCATATGACGCCCAAATGGGTCAGCCCGTGTTTTCCCCACATGGGCTTGCCCAGCTTTTCCCCTTATGACACCCATATGGGCCAGCCCATATTTTGCCCATAAGAGCGTGCCCAGGTTTATCTCATATGACGCCCACATGGGTCAGCCCGTATTTTTCCCACATGGGCTTGCCCAGCTTTTTCCCTAATCACACCCATATGGGCAAGCCAGTATTGTGCCCATATGAGCGTGCCCATTTTATCCCATTTGACGCCCACATGGGTCAGCCCGTATTTTCCCCATATGGGCTTGCCCAGCTTTTTCCCTAACGACACCCATATGGGCCAGCCTGTATTTTGCCCATATGAGCGTGCCCAGGTTTATCCCATATGACGCCCACATGGGTCAGCCCGTATTTTTCCCACATGGGCTTGCCCAGCTTTTTCCCTAATCACACCCATATGGGCAAACCCGTATTGTCCCCATATGAGCGTGCCCAGGTTTATCCCATTTGACGCCCACATGGGTCAGCCCGTATTTTCCCCACATGCACTTGCCCAGCTTTTTCCCTAATGACACCCATATGAGCCAGCCCATATTCTGCCCGAATGGGCTTGGCCAGTTTCTTCCCAAAATGACACCCATATGGGTCAACCCATTTCCTAGCCCATATGGGTTTGCCCAGTTTTCCCTCATATGACACCCATATGGGAAAGCCCAGGTAGACCCCCATATGGGATAACCCATATGGGTCCCATATGGGATACATAGAGGTTTGCCCATACCCAGGTTGCCCAGATACTTCCCATATGGGCCCCATATGGGCTTGCTACCTGGGGCTAGGCCTTGGACAGAAGCATCCCTTTTGGATGGCCAGTCCGCATTAGCGAATTTGATAGCAGCTACTACCCAACGCGCAATGGTGTCCCTTGAGGCGGGGCCATGTGGCTTTATGGTTGTAATAAAGAGCTGCATGCATTTATCCCTGAGTGACTTAGTGTGTGCCAGATACCATTTTAGGGCGCGCACCGGGCACCATAATTTGTCTGTGGGGATAGAAGAGGTCGACTCTATTTTTGGGAGGAAAATATCAGGAGGGCTGAAACTTGCCGTCTGATTTTTCGTCAGGAAGGACGCCTTTGGGATCAGGCGAACCCCACCTGGTTCCCAGCGGATATGTCCCGAATCTAAAGTCAGCACATGGATCTCGTTGCTACGCCTAGCGGTAGCCGCTGCGAGCAGGAAGGCCAACTTTATAGATACATGAATGAGGGGTGCTTGGCCCAAGGGCTCGTATGGAGCCTTGGCCAAAATGTTCAGGACCTGACCTAGATCCCAGGATGGGACCAGTTTCCGGATTGTAGGTCTCTCGTTGAACATTCCCCGGAGTAGGTTAGTGATTGCAACATTAGAGGAGATAGATGAGCCATCAGCGAGGCCTTTGTGAACTGCTGCTATGGCTGATCGATAATTTTGTATCGTTCCTACTGACAAATTGGCTCTGAATAATGACAGTAGGAATTCTGAACAATGGCTTAAAGAAGCACAGAGCCGATCCACAGCTTGTTCTGCGCACCACCTACTACAATGTCGTAGTCGACTGTCATAGATTCGTCGTGTTGAGAAACAACGTCCCTTTGCGGCCAGAGCTGCAGCGTCTTCAGAAAGACCTGCTGCTCGGTAGGCACGCTTGATAGTGGCCAGCACGCTAAATGGAGATCTCCCGGAGATGGGTGTCGGAACCGGGACTGAGGTTGAACAAGTAGGTCGTGACGATCTGGGAGGATTAGAGGGGAGCCCACTAGGAGCCTCACCAGTTGGGAAACCAGGGCTGACGCGGCCAAAAGGGGGCGATCAGCAGGATCTTGCACCTGTCTCTCTCCAGTTTCCCGATGACCTTTGTAAGGATTGAGATCGGGGGAAGGCGTAAGCGAACATGTTTGTCCAGTCTATTGATAGTGCGTCCGAGGCCCATGCATGAGGATGATGGGCTCTCGAGCAGAACACCGGGAGCTGAGTGTTGACTGCTGAGGCGAACAGGTCTATGTGTGGACGGCCTAGGATCGAGAAGATCTGACGTACGATCCTCCTGTTCAATGACCACTCCGTGGGAACTACTTTGCCCCTAGAGAGAGAGTCCGCTATGTCGTTTTCCACATTAGGAATGTGAATGGCACGTAGATCGACTTTGTGTCTGATTAGCCACTGGAACATTTCCCAAGTCCGGTAGCACAGCTGGGGTGATCTTGTACTGCCCTGTTTGTTGATATATGCTACCACTGTCGTGTTGTCAGTCTTGATTAGAACAGACCGACCCACCACGTCTGCTTGAAAGTGGTGTAGGGCATTGACTACAGCCTGGAGTTCTAGAACATTGATATGTGGGGACCAAGTGCCTGCAGCTTGTCGAGGGGGAAGGGAGGCTCTCCAGCCCTCGTTGGAGGCATCGGTGGAGATTATGACGTGAGGATCCCCTCTGGGGAAGCTCCGTCCGCACCGAATGTTCTGTTCCAATAGCCACCACCGAAGGTGTGGCCGAATGATATCGTCGATCGAGACCAATAGAGAGATTGGATCTGTCTTTGGTCTGTAATGTGCTAGAACATGCATTTGCAAAGGACGCATCCTCAGTCTGCACCATGGAACCAGGTCCACTAAGCTGGCCATGAACCCTAGAAGTTTCAGCCAAGCTCGGGCTGGAGTGACTTGAATGGATAGGAAAAGTTTGACGCACTTCCGCAGGCTGGTAACACGTTCCCCTGTGGGGACGGCTATATATATGCCCCTCCGTAGATCGATCTCTGCTCCGAGAAAAGTGATTTCCTGGGACGGGATTAGGTCGGACTTCTTTTCGTTGATGATGAATCCTAGCCTCGTTGTCAACGTATAAGTATCCCTCAAATTCTGAGCAGTCTGGCCTTCTGATTTTCCCACTATTAGCCAGTAGTCGAGATACATAAAAATCATTATGTTTTCTCGTCGGAGACGTGATGCAACTGCCCGCACAACCCTGGTAAACACTCTTGGCGAGGTTGATAGCCCGAAGGGAAGGGCAGTGAACTCGTAAGTGCGCCCCTGATACCGAAAACGAAGGAATCGGAAGTGCTCTTGGAAGATGGGGACGTGTAGGTACGCGTCTTTTAGGTCTAATGACGCTCCCCACGCTGGTGTGGGTTAGACTCTAGAACTACATGGAGCGTTTCCATTCGGAAACGTTTGGGTCTGACAAACTTGTTGAGCGTTTTCAGATTGATTATCGGCCGCCATTTGCCAGACGCCTTCTTTGGTGTTAGAAAGAAGGAGGACAGGAAGCCTGTGAACTGCTCCACTGGTGGCACCAAGCGGACCGCTCTCTTCTCGATGAGGGATGAGATCTCTTGTTCGAGAGCTAATCGTTTGTCTGTGTTTGCCGGAACCGGTGTTCGCGAACACATATTTCCGACAGAGGGGTGCTTGTAAATTCTAGTTGACAGCCGTGGCTGACTATAGAAAGCACCCATGCGTCAGAGGTGATCTCTCTCCAGGGCCCTACGAAATTTCTGAGACGACCCCCGACGGGCCCCAGTGTCGGGGTCGGCTTGGTAGGGGCGTCACCGCCGCCACCCAGAGCGGGGGGCAGATTGCCCACCGCCACGTCCCTGGCCGCTAAATTGGCGTGCAGGGGCAGAGTAGGGGCATGGAGCTGAAACCATTGCACCAGCTGATGCCTTAGCCATCTGTTGGCAAAAAGGCTTGAATGGTTTCTTAAGGGCAGGGCGAAACGAGGGAGCACCCTTCGATGCCTTCTTCCCAGAGAACTTGGGCTTGTTAGTGGCTGAAGGCTTTATCAAGCTCAGTTTGTCTGCTGTCTCAATTCGTTTGGCTTCCAGAACTTCCTGGAATTTGCTACCGAAAAGGTCTTTGCCCATAAGAGGAAGGTCTTCTAACTTCTTCTAAGCGCCCTCGTGTGGTATGTAAAGTGCATCCATCACGTTAGTCCTACGTGACTTGGCAGACAGGATAGAGATTCTCGTAAATTGGTCTAGAGAGAAACGGAGTATTTCGTCCAGACACCGGAAGGCTGCTGCTGGAATTTGTGAATCTTCCTCACATGCGCAGACGATATATTCAGATAACAGAAGTAAAAAGGCGCTTGTTTGTGAGCCAAATCCAGCCGCCTCATCGACCTTCTTCATTGTATCCTCCATCTTTGTTCTAGTCTTATCGACAATTACATATTGACTTGGTCGGGGCTTTGCCGCTATCTCCAGTCAATTTGTCCTTGGCCGTATCCGGAATAGAAGGAACCGTAAAGAAATCGTTTCGGTCCTTTTCTGGAAATTGGAAATAGGCTGCCGACCTTTTGTTGAAAGCCATCCATTTCTTTGAATCGGCGATGCGTTGTATGCGATCGGCGCATTAGCGATCCACCGGCATAGTTGGGAAAGCTGGATCCCGAGGTTCCTCCACGCCAGTCCGGCGTTTGAAAGAACGACGGCTGGTCTCTGGTTTACTGCTCTCTGGTAGTTGCAGTACCCAAACCATATCTCTTTGAACCAGCCTCAGCTGAGTCTCAAATGGCGAAAAATTGCCAGGGTCAGTGGCCTCATCATCCCAAGAGCGCTCATCTAGTGAGTGAGTGGAAGGGGGGTGAGTATCATCGACATCTATGTCAGGAGCATCTTGAACAGAAGTGCCCAAATTCATAGATGGGTGTAAGGAAATTCCCGCCTGTGATCTCGGGGGTGCCCAATCGCAGCCCGGAGTAGGTGGATTATCTGAGCAGACACTGATGGCAACCCCAGGATCTGGGGGCCCAGTGTGTTCCCCTCTCATCCCGCCCGAAATCGGCAGGATCCGGCTGAATTAAGCCCGGATCCGGCCGGATCACTTCCGGATTCGGCAGGATTGGACCCGGATCCGGCCGGATCACACCCGGACCCGGCAGGATTAGACCCGGATTTGGGTCCGGAAATGTGGCCGCCGGGAGTGACCTCTGAGTCACCGTTGGGGCCGATCTCCATTGTTTTTGTTTAGTGAGGGCTGCTAGTGAAACGTTGATGTCCTGGAAAGCTTTTAGAAAGATTTCCGTGGATACACCTTTGTTTTTCTTTTAACGATGCGTCGACTTACAGGGGGAATCCCCTGAAGAAGACGGCGCTGCCTTGTGTTTCCTTTTCTTACTTGGGTGACTTGATTCACTGAATGAAAACTCCGATAATATCCTGGGAATTCCGGAGCATTGATCAAAGAATGATGTTGACTGCGAGTCCATGGCTTGAATTGGGGAAGGAGGCAAGTCAGTCACTGCGAGTCCTGCCCATTCCGCACGGGTAGAAGCAGGAAGCTTGGAGCACGATGAACGCGCAGACGGGGCCGGTGAGGATTGAATCCTTTTACCGCTCCGTGACTGGTCGTCACCGAGGGTTGCTGGAGCCAGCAGACCGGGGGGACGAGGCGAAGAAGTTCCCGTGAAACTATGGGAAATCGACGCCGGGTTGCTAGGTGACGCCGATGGTCCAGAGACCGGCGGCGTGATCGAGCGACTATAGGTCTCTTTTTGGGTCTTACCCTTGGGACCGCCAGTGGTCTTTGATGCGGCCTTTTTAACAGCGGGACCCTTACGGCTGGTCGCCTGGGGGGCCGTGGTTACACGGGGAGTTTTATCCCCGGTATCCTCACAGTGTTCCATACCGTAGGACGTATGTTTGATGTCGGTCAAAATGCGTAACACGGGATGACCGTTACAGACTACGGCGATGTCCCTGCGTCCCTGCTATCTCGTCTTTTCGTACTATTGTACTACTGAGATAAATGCAGTTGAGAACGGCCGAGGGGAAGGGAACGACCGCTGCTCGTTGTACCCCACGGAATTTCACTTTACACGCCAAGCGAGGCGGCCGAGGGAAGGGAACGGCCAGCGGCTGATATACCCACGAATATCTCGCCGCTATCTCATTTGTCGCCGCACTACCGAGATAGCTTAGGACGGGCGAGGGGCAGGGAACGACCTCTGTCGATATACCCAACGAAACGTCCTCTTCTAGCTTACTAGCTCCCCGAGCTAGCTGAAACAGTCAGGGGGGAAGGGAACGACCTCTGTCGATATACCCCCACTGTACTCGTCTCGCTAGGCCCTAGCTCACCGCGAGCTTAGGGGAAACGAACGGAGAACAGGGAACGACTGAAACCGCTGTATTCTTCGAAACGTTTCGCTAGTCCCCTGAACGGGGGACTTCCGGAACAGGGGCCCCACGTGTTGGGCAACTAGCAGACCTTGTGGAGAATAACCGCACTTCTCTCCGGGGATATACAACGCACTGTCTCCCCTAAAGGTCTTTACGGATTCGTCCGTCTATGGAGTCATAAACTAAATGCACTGCTTTTTTGGGGGGGGGGGGGGTTGACAAAGAAATATTATTATTAAATAACTGTACAACAGAAATAATAATAATAACTCAGGAAAGCCGACTTGGCTAAAAGGGGATTGCACTCGATCCCAAAGGGAGAACCCACGATGCCTACCCGGCACTGGGCTAGTCGGTGCCGACCTGGCCCGCCGCACGCGGTGTCAGACAAAGGCTGAAAAGCCTGCTACGCCACGTGAAAGAAAAACGAAAGCAAAATGACTCCAAAATCACTCCAAATGAGAACTACTTAACTCAGACCAAACTCTACAGTATTCTACACAACTCACTTGGTTGATAAATTCTATAAAACAGAAACTCTTAAAGTGAAAATCGTACAAAAACTCGTCAAAAGGCGAGAGCAAATTTTTTTGCTTCTGCACGATGCCGTCACTAGAAAAAAAGAGGAAGCATAATGGCGGATTCACGACGTAGCATAATGGGTAGGCCCCGAGAGGGCGCTTGTTGGTTGATTAAATCTTTTAGCGTTTGAGCCTGTCGGCTGAATAAATATGCATATGTATTAGCTATTTGGGTAAGGGAATGAAGTAGACTGGTCATTTTGAAAGTTCTTGTAAACAAATTCTTTTTGTCTTTTTTGTTCGAAATCTAGAATTGTGTCCCTTGTCCCTATTAATTCAGTCTCCTCGCGCCTTTTCCCTTCAAAGATCCTGAGTTTAGTTTAGTTGTAGTAGTTTTAGTGCGAGTTCCCCATAGTGGGTCATTTTTCCAGGTTACACATGCACCATAATGCCGCTGTACCACCCAGGCCATTATGAGAAAGATTCAATGCACCCAACTTGGGTAGATCCCTGGGTGACTCAGCAACATGTTTGATGTCCTGCCCAGTAAATGAGCAGTAACATAAGTCCAGCTTGGTGAGGGACTTCAACTGCTTCAAATGCATGCACCATGATGCTGTTGTACTCCAGGCCATTACGAAAAATATTCAGTTCAATTGAGTTTGGGATCCCTAAGTGACTCGGCAACATGTTTGATGTCTTGTCCATTCAATGAGCAGAAATCCAAGCGCGGCTTTGTGAGGGACTTCACTTGCTCCATATGCATGCACCATAATGCCACTGTACAACCAAGGCTATTATGAAAAAGTTTCAATTCACCCAAGTTGGGTAGATCCATGAGTGACTCAGCAACATGTTTGATGTCCTGCCAAGTAAGTGAGCAGTAACCCAAGTCCAGCTTTGTGAGGGACTTCAACTGCTTCAAATGCATGCACCATAATGCTGCTGTACCACCCAGGCCATTATGAGAAAGATTCAATTCACCCAAGTTAGGTAGATCCATGAGTGACTGAGCAACATGTTTGATGTCCTGTCCATTCAATGAGCAGTAACCCAAGTCCAGCTTTGTGAGGGACTTCAACTGCTTCAAATGCATGCACCACAATGCCGCTGTACCACCCAGGCCATTATGAGAAAGATTCAGTTCACCCAAGTTAGGTAGATCCATGAGTGACTGAGCAACATGTTTGATGTCCTGTCCATTCAATGAGCAGTTACCCAAGTCCAGCTTTGTGAGGGACTTCAACTGCTTCAAATGCATGCACCATAATGCCGCTGTGCCACCCAGGCCATTATGAGAAAGATTCAATTCACCCAAGTTAGGTAGATCCATGAGTGACTGAGCAACATGTTTGATGTCCTGTCCATTCAATGAGCAGTAACCCAAGTCCAGCTTTGTTAGGGACTTCAACTGCTTCAAATGCATGCACCATAATGCCGCTGTACCACCCAGCTTACTACCAGAAAGATTCAATTCATGTACCAAGTTGGGTAGATGCCTGAGCAACTTAGCAGTATCTGCATTGTCCTTGAAATCTACAGCATGAAGATTCGTCATTGCACACATGGTAATAGCTAACTCCTCAATAAACCATGTCCTTTTACAAAAGTGTACATGCAATTTTTGTACCTTAGCGAGGTATTTGTTGCCACTGTCTTTTGTCTGTTCAGCAACACATTTTACAAAGTATATGACTGAGTTCAGACAATCCCTGCCAAGCCTATGAATGCGAATTTCATCTGTTATGAATGAATGTATGAATTCCTCTGGAGGCATACGTTTGGGTTGACCTTCAAAGAAACAATGAAGTGCCAACTGACCCATCTTTGATTTGAAGGACAACTTCTTCTGACACCTCACCTGAAATACCTTCAGAATCTCATATGTACATGCCTCATTGTCACCACAGCAAAAGCGCAGAAGATACTCAAAACCCTTTGCACCCTTTGACACAATGTCATTCAAAATCTTGTGAAATTCCTTTGGGTCTGCTTCTAACAAGCTTTGCAAGTAAGCAGCACCAGAGAACTCCTGGAACATCTTGTGAATAAACTGAAAACTGTTGTGACTCTGCAGTCTCTTGCGGACTCTCTGTCTGGTCAGAATACCTGCCTTCAGAGCCAGCTCAAGCACACTCGGCTCAAAGTCACTTTCTTTGAAAGAGAGTGACTGATCTGGAGAAAGAAGACAATGCAGCACAACCTTGCCAATTTCAATCACAACTTTTGCTACTTCATCTTGCGAGTCCAATCCTTTTCTTAGGAATATATATAAAAATCCATCATGATACAGACGTGACATTGTTTCTGGGAGTGTGCAATCTTTTCTCCATAGTACACACATCAAAAGAAGAAGCATTGGACTTTCACATAAACTAGATGGAAGTTGTGACGATTCAATCTTTTTAAGAAGCCCCTTGGCCTTGTCAGGTTCACCAGTGAAAAAATTAGTAACATACTCAGTGACATTGTCTCTACTGAAACCCATGACCCTGACATGTGTGAATGGTTCCTGAACCAGACCCTCTGATACAAGTGTGTCAAAGTGTGAGGGGCGGGTACTTACAAGTACAGTACAACCCTTCAACATCTTTCCATTAATGATCTCCAGGATGGAACCAAATGAGGATTCACACAAGGAGGTAGTCATGAGCTCATTAAAACCATCTAGTAAAACGAGGACTTTTCCAGGACTGCTCTTGATAAACATGTCCAGGGCTCCTCTTTCAATACTTACATCTGTAGCCAAGAGTTGGTCAAAAACTGCATCAACAAGATCTGAACTCTGCTCCAGTGCATGCATTTTCAACAGGAAGACAAGTTTATACTTCCGTAGCACCTGACTAGAACCAACTGCCCAATCATATGCCATTTTGTCAAAAAGTGTTGTCTTTCCTCCACCAGCCAACCCAGTTAAAACAGCTATTAGGATCAGGTCTCCCTCCTTTGTCTTAAGTTGTAATATATCGTCATATGATGTCAGCATGACTCTGTCCTTACCAAGTACATGTATTAACTGTGACTTTGTGTAGATTTCCGTAATGTGTTTTCTGTCATCACCCACCCATGGAATCAACTTAACAAAGCTACCTTTCCCCCTGTAGTGTGACTTCAGGGCATCTTCACAGCAATCAGCGGCATCTTGGGCCAGACTGCCAAGCTTCATCTTTTTGGGTGTGCTGCATCCTATAATATTGAAATGAGCATAGAGTTGACCGACTTAATCATACAGTGCATTGTGGCATCCAAGCAATAAGTTGGCTCCTTGTCTGTAGAAGGTAAAATTTTGAGCTGAAATATTGGCTCATTGTTTGCAAAAAGTAAAAGCACTACTGCTTGTTGCTTTGTGAGCTTGGGAGGATAAATCTTGACAGGATTGAAATAACTTCCCGTTCACTGATGCATGAAACTTAACCACTCACACAAAATGTTGCAAAAGCTCTGCAATTAATGATAAATATGATAAATATATTTTCATAAAACAAGTCCTATTTTCAAAGAGACAAATTTTGGGGGAACAAAAATTTGTTGTGCTTTCAAAACTGTGATGTACATTACATCGCAGAGCTGACATACCGACTAATATAAGTGAAAAGTCTGTTTCAAGTAATTCGTTTGAAGTTGGACTTTTTTTCTGAGCGTCGTATTTCACCCTGAATGTTTCGATAATAACCCTTCTGGTGTATATTCGAAATAAAATAGGAAACGTACTATCCATCAGGTTACTTATTTAATCAGAGAAGTTGTGCGATATGTTTTTATTTGATCGTTAACGTATTCATCAGTTTGTCAAATTACAAAATCTCTAATAGCCGGTTGTTCTTTACACCATTTGTATGCTATTCGTCAGTTTGTCAAATTCGTCAAATTATGACTGATTCGCCACAGGCGGGGCTCCGAATCTCAAAATCCAGACAAGAATTAAGAATATTGGCATAAATACTTTAGAGAGCAACCTTCAAAAACCACCAAAACCACAAAATCTCAAACTCGCCAAAATGGTTGATTCGCCGGTTTGTCAGCTCTGAGACGATTAAAGGGACATAACAGCCTGGAATACAACCAATTGGGCTACAAAAAGCATTTTAAATGATAATTATTGGAAAGAATATTTAAACGTTGGATATAATTCATGTGTTCACACAACCATCCTTTAAAAACTGGGTGTTTTTGTGTTATTCTTGCAAGAATCAGGGGAGAACAAATTTCGGAGGTCAAAATGTTGACTCTCAAAACTTGAGCTGTTGAGTGCTAGTTGTAAATCTGCCACACAGAAGTTCGCATTCTGCGGACATGTAACAAACAACATCTGTGTATTGGTGCTGTGTGTATTATGTGATGGACACACAATGTGCACGATACATTGAATAGACTGGGCTTGAAATACATGTACTGTATGTATGTGTCCACCACAAAATGTCCACCGTGTCCAAGGTAAAAAATTAACCAGGTTTTTTCCTTTTCTTTTCTCGGGAACGGTAAGACATTAGGTTAGTTTCCTTTCAACAAGACCTTTGTACTAGGATAAGTAAACAATCAAAAATATGATTTTGGGGGGGATTTCAGGCTGTAATGTCCCTTTGACAAAGAAAAAATCCTTGTTGTCCCATCATACAAGTGTTAGACTACCCTTACATAAATCTCCCATGTAATTCCCATGGGAAAGTTTCCCGTGGGACCCCATGGGAATTGCATGGTGAATTGGACACCATGTAGCAAGGGATTTTTCCCATGGGAGTTTTCCCATTGGCTTTTTCCCATGGGAAATTTTATATGTTTTTTTCCCATGTATGGTTTCCTATAATTTCCCAAAAGATTAATTGCTCCATGGTATTTCTCAATAATAACTCTCTTAATATATTGTTGCGTTCCCGCAAATTGCCTAGTTTACTTCTTTCCCAACCAATCCATTCCACTCCGTGCACAGCGTAAAGCTTGCAGCGATCCTGTGTGCCACAGCGCGAAGCTTACCACGAAGTCTTAGACACACGTAGAAGTGTGCAGCACATTGTACAGTACGCTATTGTATAGCGCGCAATGCATGTAGCACTCACAGCTATTGAACATGTACCGCCATGGGACATGTACTTAGGACTTAGCCATTTTCCCTCCACCTTTCCCCGGAGTCAATGCGAATACCCCTCACACACCTTACCTCGCATCCGACCCACATTGACCCCAAGCATTTAGCGAATGTGGCTCTCTAAAACCTACCCGTGTATTCACCCCTTAGTGACCCCGTACACCCCAGCGAGCGTGTCCCGCTAACCCACTGGCCGAGACCTACGGTAGCTAGAGGTCAGGTTACGTCCTTCATCTCATAGTTTTACTCCATAGCATTAGTGTGTATATTCTCAGGTAGTCTAGAGACTAAGTCTTGTACACAAGCCTATGTACCGAGAAGTTATTCTCTTTCCCTTTTCCTTGAGGATCAGTTCCCCGTAACGCACCCACGAGTGATCCTACTTCGCCCGCTAACCACTGCTCTCGGACTTTCTTCCAGTAGATTGTCTAAGTCAATCGTGTACAAATCTGCCATAGAGAACTTTCCCCATGCCTTTGTACACGTATGCATTATTCATAACTACCAGAATCCAATGCTCCCATTGGCTAAGACGCGCACCCAAAAGTCTATATAAAGCGCGCAGAAATAGAAGTTCTGGTCATTGTTGTACTGGGCTCTCACCCAGTGGGTTCTTGAGCTGAGCCTCTGACCAACACAGAGCTCCCGCAATATGATGCATTAGATTGTTGATCTGGGCTCTGACCCCGACAGAGTTCCTGACATGTACACGTATATATAGTGCGCCCTCTATTGACCTGAGATGTAAATAATCCAGAATAAAGTACTAGTGTGTGTGTGTAAGATATTTGTATCTGACTCTTTATTTGATAATGTCTCTCACCCAAGAGAGACGTTACACTGGTGGCAGCGGTGGGATACGAACTTACAAACACCATCGCACTATACCATGACTTTTAATTAAGTCACTTCATGTACCCCTCCACTGAACGGATCTCCCAGCTTTAGACTCTGACTTTCTGCTTGTCAATATCAGCAGCCAACATGCCTGCCAAGCGAAAATCTCGCAGGTTACAGTCGTTGTATGATGATGATGACACCAACCTGTATTCAAGTCTACAGGCAGAGAGTGCAGAACTCCAAGAACTTAAAAAACAGTTCGAACTGTTCAAGCTTCGTTCAGTGGAGGCGGAGAAAGAGCTGAAACAACTCCGAGCAACTGCTGCATTACAGAGCCCATCAGCGGCTGAGCAGACAGATGCCAATCTTTCAGCGAAATCGCCCATGGACTCACAGCCAGTGATGTCTGCTCCCAGTACTGCCCCTTCCACCGTTCCAAAAGCTGACGCCCCTAAACCAACAGCAGCAGAGCAAGCAGAGCCCCGTCCTCTCCGAACCCAGCCGAGTCATAAGCTGGATGTTCCTCTCCCTCGCCGAGGAGAATTTGACGGCACGAAGTCATGGGAAGGCTTCGTTCGACCTCTGATGGGTCTCGCCGAGGCTTGCGGCTGGTCCGAGGAAGAAAAGCGCTTCCGACTTGTCAGCAGTCTACGTGGAAAGGCGGCCGAGTACGTGTACCAGCAACTGGATCCCGAAGCAATCAAGTCGTCCGACACCCTGGTGAAGGAGCTTGGTAAACGATTTGGCGAACGACAATTGCCAAATTACTACATCGCTCAGCTAGAAGCGAGGAGACATCAGCCGAAAGAGAAGCTGGCGGAGTTTGTAGCCGACATTCGCCACCTCGTCTTTCGTGGCTACCCTACGGCAGATCCAGTTACCAGAGAGAGCATCGCCTTTCGCCATTTTCTGAAGGGCCTCCCCGACCAGCAGATGGCAGTTTCCGTTGGCATGACGAATCCCAAGTCCCTTGAGGAAGCAACAACGGCGGTGGAAAACTTCCTGAGCCTCCGTGACACCACAAGCTCGGGAAAATCACATCGTGTGAACACCGTACAGGCAGCATCTGAGGCTGATCCCGGGTTCGTCAACCAAAAGCAGTTTAAACAGTTCCAAGACAACCTCGACCGACGGTTAAACGGAATTGTCAAACTGATCAAAGATAAGCCCGCCAACAAGCAGAAATCCGCCAAGCCTGCTGAAGCCAAGAAACAGCAGATGGATGTTACTTGTTTCAAATGTGGCAAGCCCGGCCACTTTGCAAACAAGTGCCCCGACATAGCGGCCAAGGAGGTCGTCGTCATACAGACGGAAAACTAACGCGGACCGTGCCGTCCGGCCAGGCACCGGTCCGTCCCAATGAACAGAACACTATCCGAATGGGTAGACAGCAATTTCAAGGCATGTCTGCATTTTTGCGAGTGCAGATATGCGACCAAGACAGCAAACTTTTAGTCGACACCGGAGCGGCGGTGACCATCATTTCTTCAGCACTTTTCAGCCAAATCCCTGCTGAAAAAACGCCCTGAACTCAAACCCCCGTGCAAAAGCACAAAACTAGAAACTGCAAACCAGGAACTCATTGACATTGAAGGTGTTGCCACAATCGACATGATGATTGGTGAACAGCACTTCCAATGGGATGCATTTGTCGCCCCCATCAGCGATGAAGGAATCCTTGGCTACGACTTTCTACACCGGTATGATTGCATATTGGAGGCACGCAACGGCATACGAATTGTCGGTAACTGGGTCCAGTGGACAATCCAAGGAGCCCCCTCCCCGTGTGGTTAAGATTGCACTGAAGCAGAACACTACAATTCCAGCATGCAGGGAGTGGGTAGCAGAGGGCATAGCTTATCGTCACAAACTGAGTTCCATGTATGCAGTCGTTGAACCTGCCAGCCTTTGTCACAACGTTGTGGTTGGCAGCTCACTCATTGATCCCCGCCGAGAAGACATCGGCATCCCCGTGCGGCTTGTGAACACATCACCCGAGAACATTGAACTTCTAGCAGGTACGACGCTTGGATATCTGCATGAAGTTGATGCGGTTGAACTCATAGCCGAGCAGGAAAACTGTGAAACCGATCACCTGTATCGAGTAATGCGTGTGTGCAGAGAGCATGCCCGCCCAACGTCATACGCAGTCAACCCAGTCAGTCCCGCCGTCCCCAACACCCCAAATCCTTCTGACAAGTGGTCAGAAAACCTACAGAAACTGTACGAGAGGAGTTGTGAAAACCTGTCCCCACACCAGCAGAAAGCATTGTGTGAACTTTTGGCCAGCCACGAGAACACTTTTGCCAAATCCGCGGAGGATTTGGGAAAAACGTCAATAGTGCAGCACACTATTGACACCGGCGACGCACGCCCCATACGACAGCCTCCCCGCCGTCCCCCCAAGGCATTTCAGGGCGAGGAGGAGAAAGTTCTCGAGAGCCAACTCAAGGCGGGTGTGATCCGCGAGTCAACATCCCCCTGGGCATCACCGATGGTTTTTGTCAGGAAAAAGGACGGCACAACTCGTCCGTGTGTCGACTATCGTAAGCTGAACGATGTTACGCGCCGTGACGCGTATCCCCTACCCCGTGTTGATGACTGCCTAGATTGCCTGAGTGGGGCAAAAATCTTCAGCACCCTCGATCTGCAGTCGGGCTACTGGCAGATTGAAGTGAAGAAGGAAGACTGTCCCAAAACCGCGTTCGTAACCCGAAGTGGACTGTACGAGTACGTGACCAAGCCGTTTGGGTTATGCAACGCACCCAGTACCTTTGAGCGCTGTATGGAGCTAGTCCTCAAAGGTTTGCAATGGCGAACACTGCTGATATATCTAGACGATATCATCATCCTGTCATCAACATTTTCCGAGCATATTGAGCGTCTTGGTGAAGTCCTACGCCGACTAGGAAACGCTGGACTGAAGCTGAAACCGAGCAAGTGTGAACTCTTCCAGACGAAGGTTCTGTTCCTCGGTCACATCATCACACCAGATGGTGTCAAACCAGACCCTAGTAAAGTTTCTGCCGTGCAGAACTGGCCCACTCCCAAGAACATAACTGAAGTACGCTCTTTCCTGGGACTATGTTCTTACTACCGTAGGTTCATAGCCCAATTCGCCACGATAGCCAGCCCCTTACATCGTCTGTTAGAGGCCGGACAGACGTTTAAGTGGACTCATGACTGTCAAGCGGCTTTTGAGAACTTAAAGGCCGCCCTCACCGGCAACGAAGTCATGTCGTACCCCAATGATGATGGGTTGTTCATCATTGATACCGATGCTTCAGATCGTGGCATCGGTGCTACTCTATCGCAACTCCAGTGGTGTGATCGGACCCAGAGGGAGGAAGAACGGCAGATAGCATATGCTAGTCGGTCGATGACAGAGCCGCAGCGTCGCTACTGCACTACGAGGAGAGAACTCCTCGCAATCGTCACCTTCCTTCAGTACTTCCGACACTACCTACTGGGCAAACAGTTTCTCATCAGAACTGATCACAGCGCTCTTCGATGGGTCATGTCTTTTCGTGAGCCTGTCGATCAGATGGCAAGATGGCTTCAAATCTTGTCTCAGTTCGACTTCAAAATCGAACATCGACCAGGGAGGAAACATGGCAACGCAGATGCCCTCTCTAGGGTGCCATGTGACCCTGACGTTTGTCCGTGCTACGACGGAACGACCATACTCGCTGAACTCCCCTGCGGCGGTTGCGAGAAGTGCAAAGCCAAAAGCGAGCTGTGGTCCGATTTTTCGAAAGTCGACGATGTGGTCCCCCTTTCGACCAGACGAGTAAACGCTACCTCCGCTGAAGTTCAATTCCCAAAGAGAACTTCAGCTGCTGACGATCAGCCCTCGAGCAATGATGTCAACCCTCAGGCCAAACCCGTATCCCCACGGACAGTCCTCGTACTGATGGCAACGTTGGTAACCCTCCTACTGGTTCCTGTGTGTAGCATTGGTAAACTTATTTGGCGCTCGTGCAGTGAGTTTACCTGCAGCGACTTTGACGATGGACAGTTCAAAGATCGTTTTCCGCACACAGCCACGCCTACTGGAGAAACTCCCGGGCAAGCCAATTTGCCCACAGCCATTCGGGTAGTACGGCCGAACAACCGAACTAAACCTGCTGCAAAATCCTCTGATTCAGCTGGAACAGAGTTGAACTGCAACGCGCCCTGCATCCCGCAAAAGGATGCCGATGCCGGTTCAAGTGCCGGGCAGCAACTTGCTGAACAATCGAATCCAACCGGACAGCAAGACGACCAAGATGGTGAGGTCACGAGTGATCGTGCCCCTTCTAGCGCCCCCGCCGGTCTCAGCGCCGGACGAGCCACATCTTGGGTCGGTGGCTACACGACAGAGGAAATAGCTAAACTGCAGAGAGCAGATCCAGACCTGAGGATCATCATGGAGTTGATGACCAAATCACCTGAGAGACCAAGCAGAGACCAGATAGCACGCGAAAGTCCCGCCACTAGGAACTTGTGGTTGCTATGGCAACAGCTGGTGCTAAAAGACGGTGTTCTTTTTAAAAGATGGGTAACTCCTGACCAGACCCAATCTTACCTGCAACTTGTGATTCCTCGAGAACTGCAGAGTGCCGTTCTTAAAGCTGCACACGACGCCGTCACCTCTGCTCACCTCGGGGTGAAGAAAACTGCACAGAAAATCAAATGCCAGTTTTACTGGTACAGGCTAAAGGAAACAGTTCGTGACTGGGTCCGCAAGTGTGCTAAGTGTGGTGCCCGCAAAAGGCCACACACAACCCCCAGAGCACACCTCGAGGATTATCGAGTCGGCGCACCGATGGACAGACTAGTCACGGATATCCTTGGTCCATTCCCTATCAGTGACAATGGGAACAAATACATCCTTTTAGTCGGTGACCAATTCACAAAGTGGATGGAAGCTTACCCGATTCCCGACCAACAGGCAGAGACGGTGGCTCATAAAATCGTCTACGAATATATTTCCCGTTTTGGCCCACCCCTTGACATTCACTCCGACCAAGGCCGAACTTATGAGTCTCATCTCATGCAACAAGTTTGTAAGCTGTTGGAGATCCACAAGACTCGAACTTCCCCATACCATCCATCCGCCAATGGACAGGCGGAGAGATTCAATCAAGTTCTGGTTGACATGATCGCAGTGTATGTTGACAGTGACCAACGCAATTGGGACATCCACCTCCCACTTCTAACTTCAGCGTACAGAAGTTGCCAGCATGAATCTACAGGTTACTCGCCTAATATGCTGATGTTAGGTAGAGAAACCCATCTACCAATTGCGCTTGTACTCGGTGGCCCCAACACAGAGGACCAACCTCCAGATGAATGCGAGTATGTTGCATCCGTGAGGAAACGGATGGAAACCGTCCATCATCTGGTTCGTCAACATCTTGGTAAATCCGCTGAAAGACAGAGGAAAGACCACGATCCCCGAGTTTCCCAAAGAAACTATCAAATTGGTGCCTTGGTGTACATGCGAGACAGCACAAAAACCCCTGGGTTATCTCCCAAGCTAAAACGAAATGGGCAGGCCCCTGCGTCATTCTCAGAACATTGAGTGATCTTCTGTTTGAAGTCCGGTTCAAGCAACGGGGAAGAACAAAAATTCTTCACCATGACCAACTTAAGCAGTATCTCAGTGACGAGGTTCCAAAATGGATGCTGGATCTTCGTAAAACTTTGATGGAGAAGGGTTCTCTTTCAAAGGATGATGCTGTCCCCCGCAGTAACGCCAGGAAAACATCCAGCACCAAACGCGCTGACGCCCCGTTATCAGCCCCGCCTGCTACAGTATCTGGTTCCAGTCCACTGACTGTAGCGCCCTCAGCGACAGGAACTTCGCCCTTCATGTCAGAGAGGAGGAGTACCCGTTCTAAGAGAAGGCCAGAGAGACTTCAGGATTATTTCTAGTCTCCCACCTCCATTTTCACGACGCTTATTCATGGTCGATGAACTGCGCCGAGTAAATGAACTCAGTGTTTTTCCCTCCATCGTTATGGACACTGAACTTTTATTTTTGTCGTTTTAGATGTATATTTACCTTCTTTTGTTTTGATTTTCTCTCATTTATCCGCATTTAAAGGAAATGTAACCGTTCGTTGCTTTCTTTATGTTCACTTTTCAGTTTTGCTCTTTTTGCATGCTTTTAGCGCTCCATTTATCTTTGCTTTTCCCTAACTCTTGTTATTCAGTAATTCCTTTTATTACAACGAGGACGTTGTAAAAACTAGGGGGAGATAGTGTTGCGTTCCCGCAAATTGCGTAGTTTAGTTTACTTCTTTCCCAACCAATCCAATTCACTCGGTGCACAGCGTAATGCTTGCAGCGATCCTGTGTGCCCTCACACAGCGCGAAGCTTACCACGAAGTCTTAGACACACGTAGAAGTGTGCAGCACATTGTACAGTACGCTATTGTATAGCGCGCAATGCATGTAGCACTCACAGCTATTGAACATGTACCGCCATGGGACATGTATGTAGGACTTAGCCATTTTCCCTCCACCTTTCGCCGGAGTCGATGCGAATTCCCCTCACACACCTTATCTCGCATCCGACCCACATTGACCCCAAGCATTTAGCGAATGTGGCTCGCTAAAACCTACCCGTGTATTCACCCCTTAGTGACCCCGCACACCCCAGCGAGTGTGTCCCGCTAACCCACTGGCCGAGACCTACGGTAGCTAGAGGTCAGGTTACGTCCTTCATCTCATAGTTTTACTCCATAGCATTAGTATGTAGATTTCTACCTAGTCTAGAGACTAAGTCTTGTACACAAACCTATGTACCGAGGAATTTATTCCCTTTCCCTTTTCCTTGAGGATCAGTTCTCCGTAAGGCACCCACGAGTGATCCTACTTCGCCCGCTAACCACTGCTCTCGGACTTTCTTCCAGTAGATTGTCTAAGTCAGTCGTGTACAAATCTCCCATAGAGAACTTTCCCCATGCCTTTGTACACGGATGCATTATTCATAACTACCAGAATCCATCGTCCCATTAGCTAAGACGCGCACCCAAAGTGTATATAAAGCGCGCAGAAATGGCAGTTCTGGTCATTGTTGTACTGGGCTCTTCCCCAGTATAGGTTATGGAGCTGAGCTCTGACCTACACAGAGCTCCCGCATATGATGCATTAGACTGTTGATCTGGGCTCTGACCCCGAAAGAGTTCCTGACATGTACACGCAGATTATCGAGCTGGCCGCTCACTGGCCATAGACCCATGTACGTCTGTACACAGATAATCATGTACGCCAAACTTTACATTGTATATAGTGCGCCCTCTATTGACCTGAGATGTAAATAATCCCGAATAAAGTACTAGTGTGTGTGTAAGATATTTGTATCTGACTCTTTATTTGATAATGTCTCTTACCCCAGAGAGACGTTACAGTATAAGCATCTGGCTGCAGCATGTTCAAGATTGCAGTAAGACAATGTGCGCAAGTGCTATCCGAAAACTTCCCATAGAACTGCGCACATTCCATACCGGATGTGATTTCTGTTTCATTGCCGACCACGTGGACAAAATTTTGAGCGTCGCATAATGCAATCTGACCGTTCGTGATTCGAAACGGAGCCTGAGTGAGTGATGGGAATTGTAAATTTACAACACAGATAAGTTTTACAGAATTTCCTACATTATTACGCTTTTCAACGAGAAAAAATAACAGCGTTGCTGTTGAAACTCCTCAGCCAGAGTCAAGTTATCATCCGAAAAACATTAACATTTAACTCAACATGGTGACCTTGACCCCAGAACCAGTCCCAACATGCCTATACCAATGGGAAGCCCACTACCGAAGTTAGACACCAAAATTTCATTTCTAACTCAAGTTATCATCCGGAAACCACTGACATTTAACTCACCACAGTGACCTTGACCTTTGAACCCCAAAACCAATCCCAACTTGCCTGTGCTAGGGCAACCCCCTACCTAAGTCAGACACCAAAATCTCATTTCCCTCTCAAGTTATCATCCGGAAACCATTTACATTTAACTCACCACGGTGACCTTGACCTTCAACTTTTTTACCTCAAAACCAATCCCTACTTGCCTACTCCCAAGGGCAAACCTCTACCAGAGTTAGACATCAAAATCTCATTCTAACTCAAGTTATCATCCGGAAACCATTTACACTTAACTCACCACAGTGACCTTGACATTTGACCCCAAAACCAATCCCAACTTGCCTGTACCCAAGGGCAACCCCCTACCGAAAATAAAGTAGGAGCAAGGTAAACAAAACTAGGAAAAGGTAGGAAAGGTAGAAATACTTGAAAGCCTGATCAATGCAACATTAATGTGGGACTTAAGCCTTTTTTCAAATGTGGCACACATAGGGGGCTATTTTAAATATTAATTAGTCAACAAATTACAAGACTTAACCATAAATAGTGCCCTCCAATTGTGCCGGTCTATTGTGTCCATGTTTATTAATACATGTACAGTATATTGATCATCTCCCCTCCCCCAAATATATTTACATTTAATATCAAATACTTTCATCTTAAAGAACAAAAATATATTTACCTGGTCCCTGCAACGGGAAGTTGTAATCGATATTAACTCTACTTGAACCAACAATGATAGGGTTCTTGCTGCCACTGACTGTGCCGCTGTTTCCGATGCGGGTTCCAGTTCGTTGTGGGGAATCTACAATCAGAAGCAGGAATAAACAAGTCAGGTGTGTTTACAAACACAAATGCCCCACAACCGTGACTGTTCCCATGACATAACACCACTCTTTTAACAGTCAACTTACACGTACCGTACCTTGGTCACATGGAACGTTCATTGACAACATTAGTGTCTTCTGCAGGTTTTATATGAATTAATCCCTAATCCCTATGATCTCAGAATAAGTACAAGATTTTTTATTGTTTAAGCCACTGTGACCTTGACCCTTGACCTTTCGACCCCCAATGCGATAGGCCTATTTGGATTACCAAGAACGATCCACAAACCAAATTTGAAGTTCACATGAGAAGAATCTCTCAAGTTATCGCACTGACAAAATTTCTTTTGTTTTAGCCACTGTGACCTTGACCCTTGACCTTTTGGCCCCAAATGCAATAGGCTTCTTAGGATTGCCAAGGACGATCCACAAACCAAATTTGAGGTTCGTATGTAAAGTGTTTTCTCAAGTTATCGTGCTGACAAAATTTCTATTTTTTCAGCCACTGTGACCTTGACCCTTGACCTTTCAGCCCCAAATGCAATAGGCTTCTATAGGATTACCAAGAACAATACACAAACCAAATTTGAAGTTCATATGTAAAGTATTTTTCAAGTTATCGCGCTGACAAAATTTCTTTTGTTTTAGTCACTGTGACCTTGACCCTTGACCTTTCGGCCCCAAATGCAAAAGGGTTGTTAGGATTACCAAGAACAATTATACACAAACCAAATTTGAGGTTCATATGTAAAGTATTTCTCAAGTTATCGCGCTGACAAAATTTCCTTTTGTTTTAGTCACTGTGACCTTGACCCTTGACCTTTCGGCCCCAAATTTTGTGAGTTATTAAACCGAAGATGAATGTAGATTACTATTTTTGTCTTTCCTAAGCCGCACGGCTGTATGAAATGTCAATAATTTAATAGGAAAAAAGAGTGCCCTCTATCGTTAAAGAGCCCCCCCCCCCTTTTTTGAACTTGAAGCCCTTGTGGTCATGGGCGGAGATCCCGGGGGGGATGGGGGGGATATATCCCCCCCCCCCACCTTTTGACCAGGGGGGGATGACCAATGTAATCATCCCCCCCACTTTTTCAAGGCAGGCGTACTTATTTGGGCAGGGTCCGTAACTTGCCAATACCCCTTGACAGGCCAGCACCACGCAGCCCAGAGTGCAAGTGTCGTTCGCTTATACCGTAATTTTCGGAATATAAGCCGCCCTGTGTATAAGCCTCAACGCTCCAAAAACTTCAGAATAAAATTCAGGCCACAGCGTATAAGCCGCACCATCGTAAAAGCCGCACCATTTTATGTACATGTATTCATTAGCAGAGGATTATAAACAGGACCGCCGCAACAACTATCTCATGCATGCAGTGGCGTAGCTAGCCACCGGGGGGCGTGGGGGGGCGACCACCCCCCCCCCATGAAACCTTGTCGCCCCCAGTCTACCCCACTGAGATTTTGAGTTTCTAAAAAAATATCATTGATCTACATGACGCCATGGGCGTCAATCCTGGGGGGACAGAAGGACTGGTCCCCCCCCCCCCCTTTTTGAAGGGTGGGGGACACAATATCAAATGTCCCCCCCCAGACTTTTGAACTCGTGTCTCATTTACAGGGCCCTATTATGTACTATAATGTATCTTTTGCTTAGAAAATATTGGTTAAAGTGGTCAGAAATTGCCTCAGATAGCACCACAGAGCAATTAGAATCCAAAATTTTTCGGGGCCCTTAAGCGGGCCCCGAACCCCATGCCTATAGCTCAGAATTCTGGTAGCTGATTCAATGACTCCAACCTCGAACACAATGTTCAAAAATTTTTCTTATGCCTTTAGCTGAGAAAACCTCGAAAATTATGTTTAAATTATTATCTTTTGTGCTAAGATAATTATTGGTTAAAGTGGTAAGAAATTGCCTCAGATTACACCACAGAGCATCGAGAATCCAATTTTTTCGGGGCCCTTAAGCGGGCCCCGAACCCCCACGCCGTAAATGCTTCCCGCTTCGCGCTCGCATCAGTTCTGATCAAGGTATGTCCCCCCCCCTTTTGAGAAGTGATTGACACCCCTACATGACGCCCCCCCCATGAAATGTTCCAGCCCCCCCAGCAACCCCCCACTGAAAAATTCCTGGCTACGCCACTGTCGTCAGGTATACATCACATATGTTTTCATAGTTTTTGTAGAGTGTAGACCAAATCACATTCTAATCATACCTTACCAAAATGCATCTAGGCATTATTTTGCATTAATTATTTTGTAAATAATTATACTTAAAATAATGCATCTAGGCATTATTTGTGTTGCTAGGTGACCAGAGCTCCATTGTGCAAAGATAGCTTAGGCCTACACTTCCAAATACATTTGATGAGAAATGTTAGTTTTGAAGATCTTTTGTATTTGTTAATGCTTGAAGGTGTTAATTATTGTCATTTATTGCAATTCAAGCTCAAGAAAAGGTTGAAGTCTGACACCATTTTGCACCTAAAATTATGTAAACCCCAGGGGCTCCGGGGGGGGGGGGGGGTATACCTCAACCCCTAGCAAGGGCTTTGCGCCTGCACCCCACCAGGGGGCCCTTAAGCGGTTTCTTGGACCCCGTGCCGTGTCGCGTTCCACACAAGGATGGCCTAGCTTTCAAAAATCATCCCCCCCACCTGTAGCAAGAAATCTCCGCCACTGCTTGTGGTGGCATGGAAATTTGGGGGAAATGTTGTTGGGTCCGCCCTTGGTGCCCCCTCATAAACTGCTGCTACCCCCCGGGCCCCCCATAACCCACTGACAAAGTCCTGGTGGCAATGGCAAAGGATGGTAGACCTTATAGGCTTTCTAAGGATGGCAATAAGGTCCCCACCCAGAACAATCAGTTCAATGTTTGACAGCTGATTGTCTGGTATGGAGCTTGTCCAAAAAGTGGTGCGGCGACGCAGCTTTTTTTTTTTTTTACCCGACTTTTTTGCTTCAAATGTCGGCTGATGACTGCAAATGGTGCCCGACTAAACTTAGTGCAAATATATAGGAGTCCAGAGAGGCCACATAAAGCTTATTCTTGATCATAACCCCATTTAAAAACACATTAACATTGTGCAGCAGCAGGATTCCATTCAAACCAGTGAGTTTTGCGGTTTTGAGACATCATCTTTCATTGAAAAAAAACCACTTTTTCATTTTGCTGACGCGCATGGCTACGGTGACGCACGCGCATACCAGAAACCGGAGACTTTTTTTTTGCCTTAGTGAAAGAAACATTCAAATCGCTCATGCACTTTTCCATTTATGGAATTTTGAAGACAAACATGTGATATTTCAGTATTAAAAATGAAACCATGTCGCATCCTGAAAATGATATCAGAATAATTAATCCCATAAGTCTCTGGGGTAGCCAAGAAAAAGGCAGGGCAAAACAATAAACTATTCACATATAAAGCCTCTTATTTTAACCACTTCACGCCAGGTTTATTTTTTGCCCAAAGCGACAAACATCAGGTCAGACTTTTGGCTGGTAAAGTGGTGCAAGTAACCTGCTTTTTCCCCCGAATTTTTTTTGCTTCTCCTACTAGTCCTATAGCTGTATAGCACAGTATGCAGACCCATGAAAGTCGACATCTGCCAATTTCATGATTTTATGGATGTAAATCGCTTGTGACTGGTTTCTCAGCTGCATTTCTGCAATATTTTCTGCAATATTTTCTGAGCAGATCAAGATTTCCATGTTATAAACCAGTTCTCCATTCAGACGGAGTGTATTGTATTGAAGTGTAGGGCCCCAATCTTATAAGGGAACAAAATCCACATTAAAATTATTGGACCTACCAAACTAGTTGGCGACATTCTCAATAAACAGGTCATAGATAGAGGGCAGGGTTTTGATTTTTTGAGGGAAATTTGGGCGGTAAAATGACAATGACAGCGCGGCGACAACACGCGACCCGAAAATAAAGATGGCGATCACCGCGCGATGTACCGTGAGCACGCACGGCGCGCTGAATCGCAAGGCACTAACTACACAGGAAAATCGTGATTTCTGCTTTTGACTGTAAAGGTGATTTTTGAGCAATAAAAAACATTTTGGACTCTAAATTAATCAAAACAAGACAGGGGCCCTACACTTTACTTCATAATCTCCATTGTCTGAACTGCTATTGTTTCTAGGAAAAGCTTGTGCATTGTACTTGGATATGGAAAATGTTGCTAGCTCACGATGCTGGTAATTTTCACAAAGACAGCCAAAATGCCCACGGGATATCCAAATTTAGCTGTATCATTTCAACCGCAACAATATGAACTCCTTGGCAGCAAAAGTTGTAGCAGAGCTTTTTTAAAGGCGATATTTTGTTTTAATCAGAATAAATTGAATTTCCACCAAAATATTAAAATCATTTTTCTAAAATATCTTTTAAGGTTCAGTAAGACCTGGCTGTAGCTGGTGTACAGATGCACAGGTACCAGTGGAAGGGGCAGATCTTACATGCAATCAGAATGCAGAGAGGTTGAGTAAAAGGTGCAGATGAAGGAAGCTATAGAGCTAGTCTCCAAACAGGTCTGTCTATTGTCTGTGCATATTATGTGCTATCAGAGCTAGACTTCACACAGGCCTGCCTTTCATTGATTCAATCTGGTTTCTGTCTGCCACACCTCAAATTAAATCACCAAGATACAGCTGAGGGCACACATGCGAAACAATCATCCGATGGAAAATACTATTAACAAAGGGGTTTTTTTTTCAATGTGAAAATGAATTCCTCCTGCTTATATTTATATATAACCCGCCCCTTAAAAGTAAAAACCATTTATTATTGATGGAAAAAAATGTTAACACATTTCATTTAGTTATTTATTTCAGTTATACAAATGTTGCATTTGGTGCAATTTTGCTGTAATTGCTAGCAAACTTAATTAATAGGAGTCAAATCATGGTCATTAACAGAATTTTCCAAAAATTGTTAACTCTGAAAACAACACTCCAATGCTGTTGACTCATAGAGACTTTGCACTTGTGGCAATTATTAAATGCAGTTAAAAGATCATAGGGAAGTTGCGAAGATCAAAGGGAAGTTGTGAAGATCAAAGGAATTGTGAAGATCATAGGGAATTTGTGAAGATCAAAGGGGAGTTGTGAAGATCAAAGGGAAGTTGTAAAGATCATAGGGAAGTTATCATAGGGAAGTTGTGAAGATCAAAGGGAAGTAGTGAAGATGAAAGGGAAGTTATAAAGATAAAAGGGAAGTTGTGAAGATCAAAGGGAAGTTGTGAAGATCAAAGGGAAGTTGTGAAGATCAAAGGGAAGTTGTGAAGATCAAAGGGAAGTTGTGAAGATCAAAGGAAAGTTGTGAAGATCAAAGGGAAGTTGTGAAGATCAAGGGGAAGTTGTGAAGATCAAAGGGAAGTCGTGAAGATCAAAGGGAAGTCGTGAAGATTATAGGGAAGTTGTGAAGATCCAGTGTTGTAGTTGAGTCCTTTTTTTTCCGAAAACCAAGTACTGCCGAGTACTTAGGTTACCGAGTACAAGTATGAGTTCTTCTGAGTACAAGGACAGGTCTCCAAGTACAAGTACTTCCCTTTGAAGATCAAAGGGAAGTTGTGAAGATCAAAAGGGAAGTTTTGAAGATCAAAGGGAAGTTGTGAAGATCATAGGGAAGTTGTGAAGATCAAAGGGGAGTTGAAAAGATCAAAGGGAAGTTGTGAAGATCAAAGGAATTGTGAAGATCATAGGGAAGTTGCGAAGATCAAAGGGGAGTTGTGAAGATGAAAGGGAAGTTGTGAAGATCATAGGGAAGTTATCATAGGGAAGTTATATCAAAGGGAAGCTTTGAAGATCAAAGGGAAGTTATGAAGATAAAAGGGAAGTTGTGAAGATCAAAGGGAAGTTGTGAAGATCAAAGGGAAGTTGTGAAGAATAAAAGGGAATTTATGAAGTTCAGAGGGAAGTTGTGAAGATCAAGGGAAAGTTGTGAAGATCAAAGGGAAGTTGTGAAGATAAAAGGGAAGTTGTGATGGATCATAGGGAAGTTATCATAGGGAAGTTGTGAATATCAAAGGGAAGTTTTGAAGATCAAAGGGAAGGTATGAAGATAAAAAGGAAGTTGTGAAGATCAAAGGGAAGTTGTGAAGATCAAAGAGAAGTTGTGAAGAATAAAAGGGAATTTATGAAGATCAGAGGGAAGTTGTGGCGATCAAGGGGAAGTTGTGACGATCAAGGGGAAGTTGTGAAGATCAAAGGGAAGTAGTGAAGATCAAAGGGAAGTTGTGAAGATCAAAGGGAAGTTGTGAAGATCAAGGGGAAGTTGTGAAGATCAAAGGGAAGTTGTGAAGATCAAAGGGAAGTCGTGAAGATTATAGGGAAGTTGTGAAGATCCAGTGTTGTAGTTGAGTCCTTTTTTTCCGAAAACCAAGTACTGCCGAGTACTTAGGTTACCGAGTACAAGTATGAGTTCTTCTGAGTACAAGGACAGGTCTCCAAGTACAAGTACTTCCCTTTGAAGATCAAAGGGAAGTTGTGAAGATCAAAAGGGAAGTTTTGAAGATCAAAGGGAAGTTGTGAAGATCATAGGGAAGTTGTGAAGATCAAAGGGGAGTTGAAAAGATCAAAGGGAAGTTGTGAAGATCAAAGGAATTGTGAAGATCATAGGGAAGTTGTGAAGATCAAAGGGGAGTTGTGAAGATGAAAGGGAAGTTGTGAAGATCATAGGGAAGTTATCATAGGGAAGTTGTGAATATCAAAGGGAAGCTTTGAAGATCAAAGGGAAGTTATGAATATAAAAGGGAAGTTGTGAAGATCAAAGGGAAGTTGTGAAGATCAAAGGGAAGTTGTGAAGAATAAAAGGGAATTTATGAAGTTCAGAGGGAAGTTGTGAAGATCAAGGGAAAGTTGTGAAGATCAAAGGGAAGTTGTGAAGATAAAAGGAAAGTTGTGATGGATCATAGGGAAGTTATCATAGGGAAGTTGTGAATATCAAAGGGAAGTTTTGAAGATCAAAGAGAAGTTGTGAAGAATAAAAGGGAATTTATGAAGATCAGAGGGAAGTTGTGACGATCAAGGGGAAGTTGTGAAGATCAAAGGGAAGTTGTGAAGATAAAAGGGAAGTTGTGAAGATCATATGGAAGTTGCGAAGATCATAGGGAAGTTGTGAAGATCAAAGGGAAGTTGTGAAGATCAAAGGGAAGTTGTGAAGATCATAGGAAAGTTGTGAAGATAAAAGGGAAGTTGTGAATATCATATGGAAGTTGTGAAGATCAAAGGAAAGTTGTGAAGATCATAGGAAAGTTGTGAAGATCATAGGGAAGTTGTGAAGATCAAAGGGAAGTTGTGAAGATCATAGGGAAGTTATCATAGGGAAGTTGAGAATGTCAAAGGGAAGTTGTGAAGATCAAAGGGAAGTTGTGAAGATCAAAAGGAAGTTGTGAAGATAAAAGGGAAGATAAAAGGGAAGTTGTGAAGATCAAAGGGAAGTTGTGAAGATCAAGGAGAAGTTGTGCCCTTCGAACACCGACGTTTAAACACTGTATACTTCAAAGGGAAGTTATGAAGATCAGAGGGAAGTTGTGAAGATCAAGGGGAAGTTGTGAAGATCAAAGGGAAGTTGTGAAGATCAAAGGGAATTTGTGAAGATCATAGGGAAGTTGTGAAGATCAAAGGGAAGTTGTGAAGATCAAAGGGAAGTTGTGAAGGTCAAAGGGAAGTTGTGAAGATCATAGGGAAGTTGTGAAGATCAAAGGAATTGTGAAGATCATAGGGAATTTGTGAAGATCAAAGGGGAGTTGTGAAGATCAAAGGGAAGTTGTAAAGATCATAGGGAAGTTATCATAGGGAAGTTGTGAATATCAAAGGGAAGTAGTGAAGATGACTCATAGAGACTTTGTACTTGTGGCAATTATTAAATGCAGTTAAAAGATCATAGGGAAGTTGCGAAGATCAAAGGGAAGTTGTGAAGATCAAAGGAATTGTGAAGATCATAGGGAAGTTGTGAATATCAAAGGGAAGTTGTGAAGATCAAAGGGAAGTAGTGAAGATGAAAGGGAAGTTATAAAGATAAAAGGGAAGTTGTGAAGATCAAAGGGAAGTTGTGAAGATCAAAGGGAAGTTGTGAAGATAAAAGGAAAGTTGTGATGGATCATAGGGAAGTTATCATAGGGAAGTTGTGAATATCAAAGGGAAGTTTTGAAGATCAAAGAGAAGTTGTGAAGAATAAAAGGGAATTTATGAAGATCAGAGGGAAGTTGTGACGATCAAGGTGAAGTTGTGAAGATCAAAGGGAATTGGTGAAGATCATAGGGGAGTTGTGAAGATTATAGGGGAGTTGTGAAGATCATAGGGAAGTTGTGAAGATCAAAGGGAAGTTGTGAAGATCAAAGGGAAGTTGTGAAGATCATAGGGAAGTTGTGAAGATAAAAGGGAAGTTGTGAATATCATATGGAAGTTGTGAAGATCAAAGGGAAGTTGTGAAGATCATGGGGAAGTTGTGAAGATCATAGGGAAGTTGTGAAGATCAAAGGGAAGTTGTGAAGATCATAGGGAAGTTATCATAGGGAAGTTGTGAATGTCAAAGGGAAGTTGTGAAGATCAAAGGGAAGTTGTGAAGATCAAAGAGAAGTTGTGAAGATCAAAGGGAAGTTGTGAAGATCAAAGGGAAGTTGTGAAGATCAAGGAGAAGTTGTGCCCTTCGAACACCGACGTTTAAACACTGTATACTTCAAAGGGAAGTTATGAAGATCAGAGGGAAGTTGTGAAGATCAAGGGGAAGTTGTGAAGATCAAAGGGAAGTTGTGAAGATCAAAGGGAATTTGTGAAGATCATAGGGAAGTTGTGAAGATCAAAGGGAAGTTGTGAAGATCAAAGGGAAGTTGTGAAGGTCAAAGGGAAGTTGTGAAGATCATAGGGAAGTTGTGAAGATCAAAGGAATTGTGAAGATCATAGGGAATTTGTGAAGATCAAAGGGGAGTTGTGAAGATCAAAGGGAAGTTGTAAAGATCATAGGGAAGTTATCATAGGGAAGTTGTGAATATCAAAGGGAAGTAGTGAAGATGACTCATAGAGACTTTGTACTTGTGGCAATTATTAAATGCAGTTAAAAGATCATAGGGAAGTTGCGAAGATCAAAGGGAAGTTGTGAAGATCAAAGGAATTGTGAAGATCATAGGGAAGTTGTGAATATCAAAGGGAAGTTGTGAAGATCAAAGGGAAGTAGTGAAGATGAAAGGGAAGTTATAAAGATAAAAGGGAAGTTGTGAAGATCAAAGGGAAGTTGTGAAGATCAAAGGGAAGTTGTGAAGATCAAAGGGAAGTTGTGAAGATCAAAGGGAAGTTGTGAAGATCAAAGGGAAGTTGTGAAGATTAAAGGGAAGTTGTGAAGATCAAGGGAAAGTTGTGAAGATTAAAGGGAAGTCGTGAAGATCAAAGGGAAGTCGTGAAGATTATAGGGAAGTTGTGAAGATCCAGTGTTGTAGTTGAGTCCTTTTTTTCCGAAAACCAAGTACTGCCGAGTACTTAGGTTACCGAGTACAAGTATGAGTTCTTCTGAGTACAAGGACAGGTCTCCAAGTACAAGTACTTGTATTACCAAGTTGTGAAGATCAGAGGGAAGTTTTGAAGATCAAAGGGAAGTTGTGAAGATCAAAAGGGAAGTTGTGAAGATCAAAAGGGAAGTTTTGAAGATCAAAGGGAAGTTGTGAAGATCATAGGGAAGTTGTGAAGATCAAAAGGGAGTTGAAAAGATCAAAGAGAAGTTGTGAAGATCAAAGGAATTGTGAAGATCATAGGGAAGTTGTGAAGATCAAAGGGGAGTTGTGAAGATGAAAGCGAAGTTGTGAAGATCATAGGGAAGTTATCATAGGGAAGTTGTGAATATCAAAGGGAAGCTTTGAAGATCAAAGGGAAGTTATGAAGATAAAAGGGAAGTTGTGAAGATCAAAGGGAAGTTGTGAAGAATAAAAGGGAATTTATGAAGTTCAGAGGGAAGTTGTGAAGATCAAGGGAAAGTTGTGAAGATCAAAGGGAAGTTGTGAAGATAAAAGGAAAGTTGTGATGGATCATAGGGAAGTTATCATAGGGAAGTTGTGAATATCAAAGGGAAGGTATGAAGATAAAAGGGAAGTTGTGAAGATCAAAGGGAAGTTGTGAAGATCAAAGAGAAGATGTGAAGAATAAAAGGGAATTGATGAAGATTAGAGGGAAGTTGTGACGATCAAGGGAAAGTTGTGAAGATAAAAAGGAAGTTGTGAAGATCATATGGAAGTTGCGAAGATCATAGGGAAGTTGTGAAGATCAAAGGGAAGTTGTGAAGATCATAGTAAAGTTGTGAAGATCAACGGGAATTTGTGAAGATCAAAGGGAAGTTGTGAAGATCAAAGGAAAGTTGTGAAGATCATAGGGAAGTTGCGAAGATCAAAGGGGAGTTGAAAAGATCAAAGAGAAGTTGTGAAGATCAAAGGAAAGTTGTGAAGATCATAGGGAAGTTGTGAAGATCATAGGGAAGTTGTGAAAACCAAGTATTGACGAGCACTTGGGTTACCGAGTACAAGTACGAGTTCTTCTGAGTACAAGGACAGGTCTCCAAGTACGAGTACTTGTATTTCCAAGTTGTGAAGATCAAAGGGAAGTTTTGAAGATCAAAAGGAAGTTGTGAAGATCAAAGGGAAGTTGTTAAGATCATAGGGAAGTTGTGAAGATCAAAGGGGAGTTGTGAAGATCATAGGGAAGTTGTGAAGATCAAAGGGAAGTTGTGAAGATCAAAGGGAAGTTATCATAGGAAAGTTGTGAATTTCAAAGGGAAGTTGTGAAGATCAAAGGGAAGTAGTGAAGATCAAAGGGAAGTTTTGAAGATCAAAGGGAAGTTGTGAAGAATCAAAGGGAAGTTATGAAAATCAGAGGGAAATTATGAAGATCAGAGGGAAGTTGTGAAGATCAAGGGGAAGTTGTGAAGATCAAGGGGAAGTTGTGAAGATCAAAGGGAAGTTGTGAAGATCAAAGGGAAGTTGTGAAGATAATAGGGAAGTTGTGAAGATCAAAGGGAAGTTGTGATGATCAAAGGGAAGTTGTGAAGATCAAAGGGAAGTCGTGAAGATCAAAGGGAAGTTGTGAAGAATCAAAGGGAAGTTATGAAAATCAGAGGGAAATTATGAAGATTAGAGGGAAGTTGTGAAGATCAAGGGGAAGTTGTGAAGATCAAAGGGAAGTTGTGAAGATCAAAGGGAAGTTGTGAAGATAATAGGGAAGTTGTGAAGATCAAGGGGAAGTTGTGAAGATCAAAGGGAAGTCGTGAAGATAAAAGAAAAGTCGTGAAGATCAAAGGGAAGTTGTGAAGATCAAAGGGAAGTTGTGAAGATCAAAGGGAAGTTGTGAAGAATCAAAGGGAATTGATGAAGATCAAAGGGAAGTTGTGAAGATCAAGGGGAAGTTGTGAAGATCAAAGGGAAGTTGTGATGGATCATAGGGAAGTTATCATAGGGAAGTTGTGAATATCAAAGGGAAGTTTTGAAGATCAAAAGGAAGTTATGAAGATAAAAGGGAAGTTGTGAAGATCAAAGGGAACTTGTGAAGATCAAAGAGAAGTTGTGAAGAATCAAAGGGAATTGATGAAGAACAGAGGGAAGTTGTGAGGATCAAGGGGAAAATGTGAAGATCAAAGGGAAGTTGTGAAGAAAAAAGGGAAGTTGTGAAGATCATATGGAAGTTGTGAAGATCAAAGGGAAGTTGTGAAGATCATGGGAAGTTGTGAAAATCATAGGGAAGTTGTGAAGATCAAAGGGAAGTTGTGAAGATCAAAGGGAAGTTGTGAAGATCAAAGGGAAGTTGTGAAGATCATAGGGAAGTTGTGAAGATCAAAGGGAAGTCGTGAAGATCATAGGGAAGTCGTGAAGATCAAAGGGAAGTCGTGAAGATTATAGGGAAGTTGTGAAGATCCAGTGTTGTAGTTGAGTCCTTTTTCCCGAAAACCAAGTATTGCCGAGCACTTGGGTTACCGAGTACAAGTACGAGTTCTTCTGAGTACAAGGACAGGTCTCCAAGTACGAGTACTTGTATTTCCAAGTTGTGAAGATCAAAGGGAAGTTTTGAAGATCAAAAGGAAGTTGTGAAGATCAAAGGGAAGTTGTGAAGATCAAAGGGGAGTTGTGAAGATCATAGGGAAGTTGTGAAGATCAAAGGGAAGTTATCATAGGGAAGTTGTGAATATCAAAGGGCAGTTGTGAAGATCAACGGGAAGTTATGAAGATAAAAGGGAAGTTGTGAAGATCAAAGGGAAGTTGTGAAGATCAAAGGGAAGTTGTGAAGAATCAAAGGGAAGTTATGAAGATCAGAGGGAAGTTATGAAGATCAGAGGGAAGTTGTGAAGATCAAGGGGAAGTTGTCAAGATCAAAGGGAAGTGGTGAAGATAAAAGGGAAGTTGTGAAGATCATAGGGAAGTTGTGAAGATCAAAGGGAAGTTGTGAAGATCAACGGGAAGTTGTGAAGATCAAAAAGAAGTTGTGAAGATCAAAGGGAAGTCGTGAACATCATAGGGAAGTCGTGAAGATCAAAGGGAAGTTGTGAAGATCAAAGAGAAGTTGTGAAGAATCAAAGGGAAGTTATGAAGATCTGAGGGAAGTTGTGAAGATCAAGGGGAAGTTGTGAAGATCAAAGGGAAGTTGTGAAGATAAAAGGGAAGTTGTGAAGATCATAGGGAAGTTGTGAAGATCAAAGGGGAGTTGTTAAGATCAAAGGGAAGTCGTGAAGATCAACGAGAAGTTGTGAAGATCAAAGGGAAGTTGTGAACATCAAAGAGAAGTCGTGAAGATCATAGGGAAGTCGTGAAGATCAAAGGGAAGTCGTGAAAATTATAGGGAAGTTGTGAAGATCCAGTGTTGTAGTTGAGTCCTTTTTTCCGAAAACCAAGTACTGCTGAGTACTTAGGTTACCGAGTGCAAGTACGAGTTCTTCTGAGTACAAGGACAGGTCTCCAAGTAGGAGTACTTGTATTTCCAAGTTGTGAAGATCAAAGGGAAGTTTTGAAGATCAAAGGGAAGTTGTGAAGATCAAAGGGAAGTTATATGAAGATTATAGGGTAGTTGTGAAGATCCAGTGTTGTAGTTGAGTACTTTTCTCCGAGTACCGATCGAGTACTGCCAAGTACTTAGGTTACCGAGTACAAGTACAGGTACGAGTTCTTCCGAGTACAAGGACAGGTCGCCATGCCAATCAACCATTTCAAAATAAAAGTATCAATAAAATAAGGCCATGGTAAGTCAAGATATACCATATTTTTTTTTGGAGTACTGCTATTTGACTACAAGTACTTTGGTGATCGAGTACAATTTTGACATGTCAAGTACAAGTACTTTGCTACCCGAGTATGAGTACCGTCATTTCGAGTACGAGTACCGTCATTTCGAGTACAAGTACTTTTACATTCGAGTACAAGTACTGTAAAAAAGGTACTTGAGTGGTACTCGAGTACAATACTACAACACTGTGAAGATCAAGGGGAAGTTGTGAAGATCAAAGGGAATTTGTGAAGATCAAAGGGAAGTTGTGAAGATCAATGGGAAGTTGTGAAGATCAAAGGGAAGTTGTGAAGATCAAAGGGAAGTTGTGAAGATCTTAGGGAAGTTGTGAATAATCCTGCAAGTAAAGCCCCAAGCAAGGGGTAGATAAACTTGTCCATAACTTTTCCCAGATATTTAATGAGACTACTTATAATTTATAGTCGGTTATTTCCATATATGAAGCAATCACAAAGCTGCCTGTTCTTGCATGAATCGTGCATTTTGCAGGATACCTTGTGATTGATCCGTTTAGACCCTGCTCACAAAAGCTGCACCATATTCATCACAATGCATTAGTACTTGTACTACATTGTTCATGAATTACATTGTGTTAATTCGCTGAATAATCAATAAAACCATGGAGGGGCTAATAGGCTAAAAATCCATGCGTCCGATTTTTCATGGGCATATTGTGTTGTGCATTTATAAGTTGTCTGTCTATGATGTGCACTTTGAAAAACCATGTGTACGTATTCTCTGCACACGTGTCGAACGTAAAAGCTCAAATAGGTAGTTGCGTGTGGTAGTTTTGCGAGCAAAAAAAGTCAGTCGCAATTACATTTTGATAAGCTTTGACAAGATTTTGACAAGATTTAACTTCTCAGTTAAGCACAGGGGATATGAATATTCAATGCTTTAAAGGAGAATTAAACCATTAAATCAAGACATCTTCCAGTTTGTTTCAATACTATTCACATACAAACTGCGTGCTTCCTTTAATTTGAGGCCAACCATTAATATGTATCTTTTACCCCACCACTTCATGGTTTCTTTTAAGTTGCAGGCAACAAATCCCATGCATATTGGAAGCGTAATCCGTTTCAATCGCTACCTGAAGCGTATACAATTTCAATGGACAATGTGCACTACCAATTTATAAAAGTATGCATGTTGCTTTTGGAACAACAGATTTTTCAAGTTCAAATCACGCAGTGCGCACTAAGCGCAATTCACATGACTAACACATCGATTTTCAGCCTTAAAAGTGCTGGAAAATGATGAATATTCTAAGGTAATTGTTGTAAAGTAAACTTGTTGCAGAATTGTACCAGAACACATAGAAACAGACAAAAGGATAGACTTTAAAAATTCTGCCGAAAAAAACTAATTAATAAAAGAAATAGGCCTAAAACAGTGTGATGAACAGTCACCAGAATTTTATTCTGTGTGTGTTAAAAAAATTCTGGAAGATTTGTGTGAATTATGCTATGTTAGCCAACAATTACAGCTTAAAGGGAATGTACATCATTGGCTTTTGCTGTAATTTTCAGAAATGAACTATTTGAGGGGTAAGTATGATAGATCAAATATTGTTACACTGACATGTTTGAAGTTTTGTGTTCGAAAATGCTGGAAAAACCAAGAAAAACAAAACTGTTTTAGTAGTCTGGTTCCCCGACTCCACTAAATATAAAATGAATCAATTTACAGATGCCGGAAAATTGTAAGGTAAGGGTACCAGTCTAGCTGGCCTGCACCCGTTCATGAACATGTAACCAATAGCGAACAAAATTTGGACTGAATTAATGGTGAATTTGGAGCAGTAGTTGAAAAATAGTTAGGTTTTTCCAACGGTGGTCGGCCGACCACCGCTGGAAATTTTTACAAACATACCATTTTCTTGAAAATGACCTCACACCAAGTGCCATTAGTTTACAGGATGCTTAAGACTGTTATTTACCAACATCCTATTAAGGTATTTCATAAAAACTTGGTAGTTTTATTTTTCGATGTTTGCAAATGTTGTATATTCCCTTTAATTACACCAAATGCAATGTTTGTGTAATTGAAAACCAAAAAATCAAATGTGTAATCCAAATAAATGAATTTGATTCCAGTAATTAAAATTGGTTTATCTGAGGGTTATTAGCATGAGAAATTTATTTTCCCATTGAAAAAAAAACACCCTTGATTATGGTATTGCCATCCGATGATTGTTCCGTATGCCCAGTGCTGCCAGCTATTACCTTTGTGAGTTAGCTTGCAATTAAGGTGTGGCCAGCAAACAAAAACCAGACTGGTTCAAGGTATAGGCTAAAGCAGAGTAATGCCAATGGATTTTCTAATGTAAAGGCCGTAAATTGACTCATTTGTAACCTACCAACTGTACAAAAATTGTCATAAAGTTGTAAATTTTGAAGACCCCAATTGATTTTTTAGTAGATTCTGATAGAGGAAGACATGCTCTATCAAGTCATTGATTTGTCATGGAACTCGTGTAGGGTTATGTTAGGGAGACATGCGGCTACAAGTGCCTGTGTTCCCCCTTGCTGCCATCTGATTCAGGAGTTTGGGAACACAACCAACTTTGGTTGTATTCTCAATGCTGGACATTAACGTAACAAACCCATTCCAAAGGATGAGCAGTTTGAGAGGGTTGGCTTCAATAAATGACTCCAAGTTACATCTGTCCATATCTGTGTCTTGACCCAACAGTTGACCATTGATCAACTAGGTCAGACTATTTTTTTTGTATTTTTTTCAACGGCTTCTATTTGCAGAACAGCATAAAGTTTGACGTTTTTGAGTGTGGGACTGGGGCTAGTTGCCCAATCATACGCAATATTTTCCAAAAGAATGGACTTTTGCTAATCACCTGGTCCAGTCAGAAGGGCCAGTTTAATATCCCTCTCGTGTTCTTAACAGGAAAATATCTCCCTATGATATTACCCTTTTCTCTGTCTCATTGCCAGCCTTCCCAAACATCAGCTTTGGCATTAAAATCTTGTTGGTGTCACAATCTACCCATTTAATCATTTGAGAATATCTACCTTCACATGTAGCTTGAGCGTGTATAGCTGGATCACTACTGTAAGACGTCGTCGCTGTGCTGCCTTCTCCTGGTTGTGTATGTTGTACCTCTGTTATACCGATTGAGTCTTCTTCATCTGTTAAAAGAAAGAAAGGAAGCAATTATCCTACAACAAAAGTGTTAATTTTTGCACAAAATTTTAGAAAAGTGGTTACTTTTAATCAGTTTTAATTATACAGGATTAGGTTACCTTTCCCCCCCCCCATCTCGTCAAAGAACCTGCAAGCCTGTTCGTAGTTGCTTTCCAGTATCGTCACCTGGATGGCCAAGTCACTCTTATCTTCTGTTGTCAATTCATCCGTGATGAAAATCTCTGTGAGTCTCTTGGCGAGTTCTCCAGTGGTGTACATACTCCAAAGCTCGTCCAAACCCTCACGACTCTCGATGCGAAAAATGAATGTCACAGATCCACGCTCTACACCAATGAGACGTGCGCGAATTCTTTCGCAAATTTCAACCAATTTTTCCTCAACAAATTCCAGGCCAGAAGTCTGAACACAGTTGAGCACGACAGATTCGAGGATAATTTCCATGGCTTTGTCCACTTCTTTGTTCCTCATGGGTTTTATTTCTGCACGTACAAGAGGTTTTTCTGGTAAAACAAAAAGAACTTTTAACGAGTTGGCATTTTCATTTGAAACCTACAGCTATATCCACAGGCTTTTGGCATGTACCCAGAAGTACTATCAACAACTCAGGTGTGTTTACAAACACAAATGCCCCGCAACCGTGACTGTTCCCACGACATAACACCACTCTTTTAACATCATTTTATGTACCTTGGTCACATGGAACGTTCATTGACAGCATTAGTGTCTTCTATAGGTTTTACATGAATTAATCCCTAATCCCTTTGCTCTAAGAATAAATACAAGATTTCTATTGTTTTAGCCACTGTGACCTTGACCCTTGACCTTTCGACCCCCAATGCATAGGCCTATTTGGATTACCAAGAATGATCCACAAACTAAATTTGAAGTTCACATGTTAAGTATTTGTCAAGTTATCGCGCTGACAAAATTCCTTTTGTTTTGGCCATTGTGACCTTGACCCTTGACCTTTTGGCCCCAAATGCAATAGGCTTCTTAGGGTTGCCAAGGACAATCCACAAACCAAATTTGAAGTTCACATGTAAAGTATTTCTCACGTTATCGCGCTGACAAAATTTCTATTGTTTCAGCCACTGTGACCTTGACCCTTCACCTTTCGGCCCCAAATGCAATAGGCTTCTTAGGATTACCAAGAACAATACACAAACCAAATTTGAAGTTCATATGTAAAGTATTTCTCAAGTTATAGCGCTGACAAAATTTCTATTGTTTCAGCCACTGTGACCTTGACCCTTGACCTTTCGGCCCCAAATGCAATAGGCTTCTTAGGATTACCAAGAACAATACACAAACCAAATTGGAATTTCATATGTAAAGTATTTCTCAAGTTATCACGCTGACAAAATTTCTTTTGTTTTAGTCACTGTGACCTTGACCCTTGACCTTTCGGCCCCAAATGCAAAAGGGTTCTTAGGATTACCAAGAACAATACACAAACCAAATTTGAAGTTCATATGTTAAGTATTTCTCAAGTTATCGCGCTGACAAGATTTATCCGGACACACACACACACGCACGCACCCACTAACACACCCACACACACACCCACCCACGGAAGGACAAGGCGGAAACAGTATGCCCCTTCGGCTTCGCCGCGGGGCATAAAAACCAGCCCCCTTGGATCTGTAGCCGATTATCCTATGTGCGAAATCATGATCAACTGGTATGCATACTCTATGGGCCATACAAAACATATTTAGAAGGGGTGACACCTGAAAATTGTTTGGAAGTGTACCTTGTTTGCATAAATCCAAAGAATTCAACAGCAGTCGTGTACCTTGCAGCGACACTGTCATTAACTATTTTCAAATGGTGCAGTAAATCTTACACCCCTCCCCTTCCCATCGAAAATGCCCATTGAGGTATGCAATCATACCACATCTCTTTGATTTTTCGATCAAGTAATATAATCCTTCGGTAGCTGGTATTCAACCCATATTATTGGTTCTTGCCACACTTCGCATCTCCATCACTTTTTGTTTTGTTGCCGAATGATTAAAGATGTCCTGTCCATAGTATAAGCCCGGGGAAAAAAGAGATTTTATTTTCAAATTTTTATATTTCTTGCAATTCAAAAATTATTTTTAGACTTTAGAAATAATACCGCGTTCATAGTATATATACTTATGTATATACATGTATACTTATTTCTGCATGTATATATTCTTATTTCTAACTTTTATAGTGCTTTATTTGAAAGTTTGTTTGGACAAACAGCACATTTGTCGAAGAATTCGGACAGTAACCTTTGAAATTGCTCCTGTTACAATTTTGCTTCTAGGTTTTAGATCTACCCTCTATTAACTGCCTACCAAAAAAAAAGCCATTGAAAAAAAAAGCCAGTTGATGAAATGTATCCTTAGTAGACTCTTTAGATGAAAAGGTCTACTATTTGACCACAGACTTCATTCAAAACCAAGCATATAGCAAAACTTATTATTCATACACTAACATTTGCATGGTTTTGATGGTGCAATGAAAGGGCAGTTAAAATTACATGCATTCCTTCCCACAATGATTAATTATGTTAATCATAATTTAAGGTCATGCAAATGACTATAATACATTCTTCTTCAGTGACTCATTAATATGGTTCTTGTCTTCCTCTGTCAGGTGACATTTTTTTAGGTTCAGCCTGTGAAGGTGCTGCAGGGGGGGGGGGTGGCTTTTCCCATTTAAATGCCCTTTTTTTAACGGCCCCCCCCCCCAATAATTTGTAAAGAGTGCCCTTTTTTAAGAAGCGGCCTTTTTCTGAACAAGTGCCTTTTTTTGTGGCATCTGCCATTTTGGGTGCCTTTTTCTGAATTTCGCACATGTATCGCCCTGAAACGCACCATACCGGTATATTGGCCGTTGGTGAGCATAATCGATAGATGGTAACCCCCACTTTTTGATTTTACGGAGGTCAAGTCTCCGGGGAAAAAAAAACTGTCTACATTTCACCACGGATATGCAAGTGCCCTTTTCAAAACAAATTTACCCCCCCCCCCAATAAAAATGACCATGCTATGCTGCTGTCCCAACCAGGTTATTTTCAGTAAGATCCAATAAGCAGTTTGGTATTGCAACTGCGCATGTCACAATGATGTGGGTCACTGGTCATTCAGGATAATCAAATGTTTCAAAGGCGCACGAATGCTGGCGCAGCAGAATGGGCGTGCGCGTAACATCGTGTAACATCACGTCAGCGATGTTATCCCAAATGACCTCGGGTCACTGAAATACCCTACTGGCTTAATCACCCAAGTTGGGTACATCCCTGAGTGACTCAGCAGTTTGTAGAATGTCCTGTCCATTCAATGAGCAGTCACACAAGCCCAGCTTTAAAAAAAGTCTCATTTTTTCAAACTCCTGGGAAGCAAACAGATGCTGTGGTTTCAATATTAACTAACAACAAAGCCTTGTTTTCCCATCATACAAGTGTGAGTCTAGTTTGTAAGGAATGACTACATTAACATCAGACTACATCTGGTTTGGAGTTGGTACATTCATTGATAATTACCTTGTGCACCTGAGGCCACATGTGATGTTGTCGGTTGCTGTGATGTACTTGGTGGATTCTCTGATATGTCAACTGATGGATGACCAGAGCGGTGTGATGCATGTGCATCATCTTCAATCAAATCAAATTTGAGGATCGACAATTTTTTATTGTTGAAAAGGGTAGACAAGCACATTATCATTTAGTACAGAATTAACCCTCGTAGTGGAAAGTCAATATTCAGAGTAATACATGTATAAAACCCTTTAAAACCCTGAAAGTCAGTTTCAAGTGAAGGGATGAGAAGTGTAATAGTAACTGTGTCACACATATATTTACGTGTATTTTGTCACTTAACAAAACAAAACAAAAACAGCTCTGTGCGGAGAGCAATGAAGCGTGACTGAATCTACATTCTTGCCCAACACAACAATGATGCTGTAATTTGAAGTGTTATCCCAACCGACAGAAGATCAAACGAATTTGAAGTGGGGGTGATAACTGTATCATCAGCCAAACAGGTTCGTCCCCTTTACTTTTAACTACCAGTACATCGACAAACAGTAATCTAGATATTTGTCTTGCTTATGCAGGTTTGACCTTAATTTTTTTCTTAACTAGCCAGCCAGGCTACTGAAGCAGACTCTTAAGTAGCCCGCGTGGATTTTCACTAGCCTGCATGTTTTCATTTTACAGAGTGTCTCATAAACAACAAGATGCATTTAGAACGTATCCTGAGGCAATCGTGTCAGTTTTTAGATATTAACAGATCTAAAAATTTCAACTCTTAAAAGTAAATAAAGTTAGACACAAATTGATATAGACTTGCTTCCTGAATTCAATGAGCTATTTCTTCCTGTCCTTTCATCTTCGCCGTACATAGCCCAATAATTTTTGACTTGCTAGTCGGGCTACTTACATGTAAGGAATAGTTCGACTAGCCCGCCACTGTTTTGACTAGCATTTTGCTTGCGGACTTGCGCTAAAGTCAAACCCTGTGCTTATGCTCATAAAAATATTTAGGTTCTGCTCCCACTTTGACTTATTATCTTGAAAACTTCATCAGAAACTTCTTTCAATCAAACATGCAATAAAATACACTGATCCAGAAATAAGCAAATATGAGTGGATGCACAGAAAGAGATTGTGTATCATTAATTATTTGTCTTCTACCTTTTGATTGGTAGATATTGATGGTGCAATCTTTTGGGTTGAAGATGGGTACGTGTCCAGAGCCAGATATCTGATGCACTGACTGCTGCAATTGATTGACTGCTGCAACTGGGATCATGTCTGGAAAACGGGAATAAAATGTCTCTCATTACACAATGACTGAATCATCCCTCTCATCTGATTGGTGGGTCATTGATCACATGACTTATTGGATTATTCATCCCAACCCACGGCCTGGCTACACCGCAAAAATAGAATGTTCCGTTCCACGGTCACACTATTGATGGCGGTGTAACATGGCTCTGATGGCTTTAACAAATCAGATGACAAGGATTTATTTAGGCATTGTATAAACAGACAATGAATGTTTCACATTCGTGCAACATAAAGAATAGTTTCATGAGGTGACAGATGGAATTATTCTTACCACTGCACTCATCATAAATTATTTGTAAAAGAAAAATCATTGAAGTCAAGAAGTAAATAAAGTGAATAGCCCTTTGCACTTCAATACACATTCCTCAACTTGAAATATTTGTCTGCATTCTTATCTTTGCACAAACTGTAAAGCTGAACAAGTCAACAGTGAAATGTATCCAGGAAAGTAGTAGGGGAGGTGGGGGTATGGGACCAAAATGGAAAATCTGCGGCCAGTCTGGACACGCCGCTCTCGATTCTTAAAAATAGTTGGAGGAAAAAATATAGGGGAATCCCCCGTGGCAAATGTTTTAGAAATCTGGCGTCAGGTTTGGGAGCAAAAAAGAAAAATGTGTGTCAAGTCAGGGCCTGTCGCTCTAGAGTTAAAAAATAAATCTGTCGTCGCTAAAATGAGGTGATGTCACCACCACGTGACTTTGAAAAATGTGTGAGTCACTACCACGTGACCTTGAAACGTGTTGAGGCATGATAGGAATTTGGCGTAAACAACGTGACCTTAAATAATGTGTGAGTCACCACCACGTGACCTTGAAACTCGGGGCAAACAATGTAACCTTGAAACTCCACTACAGTCAAGCTCTCATGGATTATGAAATAATTGATCGCCCTCCAAAAAAAATGAGATAAAAATATTATATTTTCTATAATAAAATGGAGAGTAATATGTTCAGACCGACCGTCAAAGGATATTCTAAATGGAACAAAGCCACGCTGCGTGATTACGTGCAGCGATATAATATACCGCACAATGAAAATGTTTCTCTTACTCGTAAAGTCTACATCGAGGGGATAAAAAATTATGAAAGTCAATTTAAAAACTTGAGGAAAAAGACACTACATGAGCTCAAACAGATTGTAGACGAACAAAATCTAAAATACGTACCGACGGGTTATAAAGGACGGTTTTTGAAAAAAGATTTAATCTCGGCGATTAAAATATACAGACAACCCGAAGACTTTACAGAGTCAGCTTTTAGAGAAACGAGAAGGTTTAGAAATTACTACAGAAACTGGGAATTAAACCCCAGACTTTATAACCATGATTTAATCAAATTTTTGATTCGCACAAGGAACAAATAGTCAATAAAATCAAGTCTGAATTGAGAGAGCTCAGAGGTTTAAAAGTAGAGCTTGTACTAAAAATAAGGTATCGAAAAATCAAACCGAACGATATCATCGAAACGATCGAAGCTATTCATTATAGCAAGCCGAAAGCCGTTTTAAATCAAAGTCAAATAAAACAGGTTTTGAGAGAAGAGATCGAAGAGCTATTTAAAAAGGATGAAATGTATACGAATCAAGGATCGGGTTGGGTAGTCGATACAATACTCGCGTTATACATCAACATCAACAGATATAATCCAGCGAGAGGCAGTTCTTACATAAACCTACCCGAACATCTTAAAATTAAACAGGCGATGATCAACGTACAAAACAAAGACGACGAGTGTTTGAGATGGTGTTTGAGATCTGCCCTGGGGTTATACACGGACAAAGTAAAAAATCAAATAAGAAATAATCCTAAATATAAAATCAACGAAAGCAGACCGTCGATTTACACCAAAGACGACGGACTCAGTTTTAAAGGCGTTGACTTTCCGACACCGGTCGATCAGATACCCAAGATAGAAAGACAAAATAATTTATCGATAAACGTATACGGTTATGAGGGTGAGATATATCCATTATACGTGTCTAAAAACTATAAACCAGAGTCACGCCCTATCGATCTGCTTTTGATTTCTAAAGGTGACAAGCATCACTATTGTTGGATAAAATATTTTACGAGGTTGATGTACGACGTTACGAAACATAAATGTAAGAAATATTTTTGTCGAAGATGTCTATGTCATTTTACCAATCAAAATAAATTAGACAGACATATCGCCGATTGTAAGGGTATAGATGCACATCCATCAAAGATTGTATTTCCGACGGGTAAACCAAAATACATAGATGGGCAACCAGGCGAAAGAGACGTACCGATATTAGAATTTAAAAACTATAGGCACAAACAAAAAGCACCATTTGTCATTTATGCTGACTTTGAATCCATACTACAAACAACAACACCCACACAGACACTAACATCTAAACCTACTCACTCAGACAAGGAGACAAACACAAAAAAGATTAACGTTCACAAAGCTAGCGGTTATTCGCTAGTTGTCGTGCGATGCGACGGTAAAAATGTGTATCAAGAGACTTATAGAGGCAAAGACGCTTCAACTAGATTTATAACAACGCTGTTACAATTACAAAGCGATATTAATTGCATATTTGAAAAACCCCAACCCATAACATTTAACGAGCGAGCTAAAGACCATCACGATACAACAAACGCGTGTTGGATTTGCGAGAAACCAATTTATCCCAATTACTCGAGCAACTGTCAGTGCCAGAAACCCAGAGAACCCAAGACGATAAAACAAAAGAAAGAACATCAGTACAAAAATAGTAAGGGATTTATCGAGTCTAAATGTCTAGACTGCAAAAAGACCATTAATAAATTTAGAAAGGTCAGAGATCACTGCCACGTCACTGGTAAATATAGGGGTGCCGCACACGCTTATTGTAACCTCAAACTACAAATTAAACCCGGTTGTACACCGATACCGGTCTTTTTTCACAATTTACAAAATTACGACGCGCATTTAATCATGCAGGGAATGACAGAATACGATAGCCAAACAGAAATACAAGTGATCGCTAAAAATTCAGAAAAGTATATTTCGTTTTCGATAGGAAATCTACGATTTTTAGACTCGTTTAGTTTTATGGCATCATCGTTGGATAAATTAGTGAAAGGTTGTCCAAAAGAGTCGTTTCATTTACTCAAAAAGCATTTTAAACATTCTGACTTGCTATTACAAAAAGGAATTTATCCCTACGAATATATGAACTCGTTTGATAAGTTTCAAGAGACCAGCCTACCACCCATCGGCAAGTTTTACAGCAGACTAAAAGACGAACATATATCGCAACAAGACTACGACAGAGCTCAACGCGTATGGAACGAGTTTAATATACAGGATCTAGGAGAATATCACGACTTGTACGTGACTACCGATACGTTATTACTTGCAGGCGTATTTGAAAACTTTAGACGAACGTGTATTACAAACTACGGGCTAGATCCAGCCAATTATTTTACCGCACCCGGATTGTCCTGGGACGCTCTATTGAAACACTCGGAAGCTAAACTCGAACTGTTGCAAGACGTCGACAAACACTTATTTTTTGAAAAAGCAAAACGAGGAGGCATATCTAGCGTGGGTGGAATGAGACATCACAAAGCCAATAATCAATATCTCGATGACTACGATTCAAACAAACCCTCGAGTTATATCGCTTATCTGGATGCCAACAATCTGTACGGTTGGGCTATGAGTCAATATCTACCGTACAGCGATTTTAAATGGACACCCTCGAAACCGTTTACCGAAGAAAGAATATTAACGCTTAAGAAAACGTCCAACACCGGCTACTTTTTTGAAGTAGATTTAGACTATCCGTACGATCTACACACTAAGCATAACGATTATCCCCTAGCACCCGAAAATATCGTTGTACCCCAAGCGTGGATGTCTGATTATCAAAACGAGTTATTGGATACCGAACCTAATAGCGACGTTCAAAAATTAACGTGTACGCTTAATCCAAAACAAAAATACGTGTTGCACTACGTTACGTTGCAGTCATACCTCAATCTCGGTTTGAAACTAAAAAAGGTACATCGCATGTTAAAATTTAAACAAGCGCCTTGGATGAAATCTTACATCGATAAAAACACGCAACTCCGAACAAAAGCAACCTCTGATTTTGAGAAAGACTTTTTTAAACTGATGAATAACAGCGTGTTTGGTAAGACGATGGAAAACGTTAGAAACCGAATAGACGGTTACCTACTGAGAGACAATAACGACAGCGATCAAGCAAAATACAAAAAAATAATTCAAAAACCAAGCTATAAAACAACAACGCCGTTTCCAGAATGTGACCTGTCGTTTGTGGAAACATATAAAACGACAACCGAGTTAAACAAGCCCATTTACTGCGGAGTGAGTATCTTGGATCTCTCAAAGACGCTGATGTACGATTTTTATTACAACCGATTGAAAGACAAATACGGAGATAAAATCAGGTTGATGTATACCGATACGGACAGTCTCTTGATTGTCGTTTACACGGATGACATATACAAAGACATGCGATCTCACGGGCAACACTACGACTTTTCGAATTACAATCTGGATCACGAGTTATACGATCCAACCAATAAGAAAGTGATCGGTAAATTTAAAGACGAGTTTGGAGGTAAGGTCATTCAAGAAGCCGTTTGCGTAAGACCCAAGATGTACTCGATTTTAACCGCTGACATCAACTTGAAAAAGGCCAAGGGGGTAACAAAATCGGTCACCTCTAAGAAATTAAAACACCGACACTATTACGACTGCATCTTTAAAAATAAATCTAAAACAGAAACGATGACTCAAATTCGATCGGAAAAACACATCCTTTACACCGTATCTCAAAATAAACTGTCGTTGAGTCCGTTGGACACAAAGAGGTACATTTTACCGGATGGAATACACACGCTCGCTTATGGTCACCGTAATCTAGATATTAATTAGGCGGTAATTGCGTGTCCTCGGGTACGACTTGAAGCTCTTGTCTCACAAAACTCCTTTTTGGGCCGTCTTGCAGGTAATACAGCGTGGGGCCCGTCGTGACTTTTTTACCGTTAATCATTTTAAATTGACTCGTTCTTTTTTCCACGTTGAAGATGTCTACGCTCCAAATGGGATCTGTGGCTCTTCTCGCAGTACCACCCTCTTGCTCACCCGGGTAATATAAATATCTAACCATAGCGTCTTGCGGTAATTGTTGCTCTTTTGTTTTAACGGGGTTAGCCGGCGATTGCCGGACCTGTTTTAGTTTAACCGCCTCTGACGGCGCTTTAGCTATTAATCTCGTCGTTTCATCGTTTATAGCTTTGATCACGCTGGGTAATCGCTCGACCCATTGCGTGTTTCTACTCTCGGGATTTAACATTTCTTGAGCGTACTGATGACCAAACAGTCTCTCGGCTAGCGTTCGATTAAATCTTTCTACGATACCCTGCGATCGGTGGTTTCCGGGTTCGCCGACGATAATCTCGACGTTTTTTGAGGCCATCCATTTTTTAAAAGCGCCTTTAAATTCGGTACCGGCGTCTACTCTCAACGTTTTAGGGTAACTCAAAGGCGACCTCGCGTAAATCTTGACGATAGCATCTCGCGTGGAATCTGCCGTTTTAGAAACCAAAGGTTCTGCTTCGTGGTATCGACTCGCAACATCGACAACCGTCAAAGCGTATTTATAAGTCTTGCGTTTTACTTTATCCCAGGGTAGGTATAGCACATCCATTTGGTGAAAGTCGTTTGGTGTTTCAAACTCTCGCGATGTACTCGTAGGCCTGGGTACATACGCAGGACCCGGTAGATAAATTTGCCATATCGCTTGTTTTTAAGCCAATCTCTGATTACCTTTTTATCGATTTTTGTTTTATCGTGTAAATGGTCGACGGCACTTTCACCTCTCCAATAACCGCTCGGGCTATAATACAGTTTAGATAATGTTTGCATATTATTTAATATAAAAGACGTTTATAATAATAATATGGCTAGCGTTGCTATGATGTTAGGAGGCGCGATCGTCAACGCCTTAGCTTTTACTGGTTCAAACTTTTTATTTTCAAATCTGAAACAGAGCGACGAGGAGCGTAAGAGACACGATTTAGCGATAGAACAACTCTCAGCCGCCAAAGATAAGTGGCAACGAGAACGAACGAAATATCTAGATTTTCTAAACGAACGTATCAGAAAACAAAATGCTTCAAAAGAAACATTTTCTAACGTAGACCGAGCGTTGCGTTACTACAACGAGGTGAGTGGACAATCTACCGAACTACCCGTAGGACTGCAACGCGAACCCAAACTCGAAGATTTTTACGAGCCTAGCGACCAACAAATAGAAAAAGAACTGGTGTTTATCGCTGGAGGAACGCTATTGGTGGGCTTTTTGGCTTACAGATACCTTTAAATTTAAAACTCGTATAAATAAAATGAATGCGTATGGAAAAAAGCTCAATCCCAGCAGGCTGTTAAAAATACCCAGATCTATCAAGGGTGAGAGAAAAGAGGTGGTCATTACCCACAATCCTAGTAGTATATCGGCGGGGCAAACGCTGAGGGTCAAGTTTCCTCAATTGGGTGTAGACGACGTGATCGTACCCGGCACTTGTAAACTAGCTTTCAATTTAGAACTCGAAGGTGGAAGCGACAACAATAGAACCATTTTTGGTAATTTAGCCAGAAATTTAGTCAGCGAAATCAGCGTCAGGCTTCAAGGTCACGAAATTGTGAGTTATCGTCACGCCGACGTGTATCACAACTTTAAAGACAATTGGATCAACAGCTCGACGACTCGAAACATGGCGTACTCGGGCATAGAAAAAGAAAACGTGTCTAAACTAAGAACGGGGGCACAAGATGCTAACGCGGGCGCCAACAACGGTAAGGATCAAGCTATCGCGGATGCCTATGGTAACAGATATTGTATTCCCCTAGACATTGACATACTGACTTCGCATCACCCTTTTTACCCCAGCGGTTTAAAACAACCTCTGACGTACGAGATAAAGTTTAACGATCACGATAAAGTAGTTAACAGTTCAGATACGGCGGCGATGTATTCTATCTCAGACTTGTCTCTCGAATACGAAGTGGTGACCACTTCGTATCTATCACCATCAGGAATAAACTAGCTATCACCATCAGGAATAAACACAAGGGGTTAATGCAATATCTGTTTGATAAAATCCACTCGCTAGAAGTTAGATCCGTCAACAAATCGGACACGCTTTGGAACGTCAGCGTCAATCAACCCATCAGGAGTCTCAAGGGTATTTTGTTTTTGTTTAAAGATCCCGCGGTCAAAAATCCGCAGCGATTTTACAATCCAAAAATAACCAAAACATCGGTGACCGTAGAAGGTAAACCCAATCAACTCTACAGTCAAGGCATGTTTCAGTATCAACACTGGAATGAAATCAACAAGTTCTTTGGAGACAGCGATACCGAAAGCGGGCGTGGAGTAGCTAAAGACTTAAATTTGACGGGTTTTGACCTCGGAGACTACCTAAAAGACAAGTACGGTCTGTGGCTCGATTTTAGAAGTAACGACGACAATTCCGCTCACGGATCCGGTAGGAAACTCGGAGACGGAGGAGGCATCAACATTCAATTTAACAGAGAAGCCGAAGGTCAAGGTGACCTCACGATGTACGTATTTTTAGTCATGGATGCTCAATTGAACTTGGAAGACGGGAATTTTAAATCTCTGTTAAGTTAAAATGACACAACCGCATTGCGCTTTAATCGTCGGCAAAACAAATTCGGGCAAAACCAAATGGATTTTGGATCTGTTAGAGTCAGACTATAAAAATACATTTGAAGCGATAGTCATCATTTGCCCTACCATATTTAAAAACAAAACGTACATTGAAAGAAAGTGGATTCAAGCAGATCCCGAGGTATACCTCTGCGATCCGGAATTGTACAAGATGACGCTCAACGAAGCGATCGATTTTTACAGTAAAATATTCGAAGGTGTTGCCACGCTGTTTATCGTGGACGATTGCTCTTCGGATCAAGAGATTAAATATCGTAAAAAGACGTGCGCTTTAAGCAAAATGGCGTTTAGCGGAAGACACGTAAATCACAGCTGTTGGTTACTGACCCAAAAGTACAACAGCGTTTTAAAAGATTATAGAGAAAACACGGCTTGGTTGGCATTATTTTACTGCAAAGATAAAACATCGTTTGATCAAGCGTTAGACGAAAACGACGTCGTACCCATTGAACAACGAGATTATATAAAACGACGTTTGAGAGATGTGAAATATAGTAAATTGGTCGTATACACCGAACCTCCAGTTAGTTACAAGCTACTTGAGTAGCTAGTTGAGTAACAATTAATAGCTAGGTGAGTAACAATTAATAGCTAGGTGAGTAACAATTAATAGCTAGGTGAGTAACAATTAATAGCTAGGTGAGTAACAATTAATAGCTAGTTGAGTAGCAACCTATTCAACAAACTACAATTTGTTAATCAACAAACGTCAACAAAATACATTTTGTTGTTAGTAAATGATAGCAATATTCGAGTATATGCAGTTTTTGGCTATTATCATCATATCACTTAATCTATCGTTTTACACGTACGAATACCTTTGCTTTTGTAACAAAGTTGCAACAGCTACAACAAAATTAAATTCGTTTCTAATTAAATGGAGGACTTAAAACTTACTTTAACGAACGAACAAGATCACAACGCAGAACATAAAGATCGTTTGTGCGGTGTCATAGCAGCCGGAAACTCTAGAAAGTACTTGGGAAAGGAATACACCGTTAAACATATCGAAGCTATTGACAGTAAAGAACTCGAAAAGCTGTATCATCTGTACGAAACTAAATTTGGAAATGAAATTGTTAAAACCGTTGGTAAATACACTTTAAGTATATTTTCGAGAGTGTTAGCTGTTGTTACACCCGTACAAGTTTTAGGATATAACGTCACTATAGATTCTGAAGAAGAACTCACCAACGACTTGAGTTCTGATCCTATTATAAGCGCGAGTATGGCTGGTATGTTGAGCGACGTTTGTTACAAGTACGGAACTTTAATATCACCCCTAGTTGCTACGATTATCACAACAAAACATTTGAAATTTAATAAACCTAATATAATAAATGGAAGATCAGAAAGCAGCGACAGCAACGCCTGCAGCTCCACCAGCAGAGACAGAGACGCCCCCACCGATAAAAACAACGTCGTCACCGACGGTAACGAGAGTGACCAAGACTAAAAATCCTAAACGAATACAGCAGGGTAAAGCTTTAGCCGAGCACAATAGACAGATGAAATTAAAATTAGCAAAAATGAACGTAACATCGGACGAAGCTACGAGCTCACCAGACTACAACTCTTGGGCGATGTGGGGGGCTATAGCGTCTATAATAGGGGTGGGGCTGCTGGTACTAAAAAGTAAGGCAACTGCGCCGGTAATACAGCCAGTGCCGGTAGTCACGCAACCCACTACACCCAGCGCCCCCAAAACGCTAGACATGGAATAAACCAGCAATTTAAAAATTGTTATATTAAAAACGATGAGTAACTTTGACACCAACGGAATAGCAAATACGATTTATCACGGAGCCGTCATATCGGGTCTTTCGATGGGATACGCCATGGTAGGAGCTAAACTACTCAAAATGAAAGCGCCGGATTTAAACAAACTAAGCGTAGAAGATGCGGCTAAATTGACAGGCATTATAAGTGGAGCTCTGGCCACGCAAAATTGGTTGGTGACCCAGGGTATACTACCGGGCAGTATAATGAAAACGGCATAATTTAAATAGGTTTATTAAATAAATGGCTGAGGGAGGATTTGACTTTGACCCCGTTGATGATTACGATTACGATGACGATGATGATGTAGCAGAGACCAATTTGGACGACAACTTTGATACTCCTGTACCACCCATCCTCACTACCGACATAGATGACGTTTTAGATCAAGGAAGAAGCATGCTCACTAATGGGCGCGTTGATGAGTTTTACGATACTTATAACATATACAATAAACCAATATCTCCGAGATACGAAAACTTTATTCTCAACACAGAAGGTTTATTTTATGACACTGGTAAAGGCTTACTAAGGTTAACGGATCAAAGAAAACCAGACAAATTCTTGACTCTGAGGACTATAGAGTTAAATGTAAGAAAGATGGGTTTAAACGGTAGAGATTTTATTAGAAACAAATTAGGTTTTACGCATTACGAACGTAAGACACTCAGTGACGATCAAAGCCAACACCTGCAATCGATACAACCCGAGAGTATCCCCATGACAGAACTACCCAGAGTCACCGATGAGGTAATCGAGATTATAGACGATTTAGAACAAGACACCGGCGCTCAAACAGAAGGATTGAATTACAGAGAACTCCAGGGTTTAGACAAAACTCTTCAGACGTTAAGAGGTAACCTAGAACTTAATTTAGCGCGTCTCACAGAACTGGACCGAGAGATTGCGGCCACGAGACAAGAACTCGACGAATCTCACAGCGAAGAGGGTCGACGAGAGTTAAACGATAAATTGAGCGACTTGAACGTTGAAAGATCTGCCAGATTAGAAGCCGCAAAAGCCAACGAACGAGGGCTCAAAAGTCAGATCGCTAGAATCAAAGAAACGATTAATAAAATATTAGGCGACGACACGACTCTGGCGGAAAAGATCAGAACTCTGTTTAGAGAACAAGGTGTGACCGTAGTGAGTATTTTAGCCGCTTTGAGTTTAGCCATCAGCACGATAGTGAGTAGCATCGTCGCTAGCGTGAGAGGTGCAGGTGCCCCACCCGCGCCATCGCCAACACCTGCACCAACACCAACACCAACACCAAAAGGTGGTATCAAAGAGTGGATTTCAAAACAACTCGCTAATTTTGCATCTGCTCTTCAAAAACTGGGAGTGAGCGCGTTGGGTGCTCTGCCGGGTATCATAGGCAGCGTACTCAGTTGGATATTTAACGCGCTGAGTAAGTCCGTATCGTGGTTGGCCGAACACGTGTGGGCTTTGTTTTTGGGTGTGGGAGCCCTGGTGTTTGCGTATCTGCAAAAACGATGGTAGTAATAGTTGCAATCAAGTTTAAACAAAAAATAAAGCCTTACCAGCGCAAAGTTGGTAAGGCTTATTTTTTTTTTGTGATTAGAGTGTGACTTATCGCGTTGCCTCGTAAGCTAAAATACCCATACCAACGATAGCCAACGTTCCTACCGTCAACGATAATTTTTCGTCTTGGTGAGTTTGTAGTTTAGTGGGCTCTTGGGTTAAAACTGTAGGTGAGGGTGCTGGCGATGGTGAGGGTGTTGGCGCTGGTGTTGGTGGGGGTGTAGGTGCAGGTGTTGGTGATACAACATCGTTCGTCATAGGCTCTGGGGGTGTTGGTGGCGCGACGTCATCGGTGTCATCAAAAGAGTCGTCCGGTTGAGGTTGTGAGTTTAAATCTGGCACCAAACCAGTGTTCATACTCTGGGTAGCGATTTGAAGATTGTTGTTGTAGCCGTCGTGCGTTCCAACCCTCAAGTTCATATCCGATGGAATTAAATACAACCCCGGTTTTACGACAAAATTTAAAGGCGTTCTGGCATACTGCAAAGAGTCTTGAAATTGATTGATACTCGTTTCCATGTCGTCTACTGCATTGATGATATCTTCAACGATGACGTTAAATTGTCTCTGAGCGTCTAATCCGGTGCCCGGTGATAATACGCTCGTTTTTGTTTGAGCCTGCGCACCGAGTAAAGCGTACACGTAAGATCTGATTGATTCGTTGATCTTTATGATTCCCACGGGGGTAAACGAACTCTTGGCGGGTATAAAATCTAACCACGCCTTTTGTACCGATTCGTTTTGTTCGATGTAAATAACCGTCCAAGGAACGTAACTGCTTCCACTCTTTTTAGGACTGTCTAGACCGTGGTAGCCGCCGTAAAGAACGTTGGGTTTGTTGGGTAGTGCTTTATCGTATTCACCAACCGCCACAAACTTGCCTTTATTAAAGATATATGAGGTACCTAAACCGTTAGAGTTTGTGTCTCTCGTCTGTTTAAAAGACTTGTTTTGATCTATGCCAAACAACAAGCAGGTATCGGTAAATGCTCTGTGATTATAACTGTTGTCTAGAGCGTTAAATGCGTCATCTCCCGGTAAAGGAGCGGCAATGTCGTACAGGATCTTTCTAACCGTAAAATATAAATGAAAGTTAAAGATGGCCCAAACGTAACGGTTGCTCGCGTTGAAAAGATCGAATCCAATACCGCAACCCGTAGTAGCGCAGTAGATCGCAAAATTTAACTGATTTTGATAAAACGACATGGGGTGTGATTTCCAACGATCTACATCCTCGTCCGTCTCAACGTGAGGTAATTTATAGTCCGAGGTTAAGTCGGGAAACATGGTTAAAAACCCGTTGGTATTATTAACTATGACCTCCAGTTCACTGGGTTTAGTGCTGTTTAAAAACTTTGCTTGGGGTGCAGCTTGATGTTTTAGCTCGTTTTCCTTGGCTACATTTTGATTTACTTGTCTCGTTACCTGATCGGCTATCGATTGTATCTGCTTTTTTAACGACTTAAAATCACTCATTATTTTAGTTTCAGTTTTAATATAAAAAGACTTTAAAATAAATGCATTCGTTTCACTTGTTTCAAAATGAGCAGACGTTTAAATTAGAAGACGTCGTAGATAATTTAAACGGTCAAAAATCTATACGCGTAAAAAGGGTGTTGTTTAACGCCGGATATTTTAATATTTCCAGCACCACGGAGATTGATTGGTATACGCAAATAGAGGGGAGACCAGCTGAAAGACCTGATGATGGTAGAGGACACGAAGTGCCAGGCATAGTTATGGAAGTAAGAACAGATAGAGATTTTATTGAATCGTTGGTACCTGGGGTACCCTACGACTTTTTAATTAACGACGAAAATACTTTTAATAGAGTTATAAACGATCTTATAGAAGCGTACGAAGAAGATAGACTAGACTCTGCTTTAGAATCGATCAAAAAAGAAATAGAACAAATAACTGAAATGATAAGAACTTTAACCATTAGACAAGAGAGAGAAAGAACACTACCCCCCACACAACAAGGTACCATTTACTTTTTAATATCAACTTTACATGAAAGAAGAGGCTTTATCAATGAAGGTAAAAAGATAGCGCTAGAATATATCCAAGGTATAATAAGCGAACCTAGGGTTAGACTGATTAGACAAGCGGGTGTGACAATACGGGGGAGTCTTATCGTGTCTGGTGATGATTTAGATTTTATTTCTCCGAGTCATTTAGTGCCGTTACCAGCCGGAGTCACCGGTTCAGTCACCATCCCACCGGGGTGGTACGACGTTGATTGGTTCGATTTCATTTTAAATTCTATACCCGGGGTAAGTTTTAGAATATTTAGAGAATCTAAAAATGTGACGTTGGTGGTAACCGACGTCAATCTCAAATTGCGCTTAAACAGAGAAGTCTCTCGATTACTTAATTTACCCAAAGGAAGGCTGATACCCAAAGTGGTGTATACGGGGTCTTACGACGTTAATCCGTTTAAATTTCTGTTTATTCGCTGCCCGCAATTAAGTATGAGTGAAAACTTTTTTAATGGTCGTCCTTCTGACATCTTAAAAATCGTACCCGTGGCTACGCGAGAACCCCAGCCTGATAGAGTCGAAGATTTCAAAAAACTTAAAAACGGTATGATCGACAAACTGACATTTTCAATCACAGGTGAAAGGGGAAAGATCATCAACAACAAGGGTGTGAGTATAATGATAGAGTTGGAGATCTTTTAATTTTAAAATGTTTTTATATTAAAAACATGAGTGTAGATGGTAAGGCGTTATACCCCGATATTTCTGGAGATGTACTCCGATTAAATAGTAACGAAGAAACAAAAGTGTTCAGACTTAAAAAGATTGAAGAGATTCGATCTTTAATCTTGAAAGAGAGAGACCACCGAGAGCGCACTTATAAAAAAATAAAGAGAATGATCGACACTATTAACTACATAGAGCGAGGAGTCGAAGGATTGGGGTTTATAGCAGGGGCTGTCGGTATTCCCGCTCTCTTGGGTGTTATATCAGCCCCCGTTGGATTGGTGTTAGAAGGGACGTTTATGGGCGCTTTTGGTGTAGATATTCTGCTTAGAATCGCGTCTAAGCGATTATCCACCAAGCTGAAAAAGCACGACCAGATTAAAATATTAGCAGACTCCAAACTTAACACGATTGAAGAATACGTGTCTCAAGCCATCAACGACGGTGATATATCGCACGAAGAGTTCTTACTGATTACGAGAGAACTCGCAAAATTTAATGAGCTTAAGCAAAAAATTAGAACAAAGACCAACACAAAGCTTCAAAAAATTAAAAACGATACAGACTTTGAAAAAGAAGTTAAAAAACGGGTAGACGAACGGCTGGCAAAAGAAAAAAAATCTCTTATCGAAAAACTTACAAGTTCAAATTCTCGGTAAATAAACATTATGAAAGCGATCCGCCGAGTTATACCTCTATTTCACCTCTTAGGGCTACACCCTCGGCCCCGCCTTTATTGTAGTGGTCATCGTATCTTTTTAGTGCCTTATTAAATTGATTTTGAGTTACTTTAAATACATCTCTAACTCGTTCTTTGTTCCATCCAACGACGTGATGGTAACACGCCGCTATTAACGACCGTTTCACGCATCCGTTTCCCCTCAATGTTTTGTAATTAACGAGCTCGTTATATTTATTGATTGTTTCTTGGACATCTTCTGAGTCTTGCTCTGGACAAACAGAAAAAATAAGTTTCTCCACAGTTTTTCTTTTGTTTCCTTTTAAAGTTGACCAATTGATACGATCTTCTTGCGCATTTTCTGCCGAAAAATCAAAATAACGTGAAACTATTTCACCGCACGTTTCACAAACTAAAAAACCATTCTCGATGATTATATGGTGATCGCACTGATCTGTTTTATTAGATAGCTCGAGGTTTTCACTCTGAAAAAAAGTCATGGATATATCTAATAAAAACCGATATTATTTTTTAATAATTTTTTAAGTACTCGTCGGTCTAAACATATTACTCTCCATTTTTAAATAAAAACAGCTTCTCTACCTTTTCACAGATAGAGAAGCTAATTTTTTTTGCCCGAGTTTCAAGGTCACGTGGTGGTGACTCACACATTATTTAAGGTCACGTTGTTTACGCCAAATTCCTATCATGCCTCAACACGTTTCAAGGTCACGTGGTAGTGACTCACACATTTTTCAAAGTCACGTGGTGGTGACATCACCTCATTTTAGCGACGACAGATTTATTTTTTAACTCTAGAGCGACAGGCCCTGACTTGACACACATTTTTCTTTTTTGCTCCCAAACCTGACGCCAGATTTCTAAAACATTTGCCACGGGGGATTCCCCTATATTTTTTCCTCCAACTATTTTTAAGAATCGAGAGAGGCGTGTCCAGACTGGCCGCAGATTTTCCATTTTGGTCCCATACCCCCACCTCCCCTACTACTAGGAATAACCATGCATAGGGTTTGCTTACAGCCAGGGTTTATTGCTCACCTGTTGTCTGGTCCTGGTTGCCTGGTCTCCTCAAGGCCAGTGCTTGGTCCTGAGTCTCTGCACAGTCTCCATCAGCATCCTGCCCCTGTCTCTCAGCATCTTGTGTTGGAATCATGTCGTCTTGTTCAGCCATTTTCGATGAAATCTGATGGGAAAATTATTGAACCATGAGAAATCATTAGGAAGGTACTAAAGCTTTAAGCTGTTAAGAGTATTCCGGTTTTATGGTGTAAATTATTGAAAGTCAACGGTTAAATACATCATTGTTTGTTTGACATTTTTACAATGTCAAATTCAACCATTGTACAGTAAAACTGCATTGATTCTCACGGCATCAACTTGGAATACTGAAATCATTGGTTTTGTCGTAATTTTGGCGAAAATCTTGACAACAAGTATAAGGGGAGAGCTGGTTTCTGAGTTCATGTTGTTAGAGCAGTACTGTTATAAAAGTGAATACAGAATAGGTAGAACTGCACAGACCAAAATTTGGGACTCTCATAATCAATAAAGCAAGACAGAGCCTAGACTGGTAAATGTGGCATTGTTATTCACGCCTCGTTCATGGGTCTAGATAGAGACCAGCGTCAAGCTATCATCACATTGGGCACAGCATTCAATCGTCAAGTGAGTCACCACTCAACAACAGATTCAGCACAGCAGATTCAGCACAGCATTTGCCACTATGGTGTTTCATAACAGACATCGAAAAAAAATATTATTAATCGAGAGGAATACTGTAAAAGTAGTGTTGGAAATTCTCTTTCTTTTTGTTGAGTAGGGCAGAGCACGATTGGCTGTACAATAACAGACTTAGTTTGGAGAAGTTGAAATAAACAGAGAGCTGACTTGTAAAAACAATGGACTTGGTTTCTGTTGCAGGACGGGGTAATGTCAGGGAAATGCCTTTAATTTTTAAACTGATTGCGATGCCACCATGAACTTTTGTAAAACTAAAGGAGACAATCTGTTATAGTTCATGTCTAAATCTCATCAAGCTTCTACAGGTATGTGTAGTTTTTCCATTTCGAGTCAAGGAAGTCCAGCATCACATTTCAAATGTATGTCGATCAGAAATAGCGCCCGTCAGTAGGCCGTGTGAAACACAAGCGGGGAACCTTGCTGACAACAACCTGGATGGGGTATGTCGGAGAGAATGCCTCTCATTTTTATACTGATTGTGATGCCAGCCTGACCCTTTGTAGAAATAAAGGAGAGAATCTGTTAAAAATCGTGTGTAAATCTCTTCAAATTTGCATGTGTACTTTTTCCACCACAAGTGGAAATAGTCCAGCACCACGTTCAAAATGTACGTCGATCAGAAACATTATTACGCCCCAGCGCTCATGTGAAACACAATGCGGGAGAGCTTGCTTGCATACAAGCTGGACAGGGTATGCTGGAGAAAATGCCTCTCACTTTTAAAGTGATTGCGATGGCACACTACTGCAGGTAAAACTAAAGGAGAGAATCTGTTCAAGTTCATGTGTAAATCTATTATTAAGTTTCTATTTGTAGGTTTTCTACAACAAGTTTGAGGAAGTCCAGCACCACATTCAAAATGTACATCGATCGTAAACAGTCTTATGCCTCAGCATCCACGTGAAATGTGGGAGACCTTGCATGCAAATTGACCGATCATTTATGATGCCACCCTGATTCTTTGGCATCCACTAGTCGAGGAGTGGCTATGCAATTAAAATGAGAGGCATTAATCTCCCCGGCATACCACATCCGGCTTGTATTGCAAGCAAGCTCTCCAGCATGTGTGTTTCACATGGGCGCTGACATGGCCGAGGCATAAGGCTGTTTCCGATTGACATACTCAGGGGTGTGAGTGACCACTGAAAAAAATAGCTGAAAACAGCTGAAAAAGGTGCAAAAAAGCTGAACTTTATAAATCTTCTAAACTTTTGTACACAGCAAGCGAGGGCAAAAAGCTGAAATCCAGAACAAAAACAGCTGAAATCAGCTTTAAAGCTGAGATTTCACACCCCTGCATACTTTTGAATTTGGTGCTGGACTTCCTCCACGTGTTATGGACAAACTACACATGGAAACTTGATGAGATTTAAACACATGAACTTTCTTTAGTTTTATAAATTTTAAGGGTGGCATCCAATTGCTTTTAAAATGAAAGGAATTCTCCCCAGAGCGGCATACCCTCATCCAGCTTGTATTTGCAAGAAAGCTCTTGTGTGTTTCACGCGGGTGCTGAGGCATCATACAACTTTTTCCGATCGACGTACATTTTTATTGTGGTGCTGAACTAATCCTTGACCTGTTGTGGAAAAACTATACCGATGAAAATTTGATGAGATTTACACATGATCTTTAACTGATAGTATGCTTTAGTTTTACACAAGTCCTGGGTGGCATCGCAATCAGTTTAAAAATGAGAAGCAATTATCCTGGCTTATAATATTAGTAATAACCGCGTCCCACTTGGTGAAGCATTACTGTAGTTTATCGTTTAGCCTTCACACAAAGACCAAGTCCTTTAATTCTTTTTACAAGTCAGCTTAACCCTAACTCCCTAGCATCTTTTACTAGGAACTGGACCAATTCCATCAAAATCCATCAATCAATGTGCGTCTAATACAAAACTGAACATAATGGAATCCACCACTGACGCACTGGTTGACATTCATGGACTTGCTACACATGGCTTTTATCACAATAGCAGTACAGGAAGCTGAGGCAAAATCAATCGGATACCCCAAGCACTGCCTCACGTTCATCATACTCCATCAATATTTAGTCATGCTAGGCCTTCTGGCATGTCTGGACCCCAAAATCCACCTAAATGGGGAGATGGATTTTGATGGAGTTGGGGTGGTTTGGCTAAATTCCCTGTTTATTCAACATCTTCAAATTAGTTATCATACAGCCAATCATGCTCTGCTGTACTAAAAAAAGAACAGAATTTCTAACACTACTATTCTAAATTACAATACTTCTCTCAATTAACATTTGCTTTTATTTGATGTCCGTTATGGAGCACCATAGTGGTGAATGCTGTGCATGAATCTGGGGGAAGAATGTAGTATTCGGACGCCATGCGCGCCACATCAGCAGTCGTGTACATAGCCCCATAAATTTGGCCAATTTACTGAACTACCTCCGTAAAAGGCCACACTTCCACCATGTACAAAAACATGTCAAACTCTGTCAAATTTTGATTTTCACATTTAGGCTTAGTTTGTAGGATTTTTTTGCTTTAGAAGCATACTCACCCTCTTTATAGGCTAATCAGAAGTGCTGCCTTTTTCAGATGTCTAATTTTCGTAAAATTTCATGTTGAAATTTTGATACGCAAACGTGTGCAAACGAATCTGGACATTTCACTAAAACTAGATGGAGAGAAGCCTTCTAATTCTAGAAGTACCCAGCAAACAGGACGCTCAGGGAAGGGCTGATGAATTTACGCTCTGATTGGAAAGATTTTGCATGACCTGTGACCTGCAAGTCATCACGACCACAACTCAGCAAGGTTTTAAACAGCCATTAAGTAAAGACTGAGCAATGATTCATTGCTTTTTAAAATATTCACGACATTCATAAGGCCGAGGGAATAAAAGTCTAAGAATACCGTCCTGCTGTTTTTGAAAAACAATGAGAACTATTTTTATTATTCATTATATTCATTATTCTGAAGCACTAACCAGAATTTAAGAAAGTGTTTGGAAAAACGGCCACAGGCAGTCGTTGGTATCATGCAGCGCTAGTGTTATCATGCTACCGCGCGCTATACATTGTATGCACGTATTGATGTACCGCGTGTTCACCATTCTCTGTACGCGTGGGCAGATTGAGTTTCGTGCCAATGTGGTACACAGAATACGACTATTCTGGGAAAGATTCCCACATCTGGCCATCAGTAATTTTTCCCTTAAATGACCTATCAGCCATCATAAAGTGATAATGTCCTAAAAAGTCAAAATTAGCAGGGATAAATTTTGAATGTTTACTGAGAAAACACTTACCCCTTTCAGACCAGTCCCATAGGGTTTGTGCGCAGGGTGACAAGTGATGGCCAGATATGGGAATCTTTCCCTATCCTGCGTTAGGAAAATTGTGTAGAGCGGATTCTGATAAAGTTAGATTTAGAAGTAAACTGTTGACATGAGGCAGACTAATATTCTGGGTAAATAATGATTTTTTTTGGTAAATAAAGAAAATTTCCGCGGCACCTTTCAGCACATGCAGGTGGTAGACGGTATTCTATGACTTTCATTCCCTCGGCCAAAATGGGTTGGTTTTTTTTTTCGTTTGAATAGCTTAAGTGTAATACAGTAATATAATGTATAGGAAAATCTGTAAAACTTATCTGTTTTGTCAATTTTCAATTCCCATCACTTGCTCAGGCTCAGTTTCAAATTCACTAAGGGTCAAATTGCATATTATGCGATGCTCAAAATTTGTCCACATGGTCCGCAATGAAAACAAAATCACATCCGGTACTCGGTAGGCTATGGAATCATGGGCATCGCGAGGGGGCAGGGGGCAAGGGGGCACTTCCCGGAAAAGCCAAAAAAAAAAAAAAAGAAGAAAAAGAAAAAAGAAAAGAAAAAGAGGCGCGAAGACAAAGTGGTGTAAATTTCATGAGTTGGGGGGGGGGGGAATGTCCCTGCCCCCCTCTAAATCTGATAAATCGAGAATGTTTTGAGAAATACAAGCCTTTTTTTGCCAAAATTTTTTTTGTCCCCTCTAGAAAAAAATCCTGGCGACGCCCATGTATGGAATGTGTGCATTTCTAAGAGAAAGTTTTCGGATAGCATTTGTGCGCATTGGCCGCCATCTGCCAACTGCTGTCTTAAACAGCTGCAGAATGCCATCCCAACTTTCTTCACAAGATTCTGTAAAGCTCGAGCTCATCAACCCTTCCCAGCGCCAGCCGTTTGCAGGGCGGTGGAAAGGCGCCTACAGTAGTATACGATTACGAGCGCACTCTTGCCTTGACTTCGGAAGTTGGGGTTGGTCATTTTTTTGGCAAAAAAAAACTCTGAAAAAAATCAATGATTGTATCTTTAAAATGAATCAAAATTGTCACAATGCTATATCCAACCATAATCATCACGTGAAATATATAATTAATGGTAAAATGTGGTAAAAGAACAAACTTTCCAACCTTTAGCGGGCCGAGAATCTTGTTGATCACTTGTGATGATGAGCCGTCAGATTTATTTCCTGGTGTTGGTCATTGACCTCCGTGCAATAGAGGGCGGTATTCAAAAAAGTTTTCAATAACACGGACTGGGCGGGGTCAAAACAGGAGGGCTTTGGGGTCCTCTGTATTGTAGTGTGATTTGTCTCCCTCACATTATAATGTTAGCGGATCAAAACAAGCGTCAGAAGTCCAACGTTTCACATCCCTTTACAAATATTTGCTTGCAAAATGAAAGGAAAATGTCTTCATGTTAATAATTTGTATACCTCTCATTAATTTTGGCTCCTGTTCCTAAAAGAATTGATATACATCCATGAAGTGGAAGGGTCAGGGGTTAGGTCGTTAAAATAATTCTGCACATTCAGCAGTATGCAGCAACAATATAAGCAACTTTTAATCTACCTTTTTCTTCAACCTAATAATTCCCCTTCTAACTTGTCGCTACCATTGTAAATTTCACCCCAGCCATAATTAGAACTTGACACACACAAAAACACACAGCTGTTATTAAACAGGCAATCAGTTGCAAAATTGTCTTTATTTAACTACATTGGCATACAACAATCCCATACTTTTAAATGTGACTTATCAGATGTAAACGTAGTTTAAATATCAAAACGCATGATGCACACAACAACCTGTATTTTGACAGACATCAATTCCATATCAGGAATGACCATGAAACTTGACTTTCACTGGAAACTTATCTATAAAATACAAGGTGATCATTGTGAAGAAAGAAATTTCAGTACTGTCTTTTGAGATCAAGCAAAGTGACAAATATTTCGTGAGTATTGTAGAAAGGAAATAACAAACAATCTTTAGTAAAAAACAACAACACTATAATACTGTCAAACATCAGAATCATTTGAGGTATTTTCAAACCTTTATGAATATTCAATGGGTGACAACTAAAACAAAACAGCAATGCAATTCTCATTTTGAAAGATTGGATCAAATCCACGTTGGCTGTTTCAATCACAGAAAACTTACATGAGACAAATTTCATATAATTGTTGTGTCCTAACTTGGTGTAGCCTTTGCTCAATCAGAGATTTACACTGACAGCAACAAATGACTGAGCAAAGAATTCTATTGATTTGCTTAAAAACCTGGTGTATCATTATCTCATGCCTTGCTTAATTGTGTGTGACACAAGACAAAGAGAAAACCCCACACTAGACTATGTCAGCCTGCTATGTCAGCATTACGCTAATGATGCGGGCATTCAGTGCATAATAAAGGCAACATTCATCTGGAAATAACAAACATCTGACCCATTGTAAACACTATACAATGTACATCATGCAATATGTGATTCCTGATATTAAAAAGATAACAAATCTGAGTTGTACTGGATCCAATGATGGCAAGTTGCATGATTCTTATGACTTGGTGCAAAAGCAAGGCAAGTTGGCTGTTATAAAAAGTACATCAGGCTACATATATTAATATAAAAAGAAGTTATAAAAATAGAACAATCTGGCTCACTTTAACCAATCTTCAGAAGAGCAATAATAAATATTCACATAGTTTTGTTTGCATCTGAGACAGACCCTACTAGGATTGAAAAGTCAAGCCATCTCACTTTATTTCTTTTATTTATTTGTTCCATTTCTTTATACCCAGGGTAAATTACCTCTGCATATTTACAAACAATTTATCATGTTATGTACAATGATTACAGTTAATGAGAATGGCTGGTTGTATTTCTACATGTACATGTAAGTTATCCCCAATCATCAGACCATAGAGTAATGACCACACTACATGTAATTACAACTCTTACATCTGTCACAGTCAAGTTACTGGAATACAGAGATAAGGATCCTCATTATTCATTGACTACAGATAGTTCTTGCAAATATCTCCCTCTCTGAAAAATATCCTGGGTAACTAGCATTTGAACAAATTTCAACATTGTCAGTAGTGCCCCTTGGTACACTGTGCAAGGTGCAGTTAAACTATCCAATACAGAAATCATTTGCTTGGGCAGATCTTTAGACGTGTTTTCACAGAATTTGACAATGAGACTCACAAAATGTCACCACTAACCAGCACTTCGTGCTGGATATTTCCCCATCAATGTGGGAAGGTCCAAATTTGACTGTAATGATTAATCTGAGCAGACAGTTCAAGTCAGTTGATGCAGCTAAGGGTTCAAACCTGACAAGGCCAAGGGACTTTCTGTATGGGCCGGGGAGACATTAAGGAGACAAAGGAATGTTGACTTTCAGTTGATGAGGGTGATTGAATTGGCTTGGAGTCAGTACAAGATCTTCAAATGCATGAGAGGTAGTACAGGAAAGAAACACAGCAGCAGAAACAGAGAGACACATGAGGAGCTGATAGGCAGAATGTGGTCAGACAGAGGGTGGTAGATGACTGGAGCTCACTCCCCCAGGGAAGCAGAAACCAGCAGAGATAGACAGAGGCACGTTCAAGGAAAGATCACCTCACAGCTGATAGGCAGAATATGTTCAACCAGAGGGCGGTAGATGACTGGCACTCACTCCCCCAGGGAAACACAAACCAGCCGAGATAGACAGAGGCATGTTCAGGGAAAGATCCACTCACAGCTGATAGGCAGAATGCAGACAGAGGGTGGTACATAGATGACTGGGACTCACTCCTCCTGGGAAACACACTCCCAGCAGAAACATACACTAGTGTCTATGCTTCACATCATTTACTGTCAATGTGCTGTGATGTGCAGCTTTCAATAGAAAGATCCTTGGGAATTTCATACTGGTTCCAAGGAAGGAGCCACACAGAGGAATTCTCTCTGTGCACTCAAATCAATTTTGCTTCTAGGTTTTAGATCAACCCTCGATCCATGCACCATAATGCACCATAATGCTGCTGTGCCACCCAGGTCATTAATAGAAAGACCCAATTCACCCAACTTGGGTAGATCCATGAGTGACTCAGCAGCTTGTTTGATGTCCTGCCCAGTAAATGAGCAGAAACCCAAGTCCAGCTTTGTGAGGGACTTTAACTGCTTCAAATGCATGTGTGGCAGGGCCAAATTTAACTTGTATTTTGTCCAATGTATTTTGTACGCTTGAGTATAGGAGTAGCCCCCTGAGAAGATCCAGTGTTTTTATTAGATGTCCCCCACCTTTTCATAGTACTGTTTCCCCCTGATTATCTTTCCCCAGTAAAAGTCCACATTGTATGTAAATTGTTCCCATTCCAATTGTGACAGGATTTGTTTATGTTTTTACTATCTGGCTATTTCTTTTATGTTTAAAGCTGTTTCTTAATTGTGTAATTTCTTATTCTTTTAACTTGCTTCATAGAGCACTGAAATAGCTGTTTCCTCTTTAAGTGTGGATCATGAATAATTCATTAGGTAGACCACAAAGCACTTCCGGTGGTACCCACTTCTGAGACATGTGGCTTATCTAGCCATTCCTTCAGTTGATGCAAGGCAGTCCACACGCAGTCATTCATTCACTCTTGTTCGCCAAAGTTCTGAGGCTAGAAGAATCCTTGTTGTTGAAGATTTGTGGTAAGTTTACACTTGTATATTGTATATTGTTTCTTATATAAGTCAGTTCACTGATTTGAGTTTGATACTTAAGGAAGTTAAGGGTTCAGATATTTTGCTAAGAGGATCTCTTTGAAAGTTTCCAGTCATGCTTACAAAGTTTCCATTCCTTGGAAGTAATTTGCTTGGTTTCATTAAATTCATTGATTTTCTAGTTTACTGCATTGATTTTTAGTTTGTTATACATGTACTTACTTGGAGTCTTTTCAGAGAGAAAGTGCATTTATTGGATTCTGAAAAGTTTGAGATGTATTTATGGTTATTGGTTTTGATTTACTTTACTGTTTGGCCCCTGAATTCAAGTTGAGATTTTGTGTAACTATTTTGACATTTGAATCTTGAAACAGCATTTATAGTGAATTTACTTTGCCAGAATCAGTGATCAGGTCCATATTTCAATACCAACCCTTTTTTTGTGTGGTGTAAATTCGGAGTAAATAAATTATGTCCAACCTCTAGAAAAGAATCTTTGCTGTCACAAAAGCGTCGTAGACAGGATTCGAACCTGTGCGGAAGAGCTGCAAGAACAGCTGAAGACCCTCACGGCCAAACTGGATGAGATGGAATCCAAGGGGACGAAGTCAACAAAGTTAGTCGTTGTCCCAAGGGACAGGGCAACGAAACTTTCGGGACGACCCAGCTCTGACCAGGGCCCCGAGGTAATCGAGTGGGCCGAGGACATGAGGAGGCTAACCAAAGACCTCACCGATGCAGAGGGTGTTCAGCTCGTGCTTGATCATCTCACTGGACACGCCCGGGATGAAATAAGGATGTGCCCCCCAGCGCAGCGCAAGAAAGCAGAGGACGTCATCGATTGGATTTTGATGACATATGCCTGCCACGAAACTCCTTCAGGCAGGTGGAGCGCCTTCTATGGTTGACAGCAACGCCCTGGAGAGTCCTTGCAGGACTATTCCCTGCAACTAATGAAGCTACTCAGACGAGTGGAACTTGCATTGCCAAGTGACGACCCCCAGGTGCAGGACAAGGACACCATCTTGTGCGAGCGGCTCGCCGCAGGTCTGGCTGACCACTCCCTGCAACGAGAAGTACGGCGCTACGTGCAGGACAACCCAACCATGGAGCTTGCTAACCTGCGTAGCAAAGTTCTGGCATGGGTATCCCCTTCATCACCGGTACCAGCAGTGCTGTCAGCACGAGTGAGTGCTGACCAAGGACAACTGAATCAATGCCTCGACCAGCAGGCAGAACAGCTTCGGGCAACCCAGGAAGCCGTGAATAAGTTGTGTGAACAGATGAACCGCCTGCTACAGAGTCCTCAGCAGATGCCCCCTGCAGGGCCCATGCAGAGGCAGAGTGGCTTGACGTGTTTCTCCTGCGGTGGAATGGGCCACATGGCACGGGTTTGCCCCACCGGTAGAGGACGGAACCCAAGACCAGCACGACAGGGACCTTGAGTGCCAGGCAACAACCAGACAACAGCACAGCAAGGAGGCTGGGCCGACACCACACCATTCACCCCAGCTACCCAGACCCCAACTTCCTCAACTGCCCAGAAGTCCCCAAACGCCAACCCTCCATTGTAAGGAGCCGCATGGTGAAGGGGGAAAATGGCCCAGTAGGCACGGCAACGAGGGAGGAGGTGTTTGAAAGGGCAGTCGCCAGCAGTCCTGAAGTTTCGATATCAGTTTGCGGCGAAGAGTTACCCTTCATTGGACACAGGGAGTGAGGTGACTGTCCTGCCAGACACCCTCTACGAGAAACTGGCATCTTCTTCACCAGTACAGAGAGACGTCAGGAAATGGTTAAGGGTTTGCGGTGCCAATGGCCTTGAAATCCCTTACGTCGGATATGTTGAACTGGATATGGAGATCCTTGGCGTGCAACTCGGCCCAGTAGGAACATTGATCTCTTCATCCAAGTCCACTTCTAACCGTCAGACAGGCCTGCTTGGATGCAACGTGTTGAGAGAACTGTATGCAGCCGTGAAAGAGGAGCATGGGAGAGACTACAAGATTGGAGAAATTGGAGGCAAACAGTGGGCTAGAGCACTGTTTGCATACGACCTTAAAGAGCAGACCAGAGGAAAGTCATCTTTCGCCAAGGTTGGGGGTAGAGAGCCAGTTTGCATTCCTGCTCACTCCTCCCGCGTCATAACCTGTATCACCAGGCAGATCAGAGCACAGAAGGAGGAGGTGGCAATACAGGCCATCCATGATGGCGTAAGCAACCTACCAAGGGGGATAGCAGTCATTGACATGTATGCCGAGGCTGATAGAGGGCTAGTTCCGGTTACTATAGCAAACATTGGAGACGATGATGTATGGTTGCAGCCCAGAAGCTGCATTGGGCTTGTATCGGAAGCCTGCGTTATTCACTCCAGTGGCTGTGCTATCGACATGACCGATGACGCTATCTACCTAAGATCAGGTGATGTTACGGAGGTTACTGCTAATAGAGTCCACACGTCTGAGGCTCCAGATGAGAAGGGGGATCTACCATTTGATATCGACTTGGGTGGTGCGGAGTTCTCCCCAAAACAAAGAGGTCAACTGATGAATCTCCTTCATAGGTACCAGGACCTGTTCTGCCACAGCGAGGATGACTTGGGCTATACAGACAACGTGACGCACAAGATCCCAACAGTTGACAACCAGCCAGTGTGTGTCCCACATCGGAGGATACCACCACACCAGATGATGGAGGTCAGGGCATACCTTCAGAAACTCCTGCAGCAGAAGATAATCAGGCCCTCTGCAAGTCCCTATGCTGCACCAGTGGTAATTGTGCGGAAGAAGGATGGTAGTCTTCGTCTCTGCGTTGACTACCGGATGCTCAACGAGAAAGTGCGCAAGGATGCCTACCCCTTGCTGCGTATTGACGAGGCTCTGGATTCTCTGAAGGGGGCCACTCTATTCAGCTCCATCGACCTTGCCCAAGGGTATCATCAAGTCGCCATTGACGAGGGTTATTTGAATACCTCCGGATGCCCTTCGGGCTAAGCAATGCCCCAGCAACATTCCAGAGGCTGATGGAGGCTGTGATGGGAGATCTGAACTTTAGTGCACTTCTTCTGTACCTTGATGATATCTTGGTGTTCTCCAAAGCCTACGAGGAGCATCTTCAGAGGCTTGAGGTTGTATTCCAACGGCTGGGTCAACATGGCCTGAAGATCAAGCCAAGTAAATGTCACCTGCTGCAGAAGGAGTGCCAATACCTTGGCCATATTGTATCGGCCGAAGGAGTTGCGACTGATCCGTCCAAAACAGAAGCAATACAGAGATGGCCACATTCAAAGAATGAGAAAGAGCTTCGCTCTTTTCTGGGATTGGCAGGCTACTATCGCCGGTTCGTTAAGGGTTTTAGCAAGGTTGCTGCACCCCAGCATGCACTTCTTTCCAAAGAAGGGGGCCAGAAAGGACGGAAGTGGCGTCGACCAACAGCACAGCAACAGCAGGCATTCCTGGAGAGGTGGAGTCTAGATTGTACTCGTGCCTTCGAAGAGCTGAAGCGTCGATTAGTATCCCCACCAGTACTGGGATACCCTGACTTCACCCGACCCCTAATAGTGGAGACAGATGCATCGCTAGATGGACTGGGCGCGGTCCTTTCGCAGGAGCAAGAAGGAGGGAAAGTTGTCATCAGTTATGCCAGCCGTGGTCTTAGACCACCAGAGAGGAATATGGAGAACTATAGCTCCATGAAGCTGGAGCTACTGGCACTGAAGTGGGCGGTGACCGAGAAATTCCGGGACTACCTACTTGGGGCAGAATTTATTGTCTACACTGACATTAATCCTCTCTCTTACTTGAAGTCAGCGAAGCTCGGTGCGACTGAAATGAGATGGGAAAGTCAACTAGCACAGTTCGACTTCCAGATAAAGTATCGATCAAGAAAGTCTAACGCGAATGCAGATGCGCTCAGCCGGCAGAAAAGTCATGCAGAAGACACCCTCCAGCTCGTGACCGAGTCCACTGCAATGCATGATGTCCAACCCGGGACGGCAACCAGTGGAGTGACTGTACGCACGACCATGGCTACTGTGGCTCCATCTGCTACCTCAACCATACCAAGGTATTCTCATGAAGATCTAGCACGGCTACAACAGAGTGATCCATTGATATCACGGTTCTACACATTGTGGAGACCAGGTAAACCTGGGAGTCGGCAGCTGAAGCATGAATCTAGTCCCCTGAGAGCTCTTATCAAGAGATGGAATCGAATCGAAGTCCGTGGTGAAGTCTTGTACGTTCGGTTTCACGACCCAGTAGAAGGAGACAGTTATCAGTTGCTTCTCCCTGCTGAACTCCAGCCGATGGTGATGGATACACTCCACAATCAGGCAGGTCATCAAGGACGAGAGCGCACTCTTGCGCTCATCAGGAAGAGGTGTTTCTGGCCGGGAATGGCCACAGCCGTAGAGAAGTGGTGTCTGAAATGCGAGAGGTGCACCGTGTCCAAAGCACCAACCCCTGCAGTTAGGCCATCCATGGGAAGGTTACTGGCTGAGCGCCCACTCGACATCTTGGCAATCGATTTCACCATTCTGGAAAAAGCGACTGACGGAAGAGAGAATGTGTTGGTCATGACTGTCGTTTTTAGTAAATTCTCGCAGGCTGTTCCGTGTCGAGATCGGAAGGCATCGACCGTGGCCAAGGTCCTTGTTGAGGAGTGGTTTCAAAAATTTGGTGTTCCCCGCCGTATCCACAGTGACCAAGGGCGAAATTTTGAATCGCAACTTGTCAAGGATCCGTGTGGTGTCTACGGCATCCAAAAGAGTAGGACCACGGCATATCATCCGCAGGGGAACGGTCAGTGTGAGCGGTTCAACCGCACGCTCCAATGACCGTCTCCGCACACTGCCACCCGGGCAAAAACGCAGTTGGCCCCAACACATTCGAGAGCTCGTGTTCGTGTACAATTGCACCCCGCACTCATCTGCCGGCTTTTCCCCCTTCCTTGTCTTCATGGGGCAAGAACCCACACTCCCGATTGATCTTCTTCTAAACCCAGCTACAGAGGCCGACAAACCACTAGGTTGTGATTCATGGGTGGAACAACACCAGCAGAGACTGCAAGCTGCTGCAGAGGTTGCCAGAAAGAGACAGCTGGAGAGGAGTGAGGCACGGTGTAAGCGTAATGAGGAGAGAGTCAACGATAAGGGCATCGCAGTGGGAACCCGGGTACTGCTGAGGAATCGTATTCCAGGGAGGAACAAGATTGGTGACCACTGGCAGGCAACACCCTACAAGGTTACAGCACGACCACAAGACAACGTGTACGAAGTACAACTGGCTGATGGCACAGGCCCAAGGAAGCGAGTGACAAGGACGGAGGTATTGGATACGGGAGAGTTTGTTCCAGAGGGTGACTCTACATCAGAGGCCTCAGACAATGAGCTCCCAGGTGAGATTCCAGATTCAGAAGATGGAGTCACGATCAGAATGCAGACGCCAGCGAAGACGAACCGATGCCTGTCGAACATCAAGACCATGATGCTGAAGTAGCCACTGGCCAGAGAGGAGACCACAAAGATGGAGGAGAAACAACCAACAGGAGTCAGGTTGCTGACGAAGAGGAATCTTCATCACTGCTAGATGTAATGGTTTTGGTGAAGGAGGCGGATACCCAGACAACAACAGCCCCATCCCAGAGTGCCAGTGAACCAGGTGAACCCATGGCGGATGGTGAAATGATGGCGGATGATCCCCAGGCTTCTGACGAAGCAGTTGAGACTCCAGGTACTACTGCCCTGAGTCCCCCAGGTACTACTGCCCTGAGTCCCTCACAGGAAACCACCATGCCAGCAGAGATGTCAGAACCACATAGCTTCAACGAAGCAGTGGAGACTGAGAGCCCTTCAGTGTCCCAGTCTCCTTCAGATGCTTCTTAGCCAGTGGGACCAAGTACCAGTACCTTACCAGTAATGATAGCCGAGCCCCATCATCCGGACGAAGCAGTGGAGACTGAGAGCCCTCCAGTTTCCCAGTCTCCATCAGACAGCATTGACACAGCGGAATCGAGAAGATCCACCCGTACAACTGCAGGTCAACACTCCAATCGGCATCATCTACCGGAGTCAGCAATCCGTGTCACCAGCAACCACACGGAGACTCAAGTAACACCTACTCAGCTGGACTTCGCGAAATTCAGCCAAGCCCTTGCTGGTTTGGGAGAGATGCTTGTTGAACGTCTGGGAGGAAGGCTACAAGCGGGTTGGTCTACAGTGTACCCACAACGCTACGATGGCCACATCAAAGAACTGTAGTCATAAACGACTTACGATCTTGGTGTTCTGAGAAGATATCCAAAGCATTTAGTCATGCGAATAGACCAAAAGATAATAGACATAAAGTCTATCTTTTTTTGTTTTGAATTCAGTTGTTTAGAAAAAGCCTAATTGGTTAGCCTACACTTGTAGTTGGTGTGGGACCCAACGCGCAAGCAATGGAGAATTGTGACAGGATTTTTTTATGTTTTTACTATCTGGCTATTTCTTTTATGTTTAAAGCAGTTTCTTAATTGTGTAATTTCTTATTCTTTTAACTTGCTTCATTGAGCACCGAAATAGCTGTTTCCTCTTTAAGTGTGGATCATGAATAATTCATTAGGTAGACCACAAAGCACTTCCTGTGGTACCCACTTCTGAGACGTGGCTTATCTAGCCATTTCTTCAGTTGATGCAAGGCAGTCCACACGCAGTCATTTATTCACTCTTGTTCCATGCTCGTTTCGCCAAAGTTCTGAGGCTAGAAGAATCCTTGTTGTTGAAGATTTGTGGTAAGTTTACACTTGTATATTGTATATTGTTTCTTATATAAGTCAGTTCATTGATTTGAGAGTGATACTTAAGGAAGTTAAGGGTTCAGATATTTTGCTAAGAGGATCTCTTTGAAAGTTTCCAGTCATGCTTACAAAGTTTCTATTCCTTGGAAGTAATTTGCTTGGTTTCATTTAATTCATTGATTTTCTAGTTTACTGCATTGATTTTTAGTTTGTTATACATGTACTTACTTGGAGTCTTTTCAGAGAGAAAGTGCATTTATTGGTTTCTGAAAAGCTTGAGATGTATTTATGGTTATTGGTTTTGATTTAGTTTACTGTTTGGCCCCTGAATTTAAGTTGAGATTTTGTGTTACTATTTTGACATTTGAATCTTGAAACAGCATTTATAGTGAATTTACTTCGCCAGAATCATAGCCTTGACCAAGGCTATCAGCTTGTTCCCATTATGAGCTTGTTCCCGCTACCGCACACCGCGCGCGCAGCAACACAATGTTGTACTATACCGTTAGCCCCAACGACCCTTGCATGTGCTTTGTGTGCATGTATGTACGCCCCACACTCACTTCCGCAAACAGCCGTACAGTAAGTCGAGGCGGAAGATAGCCCTGACGCAACCGTGTATGCTGAATATGATAATTAGTACGCGCTATGGTAAATAGTCTTCTCTCACTGGATAACAGCTGACAAAAAAATGAATATTTATTAAATTGCATAATACGACCAAAGGTTTACAAACCAGACGGCCTGTGGAAACAATAATTATTGTAAAACACCCCCTTAAAGTCTTAAATAATAGTAGAATAATATTTATAAAGTTACACATAGTTTGGGTCGAAAATGAAATGAAAAAGGATGAAAAATTAGACCTTCAAAAAACGGAAAACGGTACAAAACCGCACGCCGGCAAAAACGATGTCACCATGCACAGAGGCCACGTTGGGGCCGTCCACTGTAGGCACCGGCCCGGCTGGCGCCATGCAGTGAGACACGCTGCGCTTTCACGTTCAGCGGCAAAAAAAACGCTCACACTATTGAGTATATATCTACCGCTGACTTTTTTGGGGGGGGGGTATTTCTTCTAAGCTGTCAAGGGGATATGGGAAAAAAATATCTCTCCTTCAGCAAACTTATTCTGTAAGACTGATTTTAACTTGTATGAACAACTTATAAGTTATATGTCGTATGTACCACTAATATCATCGACAGGGTACGACATATTTCGACAGGGTACGACTAATATCATCGACAGGGTACGACATATATGTCGACAGGGTATGACATATCAAACATATGACATAATGTCGACAGGTGCCGGTACGACATATACGTGTATGTCGTGCATAAGTCGAGTCCACAGGGTACGATATATGTCGCATACGACAAAGTCGTATAGTACGACTTAATATCTCGTGTGTACAAAATATGAATTGTAACTCGTATGTTCGACTTGTTTGTCGATTATGTCATACACAACATAATCTTGTGAGAACGACTTGTATCTCGTGCGATTGTCATCTACGACTTCCATGTCGTACGTATGTCGTAGGTACGACATACGATTAATTCATACGTACGCGTTAAAATACATGTGTCGTACGTATGAGATGTATGTTGCACATGGTACGAATTCAGGGAGAGTTTTTTTTTCACCATGTACCTGACAGTTTCGTATATTTCCATCCCAAAGTCAATAGCTCGTTTCTTGCAGTTAATTCATACGGGTTCTTATAGATACGAGTCAACTTGCATTGAAATGAAATGGGTACGATTTGACCTGGGTCCGAGTTGACCTGTTCCCTACATTCGCTGTCAGAATAGCACGGGCAGGTAGCGGCGTGATAATGTACGCCGTTGCACCGACAAAACGTCAGCGGATACGCGGACTGTCTTGAATTGAACTGTCCAATTCGCAATACATTGGAAATAGTATCATTTTGAACAATTGTTCACTCATATAGCGGCATATTTCATTTGTTTGTAATAAAACTGGAGAAATGGTTTAAAATGGGATTGAAATACCTGGACATACCATGGTTTGAGTGAACATACATGTACTTGGTGCATACAGTAATTTGCGGGATCATGAATATGTATGTCGCGGGTCAAAGTTTACGGGCTTTGATTGGATATCGTGTAATATATGCGCATCAGAAATTTTCGCCCGATTTCGGTCGAAACTATAAAGAAACACATAAGAATTCGCCACGGTTGCGTCAGGGCTATCTTCCGCCTCGACTTAATACTGTACGGCTGTTTGCGGAAGTGTGTGTGGGACGTACGTACATGCACACAAAGCACACGCAAGGGTCGTTGAGGCTAACGGTATAGTACAACTAGTGATTGTGTCGCGGCGCACGCGGTGTGCGGTAGCGGGAACAAGCTCGTATGGGAACAAGCTGATAGCCTTGGTCAAGGCTACCAGAATCAGTGATCAGGTTCATATTTCAATACCAACCCTTTTTGTGTGTGGTGTAAATTCGGAGTAAATAAATTACGTCCAACCTCTAGAAAAGAATCTTTGCTGTCACACATTGACTCCCCTGTCCCAAGACCATGTGCCCTGCCACCCTGTACGACCACAGACCCCTCATGATCAGCAGCAGACCAGCGGCAGAAGAGAGAGGACCGTGCATTATATTTCCTCTCTTTCCCCCTTGATTTTCTTGGGTGCGCCTTAATTGCCCTGTGTGAGTGTTTAATCTGCTCGAGTTATTGGTGAGTTTTGATATGTTTTTCTGTGTATTTTCTCATTAAGTGTATTATTAAGTTGTTAGAAGTTTTGAAAGGTCTTAGCATTGTTCAGAGTTTTGACAATTAAGTTTTATAAAGTTCATGAGCAGCCTTTTGTGATTCTAAGTTAGCAGTTGAGTTTAGTGACTTGGAGAATTTTGGCTTCTTTTTAATATGATGGATCCTGATAGTTGGAGTTTTGGGATTTTTTAGGAAAATTGTGTTGTCACAAGAAAGTTGAATTGTTGACTTGGTTTTCTGTGTTTTATTTCTCCATGGATTTCTTGACTTATTTTACTTCAGTGGTTGATACATGTAGATGCATTGCATTGCCCTTTGATTATTAGGTTATTTGTTGATTTGATACTCTTTCTTTTGACATCTGATTTCAGTATTTTGGATGGTGTTTTCTTCATTACCTTTATTGTTTTATTGTACATGTATAAAGCCAAGAGGAGTGGTTTTCCCACAGACTTCTTACTGATTAGTTTGCCATGTTTATTCATAAGTTAGACTTGTTCAAGCTGTTTGTTTACTGTAGACCTACATTTCCTTTATTTTGTATTTAGCCACCTGTTGCATTTAGTTATTCTTATCTGCTTTGGACCTTTGCAAGTTTACTGTTCAGGAATGTTGAATTATCCCCTTGGTGATTAGTCCCACCTGGCATTCAGAAGACAGGGACCACTGTTTATCTTGCTCATTAAGTATTCACGAGAAATTTTGGTGTTCTTGGCAAGGCTGTATAGGAGGTCCACAGGGCATTGTTTATATTACTTTAGACCTAGTGTAGCTTGACTTTACATTGTTTACTTGTTTCTTATTATATTCTTTACTCTCTTATCTTGTTAACAGATTTCTGCCAAAAGTGTCTTTACGGTCTACTAATATACACACAATGTTGGTTTAAGTTTCTTTTAAAGTTGGTTTTTTTAGGTTTTGGTTTTTAACTTGGTTTTAAGTCTTTGGTTTTTTTAAGTTTAAGTTTTGGTTTTGAGTCTTTGATCTTACTTGATTTTCGTGGTCTTGGTTTTATAATTATTCCCCCCCCCCCCCCCCACAGAAGTGTGGGACGAGTCTACGAGTGATACTTACCCAAATAGCTACTACATATGCATATTTATTCAGCCGACAGGCTCAAACGCTAAAAGATTTAATCAACCAACGAGCGCCCTCTCGGGGCCTACCCATTATGCTACGTCATGAATCTGCCATTATGCTTCCTCTTTTTTTCCCTCCCCGTACGATTTTAACTTATAAGATCTTATAAGATTCTTATAAGAATCTTATAAGATTCTTGTAAATGAGTAAGAATTTTATAAGATTCTTAAAGATTCTTACAAGTGAGTAAGAATATGGTAAGATTCTTATAACATATTTTTAAGTCAGAATTTCTTCTGATCATCCTTCTTATTGTTCCTGAGGAATTCTTATAAGAGACCAAAGTTTCAGTCAGAATGTTAAAGAATTCTTATAAGAAACCCTTTGAGTAAGAACTTGGTAGGGGGTCTCCATAAGAAACTTTGTCAGGAAGTATTATGTAACATAAGCTGGCTGCTAATGGGCCACAAGTAGGTCACATGACACAGTGACCTTGCATTCCAGAGATAAACAGTCAGTGTGGGAAATTTGAAATTTGCAGTCAGTATTAAGTGCAGCAGTGTTGAGTGTACATATACTGGCTTGCAACTGAGGACAAAAACTGTATAAAACTGGGTCAAAATTGTGGATATATTCCCTGACATGGCCTTTGGACATAATTTTTTGTTCATGTACACACTTAACCTGTACATGAAATCCAAAATACATGTGTGCTGGACCGATGTCTGCATGGAAGTCTCTGGAAGGATTGCTGTCAAGAATTGTCAAGAGTCAATGCTCTCACATGTCTCAAGCCGTTTGCAATTAAACATGATGTTGTGCACTGCAACTGGTAAGTCTTCATGTACATGTACATGTAAAGGCATGTATAATACATTGTGTACAATTAGGACATTATTTAATTCTTTGTGTTAATAAAAATGTACTGCTTTGACTGCATTACATGAATCAGGTGTCTTTCAAATGACAAATTTAAACTTAAGCATGGAAAAGGAATTGAAAAAAAAATTAAGTCAACTTAATGACGCTTAACGCTCAGTTTATTAAGCAACTTCTGGTCATAAGCTAATACTCTAAAAAAAAAATGAAACCTTGTTTTTACATAACATTTGTATATATTAATTAATTCCAAGTATTCTGTTTGTCATTTCAGATAGAGCAAAATTGCAATTACATGATTGTGGTGGACGACATCCTTAGAGTGGCACCGACAACCGGTGGCTGGGTAGGCGAGACGCCCTGAAATCAAATGGTTAAACAACAGTATATATATATATATATATATATATATATATACATAATGATTTAGACCATTTAAATTGAATATACATGGAAATGTATTACCTGCTTAGTTAGTCTCCTGGTCAGGCCGGGAAGGACTACTGCGCAGGGTAGGGTTTGGAGATGAGGACTGGTGTTGTGTCAGTACCGTCTTCCCCGTGTTCCCTCTAGTCTGGAGTACGTCACGCAGGTAGCAGGATGTGAATGTCGTGGCAGACTTCCAGCATGCTGCTTGAGAAATCTCTCAGGAATAGGGACCCCCCTAAAAAATGCCCAGGACGCCGCTAGGCGCGTACGTCATGGGCTCGGACAAGCTAGCAAGCCCATATGGGTGGCATATGGGCCCCATCGGGGCCAATATATGGGTCCCATATGGGAGGACCCATATCGGCCCCAGATAATTTTGCACCCAAGATTCTTATGGGACCCATATGGGCCAGCCCAGATAAACCCATATGGGTTATGTCTGGGGCCCATCTGGGCAAACATCTGGGTAAAATATGGGGAAGCTTTTATGGGCCCCATCTGGGCCAAGATATGGGTCCCATATGGGCGGACCCATATGGGCCCCAGATAATTTTGCACCCAAGATCCTTATGGGACCCATATGGGCCAGCCCAGATAACCCATATGGGTTACCTGTGGGGCCCATCTGGGTAAAATGTGGGTTGTCCAAAATATATTAATCCTAATCTTAATCCTGAATTTCAATCCTGAATCTTACCTTATTACATTCTCATCCACCATAATGTCCAAATCACATTATGTTTCCATTTATATTTATATTTGCATACCCTAGTCACATTCCCGCTAATACATCTCACAATGCTCCATCCAACTTTCCAACTCCTAATTAATCCCTTAATCCTCCCAAATAGCATCTACAACCATAATATACCCCGTAATCACATCCCCTATACATAATCATCCCTATCTCTCTCTATCCTTTATAAGTGTGCACACTTCCTATATATATGCCCGATAATTTCCATTTTCTAAATCACAGTTAGCAAATTGTCAAGCTCCGCCCACAGCTTTGTTTCAGAAGTGAGCATGCTCAGTTACGTAATAAATATTCATGACTTTTTTGCATACCAACTCTTAATGATCAACAAGACATTTTCTAAACAACTTCTTTAGCTTATAACTCTTGACTAACACCGTCGATCTTGTGAATAATTTCCCTTTCCAAAGACAATTCACTGAACAACAACTTGGCAGTGTGTACAACCTCGTTTGACCTTAACTTCCGGCTCTACCGGATGTTCGAAATATGATCAATTATTTCTCTAATAACTGTTCAACAATATCACCAATCGTGTTCATACTTTGCAATGCGATGCTGTACATGACCTCCTTCGACATTTACTTCCGGCTCGACCGGCAGTTCAAACTTAGATCAGCTTTTCCCCATGTAACACCCATATGGGCCGGCCCATATTCTGCCCACATAAGTTTGCCTAGGCTGTTCCCATGTGACACCCACATGAGCCCACCCGTATTCAACCCACATTGGATTGCCGCTTTTCCCCATATGACATCCGTAATGGGCCAGGCGGTGTTCTGCCCACTTGGTTTTGCCCACGGTTTTCCCATGTGATACCCTTATAGGCCAGCCAGTATTCCGCGAACATGGGTTTGCCCTGCTTTTTTCCTAATGACCCACCAGTGGGCCAGCCCGTATTTTGCCCACTCACCCGGTTTTACCATTTACCCCCATATGGGTCAGTCTGTATTCTGCCTACATGGAGTTGCCCAGTATTATGACACCCATACGGGCCATCCCGTATTTTGCCCACACGTGCTCGCCCAGGTTTTCTTTCCATTATGACACCCACATGGGCCAGCCAGCACTAGTATTCCGCCTACATGGGTTTGCCCAGGTTTTTTCCCAATGACACCCATATGGGCCAGCCCATATTTTGCCCATAATGAGCGTGCCCAGGTTTATCCCATATGACGCCCAAATGGGTCAGCCCGTGTTTTCCCCACATGGGCTTGCCCAGCTTTTCCCCTTATGACACCCATATGGGCCAGCCCATATTTTGCCCATAAGAGCGTGCCCAGGTTTATCCCATATGACGCCCACATGGGTCAGCCCGTATTTTTCCCACATGGGCTTGCCCAGCTTTTTCCCTAATCACACCCATATGGGCAAGCCCGTATTGTGCCCATATGAGCGTGCCCATTTTATCCCATTTGACGCCCACATGGGTCAGCCCGTATTTTCCCCATATGGGCTTGCCCAGCTTTTTCCCTAACGACACCCATATGGGCCAGCCTGTATTTTGCCCATATGAGCGTGCCCAGGTTTATCCCATATGACGCCCACATGGGTCAGCCCGTATTTTTCCCACATGGGCTTGCCCAGCTTTTTCCCTAATCACACCCATATGGGCAAACCCGTATTGTCCCCATATGAGCGTGCCCAGGTTTATCCCATTTGACGCCCACATGGGTCAGCCCGTATTTTCCCCACATGCACTTGCCCAGCTTTTTCCCTAATGACACCCATATGAGCCAGCCCATATTCTGCCCGAATGGGCTTGCCCAGTTTCTTCCCAAAATGACACCCATATGGGTCAACCCATTTCCTAGCCCATATGGGTTTGCCCAGTTTTCCCTCATATGACACCCATATGGGAAAGCCCAGGTAGACCCCCATATGGGATAACCCATATGGGTCCCATATGGGATACATAGAGGTTTGCCCATACCCAGGTTGCCCAGATACTTCCCATATGGGCCCCATATGGGCTTGCTACCTGGGGCTAGGCCTTGGACAGAAGCATCCCTTTTGGATGGCCAGTCCGCATTAGCGAATTTGATAGCAGCTACTACCCAACGTGCAATGGTGTCCCTTGAGGCGGGGCCATGTGGCTTTATGGTTGTAATAAAGAGCTGCATGCATTTATCCCTGAGTGACTTAGTGTGTGCCAGATACCATTTTAGGGCGCGCACCGGGCACCATAATTTGTCTGTGGGGATAGAAGAGGTCGACTCTATTTTTGGGAGGAAAACATCAGGAGGGCTGAAACTTGCCGTCTGATTTTTCGTCAGGAAGGACGCCTTTGGGATCAGGCGAACCCCACCTGGTTCCCAGCGGATATGTCCCGAATCTAAAGTCAGCGCATGGATCTCGTTGCTACGCCTAGCGGTAGCCACTGCGAGCAGGAAGGCCAACTTTATAGATACATGAATGAGGGGTGCTTGGCCCAAGGGCTCGTATGGAGCCTTGGCCAAAATGTTCAGGACCTGACCTAGATCCCAGGATGGGACCTGTTTCCGGATTGTAGGTCTCTCGTTGAACATTCCCCGGAGTAGGTTAGTGATTGCAACATTAGAGGAGATAGATGAGCCATCAGCGAGGCCTTTGTGAACTGCTGCTATGGCTGATCGATAATTTTGTATCGTTCCTACTGACAAATTGGCTCTGAATAATGACAGTAGGAATTCTGAACAATGGCTTAAAGAAGCACAGAGCCGATCCACAGCCTGTTCTGCGCACCACCTACTACAATGTCGTAGTCGACTGTCATAGATTCGTCGTGTTGAGAGACAACGTCCCTTTGCGGCCAGAGCTGCAGCGTCTTCAGAAAGACCTGCTGCTCGGTAGGCACGCTTGACAGTGGCCAGCACGCTAAATGGAGATCTCCCGGAGATGGGTGTCGGAACCGGGACTGAGGTTGAACAAGTAGGTCGTGACGATCTGGGAGGATTAGAGGGGAGCCCACTAGGAGCCTCACCAGTCGCGGAAACCAGGGCTGACGCGGCCAAAAGGGGGCGATCAGCAGGATCTTGCACCTGTCTCTCTCCAGTTTCCCGATGACCTTTGTAAGGATTGAGATCGGGGGGAAGGCGTAAGCGAACATGTTTGTCCAGTCTATTGATAGTGCGTCCGAGGCCCATGCATGAGGATGATGGGCTCTCGAGCAGAACACCGGGAGCTGAGTGTTGACTGCTGAGGCGAACAGGTCTATGTGTGGATGGCCTAGGATCGAGAAGATCTGACGTACGATCCTCCTGTTCAATGACCACTCCGTGGGAACTACTTTGCCCCTGGAGAGAGAGTCCGCTATGTCGTTTTCCACACCAGGAATGTGAATGTCACGTAGATCAACTTTGTGTCTGATTAGCCACTGGAACATTTCCCAAGTCCGGTAGCACAGCTGGGGTGATCTTGTACCGCCCTGTTTGTTGATATATGCTACCATTGTCGTGTTGTCAGTCTTGATTAGAACAGACCGACCCACCACGTCTGCTTGAAAGTGGTGTAGGGCATTGACTACAGCCTGGATTTCTAGAACATTGATATGTGGGGACCAAGTGCCTGCAGCTTGTCGAGGGGGAAGGGAGGCTCTCCAGCCCTCGTTGGAGGCATCGGTGGAGATTATGACGTGAGGATCCCCTCTGGGGAAGCTCCATCCGCACCGAATGTTCTGTTCCAATAGCCACCACCGAAGGTGTGGCCGATATCGTCGATCGAGACCAATAGAGAGATTGGATCTGTCTTTGGTCTGTAATGTGCTAGAAGATGCATTTGCAAAGGACGCATCCTTAGTCTGCACCATGGAACCAGGTCCACTAAGCTGGCCATGAACCCTAGAAGTTTCAGCCAAGCTCGGGCTGGAGTGACTTGAATGGATAGGAAAAGTTTGACGCACTTCCGCAGGCTGGTAACACGTTCCCCTGTGGGGACGGCTATGCCCCTCCGTAGATCGATCTCTGCTCCGAGAAAAGTGATTTCCTGGGACGGGATTAGGTGGGACTTCTTTTCATTGATGATGAATCCTAGCCTCGTTGTCAACGTATAAGTATCCCTCAAATTCTGAGCAGTCTGGCCTTCTGATTTTCCCACTATCAGCCAGTCGTCGAGATACATAAAAATCATTATGTTTTCTTGTCGGAGACGTGATGCAACTGCCCGCACAACCCTGGTAAACACTCTTGGCGAGGTTGATAGCCCGAAGGGAAGGGCAGTGAACTCGTAAGTGCGCCCCTGATACCGAAAACGAAGGAATCGGAAGTGCTCTTGGAAGATGGGGACGTGTAGGTACGCGTCTTTTAGGTCTAATGACGCTCCCCACGCTGGTGTGGGTTAGACTCTAGAACTACATGGAGCGTTTCCATTCGGAAACGTTTGGGTCTGACAAACTTGTTGAGCGCTTTCAGATTGATTATCGGCCGCCATTTGCCAGACGCCTTCTTTGGTGTTAGAAAGAAGGAGGACAGGAAGCCTGTGAACTGCTCCACTGGTGGCACCAAGCGGACCGCTCTCTTCTCGATGAGGGATGAGATCTCTTGTTCGAGAGCTAATCGTTTGTCTGTGTTTGCCGGAACCGGTGTTCGCGAACACATATTTCCGACGGAGGGGTGCTTGTAAATTCTAGTTGACAGCCGTGGCTGACTATAGAAAGCACCCATGCGTCGGAGGTGATCTCTCTCCAGGGCCCTACGAAATTTCTGAGACGACCCCCGACGGGCCCCAGTGTCGGGGTCGGCTTGGTAGGGGCGTCACTGCTGCCACCCAGAGCGGGGGGCAGATTGCCCACCGCCACGTCCCTGGCCGCTAAATTGGCGTGCAGGGGCAGAGTAGGGGCATGGAGCTGAAACCATTGCACCAGCTGATGCCTTAGCCGTCTGTTGGCGAAAAGGCTTGAATGGTTTCTTAAGGGCAGGGCGAAACGAGGGAGCACCCTTCGATGCCTTCTTCCCAGAGAACTTGGGCTTGTTAGTGGCTGAAGGCTTTATCAAGCTCAGTTTGTCTGCTGTCTCAATTCGTTTGGCTTCAACTTCCAGAACTTCCTGGAATTTGCTACCGAAAAGGTCTTTGCCCATAAGAGGAAGGTCTTCTAACTTCTTCTATTAAAGCGCCCTCGTGTGGTATGTAAAGTGCATCCATCACGTTAGTCCTACGTGACTTGGCAGACAGGATAGAGATTCTCGTAAATTGGTCTAGAGAGAAACGGAGTATTTCGTCCAGACACCGGAAGGCTGCTGCTAACATATCGGCTGGAATTTGTGAATCTTCCTCACATGCGCAGACGATATATTCAGATAACAGAAGTAAAAAGGCGCTTGTTTGTGAGCCAAATCCAGCCGCCTCATCGACCTTCTTCATTGTATCCTCCATCTTTGTTCTAGTCTTATCGACAATTACATATTGACTTGGTCGGGGCTTTGCCGCTATCTCCAGTCAATTTGTCCTTGGCCGTATCCGGAATAGAAGGAACCGTAAAGAAATCGTTTCGGTCCTTTTCTGGAAATTGGAAATAGGCTGCCGACCTTTTGTTGAAAGCCATCCATTTCTTTGAATCGGCGATGCGTTGTATGCGATCGGCGCATTAGCGATCCACCGGCATAGTTGGGAAAGCTGGATCCCGAGGTTCCTCCACGCCAGTCCGGCGTTTGAAAGAACGATGGCTGGTCTCTGGTTTACTGCTCTCTGGTAGTTGCAGTACCCAAACCATATCTCTTTGAACCAGCCTCAGCTGAGTCTCAAATGGCGATTGCCAGGGTCAGTGGCCTCATCATCCCAAGAGCGCTCATCTAGTGAGTGAGTGGAAGGGGGTGAGTATCATCGACATCTATGTCAGGAGCATCTTGAACAGAAGTGCCCAAATTCATAGATGGGTGTAAGGAAATTCCCGCCTGTGATCTCGGGGGTGCCCAATCGCGGCCCGGAGTAGGTGGATTATCTGAGCAGACACTGATGGCAACCCCAGGATCTGGGGGCCCAGTGTGTTCCCCTCTCATCCCGCCCGAAATCGGCAGGATCCGGCTGAATTAAGCCCGGATCCGGCCGGATCGCGCCCGGATTCGGCAGGATTGGACCCGGATCCGGCCGGATCACACCCGGATCCGGCAGGATTAGACCCGGATTTGGGTCCGGAAATGTGGCCGCCGGGAGTGACCTCTGAGTCACCGTTGGGGCCGATCTCCATTGTTTTTGTTTAGTGAGGGCTGCTAGTGAAACGTTGATGTCCTGGAAAGCTTTTAGAAAGATTTCCGTGGATACACCTTTGTTTTTCTTTTTCCGATGCGTCGACTTACAGGGGGAATCCCCTGAAGAAGACGGCGCTGCCTTGTGTTTCCTTTTCTTACTTGGGTGACTTGATTCACTGGATGAAAACTCCGATAATATCCTGGGAATTCCGGAGCATTGATCAAAGAATGATGTTGACTGCGAGTCCATGGCTTGAATTGGGGGAGGAGGCAAGTCAGTCACTGCGAGTCCTGCCCATTCCGCACGGGTAGAAGCAGGAAGCTCGGAGCGCGATGAACGCGCAGACGGGGCCGGTGAGGATTGAATCCTTTTACCGCTCCGTGACTGGTCGTCACCGAGGGTTGCTGCAGCCAGCAGACCGGGGGGACAAAGAAATTCCCGTGAAACCACGGGAAATCGACGCCGGGTTGCTAGGTGACGCCGATGGTCCAGAGACCGGCGGCGTGATCGAGCGACTATAGGTCTCTTTTTGGGTCTTACCCTTGGGACCGCCAGTGGCCTTTGATGCGGCCTTTTTAACAGCGGGACCCTTACGGCTGGTCGCCTGGGGGGCCGTGGTTACACGGGGAGTTTTATCCCCGGTATCCTCACGGTGTTCCATACCGTAGGACGTATGTTTGATGTCGGTCAAAATGCGTAACACGGGATGACCGTTACAGACTACGGCGATGTCCCTGCGTGGGGACTCACTGCTATCTCGTCTTTTCGTACTATTGTACTACTGAGATAAATGCAGTTGAGAACGGCCGAGGGGAAGGGAACGACCGCTGGTCGTTGTACCCCACGGAATTTCACTTTACACGCCAAGCGAGGCGGCCGAGGGAAGGGAACGGCCAGCGGCTGATATACCCACGAATATCTCGCCGCTATCTCATTTGTCGCCGCACTACCGAGATAGCTTAGGACGGGCGAGGGGCAGGGAACGACCTCTGTCGATATACCCAACGAAACGTCCTCTTCTAGCTTACTAGCTCCCCGAGCTAGCTGAAACAGTCAGGGGGGAAGGGAACGACCTCTGTCGATATACCCCCACTGTACTCGTCTCGCTAGGCCCTAGCTCACCGCGAGCTTAGGGGAAACGAACGGAGAACAGGGAACGGCTGAAACAGCTGTATTCTTCGAAACGTTTCGCTAGTCCCCTGAATGGGGGACTTCCGGAACAGGGGCCCCACGTGTGGGGCAACTAGCAGACCTTGTGGAGAATAACCGCACTTCTCTCCGGGGATATACGACGCACTGTCTCCCCTAAAGGTCTTTACGGATTCGTCCGTCTATGGAGTCATAAACTAAATGCACTGTTTTTTTTGGGGGGGGGGGTTGACAAAGAAATATTATTATTAAATAACTGTACAACAGAAATAATAATAATAACTCAGGAAAGCCGACTTGGCTAAAAGGGGATTGCACTCGATCCCAAAGGGAGAACCCACGATGCCTACCCGGCACTGGGCTAGTCCCGCGGTGCCGACCTGGCCCGCCGCACGCGGTGTCAGACAAAGGCTGAAAAGCCTGCTACGCCACGTGAAAGAAAAACGAAAGCAAAATGACTCCAAAATCACTCCAAACTACTTAACTCAAACCAAACTCTACAGTATTCTACACAACTCACTTGGTTGATAAATTCTATAAAACAGAAACTCCTAAAGCGAAAATTGTACAAAAACTCGTCAAAAGGCGAGAGCAAATTTTTTTGCTTCTGCACGATGCCGTCACTAGAAAAAAAGAGGAAGCATAATGGCGGATTCACGACGTAGCATAATGGGTAGGCCCCGAGAGGACGCTTGTTGGTTGATTAAATCTTTTAGCGTTTGAGCCTGTCGGCTGAATAAATATGCATATGTATTAGCTATTTGGGTAAGGGAATGAAGTAGACTGGTCATTTTGAAAGTTCTTGTAAACAAATTCTTTTTGTCTTTTTTGTTCGAAATCTAGAATTGTGTCCCTTGTCCCTATTAATTCAGTCTCCTCGCGCCTTTTCCCTTCAAAGATCCTGAGTTTAGTTTAGTTGTAGTAGTTTTAGTGCGAGTTCCCCATAGTGGGTCATTTTTCCAGGTTACACATGCACCATAATGCCGCTGTACCACCCAGGCCATTATGAGAAAGATTCAATGCACTCAACTTGGGTAGATCCCTGGGTGACTCAGCAACACGTTTGATGTCCTGCCCAGTAAATGAGCAGTAACATAAGTCCAGCTTGGTGAGGGACTTCAACTGCTTCAAATGCATGCACCATGATGCTGTTGTACTCCAGGCCATTACGAAAAATATTCAGTTCAATTGAGTTTGGGATCCCTAAGTGACTCGGCAACATGTTTGATGTCTTGTCCATTCAATGAGCAGAAATCCAAGCGCGGCTTTGTGAGGGACTTCACTTGCTCCATATGCATGCACCATAATGCCACTGTACAACCAAGGCTATTATGAAAAAGTTTCAATTCACCCAAGTTGGGTAGATCCATGAGTGACTCAGCAACATGTTTGATGTCCTGCCAAGTAAGTGAGCAGTAACCCAAGTCCAGCTTTGTGAGGGACTTCAACTGCTTCAAATGCATGCACCATAATGCTGCTGTACCACCCAGGCCATTATGAGAAAGATTCAATTCACCCAAGTTAGGTAGATCCATGAGTGACTCAGCAACATGTTTGATGTCCTGTCCATTCAATGAGCAGTAGCCCAAGTCCAGCTTTGTGAGGGACTTCAACTGCTTCAAATGCATGCACCATAATGCCGCTGTACCACCCAGGCCATTATGAGAAAGATTCAATTCACCCAAGTTAGGTAGATCCATGAGTGACTGAGCAACATGTTTGATGTCCTGTCCATTCAATGAGCAGTTACCCAAGTCCAGCTTTGTGAGGGACTTCAACTGCTTCAAATGCATGCACCATAATGCCGCTGTACCACCCAGGCCATTATGAGAAAGATTCAATTCACCCAAGTTAGGTAGATCCATGAGTGACTGAGCAACATGTTTGATGTCCTGTCCATTCAATGAGCAGTAACCCAAGTCCAGCTTTGTGAGGGACTTCAACTGCTTCAAATGCATGCACCATAATGCCGCTGTACCACCCAGCTTACTACCAGAAAGATTCAATTCATGTACCAAGTTGGGTAGATGCCTGAGCAACTTAGCAGTATCTGCATTGTCCTTGAAATCTACAGCATGAAGATTCGTCATTGCACACATGGTAATAGCTAACTCCTCAATAAACCATGTCCTTTTACAAAAGTGTACATGCAATTTATGTACCTTAGCGAGGTATTTGTTGCCACCGTCTTTTGTCTGTTCAGCAACACATTTTACAAAGTATATGACTGAGTTCAGACAATCCCTGCCAAGCCTATGAATGCGAATTTCATCTGTTATGAATGAATGTATGAATTCCTCTGGAGGCATACGTTTGGGTTGACCTTCAAAGAAACAATGAAGTGCCAACTGACCCATCTTTGATTTGAAGGACAACTTCTTCTGACACCTCACCTGAAATACCTTCAGAATCTCATATGTACATGCCTCATTGTCACCACAGCAAAAGCGCAGAAGACACTCAAAACCCTTTGCACCCTTTGACACAATGTCATTCAAAATCTTGTGAAATTCCTTTGGGTCTGCTTCTAACAAGCTTTGCAAGTAAGCAGCACCAGAGAACTCCTGGAACATCTTGTGAATAAACTGAAAACTGTTGTGACTCTGTAGTCCCTTGCGGACTGTCTTTTTGGTCAGAATACCTGCTTTCAGAGCCAGCTCAAGCACACTCGGCTCAAAGTCACTTTCTTTGAAAGAGAGTGACTGATCTGGAGAAAGAAGACAATGCAGCACAACCTTGCCAATTTCAATCACAACTTTTGCTACTTCATCTGAGTCCAATCCTTTTCTTAGGAATATATATAAAAATCCATCATGATACAGACGTGACATTGTTTCTGGGAGTGTGCAATCTTCTCTCCATAGTACACACATCAAAAGAAGAAGCATTGGACTTTCACATAAACTAAACGGAAGTTGTGACGATTCAATCTTTTTAAGAAGCCCCTTGGCCTTGTCAGGTTCACCAGTGAAAAAATTAGTAACATACTCAGTGACATTGTCTCTACTGAAACCCATGACCCTGACATGTGTGAATGGTTCCTGAACCAGACCCTCTGATACAAGTGTGTCAAAGTGTGAGGGGCGGGTACTTACAAGTACAGTACAACCCTTCAACATCTTTCCATTAATGATCTCCAGGATGGAACCAAATGAGGATTCACACAAGGAGGTAGTCATGAGCTCATTAAAACCATCTAGTAAAACGAGGACTTTTCCAGGACTGTTCTTGATAAACATGTCCAGGGCTCCTCTTTCAATACTTACATCTTTAGCCAAGAGTTGGTCAAAAACTGCATCAACAAGATCTGAACTCTGCTCCAGTGCATGCATTTTCAACAGGAAGACAAGTTTATACTTCCGTAGCACCTGACTAGAACCAACTGCCCAATCATATGCCATTTTGTCAAAAAGTGTTGTCTTTCCTCCACCAGCCAACCCAGTTAAAACAGCTATTAGGATCAGGTCTCCCTCCTTTGTCTTAAGTTGTAATATATCGTCATATGATGTCAGCATGACTTTGTCCTTACCAAGTACATGTATTAACTGTGACTTTGTGTAGATTTCCGTAATGTGTTTTCTGTCATCACCCACCCATGGAATCAACTTAACAAAGCTACCTTTCCCCCTGTAGTGTGACTTCAGGGCATCTTCACAGCAATCAGCGGCATCTTGGGCCAAACTGCCAAGCGTCATCTTTTTGGGTGTGCTGCATCCTACAATATTGAAATGAGCATAGAGTTGACTGACGTAATCATACAGTGCATTGTGGCATCCAAGCAATAAGTTGGCTCCTTGTCTGTAGAAGGTAACATTTTGAGCTGAAATATTGGCTCATTGTTTGCAAAAAGTAAAAGCACTACTGCTTGTTGCTTTGTGAGCTTGGGAGGATAAATCTTGACAGGATTGAAATAACTTCCCGTTCACTGATGCATGAAACTTAACCACTCACACAAAGTGTTGCAAAAGCTCTGCAATTAATGATAAATATGATAAATATATTTTCATAAAACAAGTCCTATTTTCAAAGAGACAAATTTTGGGGGAACAAAAATTTGTTGTGCTTTCAAAACTGTGATGTACATTACATCGCAGAGCTGACATACCGTGAAAAGTCAAGTAATTCAAGTAATTCGTTTGAAGTTGGACTTTTTTTCTGAGCGTCGTATTTCACCCTGAATGTTTCGATAATAACCCTTCTGGTGTATATTCGAAATAAAATAGGAAACGTACTATCCATCAGGTTACTTATTGAATCAGAGAAGTTGTGCGATATGTTTTTATTTGATCGTTAACGTATTCATCAGTTTGTCAAATTACAAAATCTCTAATAGCCGGTTGTTCTTTACACCATTTGTATGCTATTCGTCAGTTTGTCAAATTCGTCAAATTCCGTATTCGTCACTATATCAAATTATGGATTTGTTATTATGACTGATTCGCCACAGGCGGGGCTCCGAATCTCAAAATCCAGACAAGAATTAAGAATATTGGCATAAATACTTTAGAGAGTAACCTTCAAAAACCAAAAACCCCCAAAACCACAAAATCTCAAACTCGCCAAAATGGTTGATTCGCCGGTTTGTCAGCTCTGAGACGATTAAAGGGACATAACAGCCTGGAATACAACCAATTGGGCTACAAAAAGCATTTTAAATGATAATTATTGGAAAGAATATTTAAAAGTTGGATATAATACATGTGTTCACACAACCATCCTTTAAAAACTGGGTGTTTTTGTGTTATTCTTGCAAGAATCAGGGGAGAACAAATTTCGGAGGTCAAAATGTTGACTCTCAAAACTTGAGCTGTTGAGTGCTAGTTGTAAATCTGCCACACAGAAGTTCGCATTCTGCGGACATGTAACAAACAACATCTGTGTATTGGTGCTGTGTGTATTATGTGATGGACACACAATGTGCACGATACATTGAATAGACTGGGCTTGAAATACATGTACATGTACTGTATGTATGTGTCCACCACAAAATGTCCACCGTGTCCAAGGTAAAAAATTAACCAGGTTTTTTCCTTTTCTTTTCTCGGGAACGGTAAGACATTAGGTTAGTTTCCTTTCAACAAGACCTTTGTACTAGGATAAGTAAACAATCAAAAATATGATTTTTGGGGGGATTTCAGGCTGTAATGTCCCTTTGACAAAGAAAAAATCCTTGTTGTCCCATCATACAAGTGTTAGACTACCCTTACATAAATCTCCCATGTAATTCCCATGGGAAAGTTTCCCGTGGGACCCCATGGGAATTGCATGGTGAATTGGACACCATGTAGCAAGAGATTTTTCCCATGGGAGTTTTCCCATTGGCTTTTTCCCATGGGAAATTTTATATGTTTTTTTCCCATGTATGGTTTCCTATAATTTCCCAAAAGATTAATTGCTCCATGGTATTTCTCAATAATAACTCTCTTAATATATTGTTGCGTTCCCGCAAATTGCGTAGTTTACTTCTTTCCCAACCAATCCATTCCACTCCGTGCACAGCGTAAAGCTTGCAGCGATCCTGTGTGCCCTCACACAGCGCGAAGCTTACCACGAAGTCTTAGACACACGTAGAAGTGTGCAGCACATTGTACAGTACGCTATTGTATAGCGCGCAATGCATGTAGCACTCACAGCTATTGAACATGTACCGCCATGGGACATGTACTTAGGACTTAGCCATTTTCCCTCCACCTTTCCCCGGAGTCAATGCGAATACCCCTCACACACCTTACCTCGCACCCGACCCACATTGACCCCAAGCATTTAGCGAATGTGGCTCTCTAAAACCTACCCGTGTATTCACCCCTTAGTGACCCCGTACACCCCAGCGAGTGTGTCCCGCTAACCCACTGGCCGAGACCTACGGTAGCTAGAGGTCAGGTTACGTCCTTCATCTCATAGTTTTACTCCATAGCATTAGTGTGTATATTCTCAGGTAGTCTAGAGACTAAGTCTTGTACACAAGCCTATGTACCGAGAAGTTATTCTCTTTCCCTTTTCCTTGAGGATCAGTTCCCCGTAACGCACCCACGAGTGATCCTACTCCGCCCGCTAACCACTGCTCTCGGACTTTCTTCCAGTAGATTGTCTAAGTCAATCGTGTACAAATCTCCCATAGAGAACTTTCCCCATGCCTTTGTACACGTATGCATTATTCATAACTACCAGAATCCAATGCTCTCATTGGCTAAGACGCGCACCCAAAAGTCTATATAAAGCGCGCAGAAATAGAAGTTCTGGTCATTGTTGTACTGGGCTCTCACCCAGTGGGTTCTTGAGCTGAGCCTCTGACCAACACAGAGCTCCCGCAATATGATGCATTAGATTGTTGATCTGGGCTCTGACCCCGACAGAGTTCCTGACATGTACACGTATATATAGTGCGCCCTCTATTGACCTGAGATGTAAATAATCCAGAATAAAGTACTAGTGTGTGTGTGTAAGATATTTGTATCTGACTCTTTATTTGATAATGTCTCTCACCCAAGAGAGACGTTACACTGGTGGCAGCGGTGGGATACGAACTTACAAACACCATCGCACTATACCATGACTTTTAATTAAGTCACTTCACGTACCCTCCACTGAACGGATCTCCCAGCTTTAGACTCTGACTTTCTGCTTGTCAATATCAGCAGCCAACATGCCTGCCAAGCGAAAATCTCGCAGGTTACAGTCGTTGTATGATGATGATGACACCAACCTGTATTCAAGTCTACAGGCAGAGAGTGCAGAACTCCAAGAACTTAAAAAACAGTTCGAACTGTTCAAGCTTCGTTCAGTGGAGGCGGAGAAAGAGCTGAAACAACTCCGAGCAACTGCTGCATTACAGAGCCCATCAGCGGCTGAGCAGACAGATGCCAATCTTTCAGCGAAATCGCCCATGGACTCACAGCCAGTGATGTCTGCTCCCAGTACTGCCCCTTCCACCGTTCCAAAAGCTGACGCCCCTAAACCAACAGCAGCAGAGCAAGCAGAGCCCCGTCCTCTCCGAACCCAGCCGAGTCATAAGCTGGATGTTCCTCTCCTCGCCGAGGAGAATTTGACGGCACGAAGTCATGGGAAGGCTTCGTTCGACCTCTGATGGGTCTCGCCGAGGCTTGCGGCTGGTCCGAGGAAGAAAAGCGCTTCCGACTTGTCAGCAGTCTACGTGGAAAGGCAGCCGAGTACGTGTACCAGCAACTGGATCCCGAAGCAATCAAGTCGTCCGACACCCTGGTGAAGGAGCTTGGTAAACGATTTGGCGAACGACAATTGCCAAATTACTACATCGCTCAGCTAGAAGCGAGGAGACATCAGCCGAAAGAGAAGCTGGCGGAGTTTGTAGCCGACATTCGCCACCTCGTCTTTCGTGGCTACCCTACGGCAGATCCAGTTACCAGAGAGAGCATCGCCTTTCGCCATTTTCTGAAGGGCCTCCCCGACCAGCAGATGGCAGTTTCCGTTGGCATGACGAATCCCAAGTCCCTTGAGGAAGCAACAACGGCGGTGGAAAACTTCCTGAGCCTCCGTGACACCACAAGCTCGGGAAAATCACATCGTGTGAACACCGTACAGGCAGCATCTGAGGCTGATCCCGGGTTCGTCAACCAAAAGCAGTTTAAACAGTTCCAAGACAACCTCGACCGACGGTTAAACGGAATTGTCAAACTGATCAAAGATAAGCCCGCCAACAAGCAGAAATCCGCCAAGCCTGCTGAAGCCAAGAAACAGCAGATGGATGTTACTTGTTTCAAATGTGGCAAGCCCGGCCACTTTGCAAACAAGTGCCCCGACATAGCGGCCAAGGAGGTCGTCGTCATACAGACGGAAAACTAACGCGGACCGTGCCGTCCGGCCAGGCACCGGTCCGTCCCAATGAACAGAACACTATCCGAATGGGTAGACAGCAATTTCAAGGCATGTCTGCATTTTTGCGAGTGCAGATATGCGACCAAGACAGCAAACTTTTAGTCGACACCGGAGCGGCGGTGACCATCATTTCTTCAGCACTTTTCAGCCAAATCCCTGCTGAAAAAACGCCCTGAACTCAAACCCCCGTGCAAAAGCACAAAACTAGAAACTGCAAACCAGGAACTCATTGACATTGAAGGTGTTGCCACAATCGACATGATGATTGGTGAACAGCACTTCCAATGGGATGCATTTGTCGCCCCCATCAGCGATGAAGGAATCCTTGGCTACGACTTTCTACACCGGTATGATTGCATATTGGAGGCACGCAACGGCATACGAATTGTCGGTAACTGGGTCCAGTGGACAATCCAAGGAGCCCCCTCCCCGTGTGGTTAAGATTGCACTGAAGCAGAACACTACAATTCCAGCATGCAGGGAGTGGGTAGCAGAGGGCATAGCTTATCGTCACAAACTGAGTTCCATGTATGCAGTCGTTGAACCTGCCAGCCTTTGTCACAACGTTGTGGTTGGCAGCTCACTCATTGATCCCCGCCGAGAAGACATCGGCATCCCCGTGCGGCTTGTGAACACATCACCCGAGAACATTGAACTTCTAGCAGGTACGACGCTTGGATATCTGCATGAAGTTGATGCGGTTGAACTCATAGCCGAGCAGGAAAACTGTGAAACCGATCACCTGTATCGAGTAATGCGTGTGTGCAGAGAGCATGCCCGCCCAACGTCATACGCAGTCAACCCAGTCAGTCCCGCCGTCCCCAACACCCCAAATCCTTCTGACAAGTGGTCAGAAAACCTACAGAAACTGTACGAGAGGAGTTGTGAAAACCTGTCCCCACACCAGCAGAAAGCATTGTGTGAACTTTTGGCCAGCCACGAGAACACTTTTGCCAAATCCGCGGAGGATTTGGGAAAAACGTCAATAGTGCAGCACACTATTGACACCGGCGACGCACGCCACATACGACAGCCTCCCCGCCGTACCCCCAAGGCATTTCAGGGCGAGGAGGAGAAAGAAGTCGAGAGCGAACTCAAGTCGGGTGTGATACGCGAGTCAACACCCCCCTGGGCATCACCGATGGCTTTTGCCAGGAAAAAGGACGGCACAACGCGTCCGTGTGTCGACTATCGTAAGCTGAACGATGTTACGCGCCGTGACGCGTATCCCCTACCCCGTGTTGATGACTGCCTAGATTGCCTGAGTGGGGCAAAAATCTTCAGCACCCTCGATCTGCAGTCGGGCTACTGGCAGATTGAAGTGAAGAAGGAAGACTGTCCCAAAACCGCGTTCGTAACCCGAAGTGGACTGTACGAGTACGTGACCAAGCCGTTTGGGTTATGCAACGCACCCAGTACCTTTGAGCGCTGTATGGAGCTAGTCCTCAAAGGTTTGCAATGGCGAACACTGCTGATATATCTAGACGATATCATCATCCTGTCATCAACATTTTCCGAGCATATTGAGCGTCTTGGTGAAGTCCTACGCCGACTAGGAAACGCTGGACTGAAGCTGAAACCGAGCAAGTGTGAACTCTTCCAGACGAAGGTTCTGTTCCTCGGTCACATCATCACACCAGATGGTGTCAAACCAGACCCTAGTAAAGTTTCTGCCGTGCAGAACTGGCCCACTCCCAAGAACATAACTGAAGTACGCTCTTTCCTGGGACTATGTTCTTACTACCGTAGGTTCATAGCCCAATTCGCCACGATAGCCAGCCCCTTACATCGTCTGTTAGAGGCCGGACAGACGTTTAAGTGGACTCATGACTGTCAAGCGGCTTTTGAGAACTTAAAGGCCGCCCTCACCGGCAACGAAGTCATGTCGTACCCCAATGATGATGGGTTGTTCATCATTGATACCGATGCTTCAGATCGTGGCATCGGTGCTACTCTATCGCAACTCCAGTGGTGTGATCGGACCCAGAGGGAGGAAGAACGGCAGATAGCATATGCTAGTCGGTCGATGACAGAGCCGCAGCGTCGCTACTGCACTACGAGGAGAGAACTCCTCGCAATCGTCACCTTCCTTCAGTACTTCCGACACTACCTACTGGGCAAACAGTTTCTCATCAGAACTGATCACAGCGCTCTTCGATGGGTCATGTCTTTTCGTGAGCCTGTCGATCAGATGGCAAGATGGCTTCAAATCTTGTCTCAGTTCGACTTCAAAATCGAACATCGACCAGGAGGAAACATGGCAACGCAGATGCCCTCTCTAGGGTGCCATGTGACCCTGACGTTTGTCCGTGCTACGACGGAACGACCATACTCGCTGAACTCCCCTGCGGCGGTTGCGAGAAGTGCAAAGCCAAAAGCGAGCTGTGGTCCGATTTTTCGAAAGTCGACGATGTGGTCCCCCTTTCGACCAGACGAGTAAACGCTACCTCCGCTGAAGTTCAATTCCCAAAGAGAACTTCAGCTGCTGACGATCAGCCCTCGAGCAATGACGTCAACCCTCAGGCCAAACCCGTATCCCCACGGACAGTCCTCGTACTGATGGCAACGTTGGTAACCCTCCTACTGGTTCCTGTGTGTAGCATTGGTAAACTTATTTGGCGCTCGTGCAGTGAGTTTACCTGCAGCGACTTTGACGATGGACAGTTCAAAGATCGTTTTCCGCACACAGCCACGCCTACTGGAGAAACTCCCGGGCAAGCCAATTTGCCCACAGCCATTCGGGTAGTACGGCCGAACAACCGAACTAAACCTGCTGCAAAATCCTCTGATTCAGCTGGAACAGAGTTGAACTGCAACGCGCCCTGCATCCCGCAAAAGGATGCCGATGCCGGTTCAAGTGCCGGGCAGCAACTTGCTGAACAATCGAATCCAACCGGACAGCAAGACGACCAAGATGGTGAGGTCACGAGTGATCGTGCCCCTTCTAGCGCCCCCGCCGGTCTCAGCGCCGGACGAGCCACATCTTGGGTCGGTGGCTACACGACAGAGGAAATAGCTAAACTGCAGAGAGCAGATCCAGACCTGAGGATCATCATGGAGTTGATGACCAAATCACCTGAGAGACCAAGCAGAGACCAGATAGCACGCGAAAGTCCCGCCACTAGGAACTTGTGGTTGCTATGGCAACAGCTGGTGCTAAAAGACGGTGTTCTTTTTAAAAGATGGGTAACTCCTGACCAGACCCAATCTTACCTGCAACTTGTGATTCCTCGAGAACTGCAGAGTGCCGTTCTTAAAGCTGCACACGACGCCGTCACCTCTGCTCACCTCGGGGTGAAGAAAACTGCACAGAAAATCAAATGCCAGTTTTACTGGTACAGGCTAAAGGAAACAGTTCGTGACTGGGTCCGCAAGTGTGCTAAGTGTGGTGCCCGCAAAAGGCCACACACAACCCCCAGAGCACACCTCGAGGATTATCGAGTCGGCGCACCGATGGACAGACTAGTCACGGATATCCTTGGTCCATTCCCTATCAGTGACAATGGGAACAAATACATCCTTTTAGTCGGTGACCAATTCACAAAGTGGATGGAAGCTTACCCGATTCCCGACCAACAGGCAGAGACGGTGGCTCATAAAATCGTCTACGAATATATTTCCCGTTTTGGCCCACCCCTTGACATTCACTCCGACCAAGGCCGAACTTATGAGTCTCATCTCATGCAACAAGTTTGTAAGCTGTTGGAGATCCACAAGACTCGAACTTCCCCATACCATCCATCCGCCAATGGACAGGCGGAGAGATTCAATCAAGTTCTGGTTGACATGATCGCAGTGTATGTTGACAGTGACCAACGCAATTGGGACATCCACCTCCCACTTCTAACTTCAGCGTACAGAAGTTGCCAGCATGAATCTACAGGTTACTCGCCTAATATGCTGATGTTAGGTAGAGAAACCCATCTACCAATTGCGCTTGTACTCGGTGGCCCCAACACAGAGGACCAACCTCCAGATGAATGCGAGTATGTTGCATCCGTGAGGAAACGGATGGAAACCGTCCATCATCTGGTTCGTCAACATCTTGGTAAATCCGCTGAAAGACAGAGGAAAGACCACGATCCCCGAGTTTCCCAAAGAAACTATCAAATTGGTGACTTGGTGTACATGCGAGACAGCACAAAAACCCCTGGGTTATCTCCCAAGCTAAAACGAAATGGGCAGGCCCCTGCGTCATTCTCAGAACATTGAGTGATCTTCTGTTTGAAGTCCGGTTCAAGCAACGGGGAAGAACAAAAATTCTTCACCATGACCGACTTAAGCAGTATCTCAGTGACGAGGTCCCAAAATGGATGCTGGATCTTCGTAAAACTTTGATGGAGAAGGGTTCTCTTTCAAAGGATGATGCTGTCCCCCGCAGTAACGCCAGGAAAACATCCAGCACCAAACGCGCTGACGCCCCGTCATCAGCCCCGCCTGCTACAGTATCTGGTTCCAGTCCACTGACTGTAGCGCCCTCAGCGACAGGAACTTCGCCCTTCATGTCAGAGAGGAGGAGTACCCGTTCTAAGAGAAGGCCAGAGAGACTTCAGGATTATTTCTAGTCTCCCACCTCCATTTTCACGACGCTTATTCATGGTCGATGAACTGCGCCGAGTAAATGAACTCAGTGTTTTTCCCTCCATCGTTATGGACACTGAACTTTTATTTTTGTCATTTTAGATGAATATTTACCTTCTTTTGTTTTGATTTTCTCTCATTTATCCGCATTTAAAGGAAATGTAACCGTTCGTTGCTTTCTTTATGTTCACTTTTCAGTTTTGCTCTTTTTGCATGCTTTTAGCGCTCCATTTATCTTTACTTTTCCCTAACTCTTGTTATTCAGTAATTCCTTTTATTACAATGAGGACGTTGTAAAAACTAGGGGGAGATAGTGTTGCGTTTCCGCAAATTGCGTAGTTTACTTCTTTCCCAACCAATCCAATTCACTCGGTGCACAGCGTAATGCTTGCAGCAATCCTGTGTGCCCTCACACAGCGCGAAGCTTACCACGAAGTCTTAGACACACGCACAAGTGTGCAGCACATTGTACAGTACGCTATTGTATAGCGCGCAATGCATGTAGCACTCACAGCTATTGAACATGTACCGCCATGGGACATGTACTTAGGACTTAGCCATTTTCCCTCCACCTTTCCCCGGAGTCGATGCGAATTCCCCTCACACACCTTATCTCGCATCCGACCCACATTGACCCCAAGCATTTAGCGAATGTGGCTCGCTAAAACCTACCCGTGTATTCACCCCTTAGTGACCCCGCACACCCCAGCGAGTGTGTCCCGCTAACCCACTGGCCGAGACCTACGGTAGCTAGAGGTCAGGTTACGTCCTTCATCTCATAGTTTTACTCCATAGCATTAGTGTGTAGATTTCTACCTAGTCTAGAGACTAAGTCTTGTACACATGCAAACCTATGTACCGAGGAATTTATTCCCTTTCCCTTTTCCTTGAGGATCAGTTCTCCGTAAGGCACCCACGAGTGATCCTACTTCGCCCGCTAACCACTGCTCTCGGACTTTCTTCCAGTAGATTGTCTAAGTCAGTCGTGTACAAATCTCCCATAGAGAACTTTCCCCATGCCTTTGTACACGGATGCATTATTCATAACTACCAGAATCCATCATCCCATTAGCTAAGACGCGCACCCAAAGTGTATATAAAGCGCGCAGAAATGGCAGTTCTGGTCATTGTTGTACTGGGCTCTTCCCCAGTATAGGTTATGGAGCTGAGCTCTGACCTACACAGAGCTCCCGCATATGATGCATTAGACTGTTGATCTGGGCTCTGACCCCGAAAGAGTTCCTGACATGTACACGCAGATTATCGAGCTGGCCGCTCACTGGCCATAGACCCATGTACGTCTGTACACAGATAATCATGTACGCCAAACTTTACATTGTATATAGTGCGCCCTCTATTGACCTGAGATGTAAATAATCCCGAATAAAGTACTAGTGTGTGTGTAAGATATTTGTATCTGACTCTTTATTTGATAATGTCTCTTACCCCAGAGAGACGTTACAGTATAAAGCATCTGGCTGCAGCATGTTTAAGATTGCAGTACGACAATGTGCGCAAGTGTTATCCGAAAACTTCCCATAGAACTGCGCACATTCCATACCGGATGTGATTTCTGTTTCATTGCCGACCATGTGGACAAAATTTTGAGCGTCGCATAATGCAATCTGACCGTTCGTGATTCGAAACGGAGCCTGAGCGAGTGATGGGAATTGTAAATTTACAACACAGATAAGTTTTACAGAATTTCCTACATTATTACGCTTTTCAACGAGAAAAAATAACAGCGTTGCTGTTGAAACTCCTCAGCCAGAGTCAAGTTATCATCCGGAAACCATTAACATTTAACTCAACATGGTGACCTTGACCTTTGGCCTTTGACCCCAGAACCAGTCCCAACATGCCTATACCAAAGTTAGACACCAAAATTTCATTTCTAACTCAAGTTATCATCCGGAAACCACTGACATTTAAACTCACCACAGTGACCTTGACCTTTGAACCCCAAAACCAATCCCAACTTGCCTGTGCTAGGGCAACCCCCTACCTAAGTCAGACACCAAAATCTCATTTCCCTCTCAAGTTATCATCCGGAAACCATTTACATTTAACTCACCACGGTGACCTTGACCTTCGACTTTTTTACCTCAAAACCAATCCGTACTTGCCTACTCCCAAGGGCAAACCTCTACCAGAGTTAGACATCAAAATCTCATTTCTAACTCAAGTTATCATCCGGAAACCATTTACACTTAACTCACCACAGTGACCTTGACATTTGACCCCAAAACCAATCCCAACTTGCCTGTACCCAAGGGCAACCCCCTACCGAAAATAAAGTAGGAGCAAGGTAAACAAAACTAGGAAAAGGTAGGAAAGGTAGAAATACTTGAAAGCCTGATCAATGCAACATTAATGTGGGACTTTTTTCAAATGTGGCACACATAGGGGGCTATTTAAAATATTAATTAGTCAACAAATTACAAGACTTAACCATAAATAGTGCCCTCCAATTGTGCCGGTCTATTGTGTCCATGTTTATTAATACATGTACAGTATATTGATCATCTCCCCTCCCCCAAATATATTTACATTTAATATCAAATACTTTTATCTTAAAGAACAAAAATATATTTACCTGGTCCCTGCAACGGGAAGTTGTAATCGATATTAACTCCACTTGAACCAACAATGATAGGGTTCTTGCTGCCACTGACTGTGCCGCTGTTTCCGATGCGGGTTCCAGTTCGTTGTGGGGAATCTACAATCAGAAGCAGGAATAAACAAGTCAGGTGTGTTTACAAACACAAATGCCCCACAACCGTGACTGTTCCCATGACATAACACCACTCTTTTAACAGTCAACTTACACGTACCGTACCTTGGTCACATGGAACGTTCATTGACAACATTAGTGTCTTCAGCAGGTTTTATATGAATTAATCCCTAATCCCTATGATCTCAGAATAAGTACAAGATTTTTATTGTTTAAGCCACTGTGACCTTGACCCTTGACCTTTCGACCCCCAATGCGATAGGCCTATTTGGATTACCAAGAACGATCCACAAACCAAATTTGAAGTTCACATGAGAAGAATTGCTCAAGTTATCGCACTGACAAAATTTCTTTTGTTTTAGCCACTGTGACCTTGACCCTTGACCTTTTGGCCCAAAATGCAATAGGCTTCTTAGGATTGCCAAGGAGGATCCACAAACCAAATTTGAGGTTCATATGTAAAGTGTTTTCTCAAGTTATCGTGCTGACAAAATTTCTATTTTTTCAGCCACTGTGACCTTGACCCTTGACCTTTCAGCCCCAAATGCAATAGGCTTCTATAGGATTACCAAGAACAATACACAAACCAAATTTGAAGTTCATATGTAAAGTATTTTTCAAGTTATCGCGCTGACAAAATTTCTTTTGTTTTAGTCACTGTGACCTTGACCCTTGACCTTTCGGCCCCAAATGCAAAAGGGTTGTTAGGATTACCAAGAACAATTATACACAAACCAAATTTGAGGTTCATATGTAAAGTATTTCATAAGTTATCGCGCTGACAAAATTTCTTTTGTTTTAGTCACTGTGACCTTGACCCTTGACCTTTCGGCCCCAAATGCAAAAGGTTGTTAGGATTACCAAGAACAATACACAAACCAAATTTGGAGTTCATATGTAAAGTATTTCTCAAGTTATGGCGCTGACAAAATTTCTTTTGTTTTAGTCCTGTGACCTAGACCCTTGACCTTTCGGCTTCAAATGCAAAAGAGTTGTTAGGATTACCAAGAACAATTCACAAACCAAATTTGAAGTTCATATGTTAAGTATTTCTCAAGTTATCGCGCTGACAAAATTTGTCCGGACACACACACACACACACATAGATTCTGAAATTTGTATTCCTGTGGAGACATTTCTTTGTTCTCGTGTAGTAAAGTTTTCGAGTGTGAAATTGAAGTTTCAAAATGCTCTTATTTTAACCAGAATTAATTTCCTGGGCTGAAATTTGGACTAAATATCCCTTTTCTAAAACTCTTCCATTTGCGACAGATCAACCTACCTTGGAAATTCCTAGTTTTTGAGTAAAATCCATATATCTATTTCGTGAAATTCTTGTGGAGACGCATTCATCTATAGAAATGTTCTTCTGGAGACGTATACAATCTTTTGTTCCCTATTGTGTTCATGTCTCCGTAAGGTAGTAAATTCCAGAACCCACCCACCCAGACGTGTGTTACATACCTTGTGTGGACATTGCTTTGTTTTCGTGTAGTTAAGAAAACTCGGTACAAAAAATAACTTTACTCAAACTGTGAAAACTCTTTTAACCCAATTTTTTTTCTATGATTCCCTATAGTGTTTCTCTTCATTCTGCTACAGATAAACCTAACCCAAAAATGCCTCTAAACCTGTTTTCCAGAAAGGGCAAAACCTTATGTGGACACGGCTTAGTCCACATAAGGTTAACACAACCTGCATTATGTGGACCTCTTTTGTTCACAAGTCCACATAGGGTATGTAACACAAACTCACACCCACCCACGGAAGGACAAGGCGGAAACAGTATGCCCCTTCGGCTTCGCCGCCGCGGGGCATAAAAATATCAATAAAAAAGGGCCGACAAAATGATGCATGTACTTGATTCCGTCTCTATTTGTCGTTTGTACTCGGAAACATTGCCTTTGTACGGAGCCCCTAAAGGGACATTCAATATTTTTTTATCTCATGCGCACAATATAATGATTGTCGTGTGCACGAGATAATTATAAATAAGGAGCTAACAGCTAGCTGCACGTGCAGCGTGAACAAAATCGGACGAGTTTGTGTGCAAAGAAAGCAACGTATTTAATATTGAGAGGAGGTGTAATAATGCATGCACTATACGTTACATGTCACGTCAGTTAGGACAGGGAATTTTTTTTAAGGGGGGGCCTGTCATGATTGATTTGGTCAAACTTGGCCTTTATTGACAAAGATAAGTGTCTTATGCTAAGTAAATAGAGGAAGAACCGGTATGTGCACGCAAACGTCAGGGAATCATCAAGTGATGTTAGTTTTCTTATTAGAAAATTCTAAGAAAATTGCAGACGTGAATTTAAGTTGATTTAAACGATATATAAGGACATTGGGATTCGTTATTAGCATCAGCAGTTTGAATGGATGCAAGTTAGACGGTTTTATTCTCCCTGCCATTTTTAAACAGAGTCTCATTTTTGCTGATGAGTGGGAATCAGTGGCGTAGCCAAGGGGGGCCTGGGACAAATTCCCAGTGCCATCCCCCCCCCCCTCCCCCGGTGCCCTCATAGTATGAGGGTACCATGTTTGAGGCTCATACATGTAGAAAAATTGAAATTTCCAGCTTGCCAAAGTAAGTTTATTATTAAAGGATTTTGTGAGTTATTAAACCGAAGATGAATGTAGATTACTATTTTTGTCTTTCCTAAGCCGCACGGCTGTATGAAATGTCAATAATTTAATAGGAAAAAAGAGTGCCCTCTATCGTTAAAGAGCCCCCCCCCCCCCTTTTTTAAACTTGAAGCCCTTGTGGTGGCATGGAAATTTGGGGGAAATGTTGTTGGGTCCGCCCTTGGTGCCCCCTCATAAACTGCTGCTACCCCCCGGGCCCCCCATAACCCACTGACAAAGTCCTGGTGGCAATGGCAAAGGATGGTAGACCTTATAGGCTTTCTAAGGATGGCAATAAGGTCCCCACCCAGAACAATCAGTTCAATGTTTGACAGCTGATTGTCTGACAGGTTTTTACCATTAAAGCATACTTTTTTAGCCTTCAGCTCAAGAGATTATCTTTGCGTCATTTTTATGCTTTTTGCAAATTTAACAGAATTGGACAGATCTGCAAGAGAGCGTGGCAATTGCGGCTTGGCAACGTACGCTGGTTTTGACATTGTGTTTGCTGAGACATGTGATTTTCTTGGAGTTTTCCAACAATCATGACAATAAAACTATATCGATTAATTATTCCCTAAATTTATCTGCACATACCAGTTCTTAATTCCTTGCTGTTTTCTTAGCTATAAAACATAAGTAGGTTTGGCCCTTCACCGACGTATAAACCCCCGGGGCGCAAATTCCATCTTATGCATTTTTAGCTGTAAAACACTTCCTCTCTCTCTCGCAAAAAGGCAGTCTGACAAAATTAATAAGAAATCCCCATCTATCTGACTTGACATGTAACGTAGTGGCTGCATTTATGATTACGCCCCCTCCCAAATAAACACGCTGCTTTCGTTACAAACAAAGTCGTCTGATTTTGTGCACGCCACGTGCAGCCAGCTAGCTCCTTATATATAATTATGTCGTGCGCATGAGATATTATTTCGTGTGCACAAGATAACAAAAAATAATATTGAATGTCCCTTTAGGGGCTCCGTGCCTTTCATAGAAGAAAAACATTTTTTTATTCAATCTGACCGATAATAGACAAAAAAGTACAAGAAATACCAGGCTACATCTACCGGTACATGCATATCTCAAATCTTCGGGTGAGGTGGGGAGGGGGAGGGTGGTAAATGCCCCTCCACTAAAGGTTCAAACTGACCACAAGCAACTACAGGGTGAGTAAACAGGAAAAGAAACCCAAATGGCGCCCCCCATTTTTTGAAGAAGTTGTGCATGTAGCACTTTCCAGATCTAGGATACGAAAGCTAAATTACTAATTTTTCTTTTAGGCCCCCAAAAAAGTCTCCGGTTTCTGGTATGGAGCTTGTCCAAAAAGTGGTGCGGCGACGCAGCTTTTTTTTTTTTTTTACCCGACTTTTTTGCTTCAAATGTCGGCTGATGACTGCAAATGGTGCCCGACTAAACTTAGTGCAAATATATAGGAGTCCAGAGAGGCCACATAAAGCTTATTCTTGATCATAACCCCATTTAAAAACACATTAGGCCAAAAAAAAGAATAGTTCTGCTTCCGGTTACCCGACCGACCCTATTTTTAGGCTGCGACCCTAAAAATTTTATCGGCAATTCCAAAAAAAAAATTAAAAAATGAATAAATAAAAATAAAATCTGTCTTTTCTGTCTTCACAAAATACCTCTCAACAACCCTTTTGCATCCAAAAATGCTTGTATTTATTTGTTTTCTTACTTACATTCGCTTTTTTCAAAAGAAACCTCCGTCATTAATTACAAATTCGCTTCGCGATCATATAACTACTTCGCAATTCGATGTCACGCACGGTACCGGTGACTATAATCACATGGCGACGACTGGTTCCCGCCGCGCCGCCGCGCAGGGGCCAATTTAGAAGACATAATGAAAATGCGGTAACCAGTCCATAGCTAGCTATGCGCGACCGATAGCACGCTTTCAGTACAGTGCAGGCCACTGTCAACTGGTCGGATTCGACATCGTAAAAATGCCAAGAAAACACCGATGGAAAGAGAACATTTTTGCAAGTTAATTTACAGAATTGATCTAGCTTGTCTGTGTATGTATTTTCTGTGGTCAAGAGTTCATTTTGAGATCGCACTACTCGTATTTGGAGTGATACATGCCGCGTGTTTCCCGAAATTGTTAACCGGTAAAAACAGGTCTGTCGGCCCATGGCGGGCTGCTCGCCACACATGCTCGCATCACACACCTCGGAGTTTTGGCCAGCTCCCCGCGTCTTGACTAGCGTTGTGCATATGGTGCGAACGGCCTGAATTTTCCATTATTTTTTGAAATTATCGAACGTAAATATATTGACAATAATTAAAGGTAGGTTTTACTCACTTTTTGTTGCCATTTCGTGTATAGCTTTCGTAGTGCAATAGAAATAGTTCAGGCTAAAACTTTGCATATAATTGAATACCCCATTCAATCTGCATAAAAAAAATTGGCAAAAAAAAAAAAATTTCCGACCGACCGACCCTATTTTTGAAAGGCATGTAATCGGAAGCAGAACTATTTTTTTTTTTGGCCTTAACATTGTGCAGCAGCAGGATTCCATTCAAACCAGTGAGTTTTGCAGTTTTTAGACATCATCTTTCATTGAAAAAAAAACACTTTTTCATTTTGCTGACGCGCATGGCTACGGCGACGCACGCGCATACCAGAAACCGGAGACTTTTTTTTTGCCTTAGTGAAAGAAACATTCAAATCGCTCATGCACTTTTCCATTTATGGAATTTTGAAGACAAACACCGTTTTTTAACCTTGTCCACGAATCACATTTGGCATGTGATATTTCAGTATTAAAAATGAAACCATGTCGCATCCTGAAAATGATATCAGAATAATTAATCCCATAAGTCTCTGGGTTAGCCAAGAAAAAGGCAGGGCAAAACAATAAACTATTCACATATAAAGCCTCTTATTTTAACCACTTCACGCCAGGTTTATTTTTTGCCCAAAGCGACAAACATCAGGTCAGACTTTTGGCTGGTAAAGTGGTGCAAGTAACCTGCTTTTTCCCCCGAATTTTTTTTGCTTCTCCTACTAGTCCTATAGCTGTATAGCACAGTATGCAGACCCATGAAAGTCGACATCTGCCAATTTCATAATTTATGGATGTAAATCGCTTGTGACTGGTTTCTCAGCTGCATTTCTGCAATATTTTCTGCAATATTTTATGAGCAGATCAAGATTTCCATGTTATAAACCAGTTCTCCATTCAGACGGAGTGTATTGTATTGAAGTGTAGGGCCCCGTTCTTATAAGGGAACAAAATCCACATTAAAATTATTGGACCTACCAAACTAGTTGGCGACATTCTCAATAAACAGGTCATAGATAGAGGGCAGGGTTTTGATTTTTTTGAGGGAAATTTGGGCGGTAAAATGACAATGACAGCGCGGCGACAACACGCGACCCGAAAATAAAGATGGCGATCACCGCGCGATGTACCGTGAGCACGCACGGCGCGCTGAATCGCAAGGCACTAACTACACAGGAAAATCGTGATTTCTGCTTTTGACTGTAAAGGTGATTTTTGAGCAATAAAAAACATTTTGGACTCTAATTTAATCAAAACAAGACAGGGGCCCTACACTGTACTTCATGATCTCCATTGTCTGAACTGCTATTGTTTCTAGGAAAAGCTTGTGCATTGTACTTCGATATGGAAAATGTTGCTAGCTCACGATGCTGGTAATTTTCACAAAGACAGCCAAAATGCCCACGGGATATCCAAATTTAGCTGTATCATTTCAACCGCAACAATATGAACTCCTTGGCAGCAAAAGTTGTAGCAGAGCTTTTTTAAAGGCGATATTTTGTTTTAATCAGAATAAATTGAATTTCCACCAAAATATTAAAATCATTTTTCTAAAATATCTTTTAAGGTTCAGTAAGACCTGGCTGTAGCTGGTGTACAGATGCACAGGTACCAGTGGAAGGGGCAGATCTTACATGCAATCAGAATGCAGAGAGGTTGAGTAAAAGGTGCAGATGAAGGAAGCTATAGAGCTAGTCTCCAAACAGGTCTGTCTATTGTCTGTGCATATTATGTGCTGTCAGAGCTAGACTTCACCAAGCCTGACTTTCATTGATTCAATCTGGTTTCTGTCTGCCACACCTCAAATTAAATCACCAAGATACAGCTGAGGGCACACATGCGAAACAATCATCCGATGGAAAATACTATTAACAAAGGGGTTTTTTTTTTCAATATGAAAATGAATTCCTCCTGCTTATATTTATATATAACCCGCCCCTTAAAAGTAAAAACCATTTATTATTGATGGAAAAAAATGTTAACACATTTCATTTAGTTATTTATTTCAGTTATACAAATGTTGCATTTGGTGCAATTTTGCTGTAATTGCTAGCAAACTTAATTAATAGGAGTCAAATCATGGTCATTAACAGAATTTTCCAAAAATTGTTAACTCTGAAAACAACACTCCAATGCTGTTGACTCATAGAGACTTTGCACTTGTGGCAATTATTAAATGCAGTTAAAAGATCATAGGGAAGTTGCGATGATCAAAGGGAAGTTGTGAAGATCAAAGGAATTGTGAAGATCATAGGGAATTTGTGAAGATCAAAGGGGAGTTGTGAAGATCAAAGGGAAGTTGTAAAGATCATAGGGAAGTTATCATAGGGAAGTTGTGAATATCAAAGGGAAGTTGTGAAGATCAAAGGGAAGTAGTGAAGATCAAAGGGAAGTTATAAAGATCAAAGGGAAGTTGTGAAGATCAAAGGGAAGTTGTGAAGATCAAAGGGAAGTTGTGAAGATCAAAGGGAAGTTGTGAAGATCAAAGGGAAGTTGTGAAGATCAAAGGGAAGTTGTGAAGATCAAAGGGAAGTTGTGAAGATCAAAGGGAAGTTGTGAAGATCAAAAGGCCTTTTCACACTATCTCCGTTTCGAACCGTGTTGAAACCTACCCGGATCCAACCCGGTTCAGCCCGAGTATTTTTCGACACGGATCGGAGAGACGCGACGTTCACACTGTCCTTTACGGGAACGACCGCTACGTGAACCGTGTAACGTTCAATCCGGCTACGGCCCACGTGTATTCACACTACAAATTCTCGACACGGATCGCATTCGGCACAGGGCGCTGCGATGATTTTCTCAATCCCATAATGCATTGCGACGCACGCGGCTGCAGCGCACGAGGCTTACGGACAGGCCGGTGTTCAACGTAAATTTACTACTCAGTGAAATACGGACTCATTGGTAGTATTGCGCATGCTTATTAGGAGAAGGACCTGTCACGTGAAAGGGTTTGGCCAATAATAAGAGAGTAAAGGAATCCGATTTGGAAGTCCGATTTTTGTACGACACCAGCGCAGCTGTGTGCAATATTTCCAAAATGGCTCCGGTCTTTTCGTTAGACGATTCGTTCTATTTAACATTAGAAATGTACGTTTTTGGGGTACATTTTGCAGACCTAATACAAGCCCAGACTCGGTAAAGGATGCTCCATACACCGATACATTATTGGATGATAATTAGGGAGCAATTGTTTCGTGATCGGTGTTGTGACGGCGATAGTGGTGGAGGGAAATATTATGCACGGCGTGTCAGATTTTCGGTAAAATGTCGGCCTCAACTCAACACGGATCGGCCGTGAGTGACTCAACCCGGGGCGGTTCACACTATCATTTTCGACACGGTTCAGGCCGAAAAATGCAATTTCGATCCGGGTTGAGATTTTCAACCCTGGTCCCTCCCAGGGTTGATTTCGATCCGGCTAGGGCACGCTACCCGGGTCGGAACCGGGTTGAAATGTTAGAAGTGGGAAAAGGGTTGGAAAAAATCTCGGGGTTGGAACCGGTTCCAACCCGGAGATTTTGGACAGTGTGAAAAGGCCTAAAGGGAAGTTGTGAAGATCAAGGGGAAGTTGTGAAGATCAAAGGGAAGTCGTGAAGATCAAAGGGAAGTCGTGAAGATTATAGGGAAGTTGTGAAGATCCAGTGTTGTAGTTGAGTCCTTTTTTTCCGAAAACCAAGTACTGCCGAGTACTTAGGTTACCGAGTACAAGTATGAGTTCTTCTGAGTACAAGGACAGGTCTCCAAGTACAAGTATTTGTATTACCAAGTTGTGAAGATCAGAGGGAAGTTTTGAAGATCAAAAGGGAAGTTGTGAAGATCAAAGGGAAGTTGTGAAGATCATAGGGAAGTTGTGAAGATCAAAGGGGAGTTGAAAAGATCAAAGGGAAGTTGTGAAGATCAAAGGAATTGTGAAGATCATAGGGAAGTTGTGAAGATCAAAGGGGAGTTGTGAAGATGAAAGGGAAGTTGTGAAGATCATAGGGAAGTTATCATAGGGAAGTTGTGAATATCAAAGGGAAGCTTTGAAGATCAAAGGGAAGTTATGAAGATAAAAGGGAAGTTGTGAAGATCAAAGGGAAGTTGTGAAGATCAAAGGGAAGTTGTGAAGAATCAAAGGGAATTTATGAAGTTCAGAGGGAAGTTGTGAAGATCAAGGGGAAGTTGTGAAGATCAAAGGGAAGTTGTGAAGATAAAAGGGAAGTTGTGATGGATCATAGGGAAGTTATCATAGGGAAGTTGTGAATATCAAAGGGGAGTTGTGAAGATGAAAGGGAAGTTGTGAAGATCATAGGGAAGTTATCATAGGGAAGTTGTGAAGATAAAAGGGAAGTTGTGAAGATCAAAGGGAAATTGTGAAGATCAAAGGGAAGTTGTGAAGAATCAAAGGGAATTTATGAAGTTCAGAGGGAAGTTGTGAAGATCAAAGGGAAGTTGTGAAGATCAAAGAGAAGTTGTGAAGAATCAAAGGGAATTAATGAAGATCAGAGGGAAGTTGTGACGATCAAGGGGAAGTTGTGAAGATCATATGGAAGTTGCGAAGATCATAGGGAAGTTGTGAAGATCAAAGGGAAGTTGTGAAGATAAAAGGAATTGTGAAGATCATAGGAAAGTTGTGAAGATCAACGGGAAGTTGTGAAGATCAAAGGGAAGTTGTGAAGATCAAAGGGAAGTTGTGAAGATCATAGGGAAGTTGTGAAGATAAAAGGGAAGTTGTGAATATCATATGGAAGTTGTGAAGATCAAAGGGAAGTTGTGAAGATCAAAGGAAAGTTGTGAAGATCATGGGGAAGTTGTGAAGATCATAGGGAAGTTGTGAAGATCAAAGGGAAGTTGTGAAGATCATAGGGAAGTTATCATAGGGAAGTTGTGAATGTCAAAGGGAAGTTGTGAAGATCAAAGGGAAGTTGTGAAGATCAAAAGGAAGTTATGAAGATAAAAGGGAAGTTGTGAAGATCAAAGGGAAGTTGTGAAGATCAAAGGGAAGTTGTGAAGAATCAAAGGGAAGTTATGAAGATCAGAGGGAAGTTGTGAAGATCAAAGGGAAGTTGTGAAGATCAAAGGGAAGTTGTGAAGATCAAAGGGAAGTTGTGAAGATCAAAGGGAAGTTGTGAAGATCAAAGGGAAGTTGTGAAGATCAAAGGGAAGTTGTGAAGGTCAAAGGGAAGTTGTGAAGATCATAGGGAAGTTGTGAATGTTGTAGTTAAGTCCTTTTTTTCCGAAAACCAAGTACAGCCGAGTACTTAGGTTACCGAGTACAAGTACGAGTTCTTCTGAGTACAAGGACAGGTCTCCAAGAAAGAGTACTTTTATTTCCAAGTTGTGAAGATCAAAGGGAAGTTTTGAAGATCAAAGGGAAGTTGTGAAGATCAAAGGGGAGTTGCGAAGATCAAAGGGAAGTTGTGAAGATCAAAGGGAAGTTGTGAAGATCAAAGGAATTGTGAAGATCATAGGGAAATTGTGAATATCAAAGTGGAGTGTGAAGATCAAAGGGAAGTTGTGAAGATCATAGGAAAGTTATCATTGGGAAGTTGTGAATATCAAAGGGAAGTTTTGAAGATCAAAGGGAAGGTATGAAGATAAAAAGGAAGTTGTGAAGATCAAAGGGAAGTTGTGAAGATCAAAGGGAAGTTGTGAAGAATCAAAGGGAAGTTATGAAGATCAGAGGGAAGTTGTGAAGATCAAGGGGAAGTTGTGAAGATCAAAGGGAAGTTGTGAAGATCAAAGGGAATTTGTGAAGATCATATGGAAGTTGCGAAGATCATAGGGAAGTTGTGAAGATCAAAGGGAAGTTGTGAAGATCATAGGAAAGTTGTGAAGATCATAGGGAAGTTGTGAAGATCAAAGGGAAGTTGTGAAGATCATAGGGAAGTTATCATAGGGAAGTTGTGAATGTCAAAGGGAAGTTGTGAAGATCAAAGGGAAGTTGTGAAGATCAAAAGGAAGTTATGAAGATCATAGGGAAGTTGTGAAGATCCAGTGTTGTAGTTGAGTCCTTTTTTTCCGAAAACCAAGTACAGCCGAGTACTTAGGTTACCGAGTACAAGTACGAGTTCTTCTGAGTACAAGGACAGGTCTCCAAGAAAGAGTACTTTTATTTCCAAGTTGTGAAGATCAAAGGGAAGTTGTGAAGATCAAAGGGAAGTTGTGAAGAATCAAAGGGAAGTTATGAAGATCAGAGGGAAGTTGTGAAGACCAAGGGGAAGTTGTGAAGATCAAAGGGAAGTTGTGAAGATAAAAGGGAATTTGTGAAGATCATAGGGAAGTTGTGAAGATCAAAGGGAAGTTGTGAAGATCAAAGGGAAGTTGTGAAGGTCAAAGGGAAGTTGTGAAGATCATAGGGAAGTTGTGAAGATCCAGTGTTGTAGTTGAGTCCTTTTTTTCCGAAAACCAAGTACAGCCGAGTACTTAGGTTACCGAGTACAAGTACGAGTTCTTCTGAGTACAAGGACAGGTCTCCAAGAAAGAGTACTTTTATTTCCAAGTTGTGAAGATCAAAGGGAAGTTTTGAAGATCAAAGGGAAGTTGTGAAGATCAAAGGGGAGTTGCGAAGATCAAAGGGAAGTTGTGAAGATCAAAGGGAAGTTGTGAAGATCAAAGGAATTGTGAAGATCATAGGGAAATTGTGAATATCAAAGTGGAGTGTGAAGATCAAAGGGAAGTTGTGAAGATCATAGGAAAGTTATCATTGGGAAGTTGTGAATATCAAAGGGAAGTTTTGAAGATCAAAGGGAAGGTATGAAGATAAAAAGGAAGTTGTGAAGATCAAAGGGAAGTCATGAAGATCAAAGAGAAGTTGTGAAGATCAAAGGGAATTTATGAAGATCAGAGGGAAGTTGTGACGATCAAGGGGAAGTTGTGAAGATCAAAGGGAAGTTGTGAAGAATCAAAGGGAAATTTTGAAGATCAAAGGGAAGTTATGAAGATAAAAGGGAAGTTGTGAAGATCAAAGAGAAGTTGTGAAGAATCAAAGGGAATTTATGAAGAACAGAGGGAAGTTGTGAGGATCAAGGGGAAGTTGTGAAGATCAAAGGGAAGTTGTGAAGAAAAAAGGGAAGTTGTAAAGATCATGGGAAGTTGTGAAAATCATAGGGAAGTTGTGAAGATCAAAGGGAAGTTGTGAAGATCAAAGGGAAGTTGTGAAGATCAAAGGGAAGTCGTTAAGATCATAGGGAAGTTGTGAAGATCAAAGGGAAGTTGTGAAGATCATAGGGAAGTTGTGAAGATCAAAGGGAAGTCGTGAAGATCATAGGGAAGTCGTGAAGATCAAAGGGAAGTCGTGAAGATTATAGGGAAGTTGTGAAGATCCAGTGTTGTAGTTGAGTCCTTTTTTCCGAAAACCAAGTATTGCCGAGCACTTGGGTTACCGAGTACAAGTACGAGTTCTTCTGAGTACAAGGACAGGTCTCCAAGTACGAGTACTTGTATTTCCAAGTTGTGAAGATCAAAGGGAAGTTTTGAAGATCAAAAGGAAGTTGTGAAGATCAAAGGGAAGTTGTGAAGATCATAGGGAAGTTGTGAAGATCAAAGGGGAGTTGTGAAGATCATAGGGAAGTTGTGAAGATCAAAGGGAAGTTATCATAGGGAAGTTGTGAATATCAAAGGGAAGTTGTGAAGATCAAAGGGAAGTTATGAAGATAAAAGGGAAGTTGTGAAGATCAAAGGGAAGTTGTGAAGAATCAAAGGGAAGTTATGAAGATCAGAGGGAAGTTATGAAGATCAGAGGGAAGTTGTGAAGATCAAAGGGAAGTTGTGAAGATCAACGGGAAGTTGTGAAGATCAAAAAGAAGTTGTGAAGATCAAAGGGAAGTCGTGAAGATCATAGGGAAGTCGTGAAGATCAAAGAAAAGTTGTGAAGATCAAAGGGAAGTTGTGAAGAATCAAAGGGAAGTTATGAAGATCTGAGGGAAGTTGTGAAGATCAAGGGGAAGTTGTGAAGATCAAAGGGAAGTTGTGAAGATAAAAGGGAAGTTGTGAAGATCACAGGGAAGTTGTGAAGATCAAAGGGGAGTTGTTAAGATCAAAGGGAAGTCGTGAAGATCAACGGGAAGTTGTGAAGATCAAAGGGAAGTTGTGAACATCAAAGGGAAGTCGTGAAGATCATAGGGAAGTTGTGAAGATCAAAGGGAAGTCGTGAAGATTATAGGGAAGTTGTGAAGATCCAGTGTTGTAGTTGAGTCCTTTTTTCCGAAAACCAAGTACTGCCGAGTACTTAGGTTACCGAGTGCAAGTACGAGTTCTTCTGAGTACAAGGACAGGTCTCCAAGTAGGAGTACTTGTATTTCCAAGTTGTGAAGATCAAAGGGAAGTTTTGAAGATCAAAGGGAAGTTTTGAAGATCAAAGGGAAGTTGTGAAGATCAAAGGGAAGTTGTGAAGATCAAAGGGAAGTTATATGAAGATTATAGGGTAGTTGTAAAGATCCAGTGTTGTAGTTGAGTACTTTTCTCCGAGTACCGATCGAGTACTGCCAAGTACTTAGGTTACCGAGTACAAGTACAGGTACGAGTTCTTCCGAGTACAAGGACAGGTCTCCAAGTACGAGTACTTGTATTTCCGACTGCGAGTACGAGTACTTGTATTCCGAGTACAAGTATGAGTACAAATATACGGCAAATAGTTCATTGTGCGTAATTGGCCAGGCCCAGCCAGACCGATATACAGACCCACTCACGGCTAGCTGTTTAATACGTTTGTCCAGACCAAATCAGGAAACTTTAATTTCTGTGCAAGCCATGCCAATCAACCATTTCAAAATAAAAGTATCAATAAAATAAGGCCATGGTAAGTCAAGATATACCATATTTTTTTTCGAGTACTGCTATTTGACTACAAGTACGTTGGTGATCGAGTACAATTTTGACATGTCAAGTACAAGTACTTTGCTACCCAAGTATGAGTACCGTCATTTCGAGTACGAGTACCGTCATTTCGAGTACGAGTACTTTTACATTCGAGTACAAGTACTGTAAAAAAGGTACTTGAGTGGTACTCGAGTACAATACTACAACACTGTGAAGATCAAGGGGAAGTTGTGAAGATCAAAGGGAATTTGTGAAGATCAAAGGGAAGTTGTGAAGATCAATGGGAAGTTGTGAAGATCAAAGGGAAGTTGTGAAGATCAAAGGGAAGTTGTGAAGATCATAGGGAAGTTGTGAATAATCCTGCAAGTAAAGCCCCAAGCAAGGGGTAGATAAACTTGTCCATAACTTTTCCCAGATATTTAATGAGATTACTTATAATTTATAGTCGGCTATTTCCATATATGAAGCAATCACAAAGCTGCCTGTTCTTGCATGAATCGTGCATTTTGCAGGATACCTTGTGATTGATCCGTTTAGACCCTGCTCACAAAAGCTGCACCATATTCATCACAATGCATTAGTACTTGTACTACATTGTTCATGAATTACATTGTGTTAATTCGCTGAAGAATCAATAAAACCATGGAGGGGCTAATAGGCTAAAAATCCATGCGTCCGATTTTTCATGGGCGTATTGTGTTGTGCATTTATAAGTTGTCTGTCTATGATGTGCACTTTGAAAAACCATGAGTACGTATTCTCTGCACACGTGTCGAACGTAAAAGCTCAAATAGGTAGTTGCGTGTGGTAGTTTTGCGAGCAAAAAAAGTCAGTCGCAATTACATTTTGATAAGCTTTGACAAGATTTTGACAAGATTTAACTTCTCAGTTAAGCACAGAGGATATGAATATTCAATGCTTTAAAGGAGAATTAAACCATTAAATCAAGACATCTTCCAGTTTGTTTCAATACTATTCACATACAAACTGCGTGCTTCCTTTAATTTGAGGCCAACCATTAATATGTATCTTTTACCCCACCACTTCATGGTTTCTTTTAAGTTGCAGGCAACAAATCCCATGCATATTGGAAGCGTAATCCGTTTCAATTGCTACCTGAAGCGTATACAATTTCAATGGACAATGTGCACTACCAATTTATAAAAGTATTCATGTTGCTTTTGGAACAACAGATTTTTCAAGTTCAAATCACGCAGTGCGCACTAAGCGCAATTCACATGACTAACACATCGATTTTCAGCCTTAAATGTGCTGGAAAATGATGAATATTCTAAGGTAATTGTTGTAAAGTAAACTTGTTGCAGAATTGTACCAGAACACATAGAAACAGACAAAAGGATAGACTTTAAAAATTCTGCCAAAAAAAACTAATTAATAAAAGAAATAGGCCTAAAACAGTGTGATGAACAGTCACCAGAATTTTATTCTGTGTGTGTTAAAAAAATTCTGGAAGATTTGTGTGAATTATGCTATGTTAGCCAACAATTACAGCTTAAAGGGAATGTACATCATTGGCTTTTGCTGTAATTTTCAGAAATGAACTATTTGAGGGGTAAGTATGATAGATCAAATATTGTTACACTGACATGTTTGAAGTTTTGTGTTCGAAAATGCTGGAAAAACCAAGAAAAACAAAACTGTTTTAGTAGTCTGGTTCCCTGACTCCACTAAATATAAAATGAATCAATTTACAGATGCCGGAAAATTGTAAGGCAAGGGTACCAGTCTAGCTGGCCTGCACCCGTTCATGAACATGTAACCAATAGCGAACAAAATTTGGACTGAATTAATGGTGAATTCGGAGCAGTAGTTGAAAAATAGTTAGGTTTTTCCAACGGTGGTCGGCCGACCACCGCTGGAAATTTTTACAAACATACCATTTTCTTGAAAATGACCTCACACCAGGTGCCATTAGTTTACAGGATGCTTAAGACTGTTATTTACCAACATCCTATTAAGGTATTTCATAAAAACTTGGTAGTTTTATTTTTCGATGTTTGCAAATGTTGTATATTCCTTTTAATTACACCAAATGCAATGTTTGTGTAATTGAAAACCAAAAAATCAAATGTGTAATCCAAATAAATGAATTTGATTCCAGTAATTAAAATTGGTTTATCTGAGGGTTATTAGCATGAGAAATTTATTTTCCCATTGAAAAAAAAACACCCTTGATTATGGTATTGCCATCCGATGATTGTTCCGTATGCCCAGTGCTGCCAGCTATTACCTTTGTGAGTTAGCTTGCAATTAAGGTGTGGCCAGCAAACAAAAACCAGACTGGTTCAAGGTTTAGGCTAGAGCAGAGTAATGCCAATGGATTTTCTAATGTAAAGGCTGTAAATTGACTCATTTGTAACCTACCAACTGTACAAAAATTGTCATAAAGTTGTAAATTTTGAAGACCCCAATTGATTTTTTAGTAGATTCTGATAGAGGAAGACATGCTCTATCAAGTCATTGATTTGTCATGGAACTCGTGTAGGGTTATGTTAGGGAGACATGTGGCTACAAGTGCCTGTGTTCCCCCTTGCTGCCATCTGATTCAGGAGTTTGGGAACACAACCAGCTTTGGTTGTATTCTCAATGCTGGACATTAACGTAACAAACCCATTCCAAAGGATGAGCAGTTTGAGAGGGTTGGCTTCAATAAATGACTCCAAGTTACATCTGTCAATATCTAAGTCTTGACCCAACAGTTGAGCATGGATCAACTAGGTCAGACTATTTTCTTGTATTTTTTTCAACGGCTTCTATTTGCAGAATAGCATAAAGTTTGACGTTTTTGAGTGTGGGACTGGAGCTAGTTGCCCAATCATACGCAATATTTTCCAAAAGAATGGACTTTTGCTAATCACCTGGTCCAGTCAGAAGGGCCAGTTTAATCCCTCTCGTGTTCTTAACAGGAAAATATCTCCCTATGATATTACCCTTTTCTCTGTCTCATTGCCAGCCTTCCCGAACATCAGCTTTGGCATTAAAATCTTGTTGGTGTCACAATCTACCCATTTAACCATTTGAGAATATCTACCTTCACATGTAGCTTGAGCGTGTACAGCTGGATCACTACTGTAAGACGTTGTTGCTGTGCTGCTTTCTCCTGGTTGTGTATGTTGTACCTCTATTTTGCCTCTTGAGTCTTCTTCATCTGTTAACAAAAAAACTAATTATTGGACAAAGAAAGCTTTATTTTTTGAAAAGAATTTTAGAAAAGTGGTTACTTTTATATCAGTTTTAATTATACAGGATTAGGCTACCTTTCCGCTGTTTTTTTTCCATCTCGTCAAAGAATCTGCAAGCCTGTTTGAGGTCGCTTTCCAGTATCGTCACCTGGATGGCCAAGTCACTCTTATCTTCTGTTGTCAATTCATCCGTGATGAAAATCTCTGTGAGTCTCTTGGCAAGTTCTCCAGTGGTGTACATACTCCAAAGCTTGTCCAGACCCTCACGACTCTTGATGCGAAAAATGAATGTCACAGTTCCACACTGTACATCTTGAAGCTCAATTTGTTCACTAAATTCAATGAATTTTTTTTTAACGTGTTCCAAGCCAGAATATTTTACAAACTGGAGCATCGAATATTCAAATTGATTTTCCAATACTTTGTCCACTTCTTCGTTCCTTGTGACACTTGTTGTTACACCCACAAGAGGTTCTTCTGATAAAATAAAAAGGAATGGTTAGGTCTAAGACATATTTTAAAGAGGTGGCATTTTTATTTGAAACCTACAGTTATCTACAGACTTATTGCACGTACACAGTGCATGTTCACATAAGTACCATCACAAATCAGCCCCCTTGGATCTGTAGACTGTAGCCAATTATAGTGTCCTATGTGGAGAATCGTGATCGACTGGTACACAGACTCTATTGGCCATACAAAACATATTTAGAAGGGGTGACACCTAAAAATTGTTTTGGAAGGGTACCTTATTTGCATAAATACAAAGGATGCAACAGCAGTCGTGTATCTTGCAGCGGCAATGTCATTAACTATTTTCAAATGGTGCAGTAAATCTTACCACTGAAAATGCCCATTAAGGCATGCAACCGTACTACATGTACATCTACTTGATTTTTCGATCAAGTAATCCTTCAGTAGCTGGTATTCAACCAATTTTATCAGTTCTTGCCACACTTTGCATCTCCATCAGAGGGGGGGGGGGGGGAAGGGGGGTATTTTCCCCTTAAATTTTTGTAAAAACGGCCTTTTCCCATTCAAAACCCCTTTTTTAAACGGGCTTAAACCCCCCCCCCCAAAAAAAAACCTTTGAACCCCCCCCCCCCAACCTTTTTGATTTTAGGGAGGTCAAGTGTCCAGCGGGAAAAAAAACTGTGTACATTTCACCGTGGATATGCAAGTGCCCTTTTAAAAAAAAATTACCACCCCAATAAAAATGACCCTGCTACGCCACTGCAATGCTGCTGTACCACCCAGGTTATTTTCAGTAAGATCCAATAAGCAGTTTGGTATTGCAACTGTTTATGTGCACAATGATGTGGGTCACGGGTCATTCGGGATAATCAAATGTTTCAAAGGCGCATGAATGCTGGCGCAGCAGAATGGGCGTGCGCGTAACATCGTGTAACATCACGTCAGCGATGTTATCCCAAATGACCTCGGGTCACTGAAATACCCTACTGGCTTATTCACCCAAGTTGGGTAGATCCCTGAGTGACTCAGCAGTTTGTTGGATGTCCTGTCCATTCAATGAGCAGTCACACAAACCCAGCTTTGAAAAAAGTCTCATTTTTTTCAAACTACTGGGAAGCAAACAGATGTTGTGCTTTCAGTATTAACAAAGAACAAAGCCTTGTTTTCCCATCATACAAGTGTGAGTCTAGTCTGTAAGGAATGACTACATTTACATCTGTTTTGGAGTTGGTACATTCATTGATAATTACCTTGTGCACATCCAAACCTACAGAAGATCAAATGAATTACCAGTCAAAGTGCAGAAGAATAGGAGGGTTGAGAGTGTGGCTGTGCTACATGTTTTTATTGAAAACTTCATTCTGTTGCAGTAACGCATCTCTGAAGACCAACGATTGGTTTAGCAACACAAGGTCTCTGATTTGAAGAAGCAAGTACACAGACATCTTGGAAGCTTCATCAAAAAACAACTCTTTCAATCACATACATAACATTTATGCATTAAATTACGGTATAAATCCAGAAATAAGCAAATATATGGGAGTAGCGATCGTGTAGTTACAGGCCCTATAAGAGAACAAAACCATTTGAGTTACCAAACGACCGGTAGTTGGCGACTAAAAACATGAAGGTATGTCATAGATAAAGGGCAGGGTTTCGAATTTTTGAGAAAAATTGGCAGTACATGACAATGACAAAATGCAACACGAAAATAAAGATGGCGACCTCCACGATGTACCGTGAACGTGCAAGGCACACTGAATTGCACGGTGCCAACCGTAAACCTCGTACGAAAATTGTTACTTCTACCCCAAAACTGTTCAAAATTACAAAAAAGGTCATTAGAATTGAGGTCTCACTCTACTTTGGTGGAACAGGTCATTTGTGAATGATAAACACCCATGACTCTAAATTTGACCAAAAGTATAAAGAGGGGCCGTAGCTATACGATCGCCATAGGAGTGGATGCACAGAAAGTGTTGTCTCCTACCTTTGGACTGGTAGATATTGATGGTGCAATCTTTTGGGTGGAAGATGGGTACGTGTCCAGAGCCAGATATCTGATGCACTGACTGCTGCAATTGATTGACTGCTGCAACTGGGATCATGTCTGAAAAACGGGAATAAAATGTCTCTTAATTTCATCTGATTGGTGCGTCACTGATCACATGACTTAATTATTGGATTATTCATCCCAACCCATGGCCCCACAACACTGCAAAAATCCAAGTTCCATTCCATAGTCACACTATTGGTGGCAGCTCTGATGGCTCTAACCTAGCAGACAATCAGAGGATTTATTAAGGCGTTGCATAAAACAAATAATTAAAAGGGAATATACATCATTTGCTTTTTCTGTAAATGCATGGAATTGGGGGTTTGGAAATATATAGCAAATATAGTTACACTGACTTTTTTGAGGTTTTGGGTTCGAAAATGCTATACATGTAAAAACCAAGAAAAACAATCATTTTCCTGTAGTCCGGTTCCCTGACTCCATATAAGAAGAAACAGAGCACTTTACATACATTGGGGAATTGTAAGGTCAGGGAACCAGCCTCAAGCTGGCTTGTACCTGTTCATAGGTGTGTAATCGATTGCAAACAAGTGCGATGGTCAATTGGGGCCAGTATTTTTTTTAAAAACCCAGTTTGGGCGGCCGACCAGCGTCGGAAATTGATACAAAAATACCACTTTTCTTGAGAATGACAGTATACCAGGTGCCATGATTTTACAGGATGCTTTAACTTACACTGTCATTACCTAACAGTCCAGCAAGGTATTTCAAAATGATTTGGTAGTTTTATTTTTGATGTTTGCAAATGTTGTATTTTCCCTTTAAACCCCCCAAAATTTCATGTTTTGGATCGTTTACTTAGCCTATTTCAAACATCTGGTTGAAAGGTAACCAACCTAGTCTTACCGTTCCCGAGAAAAGACAAAAAAAGCCTGGTTATTTACATCGGACACATCAGAGTACAAATACGCTTTCCCTGTCGTTTTCATTGTGTGTCAATACAGCACCGTGCTCGCGAACAGCAGCCAAACAGCTCGACTTTTGGGTGTTGCAAAAGTGGACCCAGAAATTCGTTTTCACACGCATAATACAGGAATAACACAAAACACCCAGTTTTTAAAGGATAGTTGTTTGGATGTTTAAATCCTACTTTAAATGTTCTTTCCGATGAACATCATTTCGTTCAAAGCTTGTTTTGTCGCCCAATTGGGCTGTTCCAGGACGCAGTGTCTCTTTAATGTTTCACATCCGACCAAGGTAAAGAATAGTTTCATGAGGTGACAGGTAGAATTATTCTTTCCAATGCACTAATACATGTCATAACCATTATTTGTAAAAATTAATATACCATGGAATTGCTGCAATAATCAATGAAGTCAAGAAGTAAAGATTATGAAGAGCCCCTATTGCACTTCAATACAGATTTCATAACCTGAGAAATTGTTTACATTCTTATCTATGCACAAACTGTAAAGCGTAAACAAATCAACAGTGAAATGTATGGGAATAAACATGCATAGGGTTTGCTCACAGCCAGGGTTTATTGCTCACCTGTTGTCTGGTCCTGCTTGTCTGGTCTCCTCGTGATCGTGGTAGGGACATCAGTCCCTTGGCTGGCTGCTACAAATTGTTGCATCGTGGTAGGAACATCAGTCCATTGGCCAGTGGCTGCTGCAGATTGTTGCATTGTGGTTGGGACATCAGTCCAATGGCCGGCTGCTGCAGATTGTTGCAGTGTGGTAGGGGCATTGATCCGTTGGCAGGCTGCTGCAGATTGTTGCGTCGTGGTAAGGACATCAGTCCATTGGCTGGCTGCTGCAGATTGTTGCATTGTGGTTGGGACATCAGTCCAATGGCCGGCTGCTGCAGATTGTTGCAGTGTGGTAGGGGCATCGATCCGTTGGCAGGCTGCTGCAGATTGTTGCGTCGTGGTAAGGACATCAGTCCGTTGGCTGGCTACTGCAGTTTGTTGCATCGTGGTAGGAACATCAGTCCGTTGGCCGGCTGCTGCAGATTGTTGCATTGTTGTAGGGACATCAGTCCGTTGGCCAGCTGCTGCAGATTGTTGCATCGTGGTAGGGACATCAGTCCATTGGCCGGCTGCTGCATATTGTTGCATCGTGGTAGGGACATCAGTCCGTTGGCCGGCTGCTGCAGATTGTTGCATCATGGTAGGGACATCAGTCTGTTGGCCGGCTGCTGCAGATTGTTGCATTGTGGTAGAGACATCGGTCCGTTGGCCGGTTGCTGCAGATTGTTGCATCATGGTAGGGACATCAGTCTGTTGGCTGGCTGCTGCAGATTGTTGCATCGTGGTAGGGACATCAGTCCGTTGGCTGGCTGCTGCAGATTGTTGCATTGTGGTAGGGACATCAGTCCGTTGGCAGGCTGCTGCAGATTGTTGCATCATGGTATGGACATCAGTCTGTTGGCCGGCAGCTGCAGATTGTTGCATTGCGGTAGGGACATCAGTCCGTTGGCAGGCTGCTGCAGATTGTTGGATCATGGTAGGGACATCAGTCTGTTGGCAGGCTGCTGCAGATTGTTGCATTGTGGTAGGGACATCAGTCTGTTGGCCGGCTGCTGCAGATTGTTGCATCGTGGTACGGACATCAGTCCGTTGGCCGGCTGCTGCAGATTGTTGCATTGTGGTAGGGACATCAGTCCGTTGGCTGGCTGCTGCAGATTGTTGCATCATGGTAGGGACATCAGTCTGTTGGCAGGCTGCTGCAGATTGTTGCATTGTGGTAGGGACATCAGTCCGTTGGCTGGCTGCTTTAGATTGTGCATCCATGGTACTTTGGATTACTGGCCCACAAATGGAAGTCCTGTTTGTCAATGATTAATGAAAAACTATGTCACGTTTCATTCTTTGGTACGGTAGATTAACTTTGGAATATTTCAACAGATTTTTGTACACACCCACATCCACTGACAAGGCAAAAGGCAAGGCAATTAAGGCTAGTCTTAACATTTAGGACTGTAGATAAACCTGAGTGAAATTTGCATTGCATCGTGCGTATGGATGATATTCAACCAATACAGTTTATGCACAAACCTATGGGGGGCAGTCAAGTCAATATATTTACGTTCGATAACTCTTAAAAAATAATGGAAAATTCAGGTCGTTCGCACAATACAGTATGCACAACGCTAGTCAAGACGGGAAGCTGGCCAAAAACTCCGAAGTGTGTGATGCACTGTGCATGTTTGGCGAGGCCAACAGCTAGATCTCGTTTTTACGGTCGAAAATTTCGGGAAACACGCTGCATTGTATCACGTCAAATACGAGTAGTGCGATCTCAAAATGAACTCTCGAACACGGAAAATACATACACAGACAAGCTAGATCAATTCTGTGAATTAACTTGCAAACATGCTTTTTCTCCATTGGTGTTTTCTTGGCATTTTTACGATGTCGAATCCAACCAGTTGACAGTGCACGTGCCCAATGCATAGCGATGTCGATTGCATAGCCGTGCACAGACTAGTTACCGCATTTTCATCATGTCTTCTAAATTGGCCCGTGCGCGGCGTGGCGGGAACCAGTCGTTGCCACATTGAGCTAGGTTTACGCACGTGATTAGTGCCTCGATACATGCACTGTTTGGCCAAGATGGCTAAATAAGTGAAAAGTTGAAATCATGTGCTTTATTTTGATAACAAAAATAACTGCTTTTGACAAATATAAAGTGTTGCACCAAGTTCATATTTTATAAATCGTTCAGGAGACAACCCCCGGAAAAGTATTGTCCGGAATAAAAAGAAAGAAAGAAGATTTATGAGAACAATTCCAGATAGTGGTCGGGTTGTGCCCGACCACTCAAATATAGTAGAAACACTTGCAATACTGTACAAAATATTGACTGCTTTGAGTGGTGTAGTAAAACTATAGCCTCCATGCTCCATAAATCACCAATTCTGCTTGATTTTAAGCGATAACTGATTAATTGAATCTGAATACAATTAAAATTTGCTTCTATTTGAATACGAAATTATTTGCAAATTATAACTTGCACTTTTCCAAACTACCCCTTCACAAAATGTTTGAACCCAGCTCTGTAGCATATAGCACTTGGGAACAATATACGCGCAACGTGCACACCCGTATGCGTATACAATGCGTATAGTACTTTGGTTGCTACGGGTATACTTTTGGCCATGCACAGCAAGATAGCAGAAATAGTGATCGAATGCCATGTGACTCGCTGTTGGCCAATCAAGATACAGAATCTGTGGGTGAGGTGTTAAAAAAGAAAATAGACTGGCACATGGAACAACCAGTCCAACATCCCTTTAGTACTACAGCTAGTCATCAATCAACTGTGTAAAAAAATCTAGTACCATAGCCTCTCTGTTTCTACTCATTCCCTCAAGTCATGCCCCAGACTGTACTACTGAAGGGACATTCTTTTTAAAAAGTTGGACATACATGTACTTTTAAATAAAAACAAGACACAATTTAGTTTTGGGTACCGGTACCAGTTACTGTACTGTACAAAATATTGACAAAGCTTAATTGTGCTACCGCGTACCAAAGTAAACATAGGTACATTGTATTCCTTAATGTTGTGTAAACCCGACATGAAACAAAAACCGACCCGACCCAGAAGTGATTTCGGTTCGGATCAGGTCATTTTTTTTATCATTTCTGTCGGGTCGGCTCAATTATTCAAAATGGCATAGATCAGATTTTTTACAAGATCGCAACTTAGGACTGGTCCAAAGCACCAAACTTGGCAGACAAATTCTTATAGCCCTACAAGATATTTAGAAGGGGTGACACCTGAAATTGTTTAAGTGGGTGCCTAATTTGCATAAATATTAACTAATGTCTGCCGTGTATTATATTTATTCCAAAATTTTGGTGTATTTTTCATTACAAATTTTGTGAAAAGTTTATGTTGGAGAGCCTACTTACATATCCTAATACTTAAATAACATTTTCTGAAGCATAATAATAGTGAGGGGCATACTTATTATGAGGACATATGAACTATCCAAAATGGTTACCATTATTGTACCCCTAAAGTTGCGCGCATATACCTTTCCCCTGATATCATCTAGCACAGTCTTACCAAACCTCAGTATTGATGAGCTTAAATTCACAAAGTTGCTTACTGACACAGTTAACCTATTAATATAACTATTTGGAAAATCATGTGAACAATGACATCATCATGATAAAGGGGGAAAAAGAGGTGACCATAAACTGGGCTAAAGTAGGCGAAGCTGGGGATGCCTAACGTGGCTGATCGATCCGGGTGACTTGAGCAAGATCATGGGAATCCCCAAATTTACTAGTGTAAGAAATTTATTGACGTATACATAATTATTAAAACCAACCATTATCTCTTATTTTGGGGGATTTCTTTGAACTCATTCAAGACCCCTGTATTAGGCAACCCTTCATTCGCATAATTTTTAGCCTAAATTTCTCCAAAAATTGCAAAGCCCTTATGCAATAGAACTTTTTACCGTGACTGTACAGGATGAGTAAACAAAAGCGGAACCTAAACCCCCCAAAATATATTTAATTACTATTTTTTAAAAATATGTAGGACCAAAAATAATCACTAGAAAGCTAATTTCATAATCACTACTTTTAGATGAAAAAAAATACTGAAATTGCTCGATCCGTTTAAAGAATTTCACCATTTAATACGCATGACTCTAAAACCTTCTTCGTCCAGAAACAAGCAATTTATTGTGTGTTCTGACTGTTACAGAATACTTGTTTCAACAACTGGCAACAACTGTAGTACACTTGCATCTTTATCAACAATCCTGCTTAGGCAATATGATTTATGAAATCAACCAATTTAAAAGATGGGCCTTCCAAAGGACTTTGTTTAATACTCTAGCTAACTTTTAATCTGAGGTTTCATCGCTGGTGATGTTTGAAGACAATTGTGACGATTTTTGAAATTGCATTTTTGGACGAAAGAGGTTTTAGGGTCATTGCGTTTAAATGGTGATATACTTTGAACGGATTGAGCAATTTCAGTAATTTGTTTTCATCTAAAAGTAGTTTATGGAATTGGCTTCCAGTCATTATTATTTTTGGTGCTGCATATTTTCTAAAATGTGAATTATACTTTTGGGGGTTTGGGTTCCGTTTTTTTAACTCACCCTGTATAAAAATACAAGTACAGGCCGGGTCATTCCATGTCACCACACCCATTCAAATTTGCTCGTACTTGTACTTAGAACATGTAGCATGTGGGGTAATTTAGGCTGAAAAAGCTGAAATTTAAGTTTTAGTTCCACCAGACAAACGGTTTTTGTGCTACCGCCCGCCGTTGGTTGGCAATTTTGGTCAAAATGGGCGTACGACTAGCCACCAATTTTCAAATGACCATACATTATCTTCAAAACCTGTAGGCTAAAATTTGTTTACCTTGGTCGCTTTAGAAAGATAACGTCATAAGGAATCGGAATTTACCATTACTTTTCATGTCCGAGTAAATTGAAGTATGATGACCTTTTGACCTTTACTTTGAATTTGACCTTGTGGATCAAGTGACCTTGAGAAGAACTGTGATGAATATTATACCCCAACATGTTTTCTACAAATTTTCCAAATATTAGGGAATAGGATATAATATTTTTTGTTTAGTTTCTAGCAAAGTTGGCATATGTGTAATTGCTTTAATCCGCTAGTACATCAATTGCATAGGAATATCACATTTTGCAACAAGTATGCCAAATTTGAGATGACCTAGAAACCAAACAAAACATATTATTCCCCCCCCCCCCATGTTTTTTATATTTTGTAGAAAACACGGTGGGGCATAAATTTCATCCAAGTTCGTTTCAAAGTCATATGATCCACAAGGTCAAATTCAAGATCAAATTAAAGGTTAAAAGGTTATCATACTTCAAATTACTCCAACACGAAAACTAATGATAAATTTAGATTTCTTACATGTATGTATGATATAACCTTTCCAAAGAAATCAAGATTAACAAATTTGGCCCACAGGTTATGGAGATATGGTCATTTGAAAATTGGCAGCCACGCACATTTTGACCAAAATTGCCAAACAATGGCGGGCGGTTGCGCAAAAAAACGTTTGCCCGATGGCGTTAAAACTTACATGTAACATTTCAGGTTTGTCCGTCTAAATTACCCCATACACTAAAAATGAATCAATTTGATGGGGATGGGGTTTAAACTTTCAATTTTTTGGGGTGATTTGAAACGGAACTCTACCCTACAATGGAAAAAATCTATTTGAAATGACCCTTCCAGCAAATGATTTGCATTTATAGTGGCCGCATGAGGTCGCTGTTCACTCTGTATCAGTTAGCGCGCGCGGCGAGAATATAGTATAGGCTGATATGTACTTTTGCATTTTTTTTTGCTAAAGAAGGAATTTTTGTCATATTTGGGTAGAGTTTACCTTCCTAAGCCAGAAATCCATTGGTAACATTTGTGGCGGCCATATTGGATTTCAAAATGGCCGCCATTTCGGACCTAATTCGTATCATAACTTCGGACCTGATTGTCACATGAAGTCCATTTTGGTGGCAAACCCTATGTTTTGGATACCAAGGAACCCAAGTAAGGTGTTGTTGATGGGGTACTCCCAATGGATGGTGGCCATCTTGGATATTTCAAAATGGCCGCCATTTAGTACCTAATTGTATCATAACTTCGGACCTGATTGTCATATGAAGTCCATTTTGGTGGCAAACCCTATATTTTTGATACCAAGGAACCCAAGTAAATCATTGTTAATGGGGTACTCCCAACGGATGGCAGCCATCTTGGATATTTCAAAATGGCCGCCATTTCGGACCTAATTTGTATCATAACTTCGGACCTGATTGTCATATGAAGTCCATTTTGGTGGCAAACCCTATTTTTGTTTATACCAAGGAACCCAAGTAAATCATTGTTGACGGGGTACTCCCAATGGATGGAAGCCATCTTGGATATTTCAAAATGGCCGCCATTTCGGACCTAAATTGTATCATAACTTCGGACCTGATTGTCGTATGAAGTCCATTTTCAAGGCAAACCCTATTTTTTTTATACCAAGGAACCCAAGTAAATCATTGTTCGTGAGGTACTCTCAATGGATGGCAGCCATCTTGGATATTTCAAAATGGCCGCCATTTCGGAGCTCATTTGTATCATAACTTTGGACCTGATTGTCACATGAAGTCCACTTTGGTTGCAAATCCTATATTTTCAATATCAAGGAACCCAAGTAGATCAAATCTGACGGGGTAGTCCCAATGGATGGCAGCCATTTTGGAAACTTCAAAATAACCGCCATCTTGGATTCATTTCAATAATAACGTATGTTGCAAGTGAATGTCGTATGAAGTCCATTTTGGTGGCAAACCGTATGTTTTCAATACCAAGGAACCCAAGTAAATCAAATTTGATGGGGTAGACTAATGGATGGCAGCCATCTTGGATTCTTCAAAATAATCTTGGATTTCATTTTAATAATAACGTATGTTGCATTTGGTGGCAAACCCCATAATATTGATACCAAGGAATTAAAAAAATACATTATTGATGAGGTATCCCCAATGGATGGCAGCCACCTTGGATATTTCAGAATGAGCGCCATTTGCAGTTCAGTTTTTAAAGGGTCTCTATAGCCACGGTGACAAGTGTTGACATCGTGGACTGGATTGTGAATTATTGGCAATATTAGAGCGGCATAGTGACAGAATTGTGCACTTTGTGGTTAAACTTGGCATGTCACGTCTTTATGCCTTGACGAGAATTTTCAGATATGGAGGCATTTCATATCTGACCCCTGGTGACCTTTGTAAAGGATCAATGAATGGGACGAATGTAGAATCCAGGTGCCACTTCAGCGGTTGTGTACAAAGTCTATGGAAAGTCAAGAAAGTTTTTTAAGTATTTTCCTAACAAAATTGGAAATGTCTTTTCAACACTTTTAATGACTGACCTTCATTGAGATGATATATGATGATGCAACAATATGCAACATCTTTTCCTAATGAACTTTGTATACCCCAAATGCCGCTATTCATTTAATCCTCCAATGCCACTTTTCATGACATGTGTGTAAGTCTTAATAGTGAAAAAGAAGTGTATTTTAACAATTATTCTATAGTATGTCATGATTCAGACCCAAAGACAATTTTGTCATGACCTCTGATCTCCATTTCCCTGTTTTAAGAATATAAGAGGTACATCGGACAAGCATCACACTCTAACAGTGACCAGCTAATGGGCTGTGTAAAAAGGTTAAAAATGTGGTTACCCAAGTCCATCTGGATAGCAGAGTGTAATAAGAACAAAATAATGAATGCTGCTTGACATTTGTTAATATATTCCATTGCATTCCAATCGCAGCATGTTGAGTCTGCCACTAATTAAAAAAGAAAAAGAAAATTGAGTTTAGAGGTCACCTCAACATTTTTTGTGCATTGGGTCTGAATTCAATACATGACTATGGAATAATTATGATAGATATCATAACAAAGTGAAGTTTTGAAGAATAATTGTTAAAGGTTGTTGACTGTCAAAGGTCACCAGAAGTCAAATATGAAATGCCTTGTATGTCTAAAAATTGTCTTCAAGGCATGAAGAACCAACATGCGAAGTTTAATTCATAATTTTATCGTAGATTGCACAATTCTTGGTATTATTGGGGCTATGCCGCTCCACTACCAGTACGTGTGAATGCTGTCTATAGTTAGCAATTAGTAAGTCCACTTCAGGTTATGTGTGTGCCTTCATTTATTTTTGTTCGTAAGTGGCTCTCTGCATCAACTGCATCACATGCCCAGACAACCCTGGTCCTGTCGTGGCTAGGCTAGATATGAAAGCAGAGTCACAACTTTTGGTGACTTGACTCGACTCAAGTCCCTAAGGGTAAATGACTCAACTCGACGGCGAGCAAACGACTCGAGTTCTCATCAGAAGACTCAACTCGACTCGAGCGAAGGATATTTAGGCTCGAGTCCTATATAAAAGCAAAACTTTGCGAAAAATAATTGCATTGACTTTACGATGCAACATTTATGTTCACGCCACTTTGCAAATACAGTACAGCGGCCGTTTGTAATGTCCACGTGTCACAGACTCCCATACCACATCATCATTCTGGAAGGCACAAAATACAATCCACCGAGGAACCGGATTTTAAACACATTTTCCAATTTGTTGTTTCATCATTGGCTTTGGGCGATTTCTTATAAAGTTCTTGGATACGAACGCCGGCTAAATTTATGCCCTCCTTTTAAAAATTAAATAGAAACATACCGACTCTTAAATAATCAGAAACAGTTTTGTATAATGCAATTTGGTTTTGATGCCAGCGTATCAGCGAAATAAAATCTAGACCCGAAGCCCAACCAGATAGCCTTAATAAGATCGAAGTTTCACTTCTTGTTAACTGTTAGTGATACAAATGACTTTCTCTCTTGTCTTTGTTGTGTAGTTTTCAAATATTCGTAACTCAAATTGACTCAAGGTAAACATTTGACTCGACTCGACTCAAACTCAACTAATGACTCAACTCGACTCACTTCTTTAAAATGACTTGACTCGACTCGAGTCACAAAAATGTGTGACTCGTTACAATTCTGATTCACACCAATTTCTGTGCTATCAGGTGCCTGGGAAAACGGTTGAACAAAGTGGTTTAGACCAAGTCTGCATGGGTTGCTTCTGATCCGTACAGTCAGGTAGCATGGGCGTCGCCAGGATTTTTTCTAGAGGGGGGCAAAAAAAAAATTTGCCAAAAAATGCTTGTATTTCTCAACACATTCTCGATTTATCAGTTTTAGAGGGGGGCAGGGACATTTTGCCCCCCCCCCCAACTCATTAAATTTACACCACTTTGTCTTCGCGCTTCTTTTTCTTTTCTTTTTTTTTTTTCTTTTTTTTTTTTTTTTTTTTTTTTTGCTTTTCCAGGGGGGGGGGGGCAAGTGCCCCCCCTTGCCCCCCCCCCTCGCGACGCCCATGTCAGGTAGTACAGTCAGTCCAATCATATCCAGCAGTCATTATGATCGTGCTGTTGGTGCCCATGAGATAATTACACTCCAAGTATTATTCCATGTGGTTCGAAAAATAGAGAAACCTGCCATCCATCGGGGTAACAATGTGTAGATTCCTTGGTATCAAATTTATGGGGTTTGCCACCAAAATATCCAAGATGGGTGCCATCCATTGGGAGTACTCCGTCAGCAATGATTTACTTGGGTTCCTTGGTATCAATAATATGACGTTTGCAACCCAAAATGGACTTCGTACGACATTCAGGTGCAACCTTAATATTTAAATGAAATCCAAGATGGCGGCTATTTTGAAATATCCAAGATGGCTGCCATCCATTGGGAGTATCCCGTCAACAATGATTTACTTGGGTTCTTTGGTATCAAAAACATGGGGTTTGCCACCAAAATACTTCATATGACAATCATGTCCGAAGTTATGATACAAATTAGGTCCGAAATGGCGGCCATTTTGAAATATCCAAGATGGCTGCCATCCATTGGGAGTACCCCATCAACAATGATTTACTTGGGTTCTTTGGTATAAAAAAACATGGGCTTTGCCACCAAAATGGACTTCATATGACAATCAGGTCCGAAGTTATGATACAATTAGGTCCGAAATGGCGGCTGTGGCGGTTGTAGTTAACAACACTGTTTCAAGTTCAACACTGTATATTCCTGGCTTATTTATTACCAAATATGACTGTGGCGATTGCAGAGTTCACGTAAAAACTGCAACAAAGCAAAAACTAAACTAACTCTAATTAGAATACAAGGTATCTTAAAATAAAGGAAAATCACTAATCTAAAATGCGCATAAAAAATAGTAGCAATAAACGGGGAAACCCTAGAAAATGTAAGGTCAAAGGTCATCTTAACAGTGAAAGTGCACTTAGCAATAATCATCTCATGCAAATAATGTAATGAAAATCTAGCCCTAAATTTACCTAAATCGCACTTATGTAGCACAAAAACTGCAATAATATAAAGTTCTCTAATAATCAAACTTTCTTTACCTCTGTCCTCGGGTCCTGGGGTGGAAGGATGATCGAATTATACTGAGTCAAAGTACGAGTCAAAAATTTAGGACACAGACATATGTGTCATCAATAAGGACCATGAATCTGTGGTAGCAAAGAAGAGCGCCCTCATGAGTTGTGGAGAGCGCCACCATGTGGCAAGCTTGGAATCACTCACCAGCAGTTACAGCGGCCATTTTGAAATATCCAAGATGGCTGCCATCCATTGGGAGTACCCCATCAACAATGATTTACTTGGGTTCCTTGGTATCAAAAAATAGGGTTTGCCACCAAAATGGACTTCATATGACAATCAGGTCCGAAGTTATGATAATTAGGTACTAAATGGCGGCCATTTTGAAATATCCAAGATGGCCGCCATCCATTGGGAGTACCCCATCAACAACACCTTACTTGGGTTCCTTGGTATCCAAAACATAGGGTTTGCCACCAAAATGGACTTCATGTGACAATCAGGTCCGAAGTTATGATACGAATTAGGTCCGAAATGGCGGCCATTTTGAAATCCAATATGGCCGCCACATGGTAGATGGAAAAAAATGTTACCAATGGATTTCTGGCTTAGGAAGGTGAACTCTACCCAAATATGACAAAAATTCCTTCTTTAGCAAAAAAAAATGCAAAGGTCAAAAATGTGACATAATATACTATACTAATATGCCGCTGACAATAATCCCCTATGGAGAGATAATGACAAACGCCTGGAACAAGGCTAGTTTCGGACTGGGCGGGCTAAAAAGCTCGACGAGGGCTTGGGTGTGGTCTGGCTCCCTCACACTTCAATCCAACTGTGTCTTCCACAAGGGGAAAATTCGGCCAACCGATCACCACTTACCTGCTGCCAAACATCCAAATTTTCACCTCACCTTGTGATTTCAACCAAGAGGAATCCAGGAAACAGTGGACATGCGAAAAAATTGGTAAAAATGTGTTTTTGGAGCACATTTTGCATGCACATGTAGTGCAGATCTGAGTTGAAGCAGCCGGTCAAAACTGATTGAAGTGTCTAGAACAGCGGTACGTTATACGCATGACATCGATAACCATGACGTCGCATGAGACGTCGCATGAGCCGGCCAATGATAGTGCAATACGTCATTATGAATATTTATTTTCTCATGAATATTTAGTTTATTTCAATGGTACTTCAAATACGTCCAAAGATTGATCATTGCAACAGTGATCGTGCGCGGCCTAGCGGTTAAGAGACTCGTGTATCAAGCAAGCGTCCGAGGTTAGAATCTCGATGAAGTGAGTGACTGATTGATAAATAGAAATTAAGGAAAGGAGGGGGTGATAGTAGAGGAGGGAAAGTGGAGGGAATAACCATAAAAGAGGTAACTTTTGGCGCTAGAAAATTAATTGAAAAAAGTGGTGATCGGATAGCCGAATTTTTCCGAAACGGGTGTCAGAAATCCAACGTTTTACGTCCTTTTTCAACTTTTTGATTGCAAAATGAAAGGAATTTGTGTGCATGATATTTATTGTATACTTCCTCCCATTTTCATGTTGATCATGAAAACTGAGATCTGGGTACGTGTGGACAATGCAGCAACTCCTGCGAATTATGGATGTGCCTAATACATGTACAAACATGATTCGCACATTGCTCATCTTGTGTAAATTTAGTCCCCCTAGCTAGGCCCAACTGTGGCAGAACTGTGACGGTTACACTGATCCATGAAAATGAAGGTCGAGATGGAAGCTTAATATTAAGGTATAATTGTGTGTGGACTTGACCACACACAAGAACAACAATACTTTAAATGTGAACAAATCCATTACTCTGCTCTACTTACGTTTTAACAGGAATCTAATTCTATCGCTAGTATTTCACAGTAGTTTTGGAAATTAAAAATCACAAACGTGACGAGCCCAAAGGCACCTTCATCCAGTCTGGCTCTGTCTGCCACACCTTGCAAGCTAAATAATCACCAAGATACTAGCTGGCAGCACTGCGCATGCGGAACAATCATAGGATGACAATACCATGAACTATGAGGTATCTTTTTCCAATGGGAAAATAAATGTATCATGCTTATAACCGCCCCCTTCATAGAAAAGCCAGTTTTTATTGCTTAATAAAGTTGGAATGAAGTTCATTTATTTTGTTAGCACATTTGATTGTTTTTATTTCTCAATTACACAAACCCTGCATTTGGAGCAATTTAGCCGAAATTGTGGGCTAACTTAACATAATTCACACAACAATTTCTATGGAATCTTCCAAAAAAATTGTTTAAACACACAGAAAAAACTCTGGTGATGGTTCACGTATGTGGAGACTTTGCACTCATGATCTCCGAGTTATTCTATGGCAGCCAATACTGCATCGGCATTCATCGATTGTATGCAAATATGGAGATCAAAGGTTGTGAAAACTATTATTAGATTCCTGCATCATGTCAGCTAGGGCACAGAACTTTGGGGAAAATTTGCACACATATTCCTGCCATAAGTAATTCAAATCCTATTTCCTTTTCATGTAATGTCTCCGATATTTTCTCTTTGTTCTATTTCTTTCGTTAATTAATTAGTTTATCCTGCAGAATTTTCAAAGTCTATCCTTTTGTCTGTTTCTATATATCCTGGTACGATTCTGCTACAATTAAGTACACTTTGCAAAAAAAATTATGTTAAAATATTCATTATTTTCTAGCACATTTTAGTCCGAAAATTGATGTGTCCGTCATACGCAACATGCATACTTTCATGCATTCGTATTGCACATTGTTTATTGAAATTGTATATGCTTCAGGTAGCGATTGAAACGAATGAAGCTTCCAATATGCATGGGATTTGTTGCTTGCTGCTTAAAGAAACCATGAAGTGGTGGGGTAAAAGGTACATACATGTTGTAATGGTTGGCCTAAAACGGAAGCAGTTTGTATATATCTCAATTCTTATTGAAACAAACTAGGAGGTGCCTTGATTTAATTTTTTTTAAATTTCCTTAAAAACATTAAATATTCATACCATCTGTGATTGAGAAGTTAAATCTTGTCAATGTTTATCTGGAAAATGTGTACTTTGCCGAAGCTAGTCCAAATTTAATTGAGACTTAATTTCGAGGCTCGAAAAACTACCGCATGCTCATTTGAGCTTTTACATCTGACAGGTGCGCAGAGAATACGTACACATGGATTTTCATAGTACACATCACGAATAGACAACAGATACGCCCATCAGAAACGGACACATGGATTTTTAACCTATAATTAGACCCTCCATGGTTTTATTGATTCTTCAATGAATTAACACAATGTAATACATGTACAATGTAGTTCAAGTACTATTGGATTGTGATAAATAGTGCAGCTTTTTGTGAGTAGGTCTAAACGGATCAATCACAAAGTATCCTGCAAAATGCACAATTCATGCAAGAACAGGCAGCTTTGTGAGAGCTGACTACAAAGTTTTACGAGTCATCTCATTAAATATCTGGGGAAAATTACGGACAAGTTTATCTACCCCTTGTTTGGGGTTTTATTTGCAGGATTCTTCCCAACTTACCTTTGATCATCATAACTGCATACTAGATTGAATAGGCTGACATATATGAGTGCAAAGTCTCTATGTCAAGTTTGTCAACAGCATTGGAGTGCTGTTTTCTGAGATAACATTTTTTGGTAGATTCTGTTAATGACCATGTGACTTGGGGATCTACCCGATGTTCCCCAATACCGATGTTCCCCGAAATCCTTAGGATTAGGGTTGGGGTTAGGGCTAGGGTTAGGGTTAGGGTCAGGCGCGTACGCAGGGGGGGGGGTGTTTTGGCTGTTAAACACCCCCATTTGCCATGTAAAAATATAGAGGGAAAAGAGAGTTATGTGACCGAGCGCAGAACAATTACAAATTATGTGCATGTTCTCAACTTTAAGTTTTGAATACAGAAGACACTTTATAACAGCAAGAGTATATAGGCCTATATGTATTTGAAACAAATGAAACAAAATATCTCCTCATAATTTAAAAAACTTCTGCTAAAAAAATCAGGGGAAAGTGGCCAGGAAACGCCTCAGAACTTGCACCACAGAGCATCTACGATCCAAAATTTCCCGGGGCCCTTAAGCGGGCCCCGGACCGGCATCGCCGTAAGTGCTTCGCGCTCCGCGCTCGCATTTGTCCTCTAGCCAAATTCCCTCTATGCTATAATTTCACCCTAGCGGTGCCCCCACCTTATTAGTACCTTCAGCAGCGAATGGCTCTACAAGTGGCCAAAATCCCTTTCAAAAATAGAACATTGTGAAAAAATACGGAGATGGAACATGGTTCTCAACTTTGAGTACATAACAAACTTTATAAAGAACAAAAAAATAACAAATTTAAATGGAATTTTTGATGTTTAAAACGTTTTCTAAACGGTGGAAGTGGCCAGGAATCGCCTCAGGTTGCACCACAGAGCTTCTAAAATCCAAATTTTTTCGGGGCCCTTAAGCGGGCCCCGGACCCCACGCCGTAAGGGCTTCGCGCTGCGCGCTCGCAGGTCCTGGACCCTTCATTACAATTCTAGGCCCCCCCCCCCCCCGCAAATGGCAGTCGGAATCCGCCCATGTGACCAGAGCGCGTATGTATCCTGTATCTGAAGTTTGGCCTTAGGGGTGGGGGCTGTTTACACAAAGATTCCCAACGGATGAGAATCATGAGATCCAGGGAAACGAAGCTGAGTAATTTTAGCCAATTACAAGAACAGATCCTAGCACTTCCGCAGCCCGTGTCACTTTTTGTCTTGAATTTCTCCTTTTTTTAAAAAATGCTGTTGAGGGAGGGGACTGCCCACATTGACCCCTTTCCTCATATGTTCATCATATACTCTAATGACACAGAACATGTTGTTTTTTTTTCGATTTACTATGCTTTAGCTCAAAAAGATAACTGATGGTCGTGGGTTCCCGGCCCTTCGAGTTTAACCCGTCCAAATATACCCTCTTTTATTTCTGGCGCCAACACAAACTCCCGACTTTTATTCGAGCGTTAAGTTTAGCCCACTGATACTATCTTTTATTTCTGGCGCCAACACAATTTACCATCTTCATTTCTAGCGTCATAAATGATGACATCCAATTTTGAAACACCCCCCTTGAACAAAACCTGCGTACGCCACTGGTTAGGGGTATTGGTGAACACAGGTACGCACCCATGACTCGTTTTAAGTTAGCTAAAAATTACAGCATAATTGCACCAAATACAACATTTGCATACAGAAATAAAACAAAAATGAACTGTGAAAACGATTTTTTTTCTGTTATAAGCACGAGAAATTTATTTTCACATTAAAAAAAAACACACACTTTGTTAAAGGGAATTCTACTTTTGCAAACCTTAATAAAAAAAACTATCAAATTGTCACGAAATTACTGAAATGGCAGTCTAAGCATCCTGTACAATCGTGGCACCTGGTGAACTGACATTTTCAAGAAAAGCATATTTTTGTGTCAATTTCCAATACCTGTCGGCCGACAAGCGTTGGAAAAAACATGCTTCTTTTTTTCAAAATACTGCTCCCAATTTATCATATTTAGTTAGTCCGCATTTTCTTTGCAATCGATTACACACCTGTGAAAGGGCACACGCGAATAGACCGATTCCCTTACCTTACAATTCCCTGACGTCTATACATTGCTTCGTTTCATGTAGCTTAAGTGGGGTCAGGGAACCAGACTACTAGAACATGAATGTTTTCCTTGCTTTTTCCAGCATCGATGAACCCAAAACATCAAACAAGTCAGTGTAACAATATTTGCTATAATATACCATCCCCCAAATCCTGACATTTCTGAAAATAACAGCAAAAGAAAATGTTGTATATTCCCTTAATTAATGGTATTGCCATCAGATGGTTTGTTTGCATGTGTGCCACCAGCCTATACATAGCTTTCATGCAAGGATACTACAGCTTATATATTGAAATGCTATTGTGCAGGCTATGCTTAGCCAAGGAATGCTATACTTTAAAATTATTTTACAACTGACTGCTAAATTGGAATGCTATACTCAATTTGCAGTCCTCCCTCTTTCACTTGCATGCTTTGCAGAATGCTTTGAAGCTCGCATGCTATTTGGAATGCTATTTTCATTCTGCATGCTATTGAGAATGCTATATGGACTGCTAAAGTTAGCAGTCATCAAGTCATCATCTTCTGTGAATGCTATGTGGATGGTATAATAGCATGCACATGCTGTTTAAATGCTATTGAACTGCTATGCACATGCTAATAGAGCAGTCTAGTTCGGTAAGGGCTAGCTTACACTAGTTAACTAAAACAGTTGTAAGCGGGGCTAACATGGGGTTGCTGGAATGGATGGCAGATGGTACACGTACAGCACATTAACAAATTCTCAATCAACAAATGAAGTTCCTGTAGAATTATCAGTAGGAAAACTTAATGAATAGTTGAACATATAGCCTAGAAACATAAACAAAATACAGATACTAGGCTCCAGTTAACTACTATTACTAAGATTAAACATAGATGAAATGATATTTAAAAAACGAGAAATTCCTTTAAAAATAATTATAACTCAAGGTATCCCCTAGCTCTACTGAGTGGAGCGCTGGAACTTCGGTACCCTAGTACTGCGCTGGAACTTCCCGTACGGAGGGTACCAAAGTTCCAGAACTCCACTCAGTATAGAGCTATGTCTACATGTAAATTGGACTTTGCATGTTTACATGTAATTAAAGATGAAACCTGTGCTACCAGAAATTGAGTGATAAAAAAATTCTAAACTCTGGGCTGTTTAGGCCCCAACTGAACATGTGCAGCGACTGTTTTTTTTTTCTACGGTAACAATTCTTTATCTGGTTTCATGTACATGTACCGGTATTGTCGTTGTGACTCCGTATGACATTTCAGGGAGTTGAACCAACCCTAGCCGTGCATGTTACACTGTGTCTGTGAAATATTTCAGTCATATTGGAACCCTTTAATGTTGTTGTACATTGTATTATCTTCACTTCAACTTAAAGATAACTTGGATGCCAGAGTTTTGAATCAAGATGTCCCAATAGTCCATAGAATGGTTCTTACAATTTTGGATAATTTTCATTTCCAAGTAATGATCCTGATCTAAAATATTCCATCTCAAACTTGAGAGCCTGATCCCCTGGTTACACATGTGAAATACTGGGGCAGAAAATTTCGTAACAGGAGATTTAGGAGTTAAAGAAAAGACAGTTGTCTGCCACAGCACCTTATATTGATCTACTGTACTAACCTTGGTAGTATGAAGTGATGTGACAATAGGCTAACACTGGAATAGAAAAAACTGTTCCTTGTTCTATGACTATACTAACCTTAGTAGTATGAAGTGATATGACAATAACACTGGAATACAAAAAAACCTAATATTGTGCAAGTCGAAAAGAAACAAACGTTATAAACAGTGAGCTAAATCTAAACAATCATCAGAGTAATTCAATATGTATTTTATGCCAAAAATAAAGGAAAATTGCTTACCATGAAAAGTGAAAAGGAAAAATCAGGAGGCTATAGCCTAGGGCAGTAGGAATGGATTGTGCATGAATGCACACATGGAGGAACAGACAATAAAATAATGCTGGACCAGACCACCCAGGTACCCGGCCCATCCTGTCCATGGGGTCGCTCCACTTTCAGGAAGGGGGTCTCACTGAATAAAGATAACAAAATGTGCTAAGAAAAACCAGAGGTGTTTCAGCCTAATAGAGGGGCAAAAAGAACATACTTAAAAGGGGAAAAACAAAAAACACTTGTGAAAGGCGCACCCTTTTACAGTAATATACAGTCAGAAATTCAACACTAGTTTTTATGCAACTTATTCAGCAACTCATATTAATAACGATCTCTGTTATAAATGCAGAAAGAAGCTCACTCAGGAGGAACACAATATTAAGGGGCAAATGTTTACTGATGGGAATTTTGCTTTTCACCAGCATCATAAGAGTGTATGTTTTCTTAAGTGGAACTTGAATTCATCACACTGTCTTTTACTTTTGAAGGATGGTTTCTAGAAACATTTCCCACTGCCTATCTTTTTACTTTTATCAGGGGAAGTATTTTAGGTTAAGGTAATGATGCTCAGTTCAGGAAGCTGCATAAAATTTGCATGAAATTCAAACTATGTTATTGTAACCGGGTGAATTAGAGCCCCTTTGTATTTCATTCCCTTTTGTTCTTTCTTGTATGGGATGGCCTTTTTGATTTCATTTATTATTTTTTGTAGTTAGCCCTCATATATTCTGTTGCATTCCCATATCTTACTAACATACTAACCTTCGAAATTTCTTGTTTTTTATGGACACGATAAAACACTCCCTACCAGAGTTTCCCCATCTACCCCAGTTGTGTTCTGTAAAATCTCAGGGTCTCGCCTAGATCCCTGGATGCTTGTCAAGATTGCGCCGTTTGCATACATTTCATGAGCATGCAGCCTTGGTCACTGGTCTGGTGTCACGTGGGGTGGGAGACCTTATGGGGTGATTTTGCCTCTGTTACTGGGCGTGGGCAATAAGTCCAGACTGTGCAGGCCACTTTCAGATCAGACATTGAAATGCAAGCACCTTGTTCCAGCTCTTGAACCACCTCTTCAAAGCTAAGCGCTGGGCTCTTGGTTTCCCAAGTTAATCAACCGATAAGGTAAATGTCAATTTCTTTTGATACTCTTAGTTTTATTAGTGAAGCAGTAGTGAGATTAATGATGATTTATAAGTGATACTTCTCTTATAGTTCGACAAAGAAATAAGAGCCGAAATCATTTTGTTTTCATGATTTAATGTATCTACCGGTATAGTTTAAGTCATGGTTATTTGGATCACTGAAGATAAGAGTATTGCGAGGAAGAAGAGTGTTTTTCTAGGTTATGATATATTTGTTGCTTTTAAGTGCTTACGGTGAAGCAGGTGATTAAGAGTATATGGCACAATATGTGTAACAGTGGTTGAATTCCAGCATCATTGCTGTGGAAATTCTTTCTTTTCTTTCCTATATTGGCTATAGATACTTGATAGGTACTTTTGGTTGTTATTGGTTTATACTTTGTAGCTAGTTAAATTGTGTGGCTTTCTTATATCATTGTATTTTACTCAATGTGACAAGTGTTTAGTTCACCTATTTACATGGTGGGCCATATAAGAGTGTTTTGCCTGAGAGATTTGAGTGAATTGGTCAGATGAAGAAATCAATGTAAAGTTGATTCATTTTGCCATACATATGTTATTTCGGTGTATTTTGTATGTTAAAGCTAGACCTTTATGAGGTTTGCCTGTGAATCTTTTGACCTTATAATAGGGCGAGACTTGAGACAACAGGTGGGAAGTAACCTGGGGCAGGACAGGCTAGCTGAGCCAGCCAGCCATTTGGCCTTGGTGCCACTGGCCTGGGACGGTCGTTAAAGTACCCCTCGAGGCTGAATGGGGTATGGTTAGTCTACTGACTGATTGATTGAGTACTCTGCAATCTTATTACTTTGTTTTGTGCTAAATTGTGCTTTATGCCAGATTGTGGTGGAGAACAAGACTCCCAGTGAAAAACTTAAACTGTTCAGCTGGTGTTTTTGTTACCTTGATGCACTGAATATTGCTTTGGTCAGTGAAAAGTGACTCTTTGTTTCTAAAATCATGTGCATGTATCTGGTGGATTGAAGTCATGATTTGTGTTGATGTTATATTTTAACGGGGAGATCAGTAAATGATCAATTGTTAAAATGAAATTCTTAAGTGATATGCAGTTCTGTTGATTTTTTATTATTGTTAAGTTTAATTTTATTTTTCGTATTTTGTTTACAGGGTTTTTAGGTGAAACCGTGTAATGCCAATCAGACCTGTTCTATTAAAGTACATAATTGCCACCGCATCCTGAGTTGTGTGTCTCCTTATTTTATGGTACGAAACTTGGCTCACATTATAATGTTTGGTCCCGCACATTTTATGCTTTCAAATATTTGAAAATGAAAGAAAAACTTGTCTGCAGTTTTATACCGCTTCCCATTTTTACAACAGTTGATGTACATGTAAATGTTAATTCTTAAAAATTTGTAGACATAAAAACACAAGAAACCCACAATAAGCAATCAGTTACAAAAGTGTCTTTATTGAACTATATTGCCATACAACAATCCCATATTTTTAGATGTGACATCAGATATAAAATGCAAGATGCACCCTCTCCCCCCTCATTTTTCTTTCTTCGAAATACATTAATTTCATACCAGGAATAACCATGAAGCTTAACTTTCACTTGAAACTTATCCATAAACACAACGTGAGTTAAGGAGGAAGTTTCAGTACTGTCTTTTTGAGATGAAGGAAAATGACCCCAACAAATCTATCTTGAGTATTGCAGCAAGAAAGCAACAACAATCTTTAGTAATAAAATAATAATATACTGTGTCACCAGAATCATTTGAGTTATCATTCTCACATCAAAATGAGGATTGCATTGCTGTTTTGTTTTCGTAGTCGTCTTTGAATATATTTAAAGGTGACTAAGAAAACAGAACAGCAATGCAATCCTCATTTTGGTAGAGTGGTCCAAATCCGTGTTAACTGTCTCAATCACAGAAAACTTACACGACAAAAATTTCATATAAGTTGTGTCCTAACTTGGTGAAGCCTTATATTTTAAATCAGAGATTTACACTGACAGCCACAAATTACCGAAAAAAGGATTAGATTGATTTGCTTGAAATATTTGTGTATCATTAAATCCCTTTCTTAATTGTGTGGTGACACAAGACAGAGAGAAAAACCCACACTAGACTATGTCAGCATTATGCTAATGATGCGGGCATTTGTGCATACATGTAATAAAGGCAACATTCATCTGGAAATAACAAACATCTGACCCACTGTAAACACTATACAAAACATCATGCAATATGTGATTCTTGATATTAAAAAGAAAACAAATCTGAGTTGTACTGGATCCAATGATGGCAAGTTGCATGATTCTTATGACTTGGTACAAAAGCAAGGCAAGTTGGCTGTTATAAAAGGTACATCAGACTATATATTAATACAAAATAGAAGTGATGAAAATAGAACAATCTGGCTCACTTTGCCCAATCTTCAGATAAGCAATATCAAATATTCACATAGTTTTGTTTGCATCTGAGACAGACCCTACTAGGATTGAAAAGTCAAGCATCTCACTTGATTTCTTTTATTTATTTGTTCCATTTCTTTATACCCAGGGTGTGCCCAAACAGTTGTAAAAAACCTTCCATTGAGGCCCTGCATACATTACAAATTATTAAATAATGTTCAGCACAGTAAAACTCATAAGAAACGTGCACTGGCGAAACAGACGACGAATATTAATACTTACAAACACAGGTATTTCAGAAATGTTTACAGAAATGATTGTACATTGCAGGTCAATCAGGTCAGTAGGCAATTGGCAGCAATATTCATTTAACAAGTGATACAAAAATAGCAAAAATATAAAAATATAAATTACCTCTGCATATTTACAAACAATTCATCATGTAATGTACAATTATTACAGTTAATGAGAATGGCTGGTTGTATTTGTACATGTACATGTTATCCCCAATCATCATACCGTAGAGTAATGACCACACTACATGTAATTACAACTGTTACATCTGTCACAGTCAAGTTACTGGAATACAGAGATAATTGGATCCTCATTATTCACGGACTACAGATAGTTCTTGCAAATATCTTCCTCTCTGAAAAATATCCTGGGTAACTAGCATTTGAACAAATTTCTACATTTTCTGTAGTGCCCCTTGGTACACTGTGCAAAGTGCAGTTAAACTAGCCAATACAGAAATCATTTTCTTGGGCAGATCTTTAGAAGTTTCCACAGAATTTGACAATGAGACTCACAAAATGTCACCACTAACCAGCACTTTGTGCTGGATATTTCCCCATCAATGTGGGAAGGTCTAAATTTGACTGTAATGATTAATCTGAGCAGACAGTTCAAGTCAGTTGATGCAGCTAAGGGTTCAAACCTGACAAGGCCAAGGGACTTTCTGTATGGGCCGGGGAGACATTAAGGGGACAAAGGAATGCTGACTTTCAGTTGATAAAGGTGATTGAAATTGGCTTGGAGTCAGTACAAGATCTTCAAATGTATTAAAGGCAGTACAGGAAAGAAACACAGCAGCAGAAACAGAGAGACACATGTGGAGCTGATAGGCAGAATGTGTTCAGACAGAGGGTGGTAGATTACTGGGACTCGCTCCCCCAGGGATTCACAACCAGCAGATAGACAGAGGCATGTTCAAGGAAAGATCCACTCGTCACAGCTGATAGGCAGAATGTGTTCAGACACAGAGTGGTAGATGACTGGGACTCACTCCTCCTGGGAAACACAAATCATCATAAACATGGCAACGGGACTCGCTTTCCCAAGGAAAACACAAAGTGTTATAAACACTCAAATGAAAATGTCAATGAAAGATCCCCTCACAGCTGGTGACTTTATAACAGAATGTGTTAAGTCAGAGGGTGGTAGATGGTTGGAACTCCAGTCCCCCTCCCCCCAAGAAGGGAAACAGAAAGTGTAGGAACCACTCAGACGTGAAAGAAAACAAGCCTTCACAAATAATACAGACAGCTTTACTTAAGACAACAATCGCAGATTGCTGAGCAGAATCTTACAACCAGATATTAACCTTTCCAGCTTTGTAATTGGTGACAACACAGATAACACAGTTGACTGATAGAAGTGTACTGGACTTGCATGATGTTGCTGAGTCACCATGTCTTGTGTATAATGAAGAAAGGATTCAGCAATCTGACCAATTAAGGCAGAAGTCCTACATACCCATCAGTGCCATGCCTACAGTGTCTATGCTTCACGTTTTTAACTGTCAATGTGCAGCTTTAATAGGAAGATCTTTGAGAATTTCTAAATGGTTCTAATGAAGGAGCCACAATATATCACTGAGGAAATCTCTCTGTAAACACAAATCACTCTCGTTACAATTTTGCTTCTAGATTTGTTCAGGTCTATACCCTCCACCCTGCCGAAAGAAAAAAATTGACCAATGAATTAAATTTTTACTGAGTAGACTCTTTCTTTAGACAAAAAAGTCTAACTTTTTGACGATCGACAGATTCATTCAATCTGGCAAAAGTTATTGTTCATACGTTAACATTTCCATTGTTTCATTGTGACTAATCCAACGCAGGGTGTGCGATATTTTTCATTTGATTATTTTTTTTTTATTTCAAGCAGATTTTTTCAATTTGTTTAACTTTCAAAATATTGATTTGTCGAAAAATGTGTCTAAATCTCCCCATGCATCTTACACCCATAACTAAGGAGTTTACAGGTTCCTATAATGCCCATCATCCACAAAACTCAATAAATTGATCAATGCTTTTGAAACAATTCTATTGAATCAGTGGTTTAAAAAAAATCACTTGATTTCATCTACATGTAGTCTACCTCACTTGGTCAATGGCACATTAATACTGAAGACATGTTATAGGTGCATGGCTTGATTGATACAGCTGAGATATGTTGTTCGTGGATATATATGAAAAACGTGATTCATGGTATTGTACAAGATATACAAAAACATATACAGATTGAGTCAAAAAAAGCAGAACCTAAACCCCTAAAATTATATTTCATATTTTAAAAAAATATGTAGCACCAAAAATAATAATGAATGGAAAGCCAATTTCATAAGCTACTTTAAGATGAAAAAATAATGAAATTGCTCAATCCGTGCATTCAAAGAATATCACTATTTAAACGCAATGACCGTAAAACCTGTTTCTACCAAAAAAAGCAATTTGTGTATTCTGACTGCTTGGAACAACAAAGAAAATGACTCCGAATACTTGTTTCAACAACTGTCAACAACTGTAATACACAATATCCTTATTAACAACCCTGGTTAGGCAAACAATATGATTTACAAAACCAATAAAAAGAATATTTTTAACTTTTAAACCGAGGTTTTATCGCTGGTGATATTTGAAGACCATTGTGACGACGATTCTTCAAATCACATTTTTGGACGAAAGAGGTTTTAGGGTCATCGCGTTTGAATGGTGATATTCTTTGAACCAATTGAGCAATTTCAGTATTTTTTTTCCACCTAAAAGTAGCTTATGAAATTGGCTTTCCAGTCATCATCATACAAGCATGTATTGGTCGCAATTTTTTTTTTGAAAGTGATAGCACCCAAAAAGCTGCCACATACCGCTGCAATGCTTTCACATATTTTCCAACTACAGGGCCGGGGTGCATACCTTACCAAAAATCACAATCAGCATTATTCCCCTCATTTGATACCGACCAAACCCCCAGGCCTATAAAACTTAATCTAGTTTTGTGGAGAAATTTTAGGAATAAATGCTATCAATTGGGACTTTAATACACCTTTAGATGGTTCAGGTAAGCCTACATGTACACCCGCACAGTTGATTCACAATGTTACTGTAAACAGATCAATTAGGAATGATTAAAGCAAACGTGAGTGTGCTGTCTTTACAGGGAATGTACAACATTTGCTTTTGCTACAATTTTCAGAAATAAATGGATTTGGAGGATTAGTATGTTATAGCAGATATTGTTAATCTGATTTTGTTCACGTTTTGGGCTTGTAGATGCTGGAAAAACCAAGAAAACAAATCATGTTCTTGTAGTCTGGTTCCCTAACCCCTTAAGATGAAACAGAGAAATGTATAGACTTTGGGGAATTGTAAGGTCAGCGAATCAGTCTGGCAGGCTTGTACCCCTTCACAGGTGTGTAATCAATTGTAAAGAAAATACGGAACAACTGTTATGAAAAATTCAGAGCGTTTTTTTTTTTAAAAGCCAGTTTTTTCCAACGCTGCTTGGCCAACCAGTGTTGGAAAAATACACATTTTCTTGAAAATGTCAGCACACCAGGAGACATGATTTTACAGGATGCTTTAGACTGTCATTCCCTAACAAACCAGTAAGGTATTTTGTGATAATTTGATCATTTCGGTTTTTTTTGTATGTTTGCAAATATTTTATCTTCCCTTTAAAATCAAAACTTTGAACAAAAACTTTTTAACTCAGATTTTGACTTTAATCAAAACCAATGATTTTGGGTATTATGCAAAACCAATATGTAAGTTGAGTCGATGCTGATGAAGTAGGGGTGTTTGAATGTGTTAACAATATTTTACACTTTGTAACTACATGTAAACGGAATCAGTTGATTTAAATGATGAAAATGACCCTCAGTCAATTTACTTTGCAAAAAATAATACTGTTACCAAATTATTTAAATTAGTGATTTAAAAAACAAATCATATGATTTAAATCAGTGATGTTTTAAAAAACTTTGTATGATTAAATCGCATCATTAACATTTCTGTCCCAATATTAATGTCTAATCCATTCTTCTTCAGGTCACTCAGTGACTCATCAATATGGTTCTCGTCTTCCTCTGTCAGGTGACAGAATCTGAGGTTCAGCCTCTGAAGGTGCAGCAGCTGCTTTATCTCCATGCACCACAATGCTGCTGTGCCACCCAGGTCATTATGAGAGAGATTCAATTCAACCAAGTTGGGTAGATCCATGAGTGACTCAGCAACATGTTGGATGTCCTGTCCATTCAATGAACAGTCACATAAGCCCAGCTTTGTAAGAGACTTCAACTGCTTCAAATGCATGCACCATAATGCTGCTGTACCACCCAGCTTATAACCAGAAAGATGCAATTCACCCAAGTTTGGTAGATCCCCGAGTGACTCAGCAATTTGTTTGATGTCCTGTCCTTTCAATGAGCAGTTACACAAGTCCAGCTTTGTAAGAGACTTCAACTGCTTCAAATGTATGCACCATAATGCTGCTGTACCACCCAGGTTATTACCAGAAAGATTCAATTCATGTACCAAGTTGGGTAGATGCCTGAGCAATGTACTAGTATCTGAATTGCCCTTGAAATCTACAAGAAGAAGATTTGTCATTGCACACATGGTAACAGCTAACTCCTCAATAAACCATGTCCATTTACAATAGTATACATACAATGTATGTACATTAGCAAGGTATTTGTTGCCACTGTCTTTTGTCTGTTCAGCAACACATTTCACAAAGTATATGACTGAGTTCAGACAATCCCTTTTAAGCCTTTGAATGCGAATTTCATCTGTTATGAATGAATGTATGAATTCCTCTGGAGGCAAACGTTTGGATTGACCTTCAAAGTAACAATGAAGTGCCAACTGACCCATGTTTGATTTGAATGACAACTCCTCCCCACACCTCACCTGAAATACCTTCAGAATCTCATATGTACATGCCTCATTGTCACCACAACAAAAGCGCAGAAGATACTCAAACCTCCTTGCACCCTTTGTCATAATTTTATTCAAAATCTTCCGAAATTCCTTTGGGTCTGTTTCTAACAAGCTTTGCAAGTAAGCAGCAGCAGAGAATTCCTGGAATGTCTTGTGAATAAACTGAATACAGTTGTAACTATGTAGTCTCTTGCGGACTCTCTGTCTGGTCAGAATACCTGCTTTCAGAGCCAGCTCAAGCACACTCGGCTCAAAGTCACTTTCTTTGAAAGAGAGTGACTGATCTGGAGAAAGAAGACCATGCAACGCAACCTTGCCAATTTCAATCACAATTTTTGCTACTTCATCTTGCGAGTCCAATCCTTTTCTTTGGAAGATATATGAAAATCCATCATGATACAGACGTGACATTGTTTTTGGGAGTGTGCAGTCTTCTCTCCATAGTACACACATCAAAAGAAGAAGCATTGGACTTTTAGATAAACTAGACAGAAGGCGCGACGATTCAATCTTTTCAAGAAGCCCCTTGGCCTTGTCAGGTTCACTAGTGAAAAAATTAGTAACATACTCAGTAACATCGTCTCTACTGAAACCCAGGACCTTGACATGTGTGAATGGTTCCTGAACCAGTTCCTCTGAAATAAGTCTGTGAAAGTGTGAGGGGCGGGTGCTTACAAGTACAGTACAACCCCTCAACATCTTTCCATTAAGGATCTCCAGGATGGAACCAAATGAGGATTCACACAAGGAGGTAGTCATGAGCTCATCAAAGCCATCTAGTAAAACAAGGACTTTTCCAGGACTCTTCTTGATAAACATGTCCAGGGCACCTCTTTCAATACTTACATCTTTAGCCAAGAGTTGGTCAAAAACTGCATCAATAAGATCTGAACTCTGCTCCAGTGCATGCATTTGCAACAGGAAGACAAGTTTGTACTTCTGCAGTACCTGACTAGAACCAACTGCCCAATCATATGCCATTTTCTTAAAAAGTGTGGTTTTTCCTCTACCAGCCTCCCCAGTTAAAACAGCTATAAGGATCAGATCTCCCTCTTCTGTCTCAAGTTGTAATATATCATCATAGGATACCAGCTTCTTCACTTTGTCCTTACCAAGTATTAACTGTAACTTTGTGTAGATTTCTGTAATGTGTTTCCTGTCATCACCCTCCCATGGAATCAATTTTACAAAGCTACCTTTCCTCCTGTAGTATGACTTCAGAGCATCTTCACAGCAATCAGCAGCATCTTGGGCCGGACTGTCAAGCTTCATCTTTTTGGGGGCGCTGCGTCCTACAATATTGAAATGACCATAGAGTTGAATGACTTAATCATGCAATTGATGCATTTTGGCATCCAAGCAATAAATTAGCTCCTTGTCTGTAAAAAGTACCATTTTGAGCTGAAATATTGGTTCATTGTATGCAAAAATTAAAGCACTAAAAGCTTGTTGCTTTGTGAGTGTGGGAGGAAAAAATGTGACAGGATTGAAATAACCTCCTGCTCAATGATGCATGAATCTTAATCACTCACACAACAAAGTGTTACAAAAGCTCTGCAATAGACTGATCCAGTAAGCCCCACCCACTGTGCACGTAGGCAATTAACATGTGCTCCTCTCTGAGGCCACACTGCATATTCCAGCCGCGCATCATACGTGCCTACACGTATGTTGGACTTTTGAGCATACGTGTCAGACATTATAAGTCATGACAGATGATACATAATTATTTTCATGAAAAAAGTCTTACATTCTCAAACTCTTTGGAGGCAAAAAGATGCTGTGCTTTTAATAATTCTGTACATTAACAAAGAACAAACCCTGTATTCCCATCATACCAGTGTGAGTAAAGAATGTATACATTGACATCTGGTTGGAGTTGGTACATTCATTGATAATTACCTTGTGCACCTGAGGCCACATGCTGTGTTGGTGGTGGTTGTGATGTACTTGGTGGATTCTCTGATATGTCAACTGATGGATGACCAGAGTGGTGTGATGCATGTGCATCATCTTCAATCAAATCAAATATGAGATAGATAATTGTTTATTGTCAAAAAAGGAGACAAGCACATTATTAGGGAATTAACCCTCATAGTGGGAAGAAAATATTCAGAGCAGTATAACCCTTTAGACCCCTGCAGGTCAGTTTCAAGTGAAGGGACACGAAGTGTTAAGGTAAATGTGTCACACCAACCAGACCCCGTTCCCACTTGATCCACCAATTGGGGGATCTGATCCACCTTTTCCCAAATTGCCGGATCAGATCCCCCAATTGGTGGATCAGATCCGGCAATTGTGTGTAGTGGGAACGCTAACCGTTATAAGGTGGATCAGGATCAGATCCACCTTTTCTGATCCACCTCTGGACCAGGATACAGATCCCCCAATTGGTGGATCAGATCCGGCAATTGCCGGATCACGATCAGATGGGAACGCAAAAGGTGGATCTGATCCGGCAATTTGACCTGTTAACATCCGCCCGGTGCACGAGTGGCGCGAAAATGTTGCGGTCTCATGAACGAAGAAACATGTTTTCAGGCGTGTAGCTCATGTGAACATTTCCAGCGTATACAACATGCACAATAAACAACCGCTGAACTACGGGCTAGCACCGCGCATGCAAAAGCGCACGTGGTATCCTAAAACTACACTAGGCCTTATTTTTGTTGCGTGTCCGTCCATTACTAAACCCTTTTCATTCGTGAAATTTTACTTATTTTTCCATCCATAAATGACTCTGAGTCCGCACTCACCAAAAGACTTCACTTGGGCACAGAATCATGGAAAAGCTTACGAGTATGCGATGAGAATAGTGCCGATAACGCGGTACGTACGGAGGTGACAAATCTGAAGTATTGATTATAGAAAATTGGAAAATGATGTCGTAGTACATCATGTGACCGTTTCTAACCAATGAGAAGCTTCAGAACCAGGGAATCCCTTATCGATGCATTGGTTTTTGCCGTGATGTCACACAATGAGCGGATCCGTGATTTATGTTGGTGAATTCGCGTAATTTTTGTCTGAATTCTGACAGTGCTGTTTGAAAACTGACCCATCCTGGCCTAGCATGCAACCATGCAACAATGGCACACCCATCCCACAGAGCGCGCGTAATTCCGAACTCAGTGACCTTTCGGACCCAACATTTCCGTACGAAAAGGTGGATCAAGCATAAGTGGGAACGCGACTTGCGGTTTTGTTGCGGTAAGATAACGATCACACCAAAATGCCGGATCTTGATCCACCTTTTTCCAATTCAAGTGGGAACGCGGTGCAAGAGTCCCTGCAGGAGAAAACAACACAGTGAGAGCAGTGAAGCGTGACCAAAAGGCCTGCTTGCCCTGAGCTTCACCACACAAAGAAACCGCTCTGTAATTTGAAGTGTTATCCAAACACACATAAGATTACAATATTGAATTTGAATTGGGGGTGCTAACTCCATTGGCCAAAGTGAAGGACACAAGAGGTTTAATGCTTAATTGCAAGTTTACTACATGTATTTACAAAAAAAAAAACAGAAGTGATTTCATTCTGTTGCAGTAACGCATCTCTAGTTGAGGCCAATGGTTGGTAAAGCAGCAAAAGGTCTCTGCTTTGATGAAACTGAAATTGCATTAAGTTTACAATACTCGGTGGGAGCAACTACATCATTGTATACAGACAAACAGTGACCTGACATTTGTCCTGCTTTATTATGCTCATCAACAATATCAACAATGTTTACTATTTCATCAGAAACCTATTTGAATCATGTATTAAATAGAAATAAGCAAATAGGAGTGGATGCATAAAAAGAGATTGTGTATCATTAATTATTTGTTTTCTACCTTTTGATTGGTAGATATTGATGGTGCAATCTTTTGGGTTGAAGATGGGTACGTGTCCAGAGCCAGATATCTGATGCACTGACTGCTGCAATTGACTGACTGCTGCAACTGGCATCATGTCTAAAAACGGGAATAAAAGTCTCTCATCACACAATGCCTGAATCATCCCCCTCATAATCATTCCAACCCACACGGCCTGGCTACACCGCAAAAAATTCCACGGTCACACTATTGTCAAATATTACGGGCATGCAAACTGAGAAGTCAGGAAAAAGAGGAAATTGAAATCTTTCCAAGACTTTGTACAGTGTTTTTCTATTTATAATATGGCACTCATTGGAAGTGAAAAAAGAGTAAATCAGCTGATCCGAGGAAAAGTTGCATGACTGCAGTTGACATAGTGTGACTGTGGAAAGACCATGGATCATGGTCACCCTATTGATGGCACTGTATTAAACATGGCTCTAATGGCTGTAACAAATCAGATGACAAGGGTTTATTGAGGCAGTGTATAAAACAAATAATGAATGTTTCACATTCTTGCAATGTAAAGAATAGTTTTCCTGAGGTGACAGATGGAATTACACTTAATTACCACTGCACTCATATATGTCATGACCAATGTTTGTAAAAATCAATGAAGTCAAGAAGTAAAGAAAGTGAATATATAGTCCCCTTGCACTTCAATACACATTTCTTAATATGAAAAGTTGGTTTGGATTCTTATCTTTGTACACACTGTAAAGCTGAACAAATCAACAGTGAAATGTACCCAGGAATAACCATGCATATGGTTTGCTTACAGCCAGGGTTTTTGCTCACCTGTTGTCTGGTCCTGATTGCCTGGTCTCCTCAAGGCCAGTGCTTGGTCCTGAGTCTCTGCACAGTCTCCATCAGCAACCTGCCCCTGTCTCTCAGCATCTTGTGTTGGCATCATCTCTTCTTGTTCAGCCATTTCGGATGAAATCTGATGGGAAAATTATTGAGCCATGAGAAATCATTACAAAGGTACCAAAGTTTTAAGCTGTTTAGAGGTTGTATGGTGTAAATTTGTGAAAGTCAACGGTAAAATACATCGATGTCAAATTCCACATTTTACCAACTGCATTGATTCTCATGGCATCAACAACAAAATGGATACTGATGTCATTGTTTTTTATCAAAATTTTGTTGAAAATCTTGACAACTAGTATAAGGGGAGAGCCATGGGCGTCACGAGGGGGGGGGGGGGGCAAGGGGGCCCTTGCCCCCCCCCCCCCCCAAAAAAAAAAAAAAAAAAAAAAAAAAAACAAACACCCCAACACCCCAACAAACAAAAACAAAAAAGAGGCGCAAAGTGGTGTAAATTTAATGAGTTGGGGGGGGGGGGGGGAAAAATGTCCCTGCCCCCCTTTAGAACTGATAAATCGAGAATATGTTCAGAAATACATGATTTTTGAGAGAAATTATATTTTGCCCCCCTCTAGAAAAAATCCTGGCGAAGCCCATGGGGAGAGCTAGTTTCTGAGTTCATGTTGTTGGAGCAGTACTGTTATAAAAGTGAATACAGAATAGGTAGAACTGCTAGACCAAACATTTGGGACTCTCATAGATATCCATAAAGCAAGACAGAGCCTAGACCCGTAAATGTGGCATTGTTATTGACGCCTCGTTCATGGGTCTAGATAGAGACCAGTGCCAAGCTATCGCCACATTGGGCACAGCATTCAATCGTCAAGTGAGTCACCATTCAACAACAGATTCAGCACAGCAGATTCAGCACAGCATAACAGACATCAAAAAAAAATATTAATTGAGAGGAATACTGTAAAAGTAGTGTTAAAAATTCTCTTTCTTTTTGTTGAGTAGAGCAGAGCCCGATTGGCTGTATGATAACTGACTTAGTTCAAAGACGTTGAAAAAACAGGGAGCTGACTTGTAAAAACAATGGACTTGGTCTCTGTTATAGGACGGGGTATGCCGGAGAAAATGCCTCTAATTTTTTAACCGATTACGATGCCACCATGAACTTTTGTAAAACTAAACAAGACAATCTATTATAGTTCATGTCTAAATCTCATCAAGCTTCTACAGGTATGTGTAGTTTTTCCATTTTGAGTCAAGGAAGTCCAGCATCACATCAAAAATGTATGTCGATCAGAAATAGCGCCCGTCAGTAGGCCGTGTGAAACACAAGCAGGGAAACTTGCTGACAACAACCTGGATGGGGTATGTCGGAGAGAATGCCTCTCATTTTTATACTGATGGCGATGCCAGCCTGACCTTTTATAGAAATAAAGGAGAGAATCTGTTAAAGATCGTATGTAAATCTCTTCAAATTTGCATACTACGTGTACTTTTTCCACCACAAGTGGAAGAATTCCAGCACCACGTTCAAAATGTACGTTGATCAGAAACATTATTATGCCCCAGCGCTCATGTGAAACACAATGCGGGAGAGCTTGCTTGCATACAAGCTGGACAGGGTATGCTGGGGAAAATGCCTCTCATTTTTAAAGTGATTGGATATGCCACACTAAAGGTAAAATTAAGGAGAGAATCTGTTAAAGTTCATGTGTAAATCTATCATTAAGTTTCTATTTGTAGGTTTCCTACAACAAGTTTGAGGAAGTCCAGCGCCACATTCAAAATGCACATTGATCGTAAACAGTCTTATGCCTCAGCATCCATGTGAAATGTGGGAGACCTTGCATGCAAATTGACCGATCATTTATGATGCCACCCTGATTCTTTGGCACCCACTAGTCGAGGAGTGGCTATGCAATTAAAATGAGAGGCATTGATCTCCCCGGCATACCACATCCAGCTTGTATTGCAAGCAAGCTCTCCAGCATGTGTGTTTCACATGGGCGCTGACATGGCCGAGGCATATTAGGCTGTTTCCGATTGACATACTCAGGGGTGTGAGTGACCACTGATAAAAATAGCTGAAAACAGCTGGAAAAGGTGCAAAAAAACTGAACTTTAGAAATCTCCTATACTTTTGTACACAGCAAGTGAGGGCAAAAAGCTGAAATCCACATAAAAAACAGCTGAAATCAGCTTTAAAGCTGAGATTTCACACCCTAGCATACTTTTGAATGTGGTGACTTCCTTAACGTGTTATGGACAAACTACACATGGAAACTTGATGAGATTTAAACACATAAACTTTCTTTAGTTCTATACAATTTAAGGGTGGCATCCAATTGCTTTTAAAATGAAAGGAATTCTCCCCAGTGCGGCATACCCTCATCCAGCTTGTATTTGCAAGAAAGTTCTTGTGTGTTTCACGTGGGTGCTGAGGCATCATACAACTGTTTCTGATCGACGTACATTTTTACTGTGGTGCTGGACTTCTTTGACCTGTTGTGGAAAAACTATACTGATGAGAAATTTGATGAGATTTACACATCATCTTTAACTGATAGTATGCTAGTTTTACACAAGTCCTGGGTGGCATCGCAATCAGTTTAAAAATGAGAAGCATTATCCTGGCTAATAATATTAGTAATATTACCAAGTCCCACTTGGTGAAGCATTACTGCAGTTATCGTTAAGCCTACACACAAAGACCAAATCCATTCTTTTTACAAGTCAGCTTAACCCTAACTCCCTAGCATCTTTTACTAGGAACTGGACCAATTCCATCAAAAGTCATCAATCACTGTGTGTCTAATACAAAACTGTACCTGGCTGGACATAATGGAATCCACCACTGACGCACTGGTTGACATTCATGGTCTTGCTATACACATGGCTTTTATCACAATAGCAGTACAGGAAGCTAGGCAAAATCAATCGGATACCCCTAGCAGTAAAACTGCCTCAAGTTAAGGCCATTAGGCATATTATGCTGATAAATTGCTGATTCATTACTCTTTTATTCCAGTTTAGAGATGTTTTGTTCTCGTAGAAAAGCGTAATAATGTAGGAAATTCTGTAAAACTTATCTGTTTTGTAAATTTTCAATTCCCGTCACTTGCTCAGGCTCCGTTTTCGAATTCACAAAGGGTCAAATTGCATATTATGCAATGCTCAAAATTTGTCCACATGGTCCGCAATGAAAACAAAATCACATCCGGTAGGCTATGGAATGTGTGCATTTCTATGAGAAAGTTTTCGGATAGCATTTGTGCGCATTGGCCGCCAACTGCTGTCTAAAACAGCTGCAGAATGCCATCCCAACTTCCTTCACAAGATTCTGTGAAGCTCGAGCTCATCAACCCTTCCCAGCGCCAGCTGTTTGCAGGGCGGTGGAGAGGTGCCTGACCCGTGAACGTGGCATCGTATACAACGCCACGCGCGACCATCGGGTAAATTCAAGCGACAGTATTCTATCTTTTGATCCGCTACATATAACCATGTATAATTTTGCCCATGGGTGAATCACTTACTCGTTCGGCTTCCTGTGAATTTCCGTGAGTGTTGGATCTGTCACTGCCAAGAAATTTGCGGAACTAAAGTACGGTACAACTTTGTCACTGAATGTTTTCAAAATGATCAGAAAATCAAAGACAGGCATGACACTCTGGTACCCCGACTTCCGCATGCGCAAAACGGTAGGAGTATCACCAGTGGGTACCCGACTAAATGGCAGATGACAGTAATACCATGTAAAATTCTACTAAATCCACTTTCTGCCAAATCACCCAGTTTATATTGCTGTTCCATTGTGCAAGGGTTTGTTTTAAGGATCTTTCAAAAAATGAAGGTTTATCAAACCAAATGTGCCATATTTCTTTCCAATCTTTTTCATTTTCCTTCATCTTCGTAATTCTGCCGAAAAAAATAATCTGCTGATTTTTTGTAAAACTCATTTTTGTATGCAAATATTCTGTCAAGTGTAGCCGAAATTCGGCTAGAACGGTCACTTAATTTTTTTTTCGTGGATCACAATAGAGTGTTTTAACTATATATAGACTAAAGCGTGGCTATTTATATAGCCACGTTCACGGGTCTAGCGCCTACATGTATCCTCGATCCTCCTATTTTTGCGCAGATAAGGCTTTGCAACCAAGTAGCTTAAAAATAGCAAAACAACCACTTTTTTCCTCAACAAAACTGAAATTGTTGGCTAACGATCATCCAACGTACCGATTAACATAACAATTAAAGCAAAATCTCTTTATTTGTGGCAACAAGCGAGGAATTCCAAAGCGTGCAGTTTTGGCGTTGTAGAAAAGAATCCTGCCTAATTCTGCACAGGGGACACTTCATGAAAAATATGTGCTGTCCGGGCCATGTAACTCAAAATAAACATTTCTTTTTAATAACTTAGACTTGTTGGCTTTAGGACAATATATTTCCTGAGCTTTTCCAACATATTTTCTTTCTTTCTTTCTTCCTTTTTTATAATGCCAATACATTTTTCATAATTTCAAGATTATTTTCAACATCCTGTTTTTGAGATTTATACAAAGCCTTATATTTACATATTTAAATAAATACATTTTATACATATTGACCTAGTGAATGTAGATTCCAATGATATTTTTATTCTGATCATCCCAATCAACAGAGACAGATTTTAAGATGTCGGATTTTAAAACTTATGACCCAAAAAATGCCCAAAAAATATAAGAAATGTGTCTTTTTACTTGCACCGTAAGTTTTACACCATTGTAGAAACTGAAAATTCTGATCTATGACATCTTAACTATAATACTGACGATATTGGGAGACCAAGAAAGGTCACCTTTTGGTCATATTCAACTTCTGCAGGCCCGGAAGCATGCATTTGTACTTAGTATTATAGTAATTAGCTGTAAAAAGCCAATGTTTTTCGGTTTTTGCCTGAATTCCCGGTAAAGCCTTCAATTTCAACATTTTTTGGAAAGATTTCCATATACGAAGTTCACTAATTTTCCTCTGTATTGACTAACAAGCCCCCAGATAGCAATTTCATGTCATCAAAGTCAATTTGAGCAGTGAGAAAATACAAGCATTTTCTTAGAAAACACTTAGAATTTTTCAGTCCAATCTCATGGGATTTGTACACAGGGTGTTGAGTGAACTTCGTATATGGAAATCTTTCCCATTTTTTTTCCGCTGCTGTATAAAGTTTGTGCATCAAAAGATAAGATTCCAGAGAAAGTTTGTCATTTTTTTCGGGATGCACGCCTTGCAAAATATTGCTGATATGCGAGTGCGCAGAAATAGGAGCACGTAGCTTTAGGCCAAAAAAAAAAAGTCTCCGGTTTCTGGTATGCGCGCGCGTCGCCATAGCCATGCGCGTCGGCAAAATGAAAAAGTTTTTTTTTCAATACAAGATGATGTTCCAAAACCGCCAAACTCACTGGTTTGACTGGAATTCTGCTGCTGCACAATTTTAACGTGTTTTTAGATGGGGTTATGATCGACAATAAGATTTATGTGGCCTCTCTGGACTCCCATATATTTGCACTAAGTTTAGTCGGGCACCATTTGCAGTCATCAGCCGACATTTGCAGCCAAAAAAAAAAAAAAAACAGGTAAAAAAAAAAAAAAAGCCGCGTCGCCGCACCACTTTTGGGGCAAGCTCCATACCAGAAACCGGAGACTTTTTTTTTTTGGCCTTAGGAGGTCTGACGATATACAAGCGAACTCTTGTCTTGACTTGGGAAGTTGGGGTTGGTCAATTGTTGAGCCAAAAAAACTCTGAAAAATCAATAGTTGTATCTTTAAAAAGAATCAAAATTGTCACGATGCTATATCCAACCATAATCATCACTTTAAATATATAATTAATGGTAAAATGTGGTAAAAGAACAAACTTTCCAACCTTTACTAGCGGGCCGAGAATCTTGTTGATCACTTGATGATCGTCAGATTATTTCCTGGTGTTGGGCATTGTTGACATCCGTGCAATAGAGGGCGGAATTCAAAAAAGTTTTCAATAACACGGACTGGGCGGGGTCAAAACAGGAGGGCTTTTGGGATCCTCTGCTGTGGTGTGGTTTGTCTCCCTCACATTATAATGTTAGCGGATCAAAACAAGCGTCAGAAGTCCAACGTTTCACATCACTTACAAATATTTGCTTGCAAAATGAAAGGAAAATGTCTTCATATTAATAATTTGTATACCTCTCATTAATTTTGGCTCCTGTTCCTAAAATAATTGATATACATCGATGAAGTGGAAGGGGGGGGGGGGGGTTAGGTCGTTAAAATAATCCTGCACATTCAGCAGTATACAGCAAACTTTTAATCTACCTTTTTCTTCAACCTAATAATTCCCCTTCTAACTTGTCGCTCCCATTGTAAATTTCACCCCAGCCATATTTAGAACTTGACACACATGCAAAAACACACAGCTGTTAACAAACAAGCAATCAGTTGCAAAAGTGTCTTTATTTAACTTCATTGGCATACAACCCCATACTTTTAAATGCGACTATCAGATGTAAACTTAGTTCAAATATCAAAGTGCATGATGCACACAACAACCTGTATTTTGACAGACATCAATTTCATATCAGGAATGACCATGAAACTTGACTTTCACTGGAAACTTATCTATAAATACAAGGTGATTGTGAAGGAAGAAATTTCAGTACTGTCTTTTGAGATGAAGCAAAATGACTACAGAAAATATTTCTTGAGTATTGTAACAAGGAAGTAACAAACAATCTTTAGAAAAAAAACCCCAACACTTTAATACTGTCAAACATCAGAATCATTTGAAGTATCGTTTTCAAACCTTTATGAATATTCAAAGAGCGAGAACTTAAACAGAACAGCAATTTGAAAGATCGAATCAAATCCGTGCTGGCAGTTTCAATCACAGAAAACTCACATGAGACAAATTTCATATAATTGTTGTGTCCTAAATTGGTGTAGCCTTTGCTCAATCAGAGATTTACATTGACAGCAACAAATGACTGGGAAAAGAATTATATTGATTTGCTTAAAAACCTGGTGTATCATTATCTCATGCCTTGCTTAATTGTGTGTGACACAAGACAAAGAGAAAAACCCACACTAGACTATGTCAGCCTGCTATGTCAGCATTACGCTAATGATGCGGGCATTCAGTGCATAATAAAGGCAACATTCATCTGGCAATAACAAACATGTGACCCATTGTAAACACTATACAATGTACATCATGCAATATGTGATTCTGGATATTAAAAAGAAAACAAATCTGAGTTGTACTGGATCCAATGATGGCAAGATTCATGATTCTTATGACTTGGTACAAAAGCAAGGCAAGTTGGCTGTTATAAAAAGTACATCAGGCTATATATTAATACAAAATAGAAGCTATACAAATAGAACAATTTGGCTGAGACACTTTGCCCAATCTTCAGATGAGCAATATCAAATATTCACATATTGTTGTTTGCATCTGAGACAGACCCTACTAGGATTGAAAAGTCAAGCCATCTCACTTGATTTCTTTTATTTATTTGTTCCATTTCTTTATACCCAGGGTGTGCCCAAACAGTTGGGGCCCTGCATACATTACACATTATTAAATAATGTTCAGCACAGTAAAACTCATAAGAAAAGTGCATTGGCGAAACAGACGACGAATATTAATACTTACAAACACAGGTATTTCAGAAATGTTTACAGAAATGATTGTACACTGCAGGTCAATCAGGTCAGTAGGCAATTTGCAGCAATATTCATTTAACAAGTGATACAAAAATAGCAAAAATATAAAAATATAAATTACCTCTGCATATTCACACACAATTTATCATGTAATGTACAATTATTACAGTTAATGAGAATGGTTGGTTGTATTTCTACATGTACATGTTATCCCCAATCATCATACCATAGAGTAATGACCACACTACATGTAATTACAACTGTTACATCTGTCACGGTCAAGTTACTGGAATACAGAGATAAGGATCCTCATTATTCACATACTACAGATAGTGCTGCAAATATCTACCTCTCTGAAAAATATTCTGGGTAACTAGCATTTTAACAAATTTCTACATTGTCAGTAGTGCCCCTTGGTACACTGTGCAAGGTGCAGTTAAACTATCCAATACAGAAATCATTTGCTTGGGCAGATCTTTACAAGTGTTGTCACAAAATTTGACAATGAGACTCACAAAATGTCACCACTAACCAGCACTTTGTGCTGGATATTTCCCCATCAATGTGGGAAGGTCCAAATTTGACTGTAATGATTAATCTGAGCAGACAGTTCAAGTCAGTTGATGCAGCTAAGGGTTCAAACCTGACAAGGCCAAGGGACTTTCTGTATGGGCCGGGGAGACATTAAGGGGACAAAGGAATGTTGACTTTCAGTTGATAAGGGTGATTGAATTGGCTTGGAGTCAGTACAAGATCTTCAAATGTATTAAAGGCAGTACAGGAAAGAAACACAGCAGCAGAAACAGAGAGACACATGAGGAGCTGATAGGCAGAATGTGTCAGTCAGAGGGTGGTAGATGACTGGGACTCACTCCCCCAGGGAAACACAAACCAGCAGAGATAGACAGAGGCATGTTCAAGGAAAGATCCCCTCACAGCTGATAGGCAGAATGTGTTCAGACAGAGGGTGGTAGATGACTGGGACACACTCCCCCAGGGAAACACAAATCATCATAAACATGCCAAATGGGACTCACTTTCCCAAGGAAAACACAAAGTGTTATAAACACTCAAATGAAAATGTCAATGAAAGATCCCCTCACAGCTGGTGACTTTATAACAGAACGTGTTAAGTCAGAGGGTGGTAGATGGTTGGAACTCCAGTCCCCCTCCCCCCAAGAGGGGAAACAGAAAGTGAAGGAACCACTCAGACGTGAAAGAAAACAAGCCTTCACAAATAATAAGACAGCTTCACAAGACAACAATCGCAGATTGCTGAACAGAATCTTACAACCAGATATTAACCTTTCCAGCTTTGTAATGGGCGACAACACAGATAACACAGTTGACTGATAGAAGTGTACTGGACTTGCATGATGTTGCTGAGTCACCATGTCTTGTGTATAATGAAGAAAGGATTCAGCAATCTGACCAATTGAGGCAGAAGTCCTACGTACCCATCAGTGGCACGCCTACAGTGTCTATGCTTCACGTCTTTAACTATCAATGTGCAGCTTTAATAGGAAGATCTTTGAGAATTTCTAAATGGTTCTAATGAAGGAGCCACAATATGTCACTGAGGAAATCTCTCTGTTAACTCAAATCACTCCCGTTACAATTTTGCTTCTAGATTTGTTCAGGTCTATACCCTCCACCCTGCCGAAAGAAAAAAAAAATTGACCAATGAATTAAATTTTTACTGAGTAGACTCTTTTTTTAGACAAAAAAGTCTAACTTTTTGACGATCGACAGATTCATTCAATCTGGCAAAAGTTATTGTTCATACATGAACATTAACATTTGCATTGTTTCATTATGACTAATCCAACGCAGGGTGTACGATATTTTTTATTAAAAAAAAAAATTACAACAATTTTATTATATTTAAACCAGATTTTTTTTATTTGTTTAACTTTCAAAATATTGATTTGTCTAAAAATGTGTCTAAATCTCCCCATGCACCCTTACACCCATAACTAAGGAGTTTACAGGTTCCTATAATACCCATCATCCACAAAACTCAATAGATTGATCAATGCGTTTGAAACAATTCTATTGAATCAGTTTTTTAAAAAAATCACTTGATTTCATGTACATGTAGTCTACCTCACTTGGTCAATGGTACATTAATACTGAAGACACGTTAAAGGTGCATAGCCTGATTGATACAGCTGAGATATGTTGTTTGTGGACATATATAAAAACTTGATTCATGGTATTGTACAAGATATACAAAAAAATATACAGGATGAGTCAAAAAAAAGCGGAACCTAAACCCCCAAAATTATATTTCATATTTAAGAAAAATATGAAGCACCAAAAATAATGATAAATGGAAAGCCAATTTCATGAGCTACTTTTAGATGAAAAAATAATGAAATTGCTCAATCCATTCAAAGAATATCACTATTTAAACGCAATGACCGTAAAACCTGTTTCATCCCAAAAAAAGCAATTTGTGTATTCTTACTGCTTGGAACAACAAAGAAAATGACTCCGAATACTTGTTTCAACAACTGTCAACAACTGTAATACACAATATCCTTATTAACAACCCTGGTTAGGAGAACAATATGATTTACAAAATGCAATAAAAAGAATATTTTTAACTTTTTAACTGAGGTTTTATCGCTGGTGATATTTGAATACCATTGTGACGATTCTTGAAATCACATTTTTGGACGAAAGAGGTTTTAGGGTCATTGTGTTTAAATGGTGATATTCTTTGAACGGATTGAGCAATTTCATCTAAAAGTAGCTTATGAAATTGGCTCTCCAGTCATCATTATTGTTGGTGCTACATATGTTTTTAAATATGAAATATATTTGTGGGGTTTTGGGTTTGGGTTTTTTTTCTCACCCTGTATGAGAACAGTTCTTCATTGGCATGTTTATTTCATAAAAATGCTTTTTATTTCAAAACTGGCAGCACTGATCCTTGTGTAACTAATATAGTGTTTGATTGAAGGTCCTTCATACAAGGTGGAGAACAGAAATTAGGCCTTGCACCTTTAAAAGGTATTATAAAATAGGCTATCAGCTTCGGTCCAAAAATCGGGCCACCGGTATCAAATGATCAAAAGGAGCAGTGTTTATAGCAATTTTTGGCAAGGTATGCAAATCTAGAGTTGGAAAATGTGTGATAGCTTTGCAGTGTGAGTGGTGGCAGTTTTTTGGGTGTTATCACTTAAATTTTTTTTTTTCAAAATTGCGGCCAATATGCTTGTTACCAGATTAATTATACATGGTAACAAGCATGTATTGGCAGCATTTTTTTTTTTAAAGTGCCAGCACCCAAAAAGCTGCCACCACTGCAATGCTTTCACATATTTTCCAACTACATATATACAGGGGTGCATACCTTACCAAACAAAAATCACAATGAGCATTATTCCCCTCATTTGATACTGACCAAACCCCCAGGCTGATGGCCTATAAACCTTAATCTAAAAGTTTTGTAGAGAAATTTTAGGAATAAATGCTATCGGTTGGGACTTTAATACACCTTTAGATGTTTCAGGTACCCCTACATGTACACCCGCACAGTTGATTCACAATATTACTGTAAAAAGATCAATTAGGAATGATTAAAGCAAACGTGAGTGTGCTGTCTTTAAAGGGAATGTACAACATTTGCTTTTGCTACAATTTTCAGAAATAAATGGATTTGGAGGATTAGTATGTTATAGCAGATATTGTTAATCTGATTTTGTTCACGTTTTGGGCTTGTAGATGCTGGAAAACCAAGAAAACAAATCATGTTCTTGTAGTCTGGTTCCCTAACCCCTTAAGATGAAACAGAGAAATGTACAGACTTTGGGGAATTGTAAGGTCAGGGAATCAGTCTGGCAGGCTTGTACCCCTTCAAGGGTGTGTAATCAATTGTAAAGAAAATGCAGAACAACTGTTAGAGGTTTTAAAAAAAAAAAAACCACTTTTCTCCAACACTGCTCGGCGGACCAGTGTTGGAAAAATACAAATTTTCTGTAATTTGATCATTTCGTTTTTTTGATGTTTGCAAATGTTTTATCTTCCCTTTAAAATCAAAACTTTGAAGAAAAACTTTTAAACTCAGATCTTGACTTTAATCAAAACCAATGATTTTGGGTATTATGCAAAACCAATATGTAAGTTGAGTCGATGCTGTTGAACGTTGAGGGCGCCACGATGTAAAGACGTGTGTTATTGCTCTCTTAAAATATAACAGGAAAGTATCCAATTTATCCGTCCAGAAGTGGCTGATCTTGCCAAAATTTGGCTCATCGTGTGTATCTGCCGGTATACAACAAGTTTAAACCGACATCAGTAAAAAATGAGTGAGCCAAAGACGGCAAAAGGCAAGCTTAGATCATCCTCCCGCACAGCCAACGAAACCAACAAAGATGGCGGCGGTTCGCCGGCCATGGCGCCAAAACCAAAACCTGATGACGCCATCGGCAGCACCCCAACCGGCGAGGCCACTGTGGACGACGAACTAAAATTAACACTTACCAAGGCAATTCTCTCGGACCCATCTATCCTTAAGCTCATCGCTGCAGCTGTGGCAGATGCCCTGGTGGCGAAATTGGTAGACAACCCGGATCACATCAGTGCGGTTGTCGAGAAGCTCGGGCAGTCGGACATCCTCATCTCCAACGTAGCCAAAGCACTTCGATCTGATGTCAAACAAGACATGTACCAGTCATTGGAGATGGTCACGGATCGCCAGGACAACTCTATCTCAGCCCTGGAGCGCAAATGTTCTTCCTACCATGAAGTCAACAGCAAGCTACTGGGTAAAATTGACGACCTGGAGCAGTACAGCCGGCGAAACTGCCTCATCCTGCACGGGCTTGATGAAGCAAACGACCCCATGGTACCGAACTTAGCGTAATCTCTACCCTCAACAGAGTCATACCAAAGGCTTTCTTGGCTACAAAAGACATTGATCGGGCCCATCGCCTGGGAAAGCCAACACAAAGCCACGACAACAAAGGCAAACAATGACCCCGACCGATGATCATCAAATTCATCAGTTACTGTAACCGCGCTAGGTCATTGGGCAAAAGCGTCTGCTCAAGGGCTCCGGCATGCTGTTAACTGAAAGCTTAACTGCAACTCGTCTAGCCTTGCTCAAGGCAGCACAAGCTAATCATCATGTTAAGAAGGCCTGGACTACAGATGGACGAGTCGTCTGCCTCCTGCCCAACAAGCGAAAGGTAACTGTCACAGCCATGTCTCAGCTTGACAAGCTTTAAGTTGCATGCATGTCATCCATTGCCTATGCATGCTGCATACCATTAACTTATTCCCGTGCTTACTTTGCTTACTTTGGTTGCAACTATTTTGTTTTGCTTATCTTGTTTACTTCGCATATCTCATCCTCTGCTATCTTTAAGTTGCAATTCATGTCATACCTTTCACCATCAAACACATTGTTTTCAGCTCATTATAACTTCTTTTGCTTTTCCTAAATTGTTATTATCTTATTATCAACATTTTGCCTTTTTTTCCTGTTTTTAATCATCATGATTGTTATCACATTTCTTCAAAGAGTGCAACTTCACTCCTTGTTGAATCACTGTAATTTGTTACTGTTACGTCTATGATATTTATTTATTTACCTTCCTCTTCGTGTTATACCTTATTCCTTGTATTGTATTGTATTCAATTATTTTGCTCTCGGACTTCACTAGTTCACGTTGTATGTTGGTCCATGTTTTTTCGTTATTAAGTTTGATTGTTGTTTGATGTAGTATGCCTATTAAATTTCCCTGTAGTGTTTGCTGTAACCCCGTGAAAAACAACCAAAATAGTATTTATTGTGATTGTTGTACTCTTTGGACTCACCTGAAATGTACTAGTCTCGATCTTATTGATCATTTTAATTTAGCCCAGGATGATGGAAATTGGTTTTGTCCCCAGTGTCTCAGCACTGCCCTCCCATTCAATTGGCTTGATACTCATGAATTTGATTCAATTATCACTGACTTGAATTCAAGTACAAATTATTCAATGAGTTTTGAGACCTTGATCGACCTTGATCTTGATTCACTTGAATTACCAATCGATGAAGATCCGGATAACCCTATTGTCAGAAATTCGTGCTATTATTCATTTGATAATTTTATTAGTCATTTTAATCATGACCCTACAGATAATTTCTCACTTTTGCATCTAAATATTCGAAGCTTAACTAAACACATTGATCAACTTAAGACTTTTCTCCATCCCTTAAATCATAATATTGGATTGACTGAAACCTGGTTAAACGAAAGATCATGTATGAATCAATGTAATATACCTGGTTATTCGTTAGTATGCAAAAACAGAGATGCTAGGATTGGTGGTGGGGTCGCAATGTACTTATCCACAGATTTACACTATATTCCCAGATCGGATTTGAATGATATAGGTAATGATTCTTTTGAATGTATATTTGCTGAGATTATTACTCCATGCAATACCAAGAACATAATTATTGGAGTTGTTTACAAAGCCCCGAATGCCAACGCTGAAAACTTCTTAACATGTTCTTAACCTTATTTAACCAACTTACTAATGCAAATAAACACTGTTTTATTACCGGTGACTTTAATCTAAATTTACTTAGTTCAGACAATAGTAGACAACCGCAAGAATTTCTGGATATAATTTACTCTTCTTCTTACTTGCCATTAATCCACAAACCCACTAGGGTAACAACCACATCTGCCACACTCATTGACAACATCTTTTCAAACATCTTACCCCAACCAAAATCTGGAATTATTATCACTGATTTGTCTGATCATTTTCCAATATTTACATCTTGTCCATTTAAATTAAAACGCTTTAACCCCCAGCATATAATGACTTGTGATTATTCAAGTGAAAATCTTGCTAACTTTAAACATGAACTTTCTTCATGTGATTGGAGTTTAGTTTTAAACGCCAGGGAAGCGAATTCAGCCTTCAACAATTTTATAGATATTTTTAATGGTGGTTTAGACAAACATATAACTTCCAAACCGTATAAATCGAAATCATCCAAATTAACTCCTAAGTGCCCTTGGATCACAGTCAGTTTATGCAAATCAATTTGCCACAAGAATAAGCTTTATCGTAGATACATTGCCAGTCCCTCCAATTTTAATCGTTCCAGGTACGTACGCTATAAGAACACACTTACTAACGTTCTTCGTATTGCAAAGCACAACTATTATAATAAACAGTTCCAAAAAGTTAAAGGTAATATTAAAAACACATGGAAAATTATCAATAGTGTAATTCATAATAAGCAGCAATCCAAAATATTAATACCATTCATATTGATGGTGCTAACGTCAATAATCCTCAATTTATTGCCGACCATTTTAACAATTACTTCATAAATATCGGGGAAAACCTTTCAAGTCTAATTAATTCTAGTGGCCTGAACTTTACTGATTACTTATCAAATCCAAACTCTAACTCTATTTTTTTATCTCCTGTTACAGAAGAAGAAATAGTTGATATTGTAAGTAATTTACCCAACAAAACAAGTGCCGGCTTTGATCTAATTAGCAGCACATTGATTAAACAAGTGATTCTGGCAGTCTCCTGTCCTCTGACCTTCATTATCAACTTATCTATTTCAACTGGTATTGTGCCTGAGAAAATGAAGATTGCCAGAATCACTACTATTTTTAAAAGTGGAAATCCTACAATGGCAAGTAATTATCGACCAATTTCAGTTCTTTCTTCATTTTCTAAGATTATTGAACGTGTTGTTTATAAACGTACCATGGAATTCTTTGACAAACACTGTATAATTTCGGATAATCAATATGTATTTCGAGCACAACATTCCACTACACATGCTATTATTAAATTAATTGACAAAATAACAACTGGTTTAGACGCATCCTTTGCTACAATTGGTATCTTCCTGGACCTGTCCAAGGCTTTCGACACAGTTGATCATGACATCCTTTTATCTAAACTGGAACATTATGGAATCAGAGGAGTTGCCTTGGACTGGTTCAGGAGTTATCTTTCCAACCGTCAGCAATTTGTATCTATCAATGGAACCCCGTCTACTTATGGTGAAATATCTTGTGGAGTCCCACAGGGTTCTATCTTGGGTCCTGTAATGAATGTGTGCATTCATGATATAACTATGCCACTTATAATTATGCATAGCGCCCTCTATTGTCTAGAGCACATAGCCATGTGAGATTGTAGTCCATGTAGGCAGCCATCTTGTTTAGACTCAATACACTATTCTTAGCTAGCTGAAACATCTGAAGTGTGCTTCTTATTCAATCCGATACATCCGATCATTACATGGTGTCAGAAGTAAAGTTTGACAAACCTCATTAAGCATGGATAACATCAGGCCCCCAGATGGACTCAGAATGGATGGACATAATGCTGAAAATTGGAGGAAATGGAAGCAGAGATTTCAGCTGTATATGACTGCATCAGGTATGGAAAAGAAATCGATGCATGTGCAGTGCTGCACCTTGCTGCATGTCATTGGAGAAGAAGCACTTGAAGTGTACAATACCTTCACATTTGACAGTGATGAGGATAAAAACAAGCTAGAAATCCTCCTCAAGAAATTCACTGAATACTTTGAGCCACAAAGGAATGTGACCTATGAGAGACATGTGTTTAATACACGCTTTCAAGCTCCAGGCGAGTCATATGATCAGTTTGTCACCGACCTAAAGAAAAAGGCACAGACATGTGAGTTTGGGACATTACTTGATAGCCTTATCAAGGACAGAATTGTCGTTGGCATCCATGATGATGCAACTAGAGCCAGACTTCTTCGTGAGAAAGATTTGAATCTGCAAAGAGCGATAGAAATTTGCAGAGCTGCCGAAGCAAGCAAGTCACAGCTTGGGCAAATAACATCTGGAGGGGCACAGAGCACAGTCCATGCAATTCGCAAACCAAAACAAACTCACAGAGCAACGAGGACTGATAGACATGATAGATATGGATCGAAAACATGTAAATACTGTGGCAGGCAACATGAACGAGGACATTGTCCGGCATATGGACAGACATGTAATAAGTGTGGTAAACAAAACCACTTTGCTGATGTTTGCATGTCCCAAGAAAAACGCACACCTGGCAGAAAACATGCATCCAAGACAGTGCATGGAATTGAACATTCTGACTTTGACTCTGATACAGAAGAGGAATTCTTCGTAGATATGGTGAAATTACAAGATCACCACACATCAGCCGATTGGATGCTTGACTTGAAAGTCGCGAGTCGCACTGTACGGTTCAAACTAGACACCGGTGCACAGTGCAATGTCATACCTGAGAGTGTGCATAACAAGCTATGCACCAAGCTACAACGCTCACGTGAACGGTTGATTTCCTTCTCTGGTGACAAAATGAAACCCAGTGGGAAATGCACCATGCTATGCGAATACAAGGACAAAATGTATGACGTAGAGTTTCAAGTTCTTCGTGGAAGAGTGCAACCAATTCTCGGGCTAACCACATGCGAACGACTGGGATTGATCAAGCGCATTGAAACACTTGAGAACAATACTGGCCCTGACATGCTCAACAAATATGATGTATTTTAGGGTCTGGGATGCCTTGAGGGCAAACAGCATCTCCATGTGAAACCTAAAGCATCACCAGTCATTCATGCACCCAGAAAAGTGCCAGTGGCTATGCGTGTCACAAAGTCAAGGATGAACTAAAAAGAATGGAGAAGCTGGGGGTGATCATGAAAGAAGAGCAGCCTACCCAGTGGGTCAATAGCATGGTGGTGGTCCATAAGAAAGGAACTGACAAGGTACGCATATGCTTAGACCCCAAAGATTTGAATGACGCACTACGCAGGGAACACTATCCAATGAAAACAGTCGAAGAAGTTGCTGCAAGAATGCCAAATGCAAAAGTCTTCAGCACACTTGATGCCAATTGCGGCTATTGGCAAATTCAACTGGATGAAGAGAGTTCCAAGCTGTGCACCTTCAATACACCGTATGGTCGTTACCGTTACCTACGCATGCCCTTTGGCATTAATACAGCCCCAGAGATTTTTCAGCGAGCAATGAATCAGATCTTTGAAGGCTTTGAAGGTGTGGAGGTCATCATGGATGACATTCTAGTATGGGGTGAAAACGAGACACAGCATGATGAACGACTGGAACGCGTACTGCAGCTCGTTGCGGAGAGAAACATGAAGCTCAATCCTCGCAAATGTCGCTTCAAAGTCGCGAATGCCACATACATTGGCCATACGCTCACCCCAGAAGGGCTGAAACCAGACAAGCAGAAAATACGAGCAATCACGAGCCTGCAAGAACCATCCAACAAAACTGAACTGCAGCAATTCCTGGGTATGATTAATTACCTTGGAAAGTTTGTACCCAACATGGCTGGCATCACAGCTCCGCTCAGAAAGCTACTGGAGAAAGACATTGCATGGCACTGGACATCCGAGCAACAGTTAAGCTTTGATAAGCTGAAGACGCTGGTCAGTGAAGCACCAGTTTTGCAGTATTATGATGTTGCTAAACCAGTGCTAGTCAACACAGATGCCTCCAAAGATGGTGTAGGGGCTGTCCTACTCCAGGATAACAAGCCAGTGGAATATGCATCAAAAGCCCTCTCCCCAGCTCAGCGTCACTATGCACAAATCGAAAAGGAGCTGTATGCAATTACTTTTGGATGTGAGCGATTCCATCAGTATTTGTTTGGCCGAAGCTTTGTCGTGGAGACTGATCATAAACCGCTCGAGGCGATCATGAAAAAATCGCTGGAACAAACGCCGCCTCGACTTCAACGCATGCTCCTCAAACTACAGAAATACCAGGTGGATGTGCGCTACCAAAAAGGAACTGAACTTGTAGTTGCAGATGCACTCAGCCGCAACTTTCCACCATACATCCCCGACCCCGAGGACGACAACTGTGAAATCCCGGTATGCATGATAACTTGCCTACCAATGTCAGCTGAAAGGATATCAGAACTTCAGCGTGAAACCGCAAATGAGCCAGTAATGCAGCAGTTGGCAGCAACTATTTGTGAGGGTTGGCCTGACCTGAAGTCACAAGTATCAGCCAACCTTGCACCCTACTGGGACTTTCGCGAACAGCTCACACTTGAAGAGGATCTCATCTTCAAAAATGACAAAGTTATCATCCCACCAAGCCTGACCAAACTCATGCTAACCAAAGTACATCAAAGTCACCAAGGAATCGAGAAAACGAAGCGGTTAGCACGAGATATCATGTTCTGGCCAAACATGTCTGCACAAATAACTGACATGGTTAGTCGCTGCCCGATATGCAGTGCTAATCAACACAAAAATCGCAAAGAGCCAATGATACCACACGAGCTTCCTCTCCGACCATGGCAGAAAGTTGGCTCTGATTTGTTCAAGATAGGAACTGAACAGTACATGGTGTTGGTTGACTACTACTCGAACTTCATCGAGGTCAACAAACTTGCCAGCACCAAGTCTTCAGCAGTAATCACTTGCTGCAAGCAACAGTTCTCACGATATGGGATACCTGATGAGCTCATTACCGATAATGGCCCCCAATTTACATCTGCAGAGTTCAGACAGTTCACCAAGGACTATGGCATAAAACACACAACGTCATCACCGCTGTACCCCCAATCCAATGGCAAAGCAGAAAAAGCAGTTCAGACAGCCAAAAATCTCATCAAAAAAGCAAAGGTGGATAACGCTGATCCACATCTTGCACTTCTGGACTACAGAAACACACCACGTGATGGGCTCCCCTCTCCAGCACAATTATTCCTTGGTCGCAGAACACAAACCCAACTCCCTACCTCTGCAAAACTACTGGAACCGCACACGTTTACTGGAATACCACAACAGCTGCACAAACACCAGATGAAGCAGAAATACTATTACGACCAGAGCTCCAAGCCACTCCCTCAGCTGAGCCCAGGAGACAAAGTTCACGTGCGGGAGGAGAAAACATGGAAACCAGTAGTAGTCTCCAGCAACGCGGATGCACCTCGGTCCTATATTGTCACCAAACCAAATGGACACGCATATCGCAGAAACAGGAGAAATCTCAGCAAATCCTACCGCCATGACCAGCCGGACGACACATCGAACTCTGGCCAACCTCTGAATTCCAACAATGACAATCAAGGGCAAATACAAACTGCCTCATCCCCCACAACCACTCGATATGGACGAACTATCAAACTGCCATCTTACTTGGAACACTTTGTTGCCTAAACCAAACAAAGCACTAATGCCAGTCACTTGTAAAATCAGAGTGCTTTCAAAACAATTGCAAACAAGACAACAGATAACAGTTAAAAGAAATCTGTTCTAAAACAAACAAAAAATAGACAGTTGGAAGTTTAGTTAAAATGTTGAGGATTAAGAACTTGTTTTAAAGTTGTACTCTGAACCAGCTTTAGTTGATCTCCTTTATCAAGTGCATGTAAGTATTTGGCTTAAAAGGGGAGATGTAATGAATGTGTGCATTCATGATATAACTATGCCACTTATAATTATGCATAGCGCCCTCTATTGTCTAGAGCACATAGCCATGTGAGATTGTAGTCCATGTAGGCAGCCATCTTGTTTAGACTCAATACACTATTCTTAGCTAGCTGAAACATCTCAAGTGTGCTTCTTATTCAATCCGATACATCCGATCATTACAGGTCCCCTTTTATTCTCTGTATACATTAATGATTTTGATAAATCCTCAGATGTATTTTCTTTTATTCTTTTTGCTGATGACAGTAATCTATTTTACAGCCACAATGATGTAAATGTACTTTTTGATACGACTAATTATGAGTTAAAAAAAAATCTGCCTGGATCAAAGCAAACAAGTTGTCTCTTAATATTAAAAAAACTAACTATATGTTATTCAGTAATAGGAAGTACTGTCAGCCGTTTTCAATCCGTATTGATAATGCAGATATTACAAAAACTGATTGTTTAAAGTTCTTAGGTTTGTATATTGATGACACTCTCTCTTGGAACAAACATATTAATCACATTTCTACTGTTATTTCTAGAAACATAGGTATTATATCCAAGCTAAAATGTACTTTTCCTCAGGATATCTTAATAATGTTGTATAATACCCTTATTGTACCTTATATTACATATGGAATACTTGCATGGGGTAATAGTGGTACTGGACAAATTAATAGAATCCTTAAATTACAGAAAAAAAGTATTACGTATCATTAACAACGTTGACTTTCATGAGCATAGTAATCCACTTTTTTATAATTGCAATACTCTAAAAGTTCATGACATTTACTCTCTTCAGCTGGGCTCCTTCATGCATCAACTTAACACTAACAGTTTACCCAATTCAATTTGTTCTATGTTCTCAAAAAAATTATGATACGCACCATTATTTTACAAGACAGTTTAATGAATTTCATCGGTCTCACACACGTACTGCAATCTCTAGGGCAACTGTAAAGCATGAGGGCCCTAAGCTGTGGAGCTCGGTTGATTTTTCCCTCAAAAATATCTCCAGTCTCTCGCTCTTTAAGCACAAATACAAAAATAAATTATTGTAAAAATATTTAAGTACTTAATTGTTTCTCTTTTTTCTTTTTTCTTTTTTCACGGGGTTGCATGTTATTCCCATATTCATGTCGGGTGTTATGTCCTTATGTGTTGTTTGTGTGTGTAACTTGCATAGTTTTGTATGATTGTAACTGGGGATCTCTACTCGACAAGCATTGCTTTTTAGGGATCCCCATCCACATATTTTGTATATATTTAATTCTGATTGTCTTCTTTTTTTTTTAATGTGGAAAATAAAGTGAATTGAATTGAATTGAATTGAATTGAAGTAGGGGTGTATGAATGTGATAACAATATCTTACACTTTGTAACTACATGTAAGTGGAATCAGTTGATTTAAATGATTAAAATGACCCTCAGTCATTTTACTTTGCCAAAAACAAGACTGTTACCAAATGATTTAAATCAGTGATTTGATTTAAATCAGGTATGTCCAAATGACTAATCTTTTCTCCTTCAGGTAACTCAGTGACTCATCAATATGGTTCTAGTCTTCCTCTGTCAGGTGACAGAAGCTGAGGTCCAGCCTCTGAAGGTGCAGCAGCTGCTTTACCTCCATGCACCACAATGCTGCTGTACCACCCAGGTCATTACCAGTAAGATCCAATCCAACCAAGTTGGGTAGATCCCTGAGTGACTCAGCAACATGTTTGATGTCCTGTCCATTCAATGAGCACACATTCAAGGACAGCTTCCTGAGGGACTTGAACTGCTTCAAATGCATGCACCACAATGTTGCTGTACCAGCCAGGTAATTCCAAGAAAGATCCAATTCTCCCAAGTTGGGAAGTTCCCTGAGTGAGTCAGCAACATGTTTGATGTCCTTTCCATTCAATGAGCAGCTACACAAGACGAGCTTTGTGAGGGACTTCAACTTCTGTAGATGCATGCACCATAATGCTGCTGTACCACCCAGGTTATTGCAAGAAAGATCCAATTCAACCAAATTGGGAAGATCCCTGAGTGACTCAGCAACATGTTTGATGTCCTTTCCATTCAATGGGCAGTTACCCAAGACCAGCTTTGTGAGGGACTTCAACTGCTGTAGATGCATGCACCATAATGCTGCTGTACCACCCAGGTTATTCCAAGAAAGATCCAATTCAACCAAATTGGGTAGATCCCTGAGTGACTCAGCAACACGTTTGATGTCCTTTCCATTCAATGAGCAGTTACACAAGACCAGCTTCGTGAGGGACTTCAACTGCTTCAAATGCATGCACCATAATGCTGCTGTATCACCCAAGTTAATACTATGAGAAAGATATAATTCATGTTCCAAGTTTAAATCTACAAGATGAAGATTTGTCATTGCACACATGGTAACAGCTAACTCCTCAATAAACCATGTCCTTGTACAATAGTGTATATGCAATTTATGAACCTTAGAAAGGTAAGCATTTCCACTATCTTTTGTCTGTTCAGCAACACATTTTACGAAGTATATGACTGAGTTCAGACAATCCCTGTTAAGCCCATGAATGTGAATTTCATCTGTTATGAATGAATGTATGAATTCCTCTGGAGGCAAACGTTTGGATTGACCTTCAAAGAAACAATGAAGTGCCAACTGACCCATCTCTGATTCGAATGACAAGTCCTCCTGACACCTCACCTGAAATACCTTCATAATCTGATATGTACATGCCTCATTGTCACCACAACAAAAGCGCAGCAGATACTTAAACCTCCATGCACCCTTTGACATAATTTCATTCAAAATCTTCTGAAATTTCTCTGGGTCTGCTTCTAACAAACTTTGCATGTAAGCAGCAGCAGAGAACTCCTGAAATGTCTTGTGAAAAAACTGAACATTGTTGTGACTCTGCAGTCTCTTGCGGACTCTCTGTCTGGTCAGAATACCTGCTTTCAGAGCCAGGTCAAGCACACTCGGCTCAAAGTCACTTTCTTTGAAAGAGAGTGACTGATCTGGAGAAAGAAGACCATGCAGCGCTACCTTGCCAATTTCAATCACAACTTTTGCTACTTCATCTTGCGAGTCAAATCCTTTTCTTTGGAAGATATATGAAAATCCGTCATGATACAGACGTGACATTGTTTCTGGGAGTGAGCACTCTTCTTGCCATAGCACACACATCAAAAGAAGAAGCATTGGACTTGCAGCTAAGTCAGACAAAAGGCCTGACGATTTAATCTTTCTAAGAAGCCCCTTGGCCTTGTCAGGTTCACCAACATAAAATTTATTAACATACTCGGTGACATCTTTCCTCCTGAAACCCATGACCTTGACATGTGTGAATGGGTCCTGAACCAGTTCCTCTGATACAAGTCTGTCAAAGTGTGAGGGGCGGGTGCTTACAAGTACAGTACAACCCCTCAACATCTTTCCATTAAGGATCTCCAGGATGGAACCAAATGAGGATTCACACAAGGAGGTAGTCATGAGCTCATCAAAGCCATCCAGTAAAATGAGGACTTTTCCAGGACTCTTCTTGATAAACATGTCCAGGGCACCTCTATTAATACTTGTATCTTTAGCCAAGAGTTGGTCAAAAACTGCATCAATAAGATCTGAACTCTGCTCTAGTGCATGCATTTTCAACAGGAAGACAAGTTTGTACTTCTGTAGTACCTGACTAGAACCAACAGCCCAATCATATGCCATTTTTTCAAAAAGTGTGGTCTTTCCTCTACCAGCCAACCCAGTTAAAACAGCTATTGGGATCAGGTCTCCCTCTTTTGTCTTAAGTTGTAATATATCGTCATACGATACCAGCCTGTCTTTGTCCTTAATACCAGTTATTAACTGTAGTCTTGTGTACATATCTGTGATGTGTTTCCTGTCATCACCCTCCCATGGAATCAACTTAACAAAGCTACCTTTCCCCCTGTAGTGTGACTTCAGTTCACCTTCACAGCAGTCAGCAGCATCTCGGGCCAGACTGTCAAGCTCCACCTTGCTGGGTGTGCTGCATCCTACAATATTGAAATGAGTACACAGTTGATTGGCTTCATTAGATAATGCACAGTGGCATCCAACCACTGAATTTGCTTCTTGTTTGTCTAGGGGCCAAACGTTGTTATGGTTTGATACGCTATACCCCGCTGCCGCGATAACCTGCCGCCGTGATAACCCACCGCTGCGAGAGGGCATTATAATGATCAACCAATATCACCCACGAATGGTCACTAACAACGTATAGGAAAATTGTAAAATCTCCCCCCAAATGAGGGAAACCAGTGTGCATGCGCTGCTTTTGCAGGCAATTACGGTCCATTTTCAGTCCCACACATACTACACACCATAACATTAGCTGACAGGTGAAGTTGCACTTACTGCATCTTTTAATATACTATTGGAAGAAATTTAAGAGTTTGGTTCAGAACTACTATGAAATGTTTCGAATGCGCACTGCACATATTAGGCCAAACAGGTGCACGTGCATTACATAACCGATACATGTTTCCCTAGACGTTGTTAGTGACATTGATTGGTAGTGATAACGCCTTATCACGGCGGCGGGTTATCATGGCGGCGGGTTATCGCATATCAAACCATAACAATGTCTAGCCCCTAGACTAGCTCATCTGTAGAAGGTGCAATTTTTAGCTGAAATATTGGCACATTGTATGCAAAAAGTTAAAGCACTAAAGGCTTGTTGCTTTGCGAGCTTGGGAGGAAAAGAGCTTGACAGGATTGAAATAACCTCCTGCTCACTGATTTTAGAGATCCAAACACTGCACAGAATTTTGAGACTGAATCTACAATCTTGCTGTAATTAAGATGACATGTAACCACACAACACAATTGTGCTGGGATTTGGAGTGTTATCCAAACCCCACAGAAATGAAATTGAAGTGGGGTGCTAACTCTATGGGCCGAAGTGCAGAAGACTAGTGTTATCCAAACCCCACAGAAATGAAATTGAAGTGGGGGTGCTAACTCTATGGGCCGAAGTGCAGAAGACTAGGATGCTTAATGCTTAATTGGGAATGCACTAAGTGTAATTATAAAAAATAATAAGTGATTTTATTCTGCTGCAGTAACGCATCAATAGATGAGACCAATGGTTGGTAAAGTACCACGATGTCAAATCTGCTTGATCTTTATCAGGCGCGGTTCTACGGGGGGGCTAGGGGGGGCTGTTAAGCCCCCCCAAAAATTTTGTCTAGCCCCCCCCAAATAAATTCCGTAAAAAAAAAATTGCATAAGCAAAAAGAATGATTGTGATGTACATGCGAACGGTCTCCCCGTAAAGAAGAAATAGGATTTTATTGGCGCTCCCCATTGAAAATATGGCATAAGCCCCCATTGATTTTCGGAGGCCTAAGTGTCTGGAAAAAATAACCGGTCAACATTTCAGCACGCCTCCCTGAAAAAATTCTTGATCCACAGTGCTAGCCCCCCCCCCCAAAAAAAATATTGGTTCTAGAACCACGCCTGATCTTTATACCAGCAAATTGTATAATTTCAGTGGGAGCAACTACATACATGTAGACACACAGTGAATGTATTTGTCTTGCTGATGCTTATGAATCAACAATGTCTGGATTCTGAGACAACAAAATTACTTGCCTTTCAAAAACAGGGTCCCCCTCCCCCGAAAGACCAGATTTTTTTTTTATTTTTTTTTTTTACAATTTGTGCTGATTGAATTGAGCATTACACCATGTGCATAATTTTTGCCAAAATTAGTTTCATTATCAGGCTTTCAAGCAGAGCCAGGAGAAATATAGGAGAAAAGTAGGATTAAAATTAAGAAAAACAAAGCAAGACAGAAATAGGACATTGGAGGTCAAAATCAGGATAAAGTACAACTTTTGTGGGCTTTCAGGAGTAGTTTATGTTGATACTCACCCATGTCCACAGCATCATAAGCCTCAATTGGCATGTTCTGTACTCACAACACTTGTGCTCCATCCTCAACTAAGCTCTTGGAAGTACGTTGCAGTACTCCTGCGCCCAAGCCCTTCATTGTGTGATTTACATATATGACAGTGTGTAACACCGTTATGAAAAATGTTCAGTGAGATTTCATTTTTCGGAGTTGTGGGACATAAAAAAAGTGGGGAAAAGGAGGAATTTTAAAGAAAAAGTAGGAATTTTTAAGGAAAAGTAGGAAAAGTCGGAGAAAGGTAAAAAAAAAAATAGGAAAAAATAGGAAAAATAGAAATACTTGAAAGCCTGATAAATGCAAAAATAATGTGGGACTTAGGTCAAGCCTTTTTTAAATGTGGCACAAATATATAGCCTAGTGGTCTGGAGCCTTGAATTTGTGGTCTGCCTGGCCAGCATAGGGTCATGGTGCATGTGACCTTGAGCAAGGCGCTTTGTCACTCATTGTTTCACTCCACCCAGGAGTAGATGGGTACCTGTGAGGGCAGAGATGGTTGCTGTGTGAGGTTGATTACGGCCAAGAGCACCGAAATGGCTGCCTACCAGCCGTGTATGCTCCCCAGGGAGTTGAGAAGGTAATAATAATTGTAAAGCGATACCCCGTTTTAAAGCGCTATATAAATGCCTGTTATTATTTAAAAACTTAATCATTCCAAAAAAATTACAAGACTTAACCGCTATATAAAGCACCCTCCATTGTGTCAACCATATTTTGACTTGGTTTATAGTTGTATCAAAGAAAATTGGTGACTCTCGCTCGTGGAACTGAGTCTTTTGTGCTCATGTTTATGTAGTGTAACATCTCCCCCCCCCCAAAAAATTTTTTTTACCTGGTCCCTCCAACGGGAAGTTGTAATTGATTGAACCAACATTTGAACCAACAATGACAGGATTGTTGCTGCCACTGATTGTGCCGATGTTTCCGATGGTTCCAGTTCGTTGTGGGGAATCTACAATCAGAAGCAGGAATAACACCATCGTTAAAAAAACGACAGACAAAATGATGCATGCATGTGCTTTATTCCATCTCTACTTGTCGTCTGTTCTTGGAAGACAAATGGTGTTTTTTTTGCAATCTGACCGTTCATAGACAAAGAAGTACATGACGTACCACACCAGGCTGTATCAAAAGAATTGTAGCACCAAAAATAATAATGACAGGAAAGCCAATTTCATAAACTACTTTTAGATGAAAAAATTACTGAAATTGCTCAATCTATTAAAAAAAAATCACCATTTAAACACAATGGCCCAAAAACCTCTTTCTTCCAAAAATGTGATTTCAAGAATCGTCGTCACAATTGTCTTCAAACATCACCAGCGATAAAACCTCAGTTTAAAAGTTAAAAATATTCAACAAAGTCCTTTTGAAGGCCCGTCTTTAAAAAAAAAAAGAGTGGATTTTATAAATTATCAGATTGTTTGACTAACCAGGGTTGTTAATAAAGATACTGTGTACTGCAGTTGTTGACAGTTGTTGAAACAAGTTTTCTGTGTTATTTTCTTTGTTGTTCCAAACAGTCAGCATACACAATAAACTGCTTTTTTGGACGCTAAAACAGGTTAAAAGTCATTACGTTTAAATGGTGATATTCTTTGAACAGAGTGAGCAATTCCAGTAATTTTTTTCATCTAAAAGTAGCTTATGAAATTGGCTTTCCAATCATTATTATGTTTGGTGCTACATATTTTTTTAAATGAAATATATTTTTTAATATATTCCGCTTTTTTTTAATCACCCTGTACAAGTGTTTCTCTAGTCTGTAAGGAATGACTACATTTACATCTGGTTTGGAGTTGGTACATTGATAATTACCTTGTGCACCTGAGGCCACATGCCGTGTTGGTGGTTGCTGTGATGTACTTGGTGGATTCTCTGATATGTCAACAGATGGAAGACCAGAGTGGTGTGATGCATGTGCATCATCTTCAATCAAATCAAATATGAGAGGGGTAATTGTTTATTGTCGAAAAAGGAGACAAGCACATTATCATTTATTAGGGAATTGACCCTCCTCATGGGAAGTCAACCCTTTAAAACCCTGAAAGTCAGTTTCAAGTGAAGGGATGTGAAGTGTAAAAGTAACTGTGTCATATACATGCACACAAATATAATAGTCACTTCACAAAAACACAGCTGTGTGTCAACATCCATGAAGCGTGACAGAATCTACATTCTTGCCTAAAATAAGCTTCACCACACACAACAATTGTGCTGTAATTTGAAGGGTTATCCAAACCGACACAAAGCAAACAAATTTGAAGTAGGGGTGATAACTGTACCAGCCAAAGTGCAGAAGACTAGGAGGGTTAATGCTTAGAATTTGCAAGTGTGCTACATAATGCAGGTACATGTATTTATTGAAATTATTTTTTTTTAAATGATTTCATTTTGTTGCAGTAACGCATCCCTAGTTGAGGCCAATGGTTGGTAAAGCAACACAAGGTCTCTGCTTTGATGAACTGTACAAATTTGAAGTAAGTTGCCAACTGGCTAATATTTGATGGCAGCAACTACATCACTGTACATCAATGGGTGCAGACCTAGACCGAGCTCTAGACAGCTGATTCGGATGCAGCCTATGCTTCACAACACAAACAACAGACAAACTATTTGTCTTGTTTATGCTCATGATTCAACAATATTTAGGTCCTGCTCCCACTTTGACTTATTATCTTGAAAGCTTCACCAGAAACCCATTTCAATAAAACATGGAATAAATTACACTGATCCAGCAATAAGCAAATAGGAGTGGATGCCAAAATAGAGATTGTGTATCATTAATTATTAGTGTTCTACCTTTTGATTGGTAGATCAGATGACAAGGATTTATTCAGGCGTTGTATAAAACAAATAGTGAATGTTTCACATTCGTGCAATGTAAAGAATAGTTTTCCTGAGGTGACAGATGGAATTACATTTAATTGCCACTGCACTCATATGTCATAACCATTATTTGTAAAAATCAATGAAGTCAAGAAGTAAAGAAAGTGAATATATAGTCCCCTTGCACTTCAATACACATTTCTTAATTTGAAAAGTTGGTTTGCATTCTTATCTTTGTACACACTGTAAAGCTGAACAAATCAACAGTGAAATGTACCCAGGAATCAACGTGCATACGGTTTGCTTACAGCCAGGGTTTATTGCTCACCTGTTATCTGGTCCTGATTGCCTGGTCTCCTCAAGGCCAGTGCTTGGTCCTGAGTCTCTGCACAGTCTCCATCAGCAACCTGCCCCTGTCTCTGTGCATCTTGTGTTGGCATCATCTTTTCGTGTTCAGCCATTTTGGATGAAATCTGATGGGAAAATTATTGAACCATGAGAAATCATTACAAAGGTACTAAAGTTTGAAGCTGTTTAGAGGTTGTATGGTGTAAATTTGTGAAAGTCAACGGTTAAATACATCAATGTCAAATTCCACATTTTACCAACTGCATTGATTCTCACGGCATCAAAAAAAAAATGGATACTGAAGTCATTGTTTTTTATCATACTTTTGTTCAAAATCTTGACAACTAGTATAAGGGGAGAGCCATGCGCGTCGCGAGGGGGGGGGGCAAGGGGGCACTTGCCCCCCCCATAGCAAAAAAACAAACAAACAAACAAACACCCCAACACCCCAACAAACAAAAACAAAAAAGAGGCGCAAAGTGGTGTAAATTTAATGAGTTGGTGGGGGGGGTGGGGAAATGTCACTGCCCCCCTTTAAAACTGATAAATCGAGAATATGTTGAGAAATACATGATTTTTTTGGGAAAATTATATTTTGCCCCCTCTAGAAAAAATCCTGGCGACGCCCATGGGGAGAGCTAGTTTCTGAGTTCATGTTGTTAGAGCAGTACTGTTTTAAAAGTGAATACAGAATAGGTAGAACTGCTAGACCTAAAATTTGGGACTCTCATATATCCATAAAGCAAGACAGAACCTAGACCCGTAAATGTGGCATTGTTATTGACGCCTCGTTCATGGGTCTAGATAGAGACCAGCGTCAAGCTATCACCACATTGGGCACAGCATTCAATCGTCAAGTGAGTCACCACTCAACAACAGATTCAGCACAGCAGATTCAGCACAGCATTTGCCACTACAGTGTTTCATAACAGACATCGAAAGAAAATATTAATTGAGCGGAATACTGTAAAAGTAGCATTACAAATTCTCTTTCTTTTTGTTGAGTAGGGCAGAGCACGATTGGCTGTACGATAACTGACTTAGTTTGAAGACGTTGAAATAAACAGGGAGCTGACTTGTAAAAACAATGGACAATGGAGTCCAGCACCACATTCAAAGTGCATGTGGGTAGCGTCAGTATCACACTGGGAGGAAGGTACACTTATCATAATTTATGCTTACGTCACCATTTTGCCTCAGAGGTCATGGCGCATCACTGGAAAACATGAATTATGCAATACGTACATGTGCACCAGCAGGCACGTAAATGTACGTATGGGATCGGTCGGGATGCATGGCCTTGTTTTGTGTCTTGCCGTAGCCCGTCATTTTTGACACACCAATCGGGCTAGTTTGACTAGTCCGCCGCTGTTTTGACTAGCATTTGGCTAGTGCCGGGGTGGGTTCAAAAGTCAAAATAATAATACGTTACGGCTTACGCGTTATACTAAGTTATAGTTGCACAAAATAATAAATAGGAATAAAGGAAAGGAGAGGGTGAGAGTAGAGGAGGGAAAGTAGAGGGAATAACCATAAAGGATGCAACTTTTGGCGCTTGAAAATTAATTGAAAAAAACTGGTGATCCAGTAGCTTGAGTAACTCCAGCTGACATGCTCCATTTTCATTGAATATGGAGCATGTCAGCTGGAGTTACTCAAGCTAGTGATCCAGTACGGAAATTTTACCCATGGTGGAGGTGTGGCCTTTATTTACGGAGGTAGTCCAGTAAATTGGCCACATTTATGGGGCTAGTCTTGGGAAGTTGGAGGTTGGGAAGTAGGTCCCTTTTTTTTGGCAAGAAAAATCTCTAGAAAATAAGTAATCCTTACTTTTAGGACACCTCTATTTTGTACGAGTTCTGTTCAAAACTGACTTTTGCAGATGACTGTCCAGTACCAAAGTGACATTTGCAGGCTAAAGAAGTCTTTTTTCTTCAGACAAAATCATCTTAGTTGTAATTTTGAAAGCACTTTCAAAGAAAATGTGACTTTCCTACCTTTTTTTGCAGTTCGCTTTTAAAATGTATTTTCTGTTTGTCATCGTCGTCTTTAACCCCTCATAAATCAAAACCCTGCCCTCTTTCTACAAAATCAAACCTGCTGATATTTAAGAGGTGTCATTGCCAAATGTTCAAATGTGTCAATAAATATCAGAATGTCACTTTTGAGTGTCATTTAGTCAGCTGTTTTGGCGAGTCTTTTAACCTTATATATAGGAAAGGGGTCCTAAAAGTAAGGATTACCAAAAAATCAATGATTGTATCTTTAAAAAGAATCAAAATTGTCACGATGCGATACCCAACCATAATTATCACTTTAAATATATAACTAATATAGTAAAATGTGGTAAAAGAACAAAATTACCAACCTTCTTTAGCGAGCCGAGAATCCTGTTGATCACTTGTCTGATGAGCCGTCAGATTTATTTCCTGGTGTTGGTCATTGACCTCAGTGCAATAGAGGGCGGTATTCAAAAAAGTTGGTTTCGGACTGGGCGGGGTCAAAACAGAGGGCTTTGGGGTCCTATGTATTGTGGTTATGTGATTTATCGCCCTCACATTATATAAACTGATCAAACCAAGCCTAAAAAAAAAATCAACGTTTACATCATTTACAACTTTTTGCCTGCAAAATGAAAGGAAAATGGGTTCATATTAATAATGTTTATGCCTCCCAATTCTCATTGAATAAAGAGGGGAAGGGTCATTAAATAAAACTGTACATTGAGCAGTATGCAGCAACAAGCAACTTTTAATATATCTTTTTCTTCAACCAAATAATTCCCCTTTTAACTTGTCGCTCCAACAGTTTCACCCCAGCTCTGTTTAAAATTTGACACAAAAAACAACAAAAAAACACACAGCTGTTAACAAACAAGCAATCAGTTGCAAACGTGTGTTTATTTATCTACATCGGCACACAACAATCCCATAAATTTTAGATGCAACTTAAAAGATGTAAGCTTAGTTCAAAAATCAAAATACATGATGCCAGAACAAAATGTATTTTCAATTTATTTATAACTTCATACCAGGAATAAGCATGAAGCTTAAACGTATCAAGTAAGTTGAGGAGGTTTCAGTACTGTCTTTTGAAATGAAGCAAAATTACCACTACAAATCTTTCTTGAGTATTGCAGCTAGGAAGTAACAAACAATCTATAGTAATAAAACCATATTATATTGCCAAACATCAGAATCCTTTGAGTTATCGTTTTCAAACCTTTATGAATATTCAAAAAACAAGAACTAAAACAAAACAGCAATGCAATCCTCATTTTGAAAGATTGGATCAAATCCGTGTCTCAATCACAGAAAAACTCACATGAGACAAATTTCATATAATTGTTGTGTCCTAACTTGGTGTAGCCTTTTCTAAAACTAGAGATTTACATTGACAGACAAAAATGACTGAGAAAAGAATTCTATTGATTTGCTTAAAAACCTTGTGTATAAACTCAAATGCCTTGCTCCATTGTTAGTGACAAAACAAAGAGAAAAACCCCACACTAGACTATGTCAGCCTGCTATGCCAGCATTACGCTATAATGATGCGGGCATTCAGTGCATAATAAAGGCAACATTCATCTGGAAATAACAAACATCTGACCCATTGTAAACACTATACAATGTACATCATGCAATTTGTGATTCCTGATATTAAAAAGATAACAAATCTGAGTTGTACTGGATCCAATGATGGCAAGTTGCATGATTCTTATGACTGGGTACAAAAGCAAGGCAAGTTGGCTGTTATAAAAAGTACATCAGGCTTTATATATTAATACAAAATAGAAGCTATACAAATAGAACAATTTGGCTGAGACACTTTGCCCAATCTTCAGATGAGCAATATTAAATATTCACATAGTTTTGTTTGCATTTGAGACAGACCCTACTAGGATTGAAAAGTCCCGCCATCTCACTTGATTTCTTTTATTTATTTGTTCCATTTCTTTATACCCAGGGTGTGCCCAAACAGTTGTAAAAACACCTTCCATTGGGGACCTGCATACATTACAAATTATTAAATAATGTTCAGCACAGTAAAACTCATAAGAAAAGTGCATTGGCGAAACAGACGACGAATATTAAATACTTACAAACACAGGTATTTCAGAAATGTTTACAGAAATGATTGTACACTGCAGGTCAATCAGGTCAGTAGGCAATTTGCAGCAATATTCATTTAACAATTGATACAAAAATAGCAAAAATTTAAAAATATAAATTACCTCTGCATATTTACAAACAATTTATCATGTAATGTACAATGATTACAGTTAATGAGAATGGCTGGTTGTATTTCTACATGTACATGCTATCCCCAATCATCAGACCATAGAGTAATGACCACACTACATGTAATTACAACTCTTACATCTGTCACAGTCAAGTTACTGGAATACAGATAAGGATCCTCATTATTCACAGACTACAGATAGTTCTTGCAAATATCTCCCTCTCTGAAAAATATCCTGGTTAACTAGCACTTGAACAAATTTCAGCATTGTCAGTAGTGCCCCTTGGTACAATGTGCAAGGTGCAGTTAAACTATCCAATACAGAAATGATTTGCTTGGGCAGAACTTTAGAAGTGTTGTCACAGAACTTGACAATGAGACTCACAAAATGTCACCACAAACCAGCACTTTGTGCTGGATATTTCCCCATCGATGTGGGAAGGTCCAAATTTGACTGTAATGATTAATCTGAGCAGACAGTTCAAGTCAGTTGATGCAGCTAAGGGTTCAAACCTGACAAGGCCAAGGGACTTTCTGTATGGGGCGGGGAGACATTAAGGGGACAAAGGAATGTTGACTTTCAGTTGATGAGGGTGATTGAAATTGGCTTGAAGTCAGTACAAGATCTTCAAATGTATGAGAGGCAGTACAGGAAAGAAACACAGCAGCAGAAACAGAGAGACACATGTGGAGCTGATAGGCAATGAGTTCAGTCAGAGTGTGGTAGATGACTGGGACTCACTCCCTTAGGAGAAACACAAACCAGCAGAGATAAACAGAGGCATGTTCAAGGAAAGATCCTCTCACAGCTGATAGGCAGAATGTGTTCAGACACAGAGTGGTAGATGACTGGGACTCACTCCTCCTGGGAAACACAAATCTTCACAAACATGACAACGGGACTCGCTTTCCCAAGGAAAACACAAAGTATAACACTCAAATGAAAATGTCGATGAAAGATCCCCTCACAGCTGGTGACTTTATAACAGAATGTGTTAAGTCAGAGGGTGGTAGATGGTTGGAACTCCAGTCCCTCTCCCCCAAGAAGGGAAACAGAAAGTGTAGGAACCACTCAGACGTGAAAGAAAACAAGCCTTCACAAATAATATAGACAGCTTTACAAGACAACAATCGCAGATTGCTTAACAGAATCTTACAACCAGATATTAACCTTTCCAGCGTTGTAATGGGTGACAACACAGATAACACAGTTGACTGATAGAAGTGTACTGGACTTGCATGATGTTGCTGAGTCACCATGTCTTGTGTATAACGAAGAAAGGATTCAGCAATCTGATCAATAGAGGCAGAAGTCCTACATACCCATCAGTGCCATGCCTACAGTGTCTATGCTTCAACTGTCAATGTGCAGCTTTAATAGGAAGATCTTTGAGAATTTCTAAATGGTTCTAATGAAGGAGCCACAATATGTCACTGAGGAAATCTTTCTGTTAACACAAATCACTCCTGTTACAATTTTGCTTCTAGATTTGTTCAGGTCTATACCCTCCACCCTGCCGAAAGAAGGAAAACAATTTACCAATGAATTAAATTTTTACTGAGTAGACTCTTTCTTTAGACAAAAAAGTCTAACTTTTTGATAACAGATTCATTCAATCTGGCAAAAGTTATTATTCATACAACTTTTTTTATTAAAAAAAAAATTACGACAATTTTATTTTATTTAAATCAGATTTTTTTATTTGTTAACTTTCAAAATATTGATTTGTCTAAAAAATGTGTCTAAATCTCCCCATGCACCATGTGCACACTTACAACCATAACTAAGGAGTTTACAGGTTCCTATAATACCCATCATCCACAAAACTCAATCAAATGAAAAATGCTTTTGAAACAATTCTATTGAATCAGTGGTTTAAAAAAATCACTTGATTTCATCTACATGTAGTCTACCTCACTTGGTCAATGGCACATTAATACTGAAGACATGTTAAAGGTGCATGGCTTGATTGATACAGCTGAGATATGTTGTTTGTGGATATATATGAAAAACATGATTCATGGTATTGTACAAGATATACACAAAAATATACAGGATGAGTCAAAAAAAGCAGAACCCAAACCCCTCAAATTATATTTCATATTTAAAAAAATATGTAGCACCAAAAATAATAATGAATGGAAAGCCAATTTCATAAGCTACTTTTAGATGAAAAAATAATGAAATTGCTCAATCCATTCAAAGAATATATCACTATTTAAACGCAATGACTGTAAAACCTGTTTCGTCTAAAAAAAGCAATTTGTGTATTTTTACTGCTTGGAACAACAAAGAAAATGACTCAGAATACTTGTTTCAACAACTGTCAACAACTGTAATACACAAACAATATCCTTATTAACAACCCTGGTTAGGCAAACAATATGATTTACAAAATTCAATAAAAAGAATCTTTATAACTTTTAAACTGAGGTTTTATCGCTGGTGATATTTGAAGACCATTGTGACGATGATTCTTGAAATCGCATTTTTGGACCTAAGAGATTTTAGGGTCATTGCGTTTAAATGGTGATATTCTTTGAACGGATTGAGCAATTTCAGTATTTTTTTTTCATCTAAAAGTAGCTTATGAAAGTGGCTTTCCAGTCATCATTATTGTTGGTGCTACATATGTTTTTAAATATGAAATAAATTTTGGGGGTTTTTGGTTCCGATTTTTTTTTACTCACCCTGTATGAGAACAGTTCTTCATTAGCATGTTTATTTCACAAAAATGCTTTTTATTTCAAAACTGGCAGCACTGATCGTTGTTTAACTATTGAAGGTCCTTCATACAAGGTGGAGAACAGAAATCAGGCCTTGCACCTTGAAAAGGTATTATATAATAGGCTATCAGCTTCGGTCCAAAAATTGGGCCACCGGTATCAAATGATCAAAAGGAGCAGTGTTCATAGCGATCTTTGGCAAGGTATGCAAATCTAGAGTTGGAAAATGTGTGATAGCTTTGCAGAGTGAGCGGTGGCAGTTTTTTTGGGTGTTATCACTTAAAATTATATTGCTGCCAATATGCTTGTTACCGGACTAATTATACTTGGTAACAAGCATGTATTGGCCGCAATTTTTTTTTAAGTGATAGCACCCAAAAAGCTGCCACCCCTGCAATGCTTTCACATATTTTCCAAATACAGGGGTGCATACCTTACCGAACAAAAATCACAATGAGCATTATTCCCCTCATTTGATACTGACCAAACCCCCAGGCTGATGGCCTATAAAACTTAATCTAAAAGTTTTGTGGAGAAATGTTAGGAATAAATGCTATAAATTGGGACTTTAATACACCTTTAGATGGTTCAGGTATTAAGCCTACATGTACAACAGCACAGTTGATTCACAATACTGTAAACAGATCAATTAGGAATGATCAAAGCAAACGTGAGTGTGCTGTCTTTAAAGACATTTGCTTTTGCTACAATTTTCAGAAATAAATGGATTTGGAGGATTAGTATGTTATAGCAAATATTGTTAATCGGACTTTTTTCACGTTTTGGGCTTGTAGATTCCGGAAAAACCAAGAAAACAAATAATGTTCTAGTAGTCTGGTTCCCCGACCCCGTAAGATAAAACAGAAAAATGTACAGACTTTGGGGAATTGTAAGGTCAGCAAATCAGTCTGGCAGGCTTGTACCCCTTTACAGGTGTGTAATCAATTGTAAAGAAAATGGGGAACAACTGTTGTGAAAAATTCGGAGCGGTTTAACAAAAAAAAAAAAGAAGATTTTTCTCCAACGCTGCTCGGCTGAACAGCGTTGAATAAATACACATTTTCTTGAAAATTTCAGCACACCAGGAGATACGATTTTACAGGATGCTTTAGACTGTCATTCCCTCACAATCCAGTAACTTGGTAATTCATGATAATTTGATCATTTTGCTTTATGATGTTTGCAAATGTTGTATCTTCTCTTTAAAATTCAAACTTTGAAGAAAAACTTTTTAACCTCAGATCTTGACTTTTAATCAAACCAATGATTTTGGGTATTATGCAAAACCAACATGTACATGTAAGATGAGTTGATGCTGATGAAGTAGGGGTGTTTGAATGTGATAACAATATCGTACACTTTGCAATTACATTTAAGTGGAATCAGTTGATTTAAATGATTAAAATGACCCTCAGTCATTTACTTTGCAAAAAATAAGATTGTTACAAAATGATTTAAATCAGTGAATTAAAAAACAAATCATTTGATTTAAATCAGTGATGTTTTTAAACAAAATTGTATGATTTAAATCGCGATTTAAATCACGATTTTTATTGGTGAAATTTATGTCCAAATGCCTAATCCATTCTTCTTCAGGTTACTCAGTGACTCATCAATATGGTTTTTGTCTTCCTCTGTCAGGTGACACCCCATGAGGTACAGCGTCTGAAGGTGCAGCAGCTGCTTTACCTCCATGCACCACAATGCTGCTGTGCCTCCCAGGTCATTACCATTAAGACGCAATTCACCCAAGCTGGGTAGATCCCTGAGTGACTCAGCAACATGTTTGATGTCCTGTCCATTCAATGAGCAGTAACTCAAGTCCAGCTTTGTGAGGGACCTCAACTGCTTCAAATGCATGCACCATAATGCTGCTGTACCACCCAGGTAATTACCAGCAAGATATAATTTATGTATTAAGTTTGGTAGATGCCTGAGCAACTTAGAAATATCTGCATTGCTATTGAAATCTACAAGATGAAGATATGTCATTGCACACATGGTAACAGCTAACTCCTCAATAAACCATGTCCATGTACAATAGTGTACATGCAATTTATGAACCTTCGAAAGGTAAGCATTTCCACTGTCTTTTGTCTGTTCAGCAACACATTTTACGAAGTATATGACTGAGTTCAGACAATCCCTGTTAAGCCCACGAATGTAAATTTCATCTGTTATGAATGAATGTATGAATTCCTCTGGAGGCAAACGTTTGGATTGACCTTCAAAGAAACAATGAAGTGCCAACTGACCCATCTCTGATTCGAATGACAAGTCCTCCTGATACCTCACCTGAAATACCTTCAGAATCTCATATGTACATGCCTCATTGTCACCACAACAAAAGCGCAGAAGATACTCAAACCTCCTTGCACCCTTTGACATGATTTCATTCAAAATCTTCTGAAATTCCTCTGGGTCTGCTTCTAACAAGTTTTGCAAGTAAGCAGCAGCAGAGAACTCCTGAAATGTCTTGTGAAAAAACTGAACACTGTTGTGACTCTGCAGTCTCTTGCGGACTCTCTGTCTGGTCAGAATACCTGCTTTCAGAGCCAGCTCAAGCACACTTGGCTCAAAGTCACTTTCTTTGAAAGAGAGTGACTGATCTGGAGAAAGAAGACCATGCAACGCTACCTTGCCAATTTCAATCACAACTTTTGCTACTTTACCTTGTGAGTCCAATCCTTTTCTTTGAAAGATATATGAAAATCCATCATGATACAGACGTGACATTGTTTCTGGGAGTGTAAACTCTTCTTGCCATAGTACACACATCAAAAGAAGCAGCATTGGACTTGCAGCTAGGTCAGACAAAAGGCCTGACGATTTAATCTTGTTAAGAAGCCCCTTGGCCTTGTCAGGTTCACCAATATGAAATTTATTAACATACTCGATGACATCTTTCCTACTGAAACCCATTACCTCGACATGTGTGAATGGTTCCTGAACCAGTTCCTCTGATACAAGTCTGTGTAAGTGTGAGGGGCGGGTGCTTACAAGTACAGTACAACCCCTCAACATCTTTCCATTAAGGATCTCCAGGATGGAACCAAATGAGGATTCACACAAGGAGGTAGTCATGAGCTCATCAAAGCCATCTAGTAAAATGAGGACTTTTCCAGGACTGTTCTTGATAAACATGTCCAGGGCACCTCTTTTAATACTTGTATCTTTAGCCAAGAGTTGGTCAAAAACTGCATCAATAAGATCTGAACTCTGCTCCAGTGCGTGCATTCTCAACAGGAAGACAAGTTTATACTTCTGCAGTACCTGACTAGAACCAACTGCCCAATCATATGCCATTTTGTCAAACAGTGTGGTCTTTCCTCTACCAGCCAACCCAGTTAAAACAGCTATTAGGATCAGGTCTCCCTCCTTTGTCTTACGTCGTAATATATCGTCATATGATGTAAGCATGACTTTGTCCTTACCCATTATTAACTTTAACTTTGTGTAGATTTCTGTAATGTGTTTCCTGTCATCACCCACCCATGGAAGCACTTTAACAAAGCTACCTTTCCCCCTGTAGTATGACTTCAGAGCATCTTCACAGCAATCAGCAGCATCTTGGGCTGGACTGTCAAACTTCATCTTTTTGGGTGCGCTGCGTCCTACAATATTGAAATGAGCATAGAGTTGAATGACTTAATCATGCAATTGATGCATTTTGGCATCCAAGCAATAAATTGGCTCCTTGTCTGTAAAAAGTACCATTTTGAGCTGAAATATTGGTTCATTGTATGCAAAAATTAAAGCACTAAAAGCTTGTTGCTTTGTGAGTGTGGGAGGAAAAAATGTGACAGGATTGAAATAACCTCCTGCTCAATGATGCATGAATCTTAATCACTCACACAACAAAGTGTTGCAAAAGCTCTGCAATAGACTGATCCAGTAAGCCCCACCCACTGTGCACGTAGGCAATTAACATGCGCTCCTCTCTGAGGCCACACTGCATGTTACAGCTGTGCACGTCATACGCGTCTGCACGCATGTTGGATCCACTAAGCCCCGCCCACTGTGCACGTAGGCAATTAACATGTGCTCCTCTCTGAGGCCACACTGCATATTCCAGCCGCGCATCATACATGCCTACACGCATGTTGGAGTTTTGAGCATACATGTCAGACATTGTAAGTCATGGCTGTGATTGGTCAGAACACAATGGGGCAAGGCTATTAATGACAGATGATACATAATTATTTTCATGAAAAAAGTTTTACATTCTCAAACTCTTTGGAGGCAAAAAGATGTTGTGCTTTTAATAATTCTGTACATTAACATAGAACAAACCCTGTATTCCCATCATACCAGTGTGAGTAAAGCATGTACACATTGACATCTGGTTGGAGTTGGTACATTCATTGATAATTACCTTGTGCACCTGAGGCCACATGTGGTGTTGGTGGTTGCTGTGATGTACTTGGTGGATTCTCTGATATCTCAACTGATGGATGACCAGAGTGGTGTGATGCATGTGCATCATCTTCAATCAATTAGAAAATGAGAAGGGCAACTGTTAATTGTCAAACTCAAAAGGAGACAAGCACATTATTAGGGAATTATTAACCCTCATAGTGGGAAGAAAATATTCAGAGCAGTATAACCCTTTACACCCCTGCAGGTCAGTTTCAAGTGAAGGACATGAAGTGTTAAGGTAAATGTGTCACACAAAGAGTCCCTGCAGGAGAAAACAACACAGTGAGAGCAGTGAAGCGTGACCAAAAGGCCTGCTTGCCCTGAGCTTCACCACACAAAGGAACCGCACTGTAATTTGAAGTGTTATCCAAACACACATAAGATTACAATATTGAATTTGAATTGGGGGTGCTAACCCCATTGGCCAAAGTGAAGAACACAAGAGGTTTAATGCTTAATTGCAAGTTTACTACATGTATTTACAACAACAAAAAACAGAAGTGATTTCATTCTGTTGCAGTAACGCATCTCTAGTTGAGGCCAATGGTTGGTAAAGCAGCAAAAGGTCTCTGCTTTGATGAAACTAAAATTGCATTAAGTTTACAATACTCGATGGGAGCAACTACATCATTGTATACAGACAAACAGTGACCTTGACATTTGTCCTGCTTTATTACGCTAATATCAACAATGTTTACTATTTCATCAGAAACCTATTTGAATCATGTATTAAATAGAAATAAGCAAATAGGAGTGGATGCATAAAAAGAGATTGTGTATCATTAATTATTTGTTTTCTACCTTTTGATTGGTAGATATTGATGGTGCAATCTTTTGGGCTGAAGATGGGTACGTGTCCAGAGCCAGATATCTGATGCACTGACTGCTGCAATTGATTGACTGCTGCAACTGGGATCATGTCTGGAAAACGGGAATAAAATGTCTCTCATCACACAATGCCTGAATCATCCCCCTCATAATCATTCCAACCCACACGGCCTGGCTACACCGCAAAAAATTCCACGGTCACACTATTGTCAAATATTACGGGCATGCAAACTGAGAAGTCAGGAAAAAGAGGAAATTGAAATCTTTCCAAGACTTTGTACAGTGTTTTTCTATTTATAATATGGCACTCATTGGAAGTGAAAAAAGAGTAAATCAGCTGATCCGAGGAAAAGTTGCATGACTGCAGTTGACATAGTGTGACTGTGGAAAGACCATGGATCATGGTCACCCTATTGATGGCACTGTATTAAACATGGCTCTAATGGCTGTAACAAATCAGATGACAAGGGTTTATTGAGGCAGTGTATAAAACAAATAATGAATGTTTCACATTCTTGCAATGTAAAGAATAGTTTTCCTGAGGTGACAGATAGAATTACACTTAATTACCACTGCACTCATATATGTCATAACCATTATTTGTAAACATCAATGAAGTCAAGAAGTAAAGAAAGTGAATAGCCCTTTGCACTTCAATACACATTTCTTAATATGAAAAGTTGGTTTGCATTCTTATCTTTGTACACACTGTAAAGCTGAACAAATCAACAGTGAAATGTATCCAGGAATAACCGTGCATATGGTTTGCTTACAGCCAGGGTTTATTGCTCACCTGTTGTCTGGTCCTGATTGCCTGGTCTCCTCAAGGCCAGTGCTTGGTCCTGAGTCTCTGCACAGTCTCCATGAGCAACCTGCCCCTGTCTCTCAGCATCTTGTGTTGGCATCATCTCGTCTTGTTCAGCCATTTTTGATGAAATCTGATGGGAAAATTATTGAGCCATGAGAAATCATTACAAAGGTACCAAAGTTTTAAGCTGTTTAGAGGTTGTATGGTGTAAATTTGTGAAAGTCAACGGTAAAATACATCGATGTCAAATTCCACATTTTACCAACTGCATTGATTCTCATGGCATCAACCAGTGTTGGAGGTCTCGAGGCCGGCCTCGGCCTCGAGGCCGGCCTCGAGGCCGATTTTCATGGCCTTGGCCTCGGCCTTGGCCTCGGAGGTGCAAGGCCTTGGCCTTGGCCTTGGCCTCGGAGCCTTCCGGCCTCGGCGAATCGGTCGAGGCCGGCTCGAGGCCGCCCATTTTGATGTGTTTTCTATTCTAATAAAATTTAATTTTTTTACCGTATCAAACCCTCGAGATTCTGCCGCAGTGGGTTCCGTGAAACGAACGCATATACAATGTACGCACGAATGAACTGGAAATGGTTGCATTGAACGTACTCACGTACGTAGCATCTTCGCCTAGCCTGCGCTTCAGCTTTCCACGTGCGTGAAAACGTTATAACTGTTTATACCGCGTGCCAGACTACATAAGTCTGGCACCAATCCCATCTGCGTACAATAACATGTGGTAGTAGACTAGTCTGGTTTGCAGTATTGTACAACATTTTCTCGTTTCACCTCTGTACCCCGACCTTTAAAAATGATTTGCGGCAAGTTTAATTAATTTTTTTTATAGGCCACTGTTTCAGTAAAAGTCTGAACTTTATGGGTACGATCGAGTGTACTAGTCCGTACCATTTTTTTTCTCATAAAGATATGATAAAAACAGTTACGATTTATCAAGTAGATTTTATTTTTACACGGTGATTTAAATGAAAGTTCCGGCTCACACGGTAATGTTTGGCGCAAATGGTCGATATGGAAAGCGCGATTTCAGAATTCGTTTTTCCATCCAAATGAATCCGAAGTTCTGAATGAATGTTTTAATAATAGGAATCAGTATTCCTCGTGGTACCAGGATACTTTTTTTGTATTTTTAGAGCCATGTTGATACTTATTACATGTATAAGCACGGTTTCAAATTGACTAATTTTGTGTGGTTACAGATATACGGCCAAAACCTCTGGACTCCCTACCTCTTGCCATGATCTTAAAATTCTTCGAAGCCATTGGATTCAAATCGGATGATCCGAGAATTCATGGTCATTTTGATGAACTGAGTGATATCATGCACGCATGTTCCGTGTTGCCGTGTTGTTTGGAGCGGGATTGGCCATTGCCAGACTTTGTCTGGTACCGCGGTATTAACAGTGATAATGCGTGGACACTTATCCCGTTGTGTGGAGCGGGATTGGAACTATGCTTTGCCCGTGCGTAACGGCGGGCCGTCTGGCATTGTCTGGTCGCATCGCGGTGTTTGCTCGGCGCGCGCCAGGACAGTGCGAAGGTCGGGGGGGGGTCGAAACTTTTTGGTTATGAGTGGTAAAAACCTGATTCAAAAATCAAGTTGTTGTTTATTTAATGGGGATTCCTATGATGTTAAGCATTTTGATAGGTTTTGAAAATAAGATTTATAAAACATGCTAAAAGTAAATAATGTAAATCTCACAGAATAAAAACTCAAAATTTGGCCATTTAAATTGTTGTATCTCCAAAGGGCAAACACCTATGAGCCTGATTCAAACGCCATTGATTTTGTTGTGTAATTTGCTTTCAGTGATACAAAACTTGAGATTTCTTACCTAAAAAAATAAAAGTCGCTGGACTCCCTACAAGAGGAACCCCATTGCAAGCTGTAAATTTGTAAGCCAGGCACTACAAAACTCAGTGAATTCAAATAAAAAGATGTTAAAACTCCAACATAATCTTAGCTTTGTTTTAGTGATTTATATGTTATTACATGTTTTGACAGCCGGCCTCGGCCTCGGCCTTGGCCTCGGAGGTGGTGGCCTCGGCCTTGGCCTTACGGTTGTGGCCTCGGCCTCGGCCTCGGCCTTGGCCTCGGAGGTTGTGGCCTCGGCCTTGGCCTCGGCCTCGGAGGTTGTGGCCTCGACTACAACACTGGCATCAACAACAAAATGGATACTGATGTCATTGTTTTTTATCAAAATTTTGTTGAAAATCTTGACAACTAGTATAAGGGGAGAGCCATGGGCGTCGCGAGGGGGGGGGGGGCAAGGGGGCACTTGCCCCCCCCCCCAGAAAGCAAAAAAAACAAACAAACAAACAAACACCCCAACACCCCAACAAACAAAAACAAAAAAGAGGCGCAAAGTGGTGTAAATTTAATGAGTTGGGGGGGGGGGGCAAAATGTCCCTGCCCCCCTTTAGAACTGATAAATCGAGAATATGTTCAGAAATACATGATTTTTGAGAGAAATTATATTTTGCCCCCCTCTAGAAAAAATCCTGGCGAAGCCCATGGGGAGAGCTAGTTTCTGAGTTCATGTTGTTGGAGCAGTACTGTTATAAAAGTGAATACAGAATAGGTAGAACTGCTAGACCAAACATTTGGGACTCTCATAGATATCCATAAAGCAAGACAGAGCCTAGACCCGTAAATGTGGCATTGTTATTGACGCCTCGTTCATGGGTCTCGATAGAGACCAGTGCCAAGCTATCGCCACATTGGGCACAGCATTCAATCGTCAAGTGAGTCACCATTCAACAACAGATTCAGCACAGCAGATTCAGCACAGCATAACAGACATCAAAAAAAAATATTAATTGAGAGGAATACTGTAAAAGTAGTGTTAAAAATTCTCTTTCTTTTTGTTGAGTAGAGCAGAGCCCGATTGGCTGTACGATAACTGACTTAGTTCAAAGACGTTGAAAAAACAGGGAGCTGACTTGTAAAAACAATGGACTTGGTCTCTGTTATAGGACGGGGTATGCCGGAGAAAATGCCTCTAATTTTTTAACCGATTACGATGCCACCATGAACTTTTGTAAAACTAAACAAGACAATCTGTTATGGTTCATGTCTAAATCTCATCAAGCTTCTACAGGTATGTGTAGTTTTTCCATTTCAAGTCAAGGAAGTCCAGCATCACATCAAAAATGTATGTCGATCAGAAATAGCGCCCGTCAGTAGGCCGTGTGAAACACAAGCGGGGAACCTTGCTGACAACAACCTGGATGGGGTATGTCGGAGAGAATGCCTCTCATTTTTATACTGATGGCGATGCCAGCCTGACCTTTCATAGAAATTAAGGAGAGAATCTGTTAAAGTTCATGTGTAAATCTATCATTAAGTTTCTATTTGTAGGTTTCCTACAACAAGTTTGAGGAAGTCCAGCGCCACATTCAAAATGCACATTGATCGTAAACAGTCTTATGCCTCAGCATCCACGTGAAATGTGGGAGACCTTGCATGCAAATTGACCGATCATTTAGGATGCCACCCTGATTCTTTGGCATCCACTAGTCTAGGAGTGGCTATGCAATTAAAATGAGAGGCATTGATCTCCCCGGCATACCACATCCAGCTTGTATTGCAAGCAAGCTCTCCAGCATGTGTGTTTCACATGGGCGCTGACATGGCTGAGGCAAAAGACTGTTTCCGATTGACATACTCAGGGGTGTGAGTGACCACTGATAAAAATAGCTGAAAACAGCTCAAAAAAGGTGCAAAAATCTCCTATACTTTTGTACACAGCAAGTGAGGGGAAAAAAAGCTGAAATCCACAACAAAACAGCTGAAATCAGCTTTAAAGCTGAGATTTCACACCCCTGCATACTTCTTGAATGTGGTGCTGGACTTCCTCGACATGTTATGGACAAACTACACATGGAAACTTGATGAGATTTAAACACATGAACTTTCTTTAGTTTTATAAATTTTAAGGGTGGCATCCAATCGCTTTTAAAATGAAAGGAATTCTCCCCAGTGCGGCATACCCTCATCCAACTATTGGCAAGAAAGCTCTTGTGTGTTTCACGTGGGTGCTGAGGCATCATACAACTGTTTCCGATCGACGCACATTTTTATTGTGGTGCTGGACTTCCTTGACCTGTTGTGGAAAAATTATACTGATGAGAAATTTGATGAGATTTACACATGATCTTTAACTGATAGTATGCTTTAGTTTTACACAAGTCCTGGGTGGCATCGCAATCAGTTTAAAAATGAGAAGCAATTATCCTGGCTTATAATATTAGTAATAACCGCGACCCACTTGGTGAAGCATTACTGTAGTTTATCGTTTAGCCTTCACACAAAGACCAAGTCCATTCTTTTTACAAGTCAGCTTAACCCTAACTCCCTAGCATCTTTTACTAGGAACTGGACCAATTCCATTAAAATCCATCAATCAATGTGCGTCTAATACAAAACTGAACATAATGGAATCCACCACTGACGCACTGGTTGACATTCATGGACTTGCTACACATGGCTTTTATCACAATAGCAGTACAGGAAGCTGAGGCAAAATCAATCGGATACCCCAAGCACTGCCTCACGTTCATCATACTCCATCAATATTTAGTCACGCTAGGCCTTCTGGCATGTCTGGACCCCAAAATCCACCTAAATGGGGAGATGGATTTTGATGGAGTTGGGGTGGTTTGGCTAAATTCCCTGTTTATTCAACATCTTCAAATTAGTTATCATACAGCCAATCATGCTCTGCTGTACTCAAAAAAGAACAGAATTTCTAACACTACTATTCTAAATTACAATATTTCTCTCGATTAACATTTGCTTTTATTTGATGTCCGTTATGGAGCACCATAGTGGTGAATGCTGTGCATGAATCTGGGGGAAGAATGTAGTATTCGGACGCCATGCGCGCCACATCAGCAGTCGTGTACATAGCCCCATAAATTTGGCCAATTTACTGAACTACCTCCGTAAAAGGCCACACTTCCACCATGTACAAAAACATGTCAAACTCTGTCAAATTTTGATTTTCACATTTAGGCTTAGTTTGTAGTGTATTTTTGCTTTAGAAGCATACTCACCCCCTTATAGGCTAATCAGAAGTGCTGCCTTTTTCAGATGTCTAATTTTCGTAAAATTTCATGTTGAAATTTTGATACGCAAACGTGTGCAAACGAATCTGGACATTTCACGAAAACTAGACGGAGAGAAGCCTTCTAATTCTAGAAGTACCCAGCAAACAGGACGCTCAGGGAAGGGCTGATTAATTTACGCTCTGATTGGATAGATTTTGCATGACCTGTCCCAGCAGGCACCGACCGTCAGACTGACGTTGTATAACGGTTGAATTATGGTCGCAACGTCGGATCAACCATACATAACCGAAAATCAACGTTGTTTTAGTCGACCAAAAGACGACGTTGTCATTATAACATCTGCCGGACGTTGTTTTAGTGTCGACAATTTAACGTCAGAATTTTACATAACAACAACGTCGAAATGTAGTTGGAATTTGGTCGGGAACATTACCAAACGTAATTTCAACCATGGTATGACGTTGTTTTGTCAACGTCTTTACAACGGCCTGAAAAACAACGTTGTATTATTGTTATTTTTGTGTTTCCTTTCGCGACGTCGCAATTATGTCATGTTTTTAACCAAGATATGACGTTTGCTTTCTAACGTCGTTTCAACAACCCCCAAAACGACGTTGAATTGTGGTTGGCCGTTGGTTATAATATCCGACGTCGTACTTATGTCATGCTTTTAACTAAAATGCAACGTCCGTTTTTGACGTTTTTTCAACGACTCAAAATGTGACGTTGAATTATGGTCGGCTATTGGTTATAATATATGACGTTGTTATTTGGTCAAATTTTTAACCATGATTTTACGTCCGTTTTCAAACGTCGTGTCAACGAATCAAATAACGACGTTGACTTCTGGTCGTTTGATGGTTAAAATATTTAACGTCATTATTAAGTCACGGTTTTACCTAAAATATAACGTCCGTTCTCTGACGTCTTTTCAGCGACTCAAAAATGACGTTGTATTGTGGTCCGCTGCTGGTTATTTTACATGACGTCGTTATTATGTCAGACTTTTACCCAAAGTATAACGTCCGTTTTTGACTTTTTTTCAACCAACTCAAAAAGTGACGTTGGATTATGGTCGGCCGCTGGTTATAATATTTGACGTCGTTATTAAGTCATGTTTTCAACCATGATATTACGTTCGTTTTCTAACGTCGTTCAAATGACTCAAAATCGACGTTGTATTGTGGTTGGCTGTTGGTTATAATAACTGACGTCGTACTTATGTCATGCTTTCAATCAAAACACAACGTCCATTATCTGACGTCATTTCAACATCTTAAAAAGCGACGTTGAATTGTGGTCAGCTGCTGGTTATAATATTTGACGTCGTATATTAGGTCATGTTTTCAACCATGATATTACGTCCGTTTTCTAACGTCATTTCAACGAATCAATTAACGACGTTGGTTTCTGGTCAGTGGATGGTTACAATATCGTTATGTCATGGTTTTACCCAAAATATAACGTCCGTTTTCTGACGTCTTTTCAGCAACTCAAAAATGACGTTGAATTGTGGTCGGCTGTTGGTTATTTACATAACGTCGATAGTGTGTCATGGTTTCGACCAAAATATAACGTCCGTTTTTCACTTAATAAAATAAAAAAGTCATTAAAGAATGCGTGCATGTGCAACGTCGTAATTCCCAAACGAAATTATCGAACGCCTTATTAATTTGAACGACTAAAAAAGACGTTGAATTGTAGTCAGCTAGCTGATGGTTATAAAATTGATGTCCGGTCGTTATCATCATTGTTTTAACCAAAATACATCGTCCGTTTTGACGACTTTTCCACTTAGCCGCGGCGCGCGCCAATTATAATTGTCTTGGCCCAGAGCCAAGTGCCGCGCGCGCAAAAACCGTATAGCCCAAACGTACGTATACACGTAAGCATATGTATATGCCCTGTGTGTGACCTCTTGCATTCCAACGAACTCCACTGCTGTACGAGTCTGGCCAGTTTGAATAACCGTTAAAACAACAGTCACAACTGAAGCAGCTTTGGGAAGAGACATATTGGCCCAAAATGAACAAGTTTTGTGCACCTTTCAACAATATTGTCAAGATTTGGTTCTGCGATGGAGTACTGTACACATTGGAGATGTTCCCACCCCTGATCTTAACCTCAAGTCAAGATACGACATCAAGATGTATAGGACAAGCACAAGTCAAGATTTCGATTGAACCGCAATCAAGATGATCTGATTTTGCAATGTCTGAAAATGGTAAGTTTCAAACGCAAATGTTTCCGAGTTAGGGATTTGCAATTTCTTTGAAGGTCAATAGTTTGGAAATTGTATCTTTATTATATCTATATTATGTTCCCTATCAGTCATGTCAGTTGTAACATTAAAATTCCATGGAAAGTACCTTTACTTCATTGTAGAAAGTTATTAGACTAGACATGTTGGATGCTATTGTCATTCCTTATTTTAAAAACAAAGTTATACACTAACGGTGCCCTTTATTTAAATATTGAAGAAGTAGAAAATCCAAATTTATCAGCAGTCATGCATGTTCTGCCCGCTTTCCATCATCATCATGTCCTATCTTTATTTAGGCCTAGAAAAAATGAGGTCATTTTAAAGCATATCTCAACATGAGACGAGTTTCCCACACGTACTCTGTTGATTGAAGATTTAGAATATTTAGAATATTAAATTTATTATGAATTTAACTGCACCGCAACATATTCCGCATCCGGCCTAACTCAAACGATCGGAATGTCTCTTTTATTTTGATACAGATATTTTGATACAGATACGTTTTCAATTTAGTTTTGAAAGTGTTCAGAGTTTGGGAATCATATGTATGACGATACATTATGCCAGTTTTCTTTTGTTGTGTACTCTATGTCATGTTTTGTTAATACCAGTATTTACTGTAATAATTGGTGTGTTATAGTCTTTCCAAAGCGCTTAGAAACACGGCGTATGAAGCGCTAAATAAATGTTAATTATTTTTTGATAATTATTAAGAAAGTTACGGTGCTTGCAATTTTAAATTTTTCATTAATTAATTTCAGTAATATTCGTTTCTTAGAATCGCATGAAATTGCCCATTAGACTTAAAATTGGCCTATGCTTCGACTTGTCTTCTTCATAAGAATTATTTTTAATACTTTTTTTCGGATTTCTGAAAATTAAACTGCTGCTGCACTTCAAGGAATCTGTTTTGTTTTAATTATTTACGAGTCACCATTATTTAAAAAATTGTGTTGGTATTCAAGAAAATTGACAATGTTGTTCATTTTCCCCCTTTTCCAGCTCTCTGCTTTGGTCAGTTGAGGGAGACGAATACACTACCTAAGCCCTACTTTACGTGGCACCATGCACCATCAGGATCAACATCGACCGCCTGATGTCTTCTATACCTGCAAAAATATTCACAAAAGAGATTAGAGATCATGTCTGTGTTGGTTGTGATTCAGTGTTTGATTCAAAGGCTCAGACCGACGTCTATTTTTTTTTATTTCATGTCCAAATTAAGTTGAATTGTGGTAATGAAATCTGATGTCAAAATTGATCGGCCCATCAACATTGAACATTTGAAGCGTCTAATTGACATTATTTAAACCTGTCAGACTGACGCCACTATTTTGACTATTAACTAACGTTAGAAAACTTAACACTGTTATTTCGGTTGTGTACTATACGAACCTAGCCAACCAGTTTGTAAAAAAAATAAACAAGTTGTGTAATATGTTTACACTGTTGTGTAAACAACAGTTTACACAACAGGTTGCTAGGTTCATATAGTACACAACCGTTTGATTTTTACACAACCGAAATAACAGTGTTCAATGTCTACAAATATTACATTTGCAACCATGTACTGACCTAACTTCAACCATGAAATCCGAACGTTAAAATGACGTTATTACGACGGTCAGATAGACGTCAATTTTGACCTCACACAGACGTTATAATGTGGTCATTTTTCGACGTCTAAATAACTTCAACCGCGACGTCCTGTCGACGTCCATTTAACCAGTCAAATCACGGTCAGACTGACGTCATAATTTGACTATATACGGACGTTAGATTTCGGTCAGGTTTTTGACGTCTAAATAACCTACACTTTCAACCATATTCTGACCTAAATTCAACCAACAATCTGACGTCCTGTCGACGTCCATGTAACCAGTTAATCATGGTCAGACTGACGTCATAATTTGACTATATACGGACGTAAGATTTCGGTCAGGATTACCAGTTAATCATGGTCAGACTGACGTCATAATCTGACTATATACAGACGTTAGATTTCGGTCAGGATTAGCAGTTAATCATGGTCAGACTGACGTCATAATTTTGACCACATACCGACGTTAGAATTTGGTCAGGTTTTCAACGTCTAAAAAACTTACACTTACAACCACGACGGCAACCAAAAAACAACGTCGGAGTTGGTCGGAATCTGACGTCAGATAGACGTTAAACCGACCAAAAATGCCTGCTGGGGTGACCTGCAAGTCATCACGACCACAACTCAGCAAGGTTTTAAACAGCCATTAAGTAAAGACTGAGCAATGATTCATTGCTTTTTAAAATATTCACGACATTCATAAGGCCGAGGGAATAAAAGTCAAAGAATACCGTCCTGCTGTTTTTGAAAAACAATGAGAACTATTTTTATTATTCATTATATTCATTATTCTGAAGCACTAACCAGAATTTAAGAAAGTGTTTGGAAAAACGGCCACAGGCAGTCGTTGGTATCATGCAGCTTTAGTGTTATCATGCTACCGCGCGCTATACATTGTATGCACGTATTGATGTACCGCGTGTTCACCATACTCTGTACGCGTGGGCAGATTGGGTTTCGTGCCAATGTGGTACACAGAATACGACTATTCTGGGAAAGATTCCCACATCTGGCCATCAGTAATTTTTCCCTTAAATGACCTATCAGCCATCATAAAGTGATAATGTCCTAAAAAGTCAAAATTAGCAGGGATAAATTTTGAATGTTTAATGAGAAAACACTTACCCCTTTCAGACCAGTCCCATAGGGTTTGTGCACAGGGTGACAAGTGATGGCCAGATATGGGAATCTTTCCCTATCCTGCGTTAGGAAAATTGTGTAGAGCGGATTCTGATAAAGTTAGATTTAGAAGTAAACTGTTGACATGAGGCAGACTAATATTCTGGGTAAATAATGATTTTTTTTTTGGTAAATAAAGAAAATTTCCGCGGCACCTTTCAGCACATGCAGGCGGTAGACGGTATTCTATGACTTTCATTCCCTCGGCCAAAATGGGTTGGTTTTTTTTTTTCGTTGAATAGCTTAAGTGAAATACAGTAATATAATATATAGGAAAATCTGTAAAACTTATCTGTTTTGTAAATTTTCAATTCCCATCACTTGCTCAGGCTCAGTTTCGAATTCACTAAGGGTCAAATTGCATATTATGCGATGCTCAAAATTTGTCCACATGGTCCGCAATGAAAACAAAATCACATCCGGTAGGGCCTACTTGGTAGGCTATGGAATCATGGTCATCGCGAGGCAAGGGGGCACTTGCCCCCGGAAAAGCCAAAAAAAAAAAAAAAGGAAGAAAAAACTAGAAATGTGTTTGTGGACAAACACTGAGCTGTTTCGACCGTTTTAGTAATGACTGCCGTAAAGGAGTTTCATCCAGGTCGAATGAACATTTACATGCGTATTCTATATACAAAAAGTGTCCATCCTATGTAAAAAAAAAAATTCATGACGTCATGATGACGGCACACATTTTTTGAAATTTCCTGTATCTATCTACAACCTAACAAACCTTTTGCCAAAAAGAATTTCGAATTAACCACGTTCTATTGATGAGATATGACTAAAAGGTCCAAATATTGAATAATTTATATAAAATCTTATGATGACGTCATCGAGACGTCACTGCAATTTTTGTCTATAACACTTCCTAGAATATCTGCATACCGAGATTGAACCCAATCGGACCTCAGGTTCTCTAGATATAGTGACTTAAACTAAGCAGTTTTAGGATGATGTCAAGTGACACGTGATGACGTCATGATGCCGTCATGATTCGACCTGATCTTCAGATGGTGGTCTAAGTGTGTGCAAGGTTTGAAGTCGATCGGATCGTATTTGATATAACTTTTGCAAAATTTGAAGAAAATATTAAAATTTAAAAAATTCATAAAAAAATCGGACGATGACGTCATGATGACGTCACTTCGGATTTTGAATTCTTTTAACTATACCTACCTACCCACCAAGTTTCATAACGATCGGACATAACCTTATATGTGAATAAAAAAATCACGTTTTTGATGACGTCATGATGACGTCACACATTTTATAAAATTTGGTGCATCTATCTTTCACCTAACAAATATGTTACAAAAAGAATTTTGAATTTACCATGCTCCATTCATGAGATTTGAGTAAAAGGTCCAAAAATTGCATAATTTATATAAAATTACATGATGACGTCATCGTGACGTCACTGCAATTTTTGTCTATAACACTTCCTGGAATATCTGCATACCGAGATTGAACCCAATCGGACCTCAGGTTCTCTAGATGTAGTGACTTAAACTAAGCAGTTTTAGGATGACGTCATGTGACATGTGATGACGTCATGATGACGTCATGATTCGGCAGACATCTTCAGATGGTTGTACAAGTGTGTGCCAGGTTTGAAGTCGATCGGACCGTATTTTATATAATTTTTGCAAAATTTGAAGAAAACATTAAAATTTAAAAAAATTCATAAAAAATCAGACGATGACGTCATGAGGACGTCATTTCAGATTTTGAATGCTTTTATCTATACCTACCTTCCCACCAAGTTTCATAACGATCGGACATACCCTTATATGCAAATCAAAAAAATCACGTCTTTGATGACGTCATGATGACGTCACACATTTTACGAAATTTTGTGCATCTATCTATGACCTAACAAACATGTTACAAAAAGAATTTTGAATTTACCACATTCCGTTTATGAGATATGAGTAAAAGGTCCAAAAATTGAATAATTTATATAAAATCACACGATGACGTCATCATGACGTCACTGCAATTTTCGTCTATAACACGTCCCGGAATACTTGCATACCAAGTTTGAACCAAATCGGACTTCCGGTTCTGTAGATACAGGGCCTTAAAGTATGCTCTTTTAGGATGACGTCACGTGACACGTGATGACGTCATGATGACGAAAAGTTTCGGCATACATCTTCAGATGATAGTTTAACTGTGTGCCAGGTTTGAAGTCGATCAGATTTGAAACAAGGCAAAAAGTGACTTGTAGAACGAAAACACGTGTTATCCCATGGGAAAAAAAGTGGGAAAAAAAAAAAAGAGAAAAAAAAAAATAACAAAAACAAGAGCTGTTTCGGCGTGTACACCGAAACAGCTAAAAAAGAAAAGAAAAAGAGGCGTGAAGACAAAGTGGTGTAAATTTCATGAGTTGGGGGGGGGGGAATGTCCCTGCCCCCCTCTAAATCTGATAAATCAAGAATGTTTTGAGAAATACAAGCTTTTTTTGCCAAAATTTTTTTTGCCCCCTCTAGAAAAAAATCCTGGCGACGCCCATGTATGGAATGTGTGCATTTCTAAGAGAAAGTTTTCGGATAGCATTTGTGCGCATTGGCCGCCATCTGCCAACTGCTGTCTTAAACAGCTGCAGAATGCCATCCCAACTTTCTTCACAAGATTCTGTGAAGCTCGAGCTCATCAACCCTTCCCAGCGCCAGCTGTTTGCAGGGCGGTCATGGCGCCTACAGTAGTATACGAATTACGATTACGAGCGCACTCTTGTCTTGACTTGGGAAGTTGGGGTTGGTCATTTTTTTGGCAAAAAAAACTCTGAACAAATCAATGATTGTATCTTTAAAAAGAATCAAAATTGTCACGATGCTATATCCAACCATAATCATCACTTTAAATATATAATTAATGATAAAATGTGGTAAAAGAACAAACTTTCCAACCTTTAGCGGGCCGAGAATCTTGTTGATCACTTGATGATGAGCCGTCAGATTTATTTCCTGGTGTTGGTCATTGACCTCGGTGCAATAGAGGGCAGTATTCAAAAAAGTTTTCAATAACACGGACTGGGCGGGGTCAAAACAGGAGGGCTTCGGGGGGGGGGGTCCTCTGTATTGTGGTGTGGTTTGTCTCCCTCACATTATAATGTTAGCGGATCAAAACAAGCGTTAGAAGTCCAACGCTTTACTTCCCTTTACAAATATTTGCTTGCAAAATGAAAGGAAAATGTCTTCATATTAATACTTTTTATACCTCTCATTTGCTCCTGGTCCTAAAAGAATAAGCCATTTGCGAGTAACCTACACCCTTTGGGATTTACATTTGAAAAACATCTGGTACACTGACTTGCTCAGAATGCTTGGCACATTTCAACTTTGAATTCTCCAGACCAAAGACACTGTTGCTAATCACATGATTCGGGGCAAGCTCTTGCATAGTTACGTAAGACACGCTCAGCACCAATACATTGTTCACAATGGGTGAGAATGGCACAAAGACACCAGACCATGCCGGAGCTGGGGGTTGCTAGCATAAGGCTTGCCCCGAATCACGTGATATAGAAACAGCGTCTTTGGTCGGGAGAATGCAAAGTTAAAACGTGCAAACCATTGGATTAAGTCAGCATACCAGATTTTATTCAAATTTAACTCGCAAATGGCTTATTGATATACATCGATGATATGGAAGGGGGGGGGTTAGGTCATTAAAATAATCCTGCACATTTAGCAGTATACAGCAACAAGCAACGTTTAATCTATCTTTTTCTTCAACCTAATAATTCCCCTTCTAACTTGACGCTCCCATTGTAAATTTCACCCCAGCCATATTTAGAACTTGACACACACACAAAAACACACAGCTGTTAACAAACAAGCAATCAGTTGCAAAAGTGTCTTTATTTAACTACATCGGCATACAACAATCCCATACTTTTAAATGCGACTTATCAGATGTAAACTTAGTTCAAATATCAAAATGCATGAGGCACACAAAAACCTCTATTTTGACGGACATCAATTTCATACCGGGAATGACCATGAAACTTGGAACTTGACTTTCACTGGAAACTTATCTAAAAATACAAAGTCATTGTGAAGGAAGAAATTTCAGTACTGTCTTTTGAGATGAAGCAAAATGAAAAGAGAAAATATTTCGTGAGTATTGTAGAAAGGAAGTAACAAACAATCTTTAGTTAAAAAAAAAACACTATAATACTGTCAAACATCAGAATCATTTGAGGTATTTTCAAACCTTTATGAATATTCAAAGGGCGAGAACTAAAACAAAACAGCAATGCAATCCTCATTTTGAAAGATTGGATCAAATCCGTGTCTCAATCACAGAAAACTCACATGTAACAAATTTCATATAATTGTCGTGTCTTAACTTGGTGTAGCCTTTTCTGAATTTAGAGATTTACATTGGCAGACAAAAATGACTGAGAAAAGAAATTCTATTGATTTGCTTAAAAACCCTGTGTATAAACTCAAATGCCTTGCTCAATTGTTAGTGACAAGACAAAGAGAAAAACCCCACACCAGACTATGTCAGCCTGCTATGTCAGCATAACGCTAATGATGCGGGCATTCAGTGTATAATAAAGGCAACATTCATCTGGAAATAACAAACATCTGACCCATTGTAAACACTATACAATGTACATCATGCAATATGTGATTCCTGATATTAAAAAGAAAACAAATCTGAGTTGTACTGGATCCAATGATGGCAAGTTGCATGATTCTTATGACTTGGTACAAAAGCAAGGCAAGTTGGCTGCTATAAAATGTACAAAATCATTGATACAAAATAGAAGTTATAAAAATAGAAGTTATGAAAATAGAAATATCAGGCTCACTTTGCCCAGTCTTCAGACAAACAAAATAAATATTTGCAATATTTACAATTATAACAATTGTTTGTGATAATGTTTGTGATTTGATTTACAAAACCAAAGCAATTTCAGATGTGTAATCAGGCTATAACCACCACTGTTGCAACTTTGTTTTGTTTGAAAACAATAATAAAAGCCCAACATTTCAGATTCTGGCAGGATCTTTCACACAGGCAAAAATGACCGCGGTTCAGAAACAAACAAGTAGAGGAGGCACAAGCACGCAAGGATGGATTAGGAAAAACACAAAGGAGGATGGGGCAGGGGGTAGGGGGCAGTGGAAGGACTAAATGGGTGTGCAGACTACCGTAGGTGAAGATCAAAGGGGCTAGGGGATGGGACAAAGGGAGGAACATAATTTTTGTTTGCATTTGAGAAAGACCCTGCTAGGATTGAAAAGTTATTTCTTTTATTTATGTACTGCATAATTTCTTTACCCAGGGTATGCCCAAACAGTTAAAAACTTGTTTCCACTGGGGCCCTGCATACATTACAAGTTATTGAATAATGTTAAGGAAAGTCAAACTCATAAGGAAAAGTGCATTTGGAGAAACAGACAACGAACATTAACAATTACGAATACAAATATTTCAGTTTTACAGAAAATTGTTATTAAATTTAGGGAGTTGTATATCAATCCAGTCAGTAAGCAATTTGCAGCAATCATTTAATAACTGATACAAAATGTTAAAAATGGCAATTGCAGCTACCTATTTACAAACAATTTATCATGTAATATGTATAATTATTACAGTTAATGAGAATGGCTGGTTGTATTTCTACATGTACATGTTATCCCCAATCATCATACCGTAGAGTAATGACCACACTACATGTAATTACAACTGTTACATCTGTCACAGTCAAGTTACTGGAATACAGAGATAAGGATCCTCATTATTCACAGACTACAGATAGTTCTTGCAAATATCTTCCTCTCTGAAAAATATCCTGGGTAACTAGCATTTGAACAAATTTCTACATTTTCCGTAGTGCCCCTTGGTACAATGTGCAAAGTGCAGCTAAACTAGCCAATACAGAAATAATTTTCTTAAGCAGATCTTTACTTGTTTTTACAGAATTTGACAATGAGACTCAAAAAATGTCACCACTAACCAGCACTTTGTGCTGGATATTTCCCCATCAATGTGGGAAGGTCCAAATTTGACTGTAATGATTAATCTGAGCAGACAGTTCAAGTCAGTTGATGCTGCTAAGGGTTCAAACCTGACAAGGCCAAGGGACTTTCTGTATGGGCCGGGGAGACATTAAGGGGACAAAGGAATGTTGACTTTCAGTTGATAAGGGTGATTGAATTGGCTTGGAGTCAGTGCAAGATCTTCAAATGTATGAGAGGTAGTACAGGAAAGAAACACAGCAGCAGAAACAGAGAGACACATGAGGAGCTGATAGGCAGAATGTATTCAGAATTTGTTCAGAATTTCAATGACAGATTCCCTCACAGCTGGTAATTTTATAACACAATGTGTTAAGTCAGAGGGTGGTACATGTAGATGGTTGGAACTCTGGTCCCCCAGGGAAAGACAAAGTATATAGGAAACACTCATAGACATTTGAAAGGAAACATCTCTTCGCAAACATAGACAGCTTTCCAAGACAACTACAGATTGCTTAACCCCTCCTCGTCGGTTGATGACTTTACCGCATTCCGGCATGCCATATGGTATGCCGTCTAGTGGGCAGCTGCTACTGCATGCTGCTATACTGTGCAGAGGCTACTGTGCAGTGAGGCGTATAAGCCTTTGCAGTAAGGCGTAAAAACCCAGCGGCAAGCAGTTAGCAGAATGTTACAACCAGACATTAACCTTACATCTATGTAATAGGATACATAAAGCTGACTGATAGAATTAAGTGTACTGGACTTGCATGATGTTGCCGAGTCACCAATGTCTTTTGTTAATGAAAGGAGAGGTTCTGCGATCTGATCAATTCAGGCAGAAGTCCTACCCATCAGTGCCACACCTACAGTGTCTATGCTTTTACCATTAAAGTGGAATGCTTAACATTGTTTTATTGTAGAGTACACTCGATCATATACAGCAAAATTAACCACTCCCAATTTTGGGGTCTACCCGATGTTCCCCAATACCATATGTTCCCCAATATACCGTATGTTCCCCAAATCCGTGGGTTATACGGTTAAGGTTGGGGAATATAGGCATTGGGGAACATAGGTATGCAGCCCCTCCCCCCCCCCCATTTTTTGTAATGCGCAATATGTTTACAAAACTGAAATTCATTGAGTATTTTGTTGATTGGTAAGCGCAGAATTGAAATCAACAGTCGTCAGGTTCTCAGGATAACATCGTAAAATAAGAAAACTTGTGAACGGTAAAAACCAGGACTCTGTTATATACAACTGTTTACTGCTGCCCGACATGTGCCAGCCGAGCATTCATTGCACCACATGTCTGACTCAAGAGTCGGAGGCAAGTAGTGAAAATGTCATTTTTTTTTCAGAGAGTGGCAGACATGAACATTCCTGTTTATCGCATTTTTTATGAGTAAATTGAACAAGGAAACAGTGACTTCCTAGCTGCTCTTCCGTATCAATATGAGCTGAACTGCTCGAAGAAGTGACCAGCGAAAACAAGGATACTGCAACTGATTAAGCTGAAATTACCGGACAACACAGCACTGATGAATAGTAAGCCTATGATGTTCCGTAAAAAAATATCATAATGGTTCATCCAAGGACTCAACATATCATGTTCATTATACATTTTTAGGCGAGCATCAAATGTCCTACCGCAACTTTCTGCATGATTTACAGGCAATTCCCAAGTTATTCTGGCTAAAATTCAGTCCAAAGAGACGACATAATGTGAGGCAGTTTTCGAATACACATATGGCATGTGTCACGCAAGTGGATGTGCTTGACCGTGTCCCAGACTTGTTGTACGTTTCGCAGTGTTGCAGGCCTGTCAAGTCCTTCGGGCTGCATGCTTGGTGTTATATATGAAGTTATGAACCACATAAAATGTAGTCCTTTTCTCTTTTCTTTCCTTCTAAATTTGAACCATTTTCATTTTTACAAAGTTACTCAAATGTTGCTTCTGATGTGCAGTGATGTGCAGCTTCCAATAGAAAGGACTTTTGAGGATTTCTGAATGGTTCCAATGAAAGCGCCAAAATATACAACTGAGGAAATCTTTCTCTTAATTTTCAAATCACTCCTGTCACAATTTTGCCTCAAGGTTTGTTCAGTTCTACCTCTACACAAAAATGTCTATCTATTACACACCAAAAAGACTGACCAGTGAACTAAATTTTTGCTTAGTGGACTCTTTAAAAAAACCTTTAATTCCTTGACTACAGACGTTATTCAACACCAAAGTCTGTGGAAGACTTGTTATTTAATACCTTAACTTAATAGTGACATTTGCATAGTTTAGATAATGCATTATGAACAGGCAGTTAAAATTCATTCCAGTAATTCATCATGTCAATGTCTAATCCATTTTTCCTTAGGTCACTGAGTGACTCATCAATATGGTTCTTGTCTTCCTCTGTCAGGTCACAGTCACTGAGGTTCAGCGTCTGAAGGTGCAGCAGCTGCTTTACCTCCATGCACCACAATGCTGCTGTGCCATGCAGGTCATTATCAGAAAGATTCAATTCACCCAAGTTGGGTAGATCCCTGAGTGACTCAGCAACATGTTTGATGTCCTGTCCATTCAATGAGCTGTTACTTAAGTCCAGCTTTGTGAGGGATTTCAACTGCTTCAAATGCATGCACCATAATGCTGCTGTACCACCCAGGTCATTATGACAAAGATCCAATTCAACCAAGTTGGGTAGATCAGCAACATGTTTGATGTCCTGTCCATTCAAGGCGCACCGAGCCAAAAATAGCCCTGTGAGGGACTCTAACTGGTTTAGATGCATGCACCATAATGCTGCTGTACCACCCAGGTCAGCAAAACAAATACACAATTCAGCCAAGTTGGGTAGATCCCCAAGTGACTCAGCAACATATTTGATGTCCTCTCCATTCAATGAGCATTCATTCAAGACCAGCCTTGTAAGAGACTTCAACTGTTTCAATTGCATGTACCATAATTTTGCTGTACCACCCAGGTTATTACAAGAAAGATCCAATTCAGGTACGTTGGGTAGATCCCCGAGTGATTCAGCAATGTGTTTGATGTCCTGTCCATTCAATGAGCAGGAACGCAAGCCCAACTCTGTGAGGGACCTCAACTGCTTCAAATGCATGTACCATAATTTTGCTGTATCACCCAGGTTATTACCAAAAAGATCCAATTTACCCAAGTTGGGTAGATACCCGAGTGATTCAGCAATGTGTTTGATGTCCTGTCCATTCAATGAGCAGGAACGCAAGCCCAACTCTGTGAGGGACCTCAACTGCTTCAAATGCATGTACCATAATTTTGCTGTACCACCAAGGTTATTACCAAAAAGATCCAATTTACCCAAGTTGGGTAGATACCCGAGTGATTCAGCAATTTGTTTGATGTCCTGTCCATTCAATGAGCACCTACCCAAGTCCAGCTTTGTGAGGGACTTCATCTCTTTTAAATGGACGCACCATAATGCTGCTGTACCACCCAGGTCATTATAAGAAAGATCCAATTTAGGTACCAAGTTGGATATACGCCTGAGCAACTTAGCAGTATCTGCATTTTCCTTGAAATCTACAAGATGAAGATTGGTCATTGCACACATGGTAACAGCTAACTCCTCAATAAACCATGTCTGTGTACAATAGTGTACATGCAATCTACGTACCTTGGCAAGGTAAGCATTTCCACTGTCTTTTGTCTGTTCATCAACACATTTCAAAAAGTAGCTGACTGAGTTCAGACAATCCCTGTCAAGCCTATGAATGTAAATTACATCTGTTATGAATGAATGTATGAATTCCTCTGGAGGCAAACGTTTGGATTGACCTTCAAAGAAACAATGAAGTGCCAACTGACCAATCTTTGATTTGAATGCCAATTTCTTCTGACATTTCACATGAAATACCTTCAGAATATCATATGTACATGCCTCATTGTCACCACAACAAAAGCGCAGCAGATACTCAAACCTCCTTGCACCCTTTGACATGATTTTATCCAAAATCTTCTGAAATTCCTCTGGGTCTGCTTTTAACAAGCTCTGCAAGTAAGCAGCAGCAGAGAACTCCTGGAATGTCTTGTGAATAAACTGAATACAGTTGTGAGTTTGTAGTCCCTTGCGGTCTGTCTGTCTGGTCAGAATACCTGCTTTCAGAGCCAGCTCAAGCACACTTGGCTCAAAGTCACTTTCTTTGAAAGAGAGTGACTGAGCTGGAGAAAGAAGACCATGCAACGCAACCTTGCCAATTTCAATCACAATTTTTTGTACATGTACTTCATCTTTTGAGTCCAATGTTTTTCTTTTGAAGATGTAGAGAACTCCATGACTATACAGACGTGACATTGTTTCTGGGAGTGTGCAGTTTTCTCTCCATAGTACACACATCAAAAGAAGAAGCATTGGACTTTTGCCTAAATTAAACAGAAGGTGTGACAATTCAATCTTTTCAAGAAGTCCCTTGGCCTTGTCAGGTTCACCAACATAAAATCTATTAACATACTTGGTGACATCTTTCCTACTGAAGCCCATGACCTTGACATGTGTGAATGGGTCCTGAACCAGTTCCTCTGATACAAGTCTGTCAAAGTGTGAGGGGCGTGTGCTTACAAGTACAGTACAACCCCTCAACACCTTACCACTTAGGATCTCCAGAATGGAACCAAATGAGGATTCACACAAGGAGGTAGTTATGAGCTCATCAAAGCCATCCAGTAAAATGAGGACTTTTCCAGGACTGTTCTTGATAAACATGTCCAGGGCACCTCTTTCAATACTTACATCTTTAGCCAAGAGTTGGTCAAAAACTGCATCAACAAGATCTGAACTCTGCTCCAGTGCGTGCATTTTCAACAGGAAGACAAGTTTGTACTTCTGTAGTACCTGACTAGAACCAACTGCCCAATCATATGCCATTTTGTCAAACAGTGTGGTCTTTCCTCTACCAGCCAAACCAGTTAAAACAGCTATTAGGATCGGGTCTCCTTCTTTTGTCTTACATTGTAATATATCATCATATGATGCCAGCTTGACTCTGTCCTTACCAAGTATTAACTGTAACTTTGTGTAGATTTCTGTAATGTGTTTCCTGTCATCACCTACCCATGGAAGCACTTTAACAAAGCTACCTTTCCCCCTGTAGTGTGACTTCAATTCATCTTCACAGCAATCAGCAGCATCTTGGGCTGGACTGTCAAGCTTCATCTTTTTGGGGGCGCTGCATCCTACAATGTTGAAATGACCATAGAGTTGAATGACTTAATCATGCAATGCATTGTGGCATCCAAGCAATAAATTGGCTCCTTGTCTGTAGAAAGTACCATTTTGAGCTGAAATATTGGCTCATTGTATGCAAAAATTTAAAGCTCTAAAAACTGGTTGGTTAAAGCTTGGGAGGATAAATATTGACAGGATTGAAATAACTTCCCGTTCACTGATGCATGAATCTTAGTCACTCACACAAGTGTTGCAAAAGCTCTGCAATAGACCGATCCAGTAAGCCCCACCCACTGTGCACGTAAGCAATTAACATATGCTCCTCTCCAATGCCACACTGCATGTTACAGCCACGCGCATCATACGCGTCTGCACGCATGTTGGATCCAGTAAGCCCCGCCCACTGTGCACGTAGGCAATTAACATGTGCTCCTCTCCAATGCCACACTACATGTTACAGCCACGTGCATCATACGCGTCTGCACGCATGTTGGATCCAGTAAGCCCCGCCCACTGTGCACGTAGGCAATTAACATGTGCTCCTCTCCAATGCCACACTACATGTTACAGCCACGTGCATCATACGCGTCTGCACGCATGTTGGATCCAGTAAGCCCCGCCCACTGTGCACGTAGGCAATTAACATGCGCTCCTCGCCAATGCCACACTGCATGTTCCAGCTGCACGCACAAGTATGTTGGACTTTTGTGTACTGATGTGATGTCAGACATAAGTCATAGCTGTGATTGGTCAGAACACAATGGGGCGGGGCTAAATGGATTGGTCTATTAATGACAGATGATAACTTTTCATGAAAAAAATCTTATTTTTTTAAACTCATGGCATGCATGGGAAGCAAAAAGATGCTGTGCTTAAGTATACTGCAAATTAACAAGAACAAAACATTTTATTCCCATCATACAAGTATGAGACTAGTATGTAAAGAATGTATACATTTACTGCATGTTCATGTATACATCTGGTTTGGAGTTGGTACATTCATTGATAATTACCTTGTGCACCTGAGGCCACATGCCGTGTTGGTGGTTGCTGTGATGTACTTGGTGGATTCTCTGATATGTCAACTGATGGATGACCAGAGTGGTGTGATGCATGTGCATCATCTTCAATCAAATCAAATATGAGAAGGATAATTGTGTGTATTCAGTGAGATGTCATTTTTCGGAGTTGAGTGATAAAAAGTGGGAAAAAAAGTCGGAGCAAGGTAAACAAAACTAGGAAAAGGTAGGAAAAGTAGAAATACTTGAAAGCCTGAAAATGTTATGCAACATTAATGTGGGACTAAGATCTATCCTTTTTCAAATGTGGCACACATATGGGCGCTATTTAAAAACTTAATTATTCGACAAATTACAAGACTTAACCATAAATAGTGTCCTCCAATTGTGTCAACAATTAATATTTTGAATTGGCTAATAGTTGTACCAAAGAAAATTAGTGACTCAGTAGCTTGTGAAACTGACAATCAGTGTCCATGTTTATGTAGTATAAAAGTTCATCATCGAACACGAACGTCCATCACCGATCGTGAATATGCCTCACAGGTAAAAGTCTATCACCGATGGCGAAAGTCCATCACCGATCGTGAATATGCATCAATGATTGCAAAAGTGTATCACCGATTCGATGATCACATTAAATGCCTCTTTGGCATTCCATAAAAGAGCACTATATCACGTCACATGCTTGTGCTGCAAATAGCGAGCACCGTAGACCCAACCTCGTTTCAAGGGTGTGTAGCAGGCTGCAGTACGCGTTGCCATCGTCGGTTTTACGCATAGCCGGGAAGTACTACGCAGTGTAGACTTTCAATTGGTCAGACCGCGCAAGGCATACTAATGTGTAGTCCTTCTGAATATTCGTTGCACTCGGCGCAGGGGCGGCAAGCAAAGCACAGGAAAGAATAGGGACACTTGATGGCCATGCACCATGGAGAAAAATATTTTGCCAAGGTCACCCCATGCTACCGTTTGGTGAACTCTTTTGCAAAACAGCCAAGTAGAACGCAACCCCTACGTCGAAGCCGCTGACCTCGCACAGTCTAGACATGTACAAAAAGCCAGCACAGGGGGCGGACAGGCAATCAACGTGAAAGCGCACACGACGGCAAATTCCTGCGCAAAACGCAGTCACGAAAAATCGACGAAACGGATCGCCGGTCCGTACGGGAAAATCAGGACGACCCGCGGTGTCCGACCCAGCGGAAGACACCCTCCGCATTTTTCCACGGACGTGGAGCGATTTTGGCGCCGCGGGAGCCCGCGGTCTCGGATCCTTTCATGACCAAACATTGTCTAGGAGGCCGAGTTAAACTCTCTTATATATATAGATATCATCTCCCCCCCCCCCCAAAAAAAATTTCAATTTAGATTTAATATCAAATTACTTTTATCTTAAAGAACAAGATTACATTTACCTGGTTCCTGCAACGGGAAGATGTAATTGATATTAACTCCACTTGAACCAACAATGACAGGGTTTTTGCTACCACTGATTGTGCCGCTGTTTCCGATGGTTCCAGTTCGTTGTGGGGAATCTACAATCAAAAGCAGGAGTAAACAAATCAATAAAATACATGTAACAGTCGACAAAATGATGTCTGTACTCAATTCCATCTCTATTTGTCGTCTGTTCTTGGAAACATTGCCTTTCCACGGAGCCCCTATAAAAGGGACATTCAAATTCTTTTGTTATCTTGTGCACACGATATAATTATGTCGTGCGCACACGATATAATTATGCCGTGCGCACGAGACAATTATACATAAGGAGCTAGCTGCATGTGCAGCATGTGTGTAACGAAAGCAACGTGTTTATTGGGTGGGGTGAAATAATGCATGCACTATACGTTACATGTCAAGTCAGTTGGGACATGGATTTTTTTGGGGGGGGGGCGCTATCATGATTAATTTTGTCAAACTTGGCCTTTGTTGAGAAAGATACATGTAAGTGTTTTATGCTAAGTAAATAGAGGAAGAACCGGTATGTGCACGCAAACTTCAGGGAATCATCAAGTGATGTTAGTTTTCTTGTTAGAAAATTCCTAGAAAATTGCCGGCGTGAATTTAAGTTGATTTAAACGATATATACATGTATAGGACATCGGGATTTGTTATCAGCATCAGCAAGTTGAATGGATGTCAATTAGACTGGTTACTCTCCCTGTCAATTTTAAACAGAGTCTCATTTTTGCTGATGAGTGGGAATCAGTGGCGTAGCCAAGGGGGGCCTGGGACAAATTCCCAGTGCCCACCCCTTCCCCCTCCCCCCACAGAAAAACTGAGATTTCCAGCTTGCCAAAGTAAGTGTATTTTTAAAGGATTTTGTGAGTTATCACCACGAAGATGAATGTAGATTACTATTTTTGTCTTCCCTGAGCCGCACTGCTGTATGAAAAGTCAACAAATTAATAAGAAAAAAGAGTGTTCTCTATCGTTAAAGAGCCCCCCCCCCCTCCCCATTTCGAACTTGAAGCCCTTGTGGTGGCATGGACATTTGGGGGAAATGTTGTTGGGTCCGCCCTTGGTGCCCCCTCATAAACTGCTGCTACCCCCCGGGCCCCCTATAACCCACTAACACAGTCCTGGTGGCAATGACAAAGGATGGTAGACCTTATAGGCATTCTAAGGATGGGAATAAGGTCCCCACCTAGAACAATCAGTTCAATGTTTGACAGCTGATTGTCTGACTGGTTTTTACCATTAAAGCATACTTTTTTAGCCTTCAGCTCAAGAGTTTATCTTTGCATCATTTTTACGCTTTTTGCAAATTTAACGGAATTGGACAGATCTGCAAGAGAGCGTGGCAATTGCGGCTTGGCAACGTACGCTGGTTTTGATATTGTGTTTGCTGAGACGTGATTTTCTTGGAGTTTTCCAACAATCATGACAATAAAAATATATCGATTAATTATTCCCTAAGTTTATCTGCACATACCAGTTCTTAATTCCTTGCTGTTTTCTTAGCTATAAAACATAAGTAGGTTTGGCCCTCCACCTCACCCCCAGGGCACAAAATCCATGTTATGAATTTTTAGCTGTAAAACACTTCCACTCTCTCTCTTGCAAAAAGGCAGTCTGACAAAATTAATCAAAAATCCCCATCTATCTGACTTGACATGTAACGTAGTGGCTGCATTTATGATTACGCCCCATCCCAAATAAACACGCTGCTTTTGTTACAAACAAAGTCGTCTGATTTTGTGCACGCCACGTGCAGCCAGCTAGCTCCTTATATATAATTATGTCATGCGCATGAGATATTATCTTGTGTGCACAAGATAACAAAAAATAATATTGAATGTCCCTTTAGGAGCTCCGTACCTTTCACAGAAGCAAAACATTTTTTATTCAATCTGACCGATAATAGACAAAGAAGTACAAGAAATACCAGGCTACATCTACCGGTACATGCATGTCTTAAATCTTCTGGTGAGGTGGGGAGGGGGAGGGTGGTAAACGCCCCTCCACTAAAGGTTCAAAACCGACTACAAGCAACTACAGGGCGAGTAAAAAAAAAATAAACCCAAATGGCGCCCCCTATTTTTTGAAGAAGTTGTGCATGTAGCACTTTCCAGATCTAGGATATGAAAGCTAAATTACTAAGCTTTCTGTTAGTGAAAGAAACATTCAAATCGCTCATGCACTTTTCCAGTTATGGAATTTTGAAGACAAACACCGTTTTTAACCTTGTCCATGAATCACATTTGGCATGTGATATTTCAGTATTAAAAATAAAACCATGTCGCATCCTGAAAATGATATCAGATTAATTAATCCCATAAGTCTCTGGGGTAGCCAAGAAGAAGGCAGCTAGGGCAAAACAATAAACTATTGACAGTATAAAGCCTCATATTTTAACCACTTCGCACCAGGTTTATTTTTGCCGAAAATGTTGAAATTTTCAAAATGCAAAATTTGCCAGCCAACTTCTGATAAACATGTACATGTACAGCCAAACGCCACAAATACTGATTCGCAAAAGTGATTTGAACAGTATTTGTACGATATTTCTTGTCAATAACTCATACATGTTTGTTTCAACACTCAATAAATTTTACGATAAGTGCCAGTTACCATGGTTATGAGAGTGTTCTGATGTGTTTAATTGATATGGGAATATTTTCATTTTGCTGAAATATCACTAACCTTTGTGATCTGTGGAAAAGCTTAAAAAATGGTGTTTGTCTTCAAAATTCCTATACCTGGAAATGTACAAGAGCAATTTGAATGGTCCTTTCACTAAATAAAAACTTAATAATTAGGTTTTCATATCCTAGATCTGGGAAGACACCATTTGGGTTTCATTTTTTTTACTCACCCTGTGATGCGTACTTACCTAATGCAGCAGGTACCTGAGCCTCCTGTTGCATAGTGGTAGGGGCAGAAGTCCATTGGTAGGCTGCTGCAGATTGTTGCATCATGGAAGGGACGTCATCAGTCCGTTGGTAGGCTGCTGCAGATTGTTGCATCATGGTTGGGACATCAGTCCGTTGGCTGGCTGCTGTAGATTGTTGCATCATGGAAGGGACGTCATCAGTCCGTTGGTAGGCTGCTGCAGATTGTTGCATTGTGGTGGGGACATTAGTCTGTAGGTAGGCTGCTGCAGATTGTTGCATCGTGGTAGGGACGAAAGTCTGTTGGTAGGCTGCTGCAGATTGTTGCATCATGGTGGGGACATTAGTCTGTAGGTAGGCTGCTGCAGAATGTTGCATCGTGGTGGGGACATTAGTCCGTTGGTAGGCTGCTGCAGATTGTTGCATTGTGGTAGGGACGAAAGTCTGTTGGTAGGCTGCTGCAGATTGTTGCATCATGGTGGGGACATTAGTCTGTTGGTAGGCTGCTGCAGAATGTTGCATCGTGGTGGGGACATTAGTCCGTTGGTAGGCTGCTGCAGATTGTTGCATTGTGGTAGGGACAAAAGTCCGTTGGTAGGCTGCTGCAGATTGTTGCATTGTGGTAGGGACGAAAGTCTGTTGGTAGGCTGCTGCAGATTGTTGCATCATGGTGGGGACATAAGTCCGTTGGTAGGCTGCTGCAGATTGTTGCATTGTGGTGGGGACATTAGTCTGTAGGTAGGCTGCTGCAGAATGTTGCATCGTGGTGGGGACATCAGTCCGTTGGTAGGCTGCTGCAGATTGTTGCATTGTGGTAGGGACAAAAGTCTGTTGGAAGGCTGCTGCAGATTGTTGCATCATGGAAGGGATGTCATCAGTCCGTTGGTAGGCTGCTGCAGATTGTTGCATCATGGAAGGGACGTCATCAGTCCGTTGGTAGGCTGCTTCAGGTTGTTGCATTATGGTAGGGACATCAGTCTGTTGGCAGACTGCTGCAGATTGTTGCATCATGGAAGGGAGATTAGTCCGTTGGTAGGCTGCTGCAGATTGTTGCATCGTGGTAGGGGCATTAGTCTGTTGGCAGGCTGCTGCAGATTGTTGCATCGTGGTGGGGACATAAGTCCGTTGATAGGCTGCTGCAGATTGTTGCATTGTGGTAGGGACATAAGTCTGTTGGCAGGCTGCTGCAGATTGTTGCATCGTGGTAAGGATCACATTAGTCGCTTGGTAGGCTGGGGCAAATTGTTGCATTGTGGTGGGGACATTAGTCCATTGGCAGGCTGCTGCAGATTGTTGCATTGTGGTGGGGATATTAGTCTGTAGGTAGGCTGCTGCAGAATGTTGCATTGTGGTGGGGACATTAGTCTGTAGGTAGGCTGCTGCAGAATGTTGCATCGTGGTGGGGACATAAGTCCGTTGGTAGGCTGCTGCAGATTGTTGCATTGTGGTGGGGACATTCGTCCGTTGGTAGGCTGCTGCAGATTGTTGCATTGTGGTGGGGACATCATCAGTCCGTTGGTAGGCTGCTGCAGATTGTTGCATTGTGGTGGGAACTTTAGTCCGTTGGTAAGCTGCTGCAGAATGTTGCATCGTGGTGGAGGCATTCGTCCGTTGGTAGGCTTCTGCAGAATGTTGCATTGTGGTGGGGACATTAGTCCGTTGGTAGGCTGCTGCAGAATGTGGCATCGTGGTGGAAACATTCGTCCATTGGTAGGCTGCTGCAGATTGTTGCATCATGGAAGGGAGATAAGCCATTTGGTAGGCTGCTGCAGATTGTTGCATTGTGGTGGGGACATCATCAGTCCGTTGGTAGGCTGCTGTAGATTGTTGCATTGTGGTGGGGACATTCGTCCGTTGGTAAGCTGCTGCAGAATGTTGCATCGTGGTGGAGGCATTCGTCCGTTGGTAGGCTGCTGCAGAATGTTGCATTGTGGTGGGGACATTAGTCCGTTGGTAGGCTGCTGCAGAATGTTGCATCGTGGTGGGGACATGAGTCCGTTGGTAGGCTGCTGCAGAATGTGGCAACGTGGTTGGGACATTCGTCTGTTGGTAGGCTGCTGCAGATTGTTGCATCGTGGTGGGGACATTAGTCCGTTGGTACGTTGCTTCAGATTGTTGCATTGTGGTGGGGACATAAGTCTGTTGGTACGTTGCTTCAGATTGTTGCATTGTGGTGGGGACATCAGTCTGTTGGTAAGCTGCTGCAGAATGTGGCAACGTGGTGGGGACATTCGTCCGTTGGTAGGCTGCTGCAGATTGTTGCATTGTGGTGGGGACATCAGTCCATTGGTAGGCTGCTTCAGATTGTTGCATCGTGGTAGGGACATCAACCCATTGGTAGGCTGCTTCAGATTGTTGCATTGTGGTGGGGACATCAGTCTGTTGGTAGGCTGCTGCAGATTGTTGCATCGTGGTAGGAACATCAGGTTGATCACTGGCTGCTTTAGATCATTGCATCGTGGTAGGGTCATCAGGCCGTTGGCAGGCTGCTTCAGATTGTGCATCCATGGTTCTTTGGATCACCGGCCCACAATTGAAAGTCCTGTTTGTCAATGATTAAGGAAAAAACTGTGTCACGTTTCATTCTTTGGTGGTTTAACTTTGGAATATTTTAACAGATTTGTGAACGCACCCATGACCACTGACAAGGCAAATGGCAGGTCAAGCCTATAGTCTAAGCATTTGGGGCTCTCAATAAACCTGATTGACATTCGCATTGCACCATGGGTACAGAAAACAACCAACCAATACAGTTTATGCATAAACCAATTGGGGCAGTGAGCCAGTCATGCTTTAAAGTATTTTAAAATTGATCATTTTATAATTCATCTATTAACAAATTAAAGCATGGATTATGAGAAACAATTAGTACATGAACTTTAAATGTTTTTAAACTTTGAAAATAAAAGAAGAAATAATCTCAAAATATATTTCCAGGTTCCAGTCATCGGGCTCAGTGGAACAACAAAATTGGTCACTGCACAGTAGAAGCATGAAGCTTGACAACTTGATTGGCCAGTATTGGCATAATATTCATGTTCATGGGTAGTGAAACAGATGTCACAAAAGGGATTCACGAAAATTCTCTTGATTGTGATAAGCTTTAAAAAATGTTTGTTTTTTGTTTGTTTTTTGATAGGCTTCATTCACACATGTTACTCCCCAATTTGACTATTGGTCCCAACATATGTTGGGATGGTCCCAACCAGAGATGCTACAGGGTCTGCTTGAAAAAAAAACCCGGAACAGCTGCTTGAAAAAAAACCAGAATTCTTTTTGTGTGAAAAAGCCACTCTGACACGAAGTCTCTGTTGTCATCTTTCTCTGGTAGCTAAACCCAGTTCCATTTATTTTTTATTTTTGCTTCTGTGGCCTTTAACTTTAAGCTGTCGGTTCGTTCAATCACTTTGAATTTTTCCATATTCCTGTTTTTTATTAGGCCTACCCGAATTTCCAACGTTTTCTAGACGAAACATGCACCATTCCACAACACTGTCAGTGTACATGACCTTTGCACTACACAATACACGTGACGAAAAACATGGTTGGTACCCGGCGTTTTTTGTATTCACATATATCACTGCAATTGGAAACCATCGATAACTGAAATGATAGACTTGATTTTGACTCGTGCGCTGTTGTATACTGAGTGCAGGTATCGCATGCAGGCTCGGCAACAACAAAAGACTTGTTTTTAAGACTACCTGACTTCAAAGAACATTGTGCCATGCGTGCCCAAGGCCTGTACTCAACTCAAGAGCGCTAACGAGGTAAAAATCAACGCATTTCCACAGCTTTTCTTCTCTTTTTCCAGTGTTTTTTATTTTTAAGCCGGAAAAAAGAACAGATAAAAAAAAAAGGAATTGCAGCTAAAACTTAATCTGTACCCATCATCGTAGTCTGAAAATTTGGGACTCTTAATACTGTGTATGATAATCCCAAATCTAAGGATAGTTTAACACAGTGCAGCTTAAGTTGGGACCATCCCAACAGATTGTCCAAACTTCAGCTGCATGGGCCGGCCCATCGTAGTCTAAAGATTTCATGGATTTGGGACTCTCAATACAGTAACGCATGTATCTATGCAATACAAGAAAATAGACTGGCACACGGAACCAGTCCAACATCCCTTTAGTACTGCAGCTGCATCAATTAACTGTGTCAAAAGACACATCTAGTACCTAGCATCTCTGTTTCTACACATTTTCTCAAGTCAAGCAACCAGACTACTGAAGAGACATTCTTTCCAAAAAGAAATGTACATGTACTATAGAAATAAAAACAAGAAACAATTTCGGGGTACCTGTTACGTGTACATTTACATGTACCGGTACATGTATAAGGCCAAGTAGAACACTTGTGATTGGTTAGTGTTGGTGGGACCTGAATAATTGCTGTTACCATAATTGATTGTTCTTGACCAATGCACGTGGCTTAATTGTGATACATGTACCAAACTTAGGAATGCCTTTTTGTTGTGCAAACCTGACATAAAACAGAAACCGACCCGTACCCAAATCGACTTCGGTTTGGATTTGGTCGGTCGTTTTTCCCATCATTTCAGTCGGGTCAGCTTGGCTTTGTTTTGGTTTGCCTTTTCGATTTTTGGGTCAGGTCGGTTCGGTTAAGCTATCATACGAGAAACCTGAAATAAGCCTTAAAAAAAACTGAACAGTTTGGAAACTCAGAGGGTGAAACTGAAGACAAACACTGAAGAGTCTCACAGGCCGTGTTCCACAGTGGCGTAGCCAGGAATTTTTCAGTGGGGGTACGCCACTGGTTCTCTAGCCTGAAGGGCCTACATGACGTGTATTTTGAAGACTGCATGCCCTATGCCCTCATATGCATTATTTCCTGCACGTCACATCAAGTACAAACATTTTTTCAAGACTTCGCAATGCCTGTACAATAAACTGACCAGCGTAATAAATAGTGTGACCGTACAGTGGAACTAAATTTACCACTGAATTAAACTTCTGTTTTTGTGCAAGTGGCCAGTCTGTGGAGTGTGGATTGGGATGAATGTGATTATTACAAGTACGACTGCGGTAAGGGAGTCCACCTGGGCTAGGAAAATATTGAAGCATTTCCTATTAAGAAAACAATTAGAATTTTTTCTAAAGTCAAGTGATGTCCAGGTATGGAATTCTTTCTGAAGTCCAATTTAGGTTGAAAAGGTCATTTTTGAATGATAAAAAACACCATTGACTCTAATTTAGTAGAAACTATGAAAGACTGAGCTGAGAGTAGACTTTGTTTGTAGTTTATTTACGCGTTAAAAGCACACACACCCTTACTAGCAATGCGAAAGAAGTATCTGCTTTCTCAGACGTCTACTTTGCATGTAATTTCCAAGCTTGTTTGCACACGTTTGTATCTAAATTCCAACATCGAAAAGATCACGTGTGCATTACGTAAGGTCCAATGCTAGCACACACAAAAACGCGCAAGTGGACGTGGCAGGTCTGGGTTGCCACGTGTGCCTTGACTAAAGATATAAAAACGAGTGCAAATGAGCCTGGAAATTACACGAAAAGTAGACGTCTGAGCAAGCAGATACTTCTTTTCCATTTCAGATTGCTAAAGAGAATAAAATAAACTACACAACAAAGTCTGAATGTGAAAATCCAATTATTACAAAGTCCTAAATGTTTGGGTATATTATGCGGGTGTGGCCTATATTGACGGAAGTAGCCCAGTAAATTGGCCACAATTATGGGGCTAAGCTAAAGCTGAGGGGCCCGTAACAACACAACCTCAATCCTGTCAGTAGCTCTTTCTTAGGGCCGGCCTAGCTTAAATAACTCCAGCCGACATGCTCATCAGGAATTCACATGTAACGCTGGAGACAAAACTACGTTGTAAATTTATGTGAAATTGTACATGTAAGAGACCCTAAAAAGATGGCCTCCACAAACTGGTTATTTTTTTCCTATTAACTTGTAGTATCCCAACCCAGATTCCATTAAACATACGTCATAGTTTGCACTCAGTCATGTCAGTCATTCACAAAGCCAATGATTGACTTGAAACAGAATAAATTTACTAAAATATGAAAAATGTTGATGATTTCGGTGGCTTCTTCAGAAAAACTGTCCAGTGCCACTGTACTGTCATGCACGGCTGTGTTGTGTGCTTGTGCCGATCAGCCAATCAGATTATTCTTCGAACATGTTCGAATAATTGAGGAATAATCTGATTGGCTGATCGCGCAGGGGCCAATTAAGAAGACATGATGAAAATGCGGTAATCAGTCCATAGCTATGAAACCGATAGCGCGCTAGCCAGCTAGCAGTGCAGGCCAAGAAAACACCGATAGAGAAAGAACATATTTGCAAGTTACTTTACAGACTTGATCTAGCACACAATAAACATGATAAAACCACAACACAGCCATGACTACACCCATGAGCAGGGTTATATACATTTATAACACACCTCCTGCTTGTTCTTTATCCTGGTTGGCTGAAACGCGGTCACGTGTGATTCACTAAGATCTATAGGCTAGTGTGTGAAACTTGCGTCAGCGTGAACTAGGCATGCTAGACGCGCTTCGAGACATCGCGCGCGCGTAATTTCCAGAGTATAAGCCTAGTGAATAGAGCTATATTAAATTACTAGAGCGCTAACTCCTCATTCTTGCGCGTGGAGACACTTTGAAGCCGCTCTGGGCGCAGACATTTTGATTTTATGTGCGTGTTTGTAGAATACAATCAAAATAGATGGATTGAATTTTAAAGTGTATACTCTAAATGCAACGCGCAAGTAGAAGATACGCAAACAACTTAAGCACGTCATGGCGGTTCGAAAAGCATCACAGCGAAAAGCATCTGCAACTGAGGGACGCGCATATACGGAAGACGGATAGTGCCACTCAATGAGTGTGAATATATTTTTTTGGTGCGTGTGAAAATAGTTTTTTGTACAGTCACTACCACTTATGTGTGGCGGCCGCCAGAAAATAAGTGGCAGCTGCCACATAAGTCGTCATAATAAGGCAGCCCCACCGGTCACCATTTTAATGTATGTCATATGTACATGTAACAGACTGGCACAACTTTCCTTACTTGTACTGTGATCTCCACGGTGCGCATGTAAAGCTTATGCATCGTTGGTAAAGAGATAACACAGTTCTGGAACAAATATAAGGCTGCGACCCAGGTATGTGATAGTACCTCCCTGGTTTATACTGTAACGTCTCTCTGGGGTGAGAGACATTATCAAATAAAGAGTCACTCCAGATACAAATATCTTACACACACACACTAGTACTTTATTCTGGATTATTTACATCTCAGGTCAATAGAGGGCGCACTATATATACGTGTACATGTCAGGAACTCTGTCGGGGTCAGAGCCCAGATCAACAATCTAATGCATCATAATGCGGGAGCTCTGTGAAGGTCAGAGGCTCAGCTCAAGAACCTACTGGGGAAGAGCCCAGTACAACAATGACCAGAACTTCCATTTCTGCGCGCTTTATATAGACTTTTGGGTGCGCGTCTTAGCCAATGGGAGCATTGGATTCTGGTCAGCTGGTAGTTATGAATAATGCATACGTGTACAAAGGCATGGGGAAAGTTCTCTATGGGAGATTTGTACACGATTGACTTAGACAATCTACTGCTGGAAGAAAGTCCGAGAGCAGTGGTTAGCGGGCGAAGTAGGATCACTCGTGGGTGCGTTACGGGGAACTGATCCTCAAGGAAAAGGGAAAGAGAATAACTTCTCGGTACATAGGCTTGTGTACAAGACTTAGTCTCTAGACTAGCTAAGATTCTACACACTAATGCTATGGAGTAAAACTATGAGATGAAGGACGTAACCTGACCTCTAGCTACCGTAGGTCTCGGCCAGTGGGTTAGCGGGACACACTCGCTGTGGTGTACGGGGTCACTAAGGGGTGAATACACGGGTAGGGTTTAGCGAGCCACATTCGCTAAATGCTCGGGGTCAATGTGGGTCGGATGCGAGGTAAGGTGTGTGAGGGGAATTCGCATCGACTCCGGGGAAAGGTGGAGGGAAAATGGCTAAGTCCTAAGTACATGTCCCATGGCGGTGCATGTTCAATAGCTGTGAGTGCTATATGCATTGCGCGCTATACAATAGCGTACTGTACAATGTACTTCACACTTGCACGTGTGTCTAAACTTCGTGGTAAGCTTCGCGCTGTGTGAGGGCACACAGGATCGCTGCAAGCATTACGTTGTGTACGGAGTGGAATGGATTGGTTGGGAAAGAAGTAAACTACGCAATTCGCGGGAACGCAACACTATCTCCCCCTAGTTTTTACAACGTCCTCGTTGTAATAAAAGGAATTACTGAATAACAAGAGTAAGGGAAAAGCAAAGATAAATGGAGCGCTAAAAACATGCAAAAAGTGTAAAACAGAAAGTAGGATAAGAAAACAAACACACGCACGGTTACATTTCCTTTAAATGCGGATAAATGAGAGACAACTAAAACAAAAAGAAGGTAAATATTCATCTAAAACGACGAAAATAAAAGTTCAGTGTCCATAGCGATGGAGGGTGAAACACTGAGTTCATTCACTCGGCGCAGTTCATCGACCATGAATAAGCGTCGTGAAAATGGAGGTGGGAGACTAGAAATAATCCTGAAGTCTCGCTGGCCTTCTCTTAGAACGGGTACTCCTCCCTGACAAGGGCGAAGTTCCTGTCGCAGAGGGCGCTACAGTTGGTGTCGGGGAAACAGATACTGTAGCGGGCGGGGCTGAGGACGGGGCGTTAGCGCGTTTGGTGCTGGATGTTTTCCTGGCGTTACTGCGGGGGACAGCATCATCCTTTGAAAGAGAACCCTTCTCCATCAAAGTTTTACGAAGGTCCAGCATCCATTTTGGGACCTCGTCACTGAGATACTGCTTAAGTCGGTCATGGTGAAGAATTTTTGTTCTTCCCCGTTGCTTGAACCGGACTTCAAACAGAAGATCACTCAATGTTCTGAGAATGACACAGGGGCCTGCCCATTTAGCTTGTTTTAGCTTGGGAGATAACCCAGGGGTTTTTGTGCTGTCTCGCATGTACACCAAGTCACCAATTTGATAGTTCCTTTGGGAAACTCGGGGATCGTGGTCTTTCCTCTGTCTTTCAGCGGATTTACCAAGATGTTGACGAACCAGATGATGGACCGTTTCCATCCTTTTCCTCACGGATGCAACATACTCCCATTCATCTGGAGGTTGGTCCTCTGTGTTGGGGCCACCGAGTACAAGCGCAATTGGTAGATGGGTTTCTCGACCTAACATAAGCATATTAGGCGAGTAACCTGTAGATTCATGCTGGCAACTTCTGTACGCTGAAGTTAGAAGCGGGAGGTGGATGTCCCAATTGCGTTGGTCACTGTCAACATACACTGCGATCATGTCAACCAGAACTTGATTGAATCTCTCCGCCTGTCCATTGGCGGATGGATGGTATGGGGAAGTTCGAGTCTTGTGGATTTCCAACAGCTTACAAACTTGTTGCATGAGATGAGACTCATAAGTTCGGCCTTGGTCGGAGTGAATGTCAAGGGGTGGGCCAAAACGGGAAATATATTCGTAGACGATTTTATGAGCCACCGTCTCTGCCTTTTGGTCGGGAATCGGATAAGCTTCCATCCACTTTGTGAATTGGTCACCGACTAAAAGGATGTATTTGTTCCCATTGTCACTGATAGGGAATGGACCAAGGATGTCCGTGACCAGTCTGTCCATCGGTGCGCCGACTCGATAATCCTCGAGGTGTGCTCTGGGGGTTGTGTGTGGCCTTTTGCGGGCACCACACTTAGCACACTTGCGGACCCAGTCACAAACTGTTTCCTTAAGCCTGTACCAGTAGAACTGGCATTTGATTTTCTGAGCAGTTTTCTTCACCCCGAGGTGAGCAGAGGTGACGGCGTCGTGTGCAGCTTGAAGAACGGCCCTCTGCAGTTCTCGAGGAATCACAAGTTGCAGGTAAGATTGGGTCTGATCAGGAGTCACCCATCTTTTAAAAAGAACACCATCTTTCAGCACCAGCTGTTGCCATAGCAACCACAAGTTCCTAGTGGCGGGACTTTCATGTGCTATCTGGTCTCTGCTTGGTCTCTCAGGTGATTTGGTCATCAACTCCATGATGATCTTCAGGTCTGGATCTGCTCTCTGCAGTTTAGCTATTTCCTCTGTCGTGTAGCCACCGACCCAAGATGTGGCTCGTCCGGCGCTGGGACCGGCGGGGGCGCTAGAAGGGGCACGATCACTCGTGGCCTCACCATCTTGGTCATCTTGCTGTCCAGTTGGATTCGATTGTTCTGCAAGTTGCTGCCCGGTACTTGAACCGGCATCGGCATCCTTTTGCGGGATGCAGGGCGCATTGCAGTTCAACTCTCTTCCAGCTGAATCAGAGGATTTTGTAGCAGGTTTAGTTCGGTTGTTCGGCCGTACTACCCGAATGGCTGTGGGCAAATTGGCTTGCCCGGGAGTTTCTCCAGTAGGCGTGGCTGTGTGCGAAAAACGACCTTTGAACTGTCCATCGTCAAAGTCGCTGCAGGTAAACTCACTGCACGAGCGCCAAATAAGTTTACCAATGCTACACACAGGAACCAGTAGGAGGGTTACCAACGTTGCCATCAGTACGAGGACTGTCCGTGGGGATACGGGTTTGGCCTGAGGGTTGACGTCATTGCTCGAGGGCTGATCGTCAGCAGCTGAAGTTCTCTTTGGGAATTGAACTTCAGCGGAGGTAGCGTTTACTCGTCTGGTCGAAAGGGGGACCACATCGTCGACTTTCGAAAAATCGGACCACAGCTCGCTTGGCTTTGCACTTCTCGCAACCGCCGCAGGGGAGTTCAGCGAGTATGGTCGTCTGTCGTAGCACGGACAATCGTCAGGGTCACATGGCACCCTAGAGAGGGCATCTGCGTTGCCATGTTTCCTCCCTGGTCGATGTTCGATTTTGAAGTCGAACTGAGACAAGATTTGAAGCCATCTTGCCATCTGATCGACAGGCTCACGAAAAGACATGACCCATCGAAGAGCGCTGTGGTCAGTTCTGATGAGGAACTGTTTGCCCAGTAGGTAGTGTCGGAAGTACTGAAGGAAGGTGACGATTGCGAGGAGTTCTCTCCTCGTGGTGCAGTAGCGACGCTGCGGCTTTGTCATCGACCGACTAGCATATGCTATCGGCCGTTCTTCCTCCCTCTGGGTCCGATCACACCACTGGAGTTGCGATAGAGTAGCACCGATGCCACTATCTGAAGCATCGGTATCAATGATGAATAACCCATCATCATTGGGGTATGACATGACTTCGTTGCCGGTGAGGGCGGCCTTTAATTTCTCAAAAGCCGCTTGACAGTCATGAGTCCACTTAAACGTCTGTCCGGCCTCTAACAGACGATGTAAGGGGCTGGCTATCGTGGCGAATTGGGCTATGAACCTACGGTAGTAAGAACAAAGTCCCAGGAAAGAGCGTATTTCAGTTATGTTCTTGGGGGTGGGCCAGTTCTGCACAGCAGAAATTTTACTAGGGTCTGGTTTGACACCATCTGGTGTGATGATGTGACCGAGGAACAGAACTTCCGTCTGGAAGAGTTCACACTTGCTCGGTTTCAGCTTCAGTCCAGCGTTCCCTAGTCGGCGTAGGACTTCACCAAGACCCTCAATATGCTCGGAAAATGTTGATGACAGGATGATGATATCGTCTAGATATATCAGCAGTGTTCGCCATTGCAAACCTTTGAGTACTAGCTCCATACAGCGCTCAAAGGTACTGGGTGCGTTACATAACCCAAACGGCATGGTCACGTACTCGTACAGTCCACTTCGGGTTACGAACGCGGTTTTGGGACGGTCTTCCTTCTTCACTTCAATCTGCCAGTAGCCCGACTGCAGATCGAGGGTACTGAAGATTTTTGCCCCACTCAGGCAATCTAGGCAGTCATCAACACGGGGTAGGGGATACGCGTCACGGCGCGTAACATCATTCAGCTTACGATAGTCGACACACGGACGAGTTGTGCCGTCCTTTTTCCTGACAAAAACCATCGGTGATGCCCAGGGGGATGTTGACTCGCGGATCACACCCGCCTTGAGTTGGCTCTCGAGAACTTTCTCCTCCTCGCCCTGAAATGCCTTGGGGGGACGGCGGGGAGGCTGTCGTATGGGGCGTGCGTCGCCGGTGTCAATAGTGTGCTGCACTATTGACGTTTTACCCAAATCCTCCGCGGATTTGGCGAAAGTGTTCTCGTGGCTGGCCAAAAGTTCACACAATGATTTCTGCTGGTGTGGGGACAGGTTTTCACAACTCCTCTCGTACAGTTTCTGTAGGTTTTCTGACCACTTGTCAGAAGGATTTGGGGTGTCGGGGACGGCGGGACTGACTGGGTTGACTGCGTATGACGTTGGGCGGGCATGCTCTCTGCACACACGCGTTACTCGATAGAGGTGATCGGTTTCACAGTTTTCCTGCTCGGCTATGAGCTCAACCGCATCAACTTCATGCAGATATCCAAGCGTTGTACCTGCTTGAAGTTCAATGTTCTCGGGTGAAGTGTTCACCAGCCGGACGGGGATGCCGATGTCTTCTCGGCGGGGATCAATGAGTGAGCTGCCAACCACAACATTGTGACGAAGGTTGGCAGGTTCAACGACTGCATACATGGAACTCAGTTTGTGATGATCAGCTATACCCTCTGCTACCCACTCGCTGCATGCTGGAACTGTAGTGTTCTGCTTCAGTGCAATCTTAACTACACGGGGAGGGGCTCCTTGAACTGTCCACTGAACCCAGTTACCGGCAATTCGTATGCCGTTGCGTGCCTCCAATATGCAATCATAGTGGTATAGAAAGTCATAGCCAAGGATTCCTTCATCGCTGATGGGGGCGACAAATGCATCCCATTGGAAGTGCTGTTCACCAATCATCATGTCGATTGTGGCAACACCTTCAATGTTAATGAGTTCCTTGTTTGCAGTTTCTAGTTTTGTGCTTTTGCACGGGGGTTTGAGTTCAGGGCGTTTTTCAGCAGGGATCTGGCTGAAAAGTGCTGAAGAAATGATGGTCACCGCCGCTCCGGTGTCGACTAAAAGTTCGCTGTCTTGGTCGCATATCTGCACTCGCAAAAATGCAGACATGCCTTGAAATTGCTGTCTACCCATTCGGATAGTGTTCTGTTCATTGGGACGGACCGGTGCCAGGCCGGACGGCACGGTCCGCGTTAGTTTTCCGTCTGTATGACGACGACCTCCTTGGCCGCTATGTCGGGGCACTTGTTTGCAAAGTGGCCGGGCTTGCCACATTTGAAACAAGTAACATCCATCTGCTGTTTCTTGGCTTCAGCAGGCTTGGCGGATTTCTGCTTGTTGGCGGGCTTATCTTTGATCAGTTTGACAATTCCGTTTAACCGTCGGTCGAGGTTGTCTTGGAACTGTTTAAACTGCTTTTGGTTGACGAACCCGGGATCAGCCTCAGATGCTGCCTGTACGGTGTTCACACGATGTGATTTCCCCGAGCTTGTGGTGTCACGGAGGCTCAGGAAGTTTTCCACCGCCGTTGTTGCCTCCTCAAGGGACTTGGGATTCGTCATGCCAACGGAAACTGCCATCTGTTGGTCGGGGAGGCCCTTCAGAAAATGGCGAAGGGCGATGCTCTCTCTGGTAACTGGATCTGCCGTAGGGTAGCCACGAAAGACGAGGCGGCGAATGTCGGCTACAAACTCCGCCAGCTTCTCCTTCGGCTGATGTCTCCTCGCTTCTAGCTGAGCGATGTAGTAATTTGGCAATTGTCGTTCGCCAAATATTTTACCAAGCTCCTTCACCAGGGTGTCGGACGACTTGATTGCTTCGGGATCCAGTTGCTGGTACACGTACTCGGCCGCCTTTCCACGTAGACTGCTGACAAGTTGGAAGCGTTTTTCTTCCTCGGACCAGCCGCAAGCCTCGGCGAGACCCATCAGAGGTCGGACGAAGCCTTCCCATGACTTCGTGCCGTCAAAGTCTCCTTGGCGAGGGAGAGGAACATCCAGCTTATGACTCGGCTGGGTTCGGAGAGGACGGGGCTCTGCTTGCTCTGCTGCTGGTGGTTTAGGGGCGTCAGCTTGTGGAACGGTGGAAGGGGCAGTACTGGGAGCGGACATCAGTGGCTGTGAGTCATTGGGCGATTTCGCTGAAACATTGGCATCTGTCTGCTCAGCCGTTGATGGGCTGTGTAATGCAGCAGTTGCTCGGAGTTGTTTCAGCTCTTTCTCCGCCTCCACTGAACGAAGCTTGAAAAGTTCGAACTGTATTTTAAGTTCTTGAAGTTCTGCACTCTCTGCCTGTAGACTTGAATACAGGTTGGTGTCATCATCATCATACAACGACTGTAACCTGCGAGATTTTCGCTTGGCAGGCATGTTGGCTGCTGATATTGACAAGCAGAAAGTCAGAGTCTAAAGCTGGGAGATCCGTTCAGTGGAGGGGTACATGAAGTGACTTAAGTAAAAGTCATGGTATAGTGCGATGGTGTGTGTAAGTTCGTATCCCAGCGCTTGCCACCAGTGTAACGTCTCTCTGGGGTGAGAGACATTATCAAATAAAGAGTCAGATACAAATATCTTACACACACACACTAGTACTTTATTCTGGATTATTTACATCTCAGGTCAATAGAGGGCGCACTATATATACGTGTACATGTCAGGAACTCTGTCGGGGTCAGAGCCCAGATCAACAATCTAATGCATGGTATGCGGGAGCTCTGTGTAGGTCAGAGCTCAGCTCAAGAACCTACTGGGGAGGAGCCCAGTACAACAATGACCAGAACTTCCATTTCTGCGCGCTTTATATAGACTTAAGTACATGTCCCATGGCGGTACATGTTCAATAGCAGTGAGTGCTACATGCATTGCGCGCTATACAATAGAGTACTGTACAATGTACTGCACACTTGTACGTGTGTCTAAGACTTCGCGCTGTGTGAGGGCACACAGGATCGCTGCAAGCATTACGCTGTGCACGGAGTGGAATGGATTGGTTGGGAAAGAAGTTGACTACGCAATTTGCGGGAACGCAACACTACGTACGTTTATGTACATGCATTGTCACCGGTAATGCCAGCGTTCAGTGCAGTTGTGTTAAGGCTATGTAAAAAAAAAAAGAACATCGTTTTCCAAACTTCGGCTTCATTCCGTTTGGTTTCTACCTCCAATGTTTTAAAAGTGCATGCACTAGGCTTGGAGCTCCCACAGGGATGGAGGCCAGGGGGACATGTAGTCAGGGTTTGGAAAATTGATAAAAGTAAAGACATAACTAGAGGTTCTATGTCTGTTGGCAACAGAACATAGGGCTTTTTTGCATTATGCTTATTTATTAGTAATATTTTTGGAAAGATTTCCATATACGAAGTTCACTCAACACCCTGTGTACAAACCCTATGAGATTGAACTGAAAAATTCTCCTACACCATACCCCCCGCGGCGCGCTGCGAGCGATTGAACCGAAAATGACTGCAATCATTCTGCGTGCGTGCTCGTTTCAAGTGTTAGGTTGGCTCAGTGCGGAAAGGGCATATTTTTCATCATTTTTGCCAAAAACAGACAGAATCCACCGATGTTTGTTGGGTGCACATAACGTGAGTATGTCATGAGGTATTGTACGGAGTTTAGGGGCAAACTGTGCAGCGGTTCTGTGGGGAAAAGCTTAGTTGGGCTGGATGTTTTTGTACTTAATTAGTGTTTTGTGCTGACAACAATTTTGCGGGGTTCTGAACCTATGAGCCTCATACTCATAGTTCTAGGAGTAATTAAGAGGGTGAGTGTATTTTTAAAGCATAAATGAACTGGGTTTGAAGTCGCAATGTGGAAATCACTTTGAAAACTTCGCCGAGTAGATTCAGTGATGGCGGATGTGTGACCTTTGTTTACGGAGGCAGTCCAGTAAACTGGCCATGTCGAGCGCAAAGTGAGTCCTCCGCGCAAGTTTAAACTTGCGTGCACGCAAGTTTAAACTTGCGCGCGCATTCATTTCCTTGCTACAAATTGCGCACGCAAGTTTAAACTTGCGCACTGCATAGATTTTCCCGGCCACGCATACAGAGCCGCTAAACTATTTTGCCCCTGGGTGTATACTCATACAGATATGTAACATTATTTTTAAAGCAGATTTTTTTCTCCGATTTAATAGCATCCTGAGCTCCGGGAGACAATGCCTTAATGCCTTTTTTTTTACATTTGATTAAATTCATTAATTATATCATTTGCAAATTTATTTACTTTTTAAAATAATTACCATTTTATATGCATAGCGTTTTTAAGTTGTAAACATTTTTTAATATGAATTATTGAGCCTGCAATAAAAAAAAAATATTTGTTAAAGTAATACATTTAATTAATTAATTAAATTAGTAATGCATTCATTAATTTTTTTTCAAATTATGCATTTTTGAAGTGTACACAGCGCTCAAAATGTTATGCAAGTATATCTTAAAACAATATGAATTATTGTACCGTACAATTTATTAATTGTTAAATCATAGTTAGGCCCTAGTATTTTTTTTAAGAGCAAGTACTTTTTTTAATTGTAGAATACATAAGCATTTTAAAAATAATGTAAATGATTAGTATAAAGTCAAAACTTGAACAATTGAAGGGATCATAATCATTCTTTGTAGGTTAACAGCGGGTTACACCTAGGAAATTATGATTTATTTACATTCAAGAATATAAATATAATGCTAATTAGGTTTACAAAGCAAACAACTTGAAGCTGGTCTCCATTTTTGAACAACTTCTGTCTTCAGTACACTTTCCAAGCAATCGCCGCTAGTGTGCTTAAGTTGATTGCTTGCCCGGTCCCCTCCCTGGCCCCGCCCCCACGTACCCTTAAACAACTTCTCTGATAAGCACTGCTAAATCTCAATGTTTCTTTTCATTGACGCTAATTGAATTCCCCTTTTTATTTATTTCTTTATTCATTCATTTATTCCATTATTTCTCCATGTACTCGTGTTTTGAAAAAAAATTCTTCATCAATGAAAATCCCGCCCGCAAAAGAAGGTTGCAATCGCCTTTGCGCAAGTTTAAACTTGCGCACGCAAATTAAAATGGCGCGGTGTAATTTGCGTGCTTCAGGAGTCCCTCGGGTAGCACACCAGTAAATAAATTTCCATAGACCCCAATGGTAAATGCTCCCACTTCAAAAATTCGGGAAAAATACTCACAGCTCTCCAAGGTGTTCGAGACACACATCAAATTAAAGCTTATTTCATCATCTTTCATTTTCTTTTCAATTTTTGGGGGGTCAACTGATGACTTTTAGGAGAAATTTCCATCTGAAGATGATCACCCCTGAAAATAGTCCTGAAGCCCATCGCCATTTTGAAAAACGATGCCTACACTCCTTTGCAAAGTAGAGCGCTTTTAGGGTCCAAATTACATCAAAATTACACAGAACTGAAAGCTCCAAGTCCTGTGCACGGTTTCCACCCATATTTTTTACAAACCCTGAAGTTCATGGCCCACTCAAATACATGGCATGCTCAAATACCGAAGATTTTGGCCGGCGCAGGCAAATTCGGACCGATTTACTGTCTGCACCCCTCGTGCAAGTTTAAACTTGCGTGCACGCGCAAGTTTAAACTTGCGTGGGGGACTGAAATTGCGCTCGACAGCCACATTTGGGGTTAGTCTTGGGAAGTTGGAGGTTGGGAAGTTGGTCCCTTTTTTTTGGCAAGAAAAACCTCTAAAAAATCAATGATTGTATCTTTAAAAAGAATCAAAATTGTCACGATGCTATATCCAACCATAATTATCACTTGAAATATATAACTAATATGGTAAAATGTGGTAAAAGAACAAAATTACCAACCTTCTTTAGCGAGCCGGGCCGGGAATCCTGTTCATCACTTGATCATGTTGACGATATGAGCCGCCGGATTTATTTCCTGGTGTTGGTCATTGACCTCAGTGCATTAGAGGGCGGTATTGTAACGTGACAGAGGGCGCTTTTGCGTGGAGCGCGCTGTGGCTAAAATTAGCGCATATACTTTTAGTGCATAGCAGTGGGCTAGGCGCGCGCAGCGCTTAGGCTCCGCCTCGCGCGTTCGCCATTGGGCAGTGGGGTCACCGCTCGATGACGTGCAGCACGCGCGCGCAGGCGCACATGGGCCAGCGGCCGGCTCGGTAGGCTATATAAGGCGCGCAGAAGAGCGAAATCGGGGACCTGATTTCTGGTTCGAAACGCCGGCACTTGCGGGCGTGTGATAAGGCATTATACCTCCTGTACTTAGGTGGTAGGGCCGTGGGGCGGTATTGTGACGAGTCGGTTACGGTTCCTCGAGTTGGTGCTGGGTCGCTGCGGGATCAATTGTCCCTTCTTGGGGGCGTGGTTTCGTTGTGATCTTGGCTCCGCGAGTAGGGGCTGGTGGTGCGTTCGATCGAGATAACTGACTCCGGCACGGTCTGCCTATACGGACCTGCGTGCGCTAGGCTAATAGGAAACAATAGGTACATTGCTAATACTGCGCGCTGTGGATGTGAGCGGGTAAGTTGAGGGGCCTAATTGTGGTGCGGTTCGAGTCGTCCCTTATAGGGACTTGCGTAATATCTGGCCCTAGACTTGCATTAGTCTCACGCATATTGCGCTTGCGTAGGAACTTGGAACTCCCCCCCTCACTGGATTATCGTACACTGCTTATACCCCGTAGTTCATTGCACTCCCTGTATATAAGTGTTGCATTTCACAGCGCCCTCTGTTGATCTATTACTGTTCAATTCTTGGATCGAAGTGGGCCTTATTGTGATTCCAAGAGGAAAGTGAATAAAACAGTGGTTATTATTTCTTGGTAAATGAAACTGGTGTCACAAGGCTGTTCATTGGTCTCTCAGTTACGTCATTAAGGATTAGGCCAATCAAATTAAAGCGCGCTGCCCAGTCACATAACAACTAGCTTTCCGACCGGGACGGTATATTTCCATCCCAACGGACTCGTCTCTAGCCGCTCAGGGACTTTCCGGTACGTGCCGTCCGCGCCACGCCTGTGGAGAGGGCGCCCTCTTTCGAGCACCGCTCCACGCTAAGGGCGTGACGTCACAAATTGGTGTCAGAAGTGGGATTCAGTCGTGATAGCTTTGCTGTGATCAACTTTCCGGGTACAGGTTTCGAGTATTATTTCCTGCATTGTGATTGGTTGATGTTGTGTATGTATACAACAATACTCTGGGTTGCAGCTTCATTGGCTGTAGTGTGCATATTGCTTCTCATCATTTTCTTTTGTTACGTGTGGCTTATTCAACGAAGAGATAGGAGCTATTTCCGTTGGGTGCGATCTGCAAGATTTGATTCGCCGGTTGAGATCGAGTTTGAAACAACAGTATGAGTGCAAATGGTAGTCATGTTGAGGGGGATCTGCACAGGTCCAAGATGGAGGTCCAGTTGTTGCAGTGGGAGAAAGCTCAGCAATTGGACAGAATTGCAAAGTTAGAGGCAGCTTTACAAGAAGCTAGCTAGAGCAGCTGTAACGAGCCCAGTTGGTGGCGCTCGTGGTGGTGCGCCAGAGTCTCGTGGTAGTGCGCATGACAGAGTTGATTCGGATATTGTATTCCGGCTCCCTGGCAAGGGATTGGCTGAGAATGGGGAAGAGACGTCAGGGTACACTTCCTACGAGGTGCATCCATTGACCGAGTTGAAGACGCCGAAAGTCCATCTCAAGGAATGGGATGGTGGGTACAGTTTAATTGATTGCACTCCTCCAAGACGAGAGAAGGTATCCAGTCCAAAGGTCTCTGCGGTACATGAGAAGGATGTGAATGGGACTTCAAGTGTTCACATGCCAAGGGTACCTGATGCTGAGAAGAAGCTCCATAGTGAGTTGATGAGTTTTGCTACACGCTTGCCTAGTAGTAAGGCTGAGGGCGTGGCTGATGTTTCAAGTGCAGACAAGACAGGGCCTTGTCAGCTGAGAAGAGATGAAAGATTTGTTGGGGAAGATGGGCTGAGAGAGCGGGTTAGTCAGGCTCCTCGCCGCCCAAGTATAGTTCCTGACCGTTTTAATGGTAAAGTGCCGTGGAATGAGTACTACGGGCACTTCGAGAGTTGTCGGCTAGTGAACCGATGGGATGATGTACAATCTGCCGAATACTTGGCTGCAAGTCTTCAAGGAGATGCTGTCCGCATCCTTGGGGAGGGTGCTTACCAAGGAGGTAAGCGGACTTATAAGGAGTTAGTGAAGTTGTTGGCTAGGCGGTTCGGGCCTGGTCAGCAGGCTGAGAATTTTCTGGTTGAGTTACGTCATCGCAGACAGAAGCCTAAGGAAACTCTGCAGGAGTTATGTCAGGCAATACACGAGTTGGCTGTTAAGGCGTATCCAGAGATCCCCGAGGAGTCAAGGGATCGGTTGGAGAAGAATCACTTTGTTGATGCGGTTTCTGATCAGCAGGTGCGGGAAGGTATCTTTAGAGCAAGACCAAAGAACTTGTCAGAGGCATTACAAGCCGCCATCGAGACGGAAAACTTCCACAAGGTGGAGGTACAGCGAAGAATTGATGAAAGGCCCCCTAAGTTTGTAAGAGGAACGGACCGAGAAGTGGAGGCAAGAATTCAGTCCATCGAACGGGCTGTTGACTCGCACACGAAGTGTGTAAACGAATTGACTAAGCATTTGGAGCAGTTGATGGGTAGAGTGTTGTTCCAACCACCAGCGCATGCGCAGATGGCTCCTGCGATGCAAGAAGTTTCAGTTGGCTCTCCCCCTCCACAGAGGCGGCCTAAATCCGAGTTGAAGTGTCATAACTGCGGTGCACTTGGTCACTTCGCTAGAGAGTGCAGGCAGCCTAAGCGTAAACGTACCCGCTACCAGGGAAACGAGAACCAGCCGACCGGGGGACCCGCGGAAAGGCTGAACAATGTACAGGGTCCACAGTAACGGAGGGCACGAGGTTGAGAAGAGAAGTGCACGTTGTCACAACCCCCGCAATTGGGCCAAACCATGGTTTATTCGTAGATGGGTCAATTAGGTCGACTAAGTTTCGCTTGCTTATTGACACCGGGGCAACTGACACATTGATCAGTATGATGGTATACTACCAGCTGCCAAAAGAACAGCGGCCCGAGTTGGAATGTTGCGAGTCTAGAGTCAGGCAGGTGGACGGTAGCCCTTTGAAAGTGTATGGTACTGCATGGTTGGACTTAGGAATTGGAAAAACCGTCCACCCGACTCGGGCTGTATTTGCTGATATCAGTATTCCCGCCATGTTGGGAATGGACTGGTTGTTAGCCACTAATGGGACTTTGGATTTCCGAAGGCTAGAGATGTGTGTTAATGGGGAAAGAATTAAGTGCACAGGTGTTGCTGGTGAGCCATTCGTGGGCCGTGTGGTGATAGCGGAAGCTACGGAAATCCCACCTGGTCATGAAAAGGTTGTGGCTGGGACTATTGTCGGTCAGTCCGAGGGGCTGAAGGGACCACTGATTGTGGAACCAATTGAGTCAGGCGGGCATCTTGGTGAAAAAGGGCTGATCCTTGCTAAGTCCCTAATTGATGCACCTGCCGAGATTGTGCCCATTCGAGTATTCAACCCCAATAGGGAAAAACGTGTGCTACATGTCGGAACTATGGCTGCGACAGTTTCACCCGTGGAGGTCGAAACTCCGCCCACACAGGGCAGAGAAGAAGGAGCAAGAATAGACTTGCTGCCGAGTCATTTGAGAGATTTGTATGAGAGGAGCAAGATACATTTGAACGCAGAAGACCATGGCAGGTTGAAGAGATGTCTGATAGACTTCCAAGATGTCTTCTCGCAGGGTGATGGTGACATAGGCCTTACTGATATAGTTAAGCACAGTATCGACACTGGTGGCGCTAGACCAGTGAAGCAGAGACCCCGGAAACACCCCGCTTGTAACCAACAAGAAATAAACCGACAGGTGGATGACTTAAAGGGGCGTGGCTTGATAGAGCCATCAGATAGCCCATGGGCGGCTAACGTGGTATTGGTGAGAAAGAAAGATGGCTCAAAGCGTCTGTGCATCGATTATAGAGGTTTGAATGCAGTAACAATCAAGGACGCATATCCTGTCCCCAGGATTGATGAGACACTCGACGCGCTAGAGGGCGCTCAGTGGTTCTCAACCCTTGATCTCGCATCCGGGTACTGGCAAGTAGCCCTGGATGAAGATGCTCAGCAGAAGTCGACTTTCGTTGTGCGCAACGGGTTGTACCGTTGGAAAGTTATGCCATTCGGTTTGGCGAACGCGCCCGCCACGTTTGAACGTCTTATGGAGAAGGTGTTGGCAGGGTTACAGTGGGAGATCTTATTGGTCTACCTCGATGACGTCATCGTTTTTGGAAAAACGGTGAAAGATGAGTTAGAACGTCTGTGCAAGGTGTTTGAACGATTGAGGAGTGCTGGACTTAAGCTAAAGCCCAGCAAATGCAACCTCTTTCAGAAGTCGGTAACTTACTTGGGTCACATTGTATCGGCAGAGGGCGTTGCCACGGATCCCGCCAAAATCAAATCCGTTGCTGATTGGCCAGTCCCGAAGAACGTTAAAGAGGTGAGGAGTTTCCTTGGCCTCGCTTCGTACTATAGACGATTCATACAAGGCTTTGCAAGCATTGCAAGCCCGTTGCACGCTTTAACTTCGAAATCGAAAGTGTTCTCTTGGGATGAGTCTTGTGAGGAAGCGTTCGTCAGACTTACGGAGGAGTTAATGACCGCTCCAATCTTAGCATACCCAATACCAGGCCAGGAGTTCATCCTTGACACGGATGCCAGTTTAGAGGGCATAGGCGCAGAACTGTCTCAGGTTCATGACGGTGTTGAAAAGGTTGTTGCCTATGCAAGCCGGAAGTTGAGTAAAGCCGAAAGAAATTATTGCGTCACCCGGAAGGAGTTGCTTGCAGTGGTTGCCTATCTCAAATACTTCCGCCAGTACTTATATGGTCAGAAGACACTGGTTAGGACAGACCATTCTTCCTTAAGATGGTTGACAAACATGAAAAACCCGGAAGGTCAACTTGCTCGTTGGCTGGAGGTTGTGTCAGAATATGACGTCACAATTCAGCACCGCCCTGGTGCCAAGCATGGCAACGCTGATGGTCTATCAAGGCGGCCATGTAAGCAGTGTAGTCATTGTGGTAGTGAAGGTAATGATGACGATGGTGTTGAAGGAGAACAGTCGAATTTGCCAGGTAGAAGTAATGAGGCAGCAGTAAGGGTTGCCGCCTTGCAACCGTCGCTAAGCGCCTCAGATCTTAGAGATGGCCAGATGGCAGATGAGTCCATGAAGTGGTTGCTAGTCGCCAAGAGCGAGGGAAAAGAGCGCCCTCCTTGGGCGGACATAGCCAGCTTATCCCCGGCCAGTAAGACGTATTGGGCTTACTGGAATCAGATATCAGTTAGAGATGGTGTACTGTATCAACGTTGGGAATCGGGAGATGGTAGTTCTTTCCGGTGGAGGCTTGTGGCTCCTCAGATCGTCAGACACAAGTTTATAGAAGAATTGCATGGTGGGAAACTTGGCGGCCATCTTGGCCTGAAGAAGACGTTGGCCCGTGTAAAACAAAGATACTTCTGGTCGGGCATGAGTGCCGATGTAAGGACCTGTGTGCGTCAGTGTAACCAGTGTGCGAGGAAGAAGCCGCCCCCTAAGAAACGGAGGGCGCCCTTGCAGCAGTATAATGTTAGGGGAACCATGGACAGGGTAGCCATGGATTTGGTTGGCCCCCTACCGAAGACGGAGGGTGGGAACCTGTGGATCCTTGTAGTAGGAGAGTACACTACAAGATGGATGGAGGCATATGCGCTTCCGGATGCGAAAGCTGAGACAGTCGCCGCTAAATTTGTTAGCGAGTTTGTGTGTCGATTCGGAGTGCCGAGAGAGGTCCATACGGACCAAGGGACCAATTTCGAATCCGAACTGTTCGGCATTAGTAAAACAAGGACTACAGCATACAATCCCAAGTCGGATGGTCTCATAGAGCGGTTCAATAAGACCCTCGTTACCATGGTATCCATGATGATTGACCCACACAAAGGTCAGCGCGATTGGGACGAGTGCCTCCCGTTTGCAACTAGTGCGTACCGATGTACGCCGCAGGAGAGTTTGGGGGAATCCCCGAATATGATGATGCTGGGTCGAGAAGTTGCTTTGCCATTGGACTTGACCGTGGAGAGTCCTGCACCAAGTGATGACGAAGTAGTACAGACGGACTATGCGCAGAATCTTAGGGACCAGATTCAAAAAGCTCACGAGAGGGCGCAGAAATGCTTAGGAAAAAGTATGAGACGCCAAAAAGTGAACTATGACCGGAAGGCAACCAACCCTTGCATCCGGGAGAATGAGTTCGTGTGGGTGTTCAACCCCGCGAAAAAGAAAGGGGTTAGCCCCAAACTTCAGTTGAAGTGGGAGGGGCCGTTTCTTGTACTGAAGAAACTTTCGGATGTGGTGGTTCGCATTCAAAAATCAAAGGGCGCCAAACCACGTGTTATACACGTGGACAGGCTGAAGCCTTACCAAGGTAGTCCGATCGATCCATGGAGTGCTCCCAGTAGGGCTCCCTCTTGTGACACCGAGATCGGAGCATGCCCTGAGAACGTACAAGGCCATCTGAAAGAGGTGGAATCTTCAGATGAACACGGTGTAGAAAACAATCCCCTGGTACCCTTGGATGGTAAGGATGGAGGAAACATTCGTCTTGAACCCCTATACGATGCGCCTGGAGGGGACAGTCTTCTTGAAACCTCAAATAATGAGGATGAGACCGGTTGTCTTGAGCCCCTGAAGGATATGGGCACAGAGATAAATACATGCGCTGAAGGCGTAGAAGAGCATCCCGAGGAATTGCATGACGGGGGTGTAGGAAGTATACAGAAACCATGGGGTAGCATGGATGCGGCAAGCAGTGTACAAAAATCCAAAGAGACAAGGAGGTATCCAAAGAGGGCGCACAGGTTGCCCCTATAATTCCGTTAAATTGAATTTGAGTTGGCTGGCAAATAACAGCTGTTTCCACTCTTTTGTCTTTCAGAATTGTCTCTAGATGGCGCCCCCAACCGAAACAAAGACGTACAAGTGCGACAAGTGTGGTCACAAGTTCCAGAAATTGAAGGGATTGCTCCGGCATCTAAGGATAAACCACGGGCCGGCGGCGTTTCTGTACTGCCGCCACTGTGGGTTCCACGTGAAGCGCAGGGACCATTTGCGTAGGCACTACAAGATGGAGCACCCTGCGAAGCTGTCTGAGGTCGCAGAGATAGACATGGAACCGGAAAGGAGAGGGCGCCCCACTGCGGTGGCTGGCCCCGAACAGCCCCCGAAGGATGTACGGCTAGTCCGAAAATCGTCAGACCCCCAAGCGCCTTTTAAGGTTGTTGTGCCGTTAAACGGCAAGAGTAGTCAGGAGGCCGTTGATGACGGGCTTCCCGCCCTTAAAGGGCTGCCCCCCTGTCTGTCCCCCATTCCTCCCTCTCCTCAACGCACTGTGGAGGAGGACTCCAGACCGCCGGAAGATGAGACGCCAAAGACGTACGAGGATGACGCCATCAGCCTGTCATCCATGCCCCCGCTGGAGTTAGACATCGACGAGGATCTAGAGAAGATACCAGAGGAGCCGCAAGGAGAGACGCACGGGCCAGAGAAGAAGCCAAAATCGCAAGATAAGGCCCCAGCTCCTCCTAAGCCAGCAGCAGATGCCCGACCCAAGACAGCAACTTCTTCAAGGAGGCAGCCCCTCGAGAAGACGCGGGTTGAGCTTCAGAGCCCGAAAATACCTAAACTGGCCACCTTTGTGGAGCACACGGAGACCATCATCTACGTTGACAACGTAATCATCTCCAGAGAATCTCGCTAACGGACCTTCTACCGGGACGTACTTGTACAGTGCAGCCACGCACTCCCTGGGCATGGATCCGCAACCAGGAACAAATAGGACATCTCAGGAGATGAACTTTATTGAACTTTATTTTTGTCTTGAAGATAAAGACTTTTATTTTTCTTAAGTATATTTTGTACTGACCAGGAGAGCTTTATTTTTTGAGACGTATGGGCCAAAACTAGGCCCGAAAAGTCGTTGTATTGCTAAGATAAATTGCATAAGATCTTAGAACCCATTGTTAGGGTAAACAAAATGTTTAAAAGTGTTTGTGTATTACTATTGTTGTTCTTAATGTTTCTCTTTCAGGTTTTCAAATTAAAAGTAGGTTTATAATAAGACACCTGTCACGTTTTGTATAAAAATGTCGGCTTATCTAAATGAGGGCATTTAGGCCTGTCAGGAGGCTGTGTAACGTGACAGAGGGCGCTTTTGCGTGGAGCGCGCTGTGGCTAAAATTAGCGCATATACTTTTAGTGCATAGCAGTGGGCTAGGCGCGCGCAGCGCTTAGGCTCCGCCTCGCGCGTTTGCCATTGGGCAGTGGGGTCACCGCTCGATGACGTGCAGCACGCGCGCGCAGGCGCACATGGGCCAGCGGCCGGCTCGGTAGGCTATATAAGGCGCGCAGAAGAGCGAAATCGGGGACCTGATTTCTGGTTTGAAACGCCGGCACTTGCGGGCGTGTGGTAAGGCATTATACCTCCTGTACTTAGGTGGTAGGGCCGTGGGGCGGTATTGTGACGAGTCGGTTACGGTTCCTCGAGTTGGTGCTGGGTCGCTGCGGGATCAATTGTCCGTTCTTGGGGGCGTGGTTTCGTTGTGATCTTGGCTCCGCAAGTAGGGGCTGGTGGTGCGTTCGATCGAGATAACTGACTCCGGCACGGTCTGCCTATACGGACCTGCGTGCGCTAGGCTAATAGGAAACAATAGGTACATTGCTAATACTGTGCGCTGTGGATGTGAGCGGGTAAGTTGAGGGGCCTAATTGTGGTGCGGTTCGAGTCGTCCCTTATAGGGACTTGCGTAATATCTGGCCCTAGACTTGCATTAGTCTCACGCATATTGCGCTTGCGTAGGAACTTGGAACTCCCCCCCCCCCTCACTGGATTATCGTACACTGCTTATACCCCGTAGTTCATTGCACTCCCTGTATAAAAGTGTTGCATTTCACAGCGCCCTCTGTTGATCTATTACTGTTCAATTCTTGGATCGAAGTGGGCCTTTTTGTGATTCCAAGAGGAAAGTGAATAAAACAGTGGTTATTATTTCTTGGTAAATGAAACTGGTGTCACAAGGCTGTTCATTGGTTCTCCCTCTCAGTTACGTCATTAAGGATTAGGCCAATCAAATTAAAGCGCGCTGCCCAGTCACATAACAACTAGCTTTCCGACCGGGACGGTATATTTCCATCCCAACGGACTCGTCTGTAGCCGCTCAGGGACTTTCCGGTACGTGCCGTCCGCGCCACGCCTGTGGAGAGGGCGCCCTCTTTCGAGCACCGCTCCACGCTAAGGGCGTGACGTCACAGTATTCATAAAAAGTTGGTGTCGAACTGGGCGGGGTCAAAACTGGAGGGCTTTGGGGTCCTATGTATTGTGGTTATGTGATTTGTCTCCCTCACATTATATTAACTGATCAAACCAAGCCTAAAAAAAATTCAACGTTTACATCACTTTACAACTTTTTGCCTGCAAAATGAAAGGAAAACGGGTTCATATTAATAATGTTTATACCTCCCAATTCTCATTGAATAAAGAGGGGAAGGGGGGAGGGTTATTAAAAAAACTGTACATTGAGCAGTATGCAGCAACAAGCAACTTTTAATGTATCTTTTTCTTCAACCAAATAATGCCCCTTTTAACTTGTCTCTCCCACAGTTTCACCCAGCCCTGTTTAGAATTTGACACAAAAAAACAACAAAAAAACCACACAGCTGTTAACAAACAAGCAATCAGTTACAAAGCGTCTTTATTTAACTACATCGGCATACAACAACAATCCCATAAATTTTAGATGCAACTTAAAAGATGTAAGCTTAGTTCAAAAATCAAAATACATGATGCAAGAACAAAAATGTATGTTTAATTTATTCATAACTTCATACCAGGAATAAGCATGAAGCTTAACTTTCACTAGAAACGTATCAAGTATAAGTTGAGTTCTCAGAACTGTCTATTGAAATGAAGCAAAATTACCACTAAAAATCTTTCTTGAGTATTGCAGCAAAGAAGTAACAAACAATCTATAGTAATAAAACCATATTATACTGCCAAACATCAGAATCCTTTGAGTTATCGTTTTCAAACCTTTATGAATATTCAAAGAACAAGAACTAAAACAAAACAGCAATGCAATCCTCATTTTGAAAGATTGGATCAAATCCGTGTCTCAATCACAGAAAACTCACATGAGACAAATTTCATATAATTGTTGTGTCCTAACTTGGTGTAGCCTTTTCTCAATCAGAGATTTACATTGACAGACAAAAATGACTGAGAAAAGAATTCTATTGATTTGCTTAGAACCTTGTGTATAAACTCAAATGCCTTGCTCAATTGTTAGTGACAAGACAAAGAGAAAACCCCACACTAGACTATGTCAGCCTGCTATGTCAGCATTAGGCTAATGATGCGGGCATTCAGTGCATAATAAAGGCAACATTCATCTAGAAGTAACAAATATCTGACCCATTGTAAACACTATACAATGTACATCATGCAATATGTGATTCCTGATATTAAAAAGATAACAAATCTGATTTGTACTGGATCCAATGATGGCAAGTTGCATGATTCTTATGACTTGGTACAAAAGCAAGGCAAGTTGGCTGCTATAAAATGTACAAAATCATTGATACAAAATAGAAGTTATAAAAATAGAAGTTATGAAAATAGAAATATCAGGCTCACTTTGCCCAGTCTTCAGACAAACAAAATAAATATTTGCAATATTTACAATTATAACAATTGTTTGTGATAATGTTTGTGATTTGATTTACAAAACCAAAGCAATTTCAGATGTGTAATCAGGCTATAACCACCACTGTTGCAACTTTGTTTTGTTTGAAAACAATAATAAAAGCCCAACATTTCAGATTCTGGCAGGATCTTTCACACAGGCAAAAATGACCGCGGATCAGAAACAAACAAGTAGAGGAGGCACAACGATGGAAGGAAAAACACAAAGGAGGACGGGGCAGGGGGCAGTGGAAGGACCAAATGAGTGTGCAGACTACCGTAGGTGAAGATCAAAGGGGCTAGGGGATGGGACAAGGGGAGGCACATAATTTTTGTTTGCATTTGAGAAAGACCCTGCTAGGATTGAAAAGTTATTTCTTTTATTTATGTACTGCATAATTTCTATACCCAGGGTATGCCCAAACAGTTAAAACTTGTTTTCACTGGGGCCCTGCATACATTACACATTATTAAATAATGTTAAGGAAAGTCAAACTCATAAGGAAAAGTGCATTTGGAGAAACAGACAACGAATATTAACACTTCCGAATACAAATATTTCAGTATTACAGAAAATTATTATTAAATTTAAGGAGTTGTATATCAATCCAGTCAGTAAGCAATTTGCAGCAATCATTTAATAACTGACACAGAATGTTAAAAATGGCAATTGCAGCCACCTATTTACAAACAATTTATCATGTAATGTACAATTATTACAGTTAATGAGAATGGCTGGTTGTATTTCTACATGTACATGTTATCCCCAATCATCATACCATAGAGTAATGACCACACTACATGTAATTACAACTGTTACATCTGTCACAGTCAAGTTACTGGAATACAGAGGATCCTCATTAGTCACAGACTACAGATAGTTCTTGCAAATATCTCCCTCTCTGAAAAATATCCTGGGTAACTAGCATTTGAACAAATTTCAGCATTGTCAGTAGTGTCCCTTGGTACACTGTGCAAGGTGCAGTTACTATCCAATACATAAATCATTTGCTTGAGCAGATCTTTAGAAGTGTTTTCACAGAATTTGACAATGAGACTCACAAAATGTCACTACTAACCAGCACTTTGTGCTGGATATTTCCCCATCAATGAGGGAAGGTCCAAATTTGACTGTAATGATTAATCTGAGCAGACAGTTCAAGTCAGTTGATGCAGCTAAGGGTTCAAACCTGACAAGGCCAAGGGACTTTCTGTATGGGCCGGGGAGACATTAAGGGGACAAAGGAATGTTGACTTTCAGTTGATGAGGGTGATTGAATTGGCTTGGAGTCAGTACAAGATCTTCAAATGTATGAGAGGTAGTACAGGAAAGAAACACAGCAGCAGAAACAGAGAGACACATGTGGAGCTGATAGGCACTATGTGTTGTCAGAGGGTGAACTCACTCCCTCTGGAAAACACAAACCAGCAGAGATAGACAAAGGCATGTTCAAGGAAAGATCCCCTCACAGCTGATAGGCAGAATGTGTCAGTCAGAGGGTGGTAGCTGACTGGGACTCACTCCTGGTAAACACAAATCTTCACAAACATGACAACGGGACTCGCTTTCCCAAGGAAAACAAAAAGTATAACACTCAAATGAAAATGTCAATGAAAGATCCCCTCACAGCTAGTGACTTTATAACAGAATGTGTCAAGTCAGAGGGTGGTAGATGGTTGGAACTCCAGTCCCCCCCCCCCCCCCCCCCAAGAGGGGAAACAGAAAGTGTAGAACCCACTCAGACGTGAAAGAAAACAAGCCTTCACAAATAATATAGACGGACTCACAAGAAAACAATCGCAGATTGCTGAACAGAATCTTACAACCAGATATTAACCATTCCAGCTTTGTAATGGGTGACAACACAGATAACACAGTTGACTGATAGAAGTGTACTGGACTTGCATGATGTTGCTGAGTCACCAATGTCTTGTGATAATGAAAAAAAAGATTCTGTAATCAATTTAGGCAGAAGTCCTACCCATCAGTGCCACACCTACAACGTCTATGCTTCACATCTTTAACTGTCAATGTGCAGTGATGTGCGGCTTCCAACAGCAAGGACTTTGAAAATTTTGGAATGTTCCCAGGGGCGGAAATAGGTTAATTACATGGTTGTAGAAAGTTTCTGAATTTAACATTTTAGTCTTATAAAAGGATAATAATTGTACCTGTAGCTTGAGCTTTTTAGCCTTATGTACTCAAATTATGGGGGAAAGATTTGAGTTCACAGTTAAACAAGCTTGTACTTTATCAAATAAGTTTTATCTGAAATGAAAATGAACATTTGGACCTCACCACTCTCCATCAACCACCCAAAATATTAACTTTCAATTTTTAGTACACTCCATTAACTCCACTCCTTCATTAAGGGAATAAATGTGTGCTCGAGAGGTTTTAATCACTCTGTTTAAGACCGCTTAGAGTCTGGGTGCTGATGATTACCCGAGCCGGAGGCGAGGGTAATCATCAGCACCCAGACTCTAAGCAGTCTTAAACAGAGTGATAAGGCAAAAAAAAAGAACAGTTCTGCTTTCGATTACATGCCTTTCAAAAATAGGGTCGGTCGGACAGAAAAAAAAAAAATTGCCAATTTTTTTTATGCAGATTGAATGGGGTATTCAATTATATGCGAAGTTTTAGCCTGAACTATTTCCATTGCACTACAAAAGCTATACACAAAATGGCCACAAAAAGTGAATAAAACCTACCTTAATTATTGTCAATAGGCCTATATTTACGTTCGATAATTCGTAAAAAAAATTGTGGGAAATTCAGGTCGTTCGCACCATAGGCACAACGCTAGTCAAGAAGGGGAGCTGGCCAAAACTCCGAAGTGTGTGATGCACTGTACATGTACATTGTGTGGCCCGCGGCCAACGGGTCGAACATTTCAGGAAACACGCTGCATTGTATCACCCCAAATACGAGTAGTGCGATCTCAAAATGAACTCTTGAACACGGAAAATACATACACAGACAAGTTAGATCAAATCTGTGATTTAACTTGCAAAAATATTCTTTCTCCATGGGTGTTTTCTTGGCATTTTTACGATGTCTTTCTCAGCATTTTTACGATGTCGAGTCCGACCAGTTGACAGAGCACGTGCCTGCGCACTTCACTTCATGCTTTTTTAAACATCCCTCTAGCTAAATAATGGAGTGTTCAGCTGGCGATAGGCCAAGTTCGGGCAAGGACCATTAGTCGACTAGTGGTTGATTTGTGACGTACCTTACGCCTGCGCACTGGTAGCAACGTGCGAACGTCTCTAGTCAAACGCTGGTCAAAATGTCATCGCAAAACTTCTAGATCCTGGCTCTCTGCTAGCGTTATGAATGCGCGCGGCTATTGGTTACCAGCGAAGCAACCAACCCCAGTAGGCTGGTTCCAAATAGTCGACTAGCGTAGTCAACCATCGTCGACTAGACAGAGTTCGGGCAAACGTTAGTTAACCATTGGTCAACTATAGTCCTTGCGCGAACTTGGCCTAAGATGTAAACAACTCTTTTATGGAGATTGACGCGTGCGTGGCACGTTCTGTGCGATGTAACGCACCCGGGGTATTGTGTTTTGAATATAGAACTATAAAATTCTGACTCACTGGTAGTGTTGCGCATGCCTACGTGAGGACTGTGAACGTTCAACCAATAAAACGGTAAAAGGTACCGGATTTCATGGGAGTCATCATTTTATGTGATACTGGAAAAGTGTTTAAGACCAGCTAGCCATGTCTTTATCATCCGTTTAAGACTGGCCACGTGACGGGCTCTCGATCAATAGGAATGGCTAAACTGTCTGAGGTATTTATGAATTGGAGATTACATTCGTTCCAAGGTTGACAATTTTGGTTGCTGCTGAATTAAATCACAGAACAAGAAGTTGGCAGGATTATGTGACCACCACTCAGAACCCCATCTAAAACAAATGGACATCAAACGTGCACTCTTCAAACGTTGGCATCTTATTTCAAGCAACCCAACATTGAAGGCAGTTTTCCCCAAACCTCCTTTAGCTGCTTATAAGGTAGCTGAAAACATCAAGAAGAGACTTGTCAGAGCCAAACTCAGCATGCAGACAATGATGAATCTTCTGAAATTGAGAACGCCAACAATACACTTGATATCTTAATTTGACACTTGAATGAACAAATCCCATCCAAATGAGGTATAAACCACACATTATATCAACACCACGGAAATCTTTCTTCAACTCATTGAGCCATACATGGATTTTTTTCAATTGAGAGGCTGATGAGTCCCCGAAGGGATGAAAATGTATTCCTGCTTTTTTCCTAAGGTAAAACCTAACCCAACCTACTGTCTGGGTAAACATGGCTCCGGTCTAAACTTTCATTGATTCAATCTATATCTACCCATATCATGCATAATGAGGTCCCATAGACTTATCTTAAATGTAGAAATAAACGAAACCATGACACACCATCAAATATTAACCAAAAATGTCCAAACAAACATATTTTTGAAAAGTCAATGTATCAGAGAGGCGTCTCTGAAAGGGATCTAATGAGCATCTTAGTGTTTGTTCGTGAATATGCACACGATGTTTCGTGTTATGAAATGTGACTATTTTTCTTGAAATTTTCCCCTACGATATAAGAAATAACAACATCAACATTTGGAAATTTAATCGCCATACTTTTTTTTAAATGGGTCGCAACATGTTCAAATTGACTCACACTTTGCGATGCAGAATAAAGGGGAAATTCACTGCTCCCCGTATGGTGAGGTAGAAACATGTATAAGTTGTTAATTTAGATTGTGAAAACATGTACAAACTGTATGTGCATGCAGTAAACTGACAAAAGCAGGTGATTTATGCAGCCAACTGTACGAAAGCCAGATATGCATACCTGCCAACATTGAAAAGTGATGGGTGCCTACCCATCACACACAGTGAGCGGCGCAGGCGCGCGCGCGCTAATGGGTTGGGTCCACGGGCAATCATTCATACAAAGTACATGTACATCATGTGCCTAAAATGTTACATGATATCCAGAAGCAGACCCAACAGACACTAATCTTATTTAGTGGATAATTTTCTGAATTTTCCAGCCGGTTTTTGCTGATCAATTTTTTTTACAATTTAAGAATAATGGCCGTACCAATAATAACAGGCATATCTTTTTTTAATGTATACAAGGCCTTGCATGGCCCAAAGGGTGGATTTTTTTTTTTTTTTGGTTTTAGATGCTCTGTGGTGCGATCTGAGGCAATTTCTGACCACTTTAACCATTTTTTTTAAAGGAAAAGATTGTGGTGTATGCAGTACCTGCCTCTATTGCGACGACACTGAAAACAAAAATGGGTTCCATTTTTGGGGGGGGGGGGGGTATGGCCCCCGTTGCCCTCCCCAAATTTTCCTTGTGTTGTTTTTGTGTTTTGTTTTGTCTTTGTGTTTGTATTTAAAGGGAAAGGGTGCAATCATACATGTCGCCACTAGGCCTACATGTTAAGTTAAACGGAATGGCGATTGGCCGCCACCATGAATTTTAGTTGTCCTCAGACTAGTACTTATGTTTTCTTAAAAAGAAGTGGTTTTCTAAATGAGAAAATAGCAAGGAAGAACCGGTTTTGTGCAAGCAAAATTCAGGGAATAATCCGTTGAAGTTAATATCTTGTTGGAAAATTCCAATGATCATTCAAAGAAAGTAATTACCGCTGTGAATCAGAGTTTATGAAGGGACGGAAAGTGGGATTTTCTATCAACAAGACCGGATTGTCATTCTTTACCTGATGGGATGTGAATCAATTGGAGGATGAGAGACTCTGCGAGCTGATGTATTTTTTTTTTGAAAAAAAAATACTTAACAAATACGCTGGTATCCATACCGGTGAATTAAAGTTCTAAAAAATACATCGGCCCGCAGAGCCTCTCGTCCTCCAATTTGATTCACATCCCATAAAAGGTAAATAATGAGGAACGGCCCTGTTGATGCTGATAGCAAATCCCACTTTCCGTCCCTTCATAAACTCTGATTCACGGCGGCAACTTTCTTCTTGAAATGATTTTGGAATTTTCCAACAAGATATTAGTATCAACGGATTATTCCCTGAATTTTGCTTGCACACTACCGGTTCTTCCTTGCTATTTTCTCAGCTAGAAAACCACTTCTTTTTAAGAAAACATAAGTACAAGTCTGAGGAAAACTAAAATTCATGGTTAAATTCCATTTAACTTAACGTGTAGTGCATGGCGACATGTATGATTACGCCCTTTCCCTGTAAACACAATCATGGATCAAGCTAAAGAGCACAAATCTAGAGTCAAGCTACAGTTTTGATGTGATGCTTGTGATGTAATTTATCATCTTTGATGACCCACCCACTAAAACACGAATACATTTCATTCAAAAAGTCAGGGGAAAGTGGCCAGGAAATGCCTCAGATTGCACTGCAGAGCATCTAGATCCAAAAAAAGTTTTCCGATGAGCAAATGTCCAAAACTTCTCACTACCATAGGCTAAATTTTGACAAATTAATTTTGACGATTTATGTAAAGTTTAACAAGTGACATATACTGGTTAAACTTGCAGATGTGCAGTGCTCCAAAATGTGTCTTGTACAAATTACGAAGAATAAAATTCCCTGTATACATGCATAGTGTTGGGGGAAGGAGAGTGGCTTTTGGTTACATTTGGGAGGGATTGGGTCAAATCCTGGATCTGCCTCTGCAGGCCTGCCAACTTTAACACATTGAGCGTAAGACTCACACATTTCAGGTTATTCTTTAACGCCGACATGGGATTTCTCACGCAAAAAATATATATATATATAAAAAGATAATTGACTCCAAACTTGAAAATGATGTTTAAATGATGATAGCTCAAAAAAAGGTTAAACTGATCAGAAATTGCCTCAGATCGCACCACATAGCGTCTGGAATCCAAAATTTTTCGGGGCCCTTAAGCGGGCCCCGAACCCCACGCCGTTAGGGCTTCGCGCTACGCGCTCGCATCAACTGAGCTCCCTGCCCTGAGATGAGCCTGACCAATACATTTTAGCTTCCTACTTACATGCTTCACATGTCACAGAAATACATTTTACATGTACACTGTACAAGCAGTGCACAAGTAGAATTTTATTTGGAATAGTTCGTACATCATTGTAGTTTTTTTACGGAGTACCTAACATATGCCTGTTACATTCAATACACATTTTTAAATTTGTCACAATATTCCTCTCGGAATTTTTGACTCCATCGCTGCTTTTTCTCCTTCGGTGTATCATCCTCCTGATCCATGTTGCAGTTGAAATGCTCTTACAAAAACGTTGACAAAAAAGTGCGACTCAACACGGTCAAAATATCAACGAAACACCACCGAAGACTATGAAGAAACAACGTGTGTGGAAAACAAACATGGTATGAATACGTCCACCGTGCCTTGCCTGGCGCGGCCAGCGCTTAATTCAGTAAGCACGCAAGAGAGGCAGTACACCAGACGGATGACGTAGCGGGTCTCAGTATAGGCTGCGGCTAGGTTGTGGCTGATCGCACAAGCCACTGCTGTGCGCGCGAACGGCTGCAGCCGCAGCCTATCCGGACATGGCCTGTTCGATGACGTTTGAGTCTGGTTTACGTCCCTTTCGTCGTACATAACAGCGAGGCGGATTTTATACCATTATGGTAGGAGCAATAGCGCCCTCAATACAATAAAACATTTTTCTCGGACAAGTGTGTGACGGCGCCGGGGCATTATTTAATTTTTTTTTTGTGTGTGTGTGTAGTATTTAGGGCACTTTTTGTCTCTAAAATCGGAACAGTTCCGCCTAAGTTGGAACAGTTGGCAGGTATGGATATGTCTTGGTATGGATTATCATTTGATAACACCAGTCAGCAATTTGACTTCTACACCCCCTAATGGAAATTCCCTCGTTCCAATGAAGAAGCCACAAAACCTTTTTGCTTAGTAGACACTTATCTTTGACCACAGACTTTATTCAAAACCAAAGTATAAGGCAAAACGTATTAATCATACTAGGACATTAATATCTGCATTGTTTCCATGGTGCAATTAATTGAACAGGCAGTTAAAACGACATGCATTCTTTCCCACAACAATTATTACTATTGATGCCGCATGCCAATGATAAATCCATTCTTCTTCAGGTCACTCAGTGACTCATCAATATGGTTCTTGTCTTCCTCTGTCAGGTCACAGTAGCTGAGGTTCAGCCTCTGAAGGTGCAGCAGCTGCTTTACCTCCATGCACCACAATGCTGCTGTGCCACCCAGGTCATTATGAGAAAGATCCAATTCAATCAAGTTGGGTAGATCCATGAGTGACTCAGCAACATGTTGGATGTCCTGTCCATTCAATGAACAGTCACATAAGCCCAGCTTTGTAAGAGACTTCAACTGTTTTATCTCCAAGCACCATAATGCTGTACCACCCAGGTTATTACCAGAAAGTTTTAATTCATTTAAGTTGGGTAGATCCCTAAGTGACTCAGCAACATGTTTCATGTCCTGTCCATTCAATGAGCAGTAATTCATGTTCAGCTCTGTGAGGGACTTCAACTTCTTTAGATGCATGCACCAAAATGCTGCTGTACCACCCAGGTTATTACCAGAAAGATTCAATTCACCCAAGTTAGGTAGATCTGTGAGTGATTCAGCCATTTGTTTGATGTCCTGTCCGTTCAAAAAGCACTTATTCAAGTCCAGCTTTGTGAGGGACTTCAACTGCTTCAAATGCATGCACCACAATGCTGCTGTACCAGCCACATTATCATTACCAGATAGACCCAATTCACCCAAGTTGGGTAGATCCCTGAGTGACTCAGCAACATGTTTGATGTCCTGTCCATTCAATGAGCAGTTACCAAAGTGCAGCTTCGTGAGGGACTTCAACTGCTTCAAATGCATGCACCATAATGCTGCTGTGCCACCCAGGTTATTATGACAAAAATCCAATTCACTCAAGGGTAGATCCATGAGTGACTTTGCAATGTGTGCAATGTATCTACCTGTCAATGAGCAAGATGTGAAACCTACACTATGTAGATTTGTCATTGCACACATGGAGAGAGCTAAATCCTCGGCACACCCTGTCAAGTCACAATAAGAAATAACCAGTTTCTGTACTTTAGCAAGGTAAGCATTGCTACTGTCCTTTGTCTGGTCAGCAACACATTTCAGAAAGTATGTGACTGAGTTCAGACAATCCCTGTCAAGCTGGTAAATGGTGATTTGATCAGTTATGAATGAATGTATGAATTCCTCTGGAGGCAAACGTTTGGATTGACCTTCAAAGAAACAATGAAGTGCCAAATGACCCATCTCTGATTTGAATGACAACTCCTCTCGACACCTCACCTGAAATACCTTCAGAATCTCATATGTACATGGCTCATTGTCACCACAACAAAAGCGCAGAAGATACTCGAAACTCTTTGCACCCTTTGACACAATGTCATTCAAAATCTTGTGAAATTCCTCTGGGTCTGCTTCTAACAAGCTCTGCAAGTAAGCAGCAGCAGAGAACTCCTGGAATGTCTTGTGAATAAACTGAACACAGTTGTGACTCTGTAGTCTCTTGCGGACTCTCTGTCTGGTCAAAATACCTGCCTTCAGAGCCAGCTCAAGCACACTTGGCTCGAAGTCACTTTCTTTGAAAGAGAGTGACTGATCTGGAGAAACAAGACCATGCAAAGCAACTTTGCCAATTTCAATCACAACTTTTGCTACTTCATTTTGTGAGTCCAATCCTTTTCTTTGAAAGATATATGAAAATCCATCATGATACAGACGTGACATTGTTTCGGGGAGTGTGCCGTCTTCTCTCCATAGTACACACATCAAAAGAAGAAGCATCGGACTTGCAGCTAAGTCAGACAAAAGGCCTGACAATTTAATCTTTTTAAGAAGCCCCTTGGCCTTGTCAGGTTCACCAACAAAAAATTTATTAACATACTCGGTGACATCTTCCCTACTGAAACCCATGACCTCGACATGTGTGAATGGTTCCTGAACCAGTTCCTCTGATACAAGTCTGTCAACATGTGAGGGGCGGGTGCTTACAAGTACAGTACAACCCCTCAACATCTTTCCATTAAGGATCTCCAGGATGGAACCAAATGAAGATTCACACAAGAAGGTAGTCATGAGCTCATCAAAGCCGTCAAGTAATATGAGGACACGTCCAGGACTGTTCTTGATAAACATGTCCAGGTCACCTCTTTCAATACTTGTATCTTTAGCCAAGAGTTGGTCAAAAACTGCATCAACAAGATCTGAACTCTGCTCCAGTGCGTGCATTTTCAACAGGAAGACCAGTTTGTACTTCTGTAGTACCTGACTAGAACCAACTGCCCAATCATATGCCATTTTGTCAAAAAGTGTGGTCTTTCCTCTACCAGCCAACCCAATTAAAACAGCTATTAGGATCAGTTCTCCCTCCTTTGTCTTAAGTTGTAATATATCATCATATGATGTCAGCATGACTCTGTCCTTACCAAGTATTAACTGTAACTTTGTGTAGATTTCCCTAATGTGTTTCCTGTCATCACCCACCCATGGAAGCACCTTAACAAAGCTACCTTTCCTCCTGTAGTAAGACTTCAGGGCATCTTCACAGAAATCAGCGGCTTCTTGGGCCCGACTGTCCAGCTTGATCTTTTCGTGTGTGCTGCATTCTAAATATGTTGAAATGGGTACATTGATTGCCTTAATCTCACAATGTATTTGTGACATCCAATCAATAAATTGGCTCCTTGTATGTAGAAAGTACCATTTTGATCTGAAATAATGGCTCATTGTATGCAAAAAGTTAAAGCACCAGAAGCTTGTTGCTGTATGAGCTTGAGATGATTTCTTGACAGGATTGAAATAACTTCCTGCTCACTGATGCATGAATCTTAATCACTCACACAAATGTTGCAGAAGCCCCGCGCCCATGTACTGTGCGTGCACATAGGCAATTAACATTGTGCTCCTCTCCAATGCCACACTGCATGTTACAGCTGTGCACGTCATACATGTCTGCATGCATGTTGGATCCAGTAAGCCTCGCCCACTGTACCCGTAGGCAATTAACGTGTGCTCCTCTTCGATGCCACACTGCATGCTACAGCCGCGGGCTTCAATACGCCCCTTCACGCATACAGACTTTTGTGCACACATCAGGAAAGATGGGGCAGGCTTAATGGATTGGTCTATTAATGTCAGATGATAAATTTGTTTTCAAATCTGATTTTCTCAAACTTCTGGGAAGCAAACAGATGCTATGCTTTTAATACTGTACATTAAGGCCAAACAAAATAAGTCGGTCTCTGGTCAGCGCGCGCGTCGATTTTAATCATGCGCGTCAATCTTTTTTTTTTCCAAAATGTTCCACAGTAGCTCCAACAGCGTCCTCTAGTGCCGCACCTCCGCAATTTTTTTTTTACCAAAGAGCACCAAGGAATGGGAAATTGCACCAAGGCAAATGATCGAGAGCACCAAGGCAAATTATGGAGGACACCAATGTACATGAGAACACCAAAAAAGCAAAATAGTACCCATCTTGTCTGTACAATCCAAGCTTGAAGAAAAAAAAGCCGCGTCCCCGCGTCAATTCCGGAAATTTGGTCTGACCAGAGACCGAATATTTTTTGGGGGCCTAACAAAGAACAAAACATTGTATTCCCATCATACAAGTGTGAGACTAGTCTGTAAAGAATGACTACATTTTACATCTGGTTTGGAGTTGGTACATTCATTGATAATTACCTTGTGCACCTGAGGCCACATGTGATGTTGTCGATTGCTGTGATGTACTTGGTGGATTCTCTGATATGTCAACTGATGGATGACCAGAGTGGTGTGATGCATGTGCACCATCTTCAATCAATTTGAAAATGAGAAGGATTTGTTTATTGCCGGAAAAGGTAGACAAGCACATTATCATTTATTAGGGAATTAACCCTTCCACTGGGAAGTCAATATCAGAGCAGTATGTATCTAAACCCTGAAAATCAGCTTCAAGTGAAGGAATGTTAAGCGTGTTGCACATATAGTCACTGCACAGAACAACAGCTGCGTGACCAGGCGCAATGAAGTGTGACTGAAATTACATTCTTGCCCACAATAGGCGTCACCATGCACAACAATTATGCTGTAATATGAAGTGTTATGCAGACCTACAGAAGATCAAATGAATTACCAGTTAAAGTGCTTCGGCAGACTAGGAGGGTTGCTTAATTGTGGGTACCGTCAGTGTCACACTGGGAGGAAGGTACACTTATCATAATCTATGCTTATGTCACCATTTCGCCTCAGAGGTCATTTGGCATCACTGGAAAACATGAATTATGCAGTACGTATGCACATGGATGTCCCGGATGATGGTAGAAGATGAATGTTGTGAACACGTACATACATCACATGCGTGGCGCTATAACGCCACGTTGTCACGGTGGACTGAGATCAGGCTTTATGTACCGTACATGGGCTCCTGAAAACTGTGCAGAAGCCTTTTATTTATTTAAATTAAACAGCAGTACAGGGTGAGTTAAAAACAAGTCAGGTGTGTTTACAAACACAAATGCCCCGCAACCGTGACTGTTCCCATGACATAACACCACTCTTTTAACATCAACTTACATGTACATGTACCTTGGTCACATGGAACATTCATTGACAGCATTAGTGTCTTCTGTAGGTTTTATATGAATTAATCCCTAATCCCTATAATCTCAGAATAAATACATGATTTCTATTGTTTTAGCCACTGTGAACTTGACCCTTGACCTTTTGGCCCCAAACGCAATAGGCTTCTTAGGATTGCCAAAAACAATCCACAAACCAAATTTGAAGTTCACATGTAAAGTATTTCTCAAGTTATCGCACTGACAAGATTTCTATTGTTTTAGCCACTGTGAACTTGACCTTTGGCCTTTTGGCCCCAAATGCAAAAGGCTTCTTAGGATTACCAAGAACAATCCACAAACCAAATTTGAAGTTCATATGTTAAGTATTTCTCAAGTTATCGCGCTGACAAGATTTCTATTGTTTATTTAGCCACTGTGAACTTGACCTTTGGCCTTTTGGCCCCAAATGCAAAAGGCTTCTTAGGATTACCAAGAACAATCCACAAACCAAATTTGAAGTTCATATGTTAAGTATTTCTCAAGTTATCGCGCTGACAAGATTTCTATTGTTTTAGCCACTGTGAACTTGACCTTTGGCCTTTTGGCCCCAAATGCAAAAGGCTTCTTAGGATTACCAAGAACAATCCACAAACCAAATTTGAAGTTCATACGTTAAGTATTTCTCAAGTTATCGCGCTGACAAGATTTCTATTGTTTTAGCCACTGTGAACTTGACCTTTGGCCTTTTGGCCCCAAATGCAAAAGACTTCTTAGGATTACCAAGAACAATCCACAAACCAAATTTGAAGTTCATATGTTAAGTATTTCTCAAGTTATCGCGCTGACAAGATTTCTATTGTTTATTTAGCCACTGTGAACTTGACCTTTGGCCTTTTGGCCCCAAATGCAAAAGGCTTCTTAGGATTACCAAGAACAATCCACAAACCAAATTTGAAGTTCATATGTTAAGTATTTCTCAAGTTATCGCGCTGACAAGATTTCTATTGTTTTAGCCACTGTGAACTTGACCTTTGGCCTTTTGGCCCCAAATGCAAAAGGCTTCTTAGGATTACCAAGAACAATCCACAAACCAAATTTGAAGTTCATACGTTAAGTATTTCTCAAGTTATCGGGCTGACAAGATTTCTATTGTTTTAGCCACTGTGAACTTGACCTTTGGCCCCAAATGCAAAAGACTTCTTAGGATTACCAAGAACAATCCACAAACCAAATTTGAAGTTCATATGTTAAGTATTTCTCAAGTTATCGCGCTGACAAGATTTATCCGGACACACACACCCACACCCACACCCACACCCAACCAACCACCCACCCACCCACCCACCCACGCTCCCACCCACCCACCCACCCACCCACCCACCCACGGAAGGACAAGGCGGAAACAGTATGCCCCTTCGGCTTCGCCGCGGGGCATAAAAAAAGCTGAACCCAAACCTCTAAAAATATATTTCATATTTAAAATAAAATATGTAGCACCAAAATAAGTATAATGACTGGAAAACCGATTCCAGAAATTACTTTTAGATAAAAAAATATATTGGAATTGTTCATTCCGTTCAAATAATATCACCATTAAAACGCAATAACCCTAAATTCTAAAATACCTGTTTCGTCAAAAAAGAACAATTTATTGTGCATCATTCTGACAGCTTGGAACAACAAAGAAATTGACACCGAATACTTGTTTCAACAACTGTCAACAACTAGTAGTAGTAGTAGTACCAATACTCTTGGTCATTATTCCTCCATGGTTCCTCTACGGCATGGTTCGACTTGCCCGCCGCAATCTTGACGAGCAGCTTTGCATGCTAGGCTATTGTTTTGCATACGACATACGACAAACCAGTGCATTCATCTGGCGCATGGCCTCCATGCGTCGGCCGTTAGCATGGATCTGCATAATTCATGTTTTAGAGACGTCATACGACCTGCTCATCAACTTGGTGACGTAGGCATAAATTATTAAGTGTACCTTCCTCCCAGTGTGATACTGATGCTACAATTAATGTACCTTAATTGTGAGTGTACTACACATATTTATGGAAAACATAAGTGATTTCATTCAATTGCTGTAATACATAGTTGAGGTCAATGGTTAGTAACAGGCAGTACTAGGTCTCTGATCTGATGAAGTTGATGCATGGTGATATCTGCACAAACTTTACACCTGCCCACATGGCCAACTGTCTAATATTTGGTGGGAGCAACTCCATATACTAACAGTAATCTTGATATTTCATTGTCTTTCTTATCTTGGAAGCTTAATCAAAAAACTATTTCAATTACATATGCATTAAATTACACTTAAATGAGAAATAAGCAAATAGGAGTAGCGATCATGTAGTTACGGGCCAGTACAACAAAATCCACTTTAAAAAATTTTGTACGAAATCGATCTTTCAACCCCAACACTTCTCAACATTACAAAACAGTCATAAGAATTGAGAGAAGTCTGCTTTGGTGGAAAAAATCATTTGCGAATGATAAACACCCATGACTCTAATTTGACCAAACGTATAAAGAGATACGATCGCCATAGGAGTGGATGCACAGAAAGTGTTGTCTTTTACCTTTGGACTGGTAGATATGGATGGTGCAATCTTTGGGGTTGAAGATGGGTAGGTGTCCAGAGCCAGATATCTGATGCACTGACTGCTGCAATTGATTGGCACCTGCAACTGGTATCATGTCTGAAAAAATGGGATTAAAATGTCTCTCATTACACAACGCCTGAATCATCCCTCTCATCTGATTGGTGGGTCACTGATCACATGACTTATTGGATTACAGAAGTTCCATTCCATGGTCACACTATTAATGGCGCTGTAACATGGCTCTGATGGCTCTAACAAATCAGATGACAAGGATTTAATCAGGCGTTGAATAAACCAAATGATAAATGTTTCACATTCATGCAACTTAAGGAATAGTTTCATGAGGTGACAGATGGAATTATTCTTACCACTGCACTCATCATAACCATTATTTGGAGAATTTTTTTTTTTTTAAAGTATAATAAATTCCTGCAAAAAAATCACGGGCCTAGTAAAGAAGTACAGAAAGTGAATAGCCCCTTACACTTCAATACACATTTCTTAACTTAAACAATTCCTTTGCATTATAATTTTCATACAAACTGTAAAGCTGAACAAGTCAATAGTGAAATGTCTCCAGGAATCAATGTGCATACGGTTTGCTTACAGCCAGGGTTTATTGCTCACCTGTTGTCTGGTCCTGATTGCCTGGTCTCCTCAAGGCCAGTGCTTGGTCCTGAGTCTCTGTGCAGTCTCCATCAGCAACCTGCCCCTGTCTCTGGGCTTCTTGTGTTGGCATCATCTCGTCTTGTTCAGCCATTTTTTATGAAATCTAATGGAAAAATTATTGAACCAAGAGAAATCATTACAAAGGTACAAAAGCTTTAAGCTGTTAAGAGGTTATTCTGCTTTTATGGTGTAAATTATTGAAAGTCAAACGGTACATCAATGTTTTGTTTGACAATTTTACAATGTCGAATTCAACCACTGTACAGTAAAACTGCATTGATTCTCATGGCATCAACTTGAGAAAAAAAAATGGATACCGTAGTCATTGGTTTTGTCGTAATTTTGTTGAAAATCTTGACAACTAGATAAGGGAAGGGCTGGTTTCTGAGTTCATGTTGTTGGAGCAATACTGCTTTAAAAGTGAATACAGAATAGGTAAAACTGTGCCGACCAAAATTTTGGGATTCTCATATACATCCATAAAGCATGATAGAGCCTAGACCCGCAAACATGGCGTAGTTACTGACGCCTTGTTCATGGGTCTAGATAGAGACCAGCGTCAAGCTATCACCACATTGGGCACAGCATTCAATCATCAAGTGAGCCCCTCATTTAACACATATGAGCAATAGGGTACACCATACAATGGAGATTTGTCTGACCACATTGTGGATTCAGTGTTGTAAATTTCAAGTTCTAATGAAAACAAAATCACAAAATAATTTTATAAACCTAACTTGTTAGTTCAACAAATGATTTCACAGATAAGTCAAGCATATAAGATGATTAGCACACTTTGCAAGTATGCACAACTCTGTAAGAAATGTTAGGGTCCTACGCAAAAAAAAGGTACAGAATGAAGACCGTGCAGTTGTGTTCAACGTCAGTGTTAAGGATATAAGGCATTCATTTTTCAAGCATACTTGAATGATGTAATATGAGTTTTTTTTTAAAAAGAAAAGAAAACTAGAGGTTAGAGGCCCAACCACACGGTGTTGGGCCATGGATTACTGCAAACTTTGCCACAGACATCAACTCAAAATATGCATATATCCATGTTTGACTTTTTAACATGCCACCAGAGGGCGCTCTAACATTTGATGACGTCACCTGTAAAATGTTTGTACAGTACTGCCTAGGCAGACACTCGAATCGTTGAAAGCAAGTTCGCATGATTTTGCACTTACATGTAGAACCAAAAATGAAGACCCTGCAATATTTAATCGATTGCCATAAAAAACAAAATCAAATCTGCAGCAGTTGATTTTATATTGATTTACAAAGATTAAATATGGAAATATTTATTTGCTTGTAATATGACACTTGATGACATCATTGTGACGTCATCGCCAGAAACCTCCAGAGCTATATTTACTCTGCTATATATAGCCACATCTTGATTATATCTCTCACGGTTGATTTTTTAGCAATTGTTTAAGGTTTCAAGGTCTTTTCTTTATAACATCCGGTCTGATGACATCATCCCTTTTTTTTTGCACACAGGTCTTTTCTGCATTAAGTTCATCATGTATGTTAGGTTTGAAGTGATTACCGCAAATTTCGCCACATACATCAAGTGAATATGTTTGTACAGTACTGCCTAGGCAGACACTCACATCGTTGAAAGCAAGTTCGCATCTTCCGCCAATTTCGAATAATAAGGCACTTCTGGTTTCGACCGGAAGGAAGGGTCACGTGATTTTGCACTTAATACCAAAAATGAAGACCCTGCAATATTTTATCGATTGCCAAAAAGAACAAAATCAAATCTGTAGCGGTTGATTTTACATTGATTTTCAAAGATTAAATCTAGAAATCTTTGATTGCTTGTAATACGATACTTGATGACGTCATTATGACGTCACCACCAGAAACCTCCAGAGCTATATTTACTGTGCTGTATACGGCCAAATCTTGATTATATCTTTCACGGTATATTTTCTAGCATTTTTTTAAGATTTAAAGGTCTTTTTATTGTAACTTCCGGTCTGATGACGTAATCAATTTTTTTTTTAACCTGCCGCTAGAGGGTGCTCCAACACTTTATGGCATCACCCATTACTTTTTTGAAAGGTCAATCCAGGCAGACACTTAAATCGTTAAAAGCAAGTTCATATCTTTTTCCACTTTTAAGTTATTAGGCACTTCCCGTTTCGACCGGAAGGATTTTACGCGCACAACATAAAATGAAGATCATGTTAATGTATTTCCATATCGAATCCCGCAAATTTCAGGTTCCGGTCTCTCACGGTTAATTTTATATGGAATTTCAAAGATTAAATATGTTAAACTTTCGAGTGACATCACGTGACCCATGATGGCGTCATGATGACGTAATTGCAAAAAAAGACCATCTGCGGTGGATTGGGCATTCATGTATTGACAAATGAAGTTGATATATATGTTTTCATTTCTCCAAACAGTTCTGGTATTTCCTGAGAATATGCTGAGAAGAATAAAAACAGTAACATCTTACAAAACCAATAGGTATTGGGCTCAAGTCCCAACACCTAATTAGCCTAAGTAAACTACCCTAGTATTTAATACAAAATACATTTTTATCTACCAAATCTGTAGTCATGTAATTAAAGAACTTACATACAAAGTTGTACAAAACATGCAGCCATACATGTGGATATTAATTGATAAATTTTTGATAAATTTTGTCTTCTCACTTAAATATTATTTCCAACTTTCTTGGCCTGGTTGAACTGATAGGTTGCACATTATAAAGTGCGCATGGCCCAGAACACATTTGATATACCATCAAATTGGAACCCTTTCCTAAAAGTCCTTTGCGGTGTGAGTGCGACATAAAAATGTATTATTTTTATTTAGGTTCCATTGGCTTTGGAAGACTCCAAAGTTTCCTAAAATCAACCTTACAACATGTACAAGCTCCGTAATCCCCATTTTAATAAGGTTTTCCTGAAGAAAAGCTCAAGTTTTGAACCCAGAAATAAATTTTTGCTCGCAATTTTTCACTAAAAGTTCATTCTCTTAGCTTAAAATTGCATTAAAATCGCCAAGTTTGGTACTATCAGAAAGCTGAATTCATTCGCTGTCCAAATCTTACAACGAAAAAACTCCTCACCCCGACCTCTTGCGCGAACAATGAGTAAAAATGAGAAAACGATTATTTGTTCAAAAAACAAAATGGCCACGTCCACGAAAAAAGTCTCTCTTGCAAAATAAAAGTTTCAAATTAAATGGCATCAATCAAACAAACATGGTTTCCTCTTTATTTTGGTGAGTTTTCTTTGACTTAGCTTTGGGGCAGTATTTATACTAGAAATCAAAGATTTAAAAAGAACATTTTATTTTTAGTGTGGTGTCGGATTGAAAGGCGAAAAATCGCTCTACTGCAGTGCTGGTCTCGCTAGTCCGAGTAACTTGGACCCAACTTATCGCCTTTTTTAACATTTGGACATGGTCTTACTATCGCCAGACCATGTCCAAATGTTAAAAAAGGCGATAAGTTGGGTCCAAATTACTGGGACTATGGTCTCGCTATCTCCAGCACGTGTGTAATGGGCGCATGAGGATATAGGTTCAGCTAGACCCGTGGCTTGTAAACTACGCCACGTTCTTGTGTCATTTTGAACCTGGCGAAATTGTCCTTCTGACTCCCTCCGTTACACACACTGGATGTTATTTTGCCCATGTAATAAGTACTCACATATGAAGCTGTCTTGAAATCCGTTTGCACGTCAAAACTTGCATTTGACGAAATTGAGGAAAATTCTGGCCCCGATTTTCCGGTTTATGATGTCGTGCTAGCTGCCATTTTCTCCCAAGTGACGCATGCGCATTGCGTTTTATTGTACCGTCCTTCGTATAATTCTGCGGCTGTTTACTGTCGCAGCTAATAGAGACATCGTTTTAGACAAGTTTCAAGTCCTTTCCTCTCTCACCGCACCGCACGCTGGCGCACGTGCGCCCACGTGCGTGAGCGCACACGTACACGTGATGAGCCGAACAGCCAATCGGGTGCGGGGTTGTTTTTTTCGGGGTTGCGACATGAAACAGCCGTCAATCTGTCCAAGCGACTCGTCCGGGGTCATTTGTAAGGGTCACTTGTCGTGTAAAAATGAAATTTCTGTACACGTTCGTATGGGTCTTTACTGATGGGCAAATTTCGTCGAAATTACACAGCCTAAACAATCGGACGGGCAAATTTAGATTTCTAGGTGAGTACTCAACACCCATACGGAATTGTGTTTGGCGGATCGATTTTCGCTAGGTTAAAAATGACACAAGAATGGGGCGTTGTATACAACGCCACGTTCACGGGTCTAAGGTTCAGCTAGCCACATTTATCATGTTTTATGGACCAAAAACTATAAAAGTTAGCATGATTAGGGGTCCTAAAGTACACTTATTAATATTACCATAAACAGTTTAGATTTCAATAACTTTCCAGAAAGTTTAGGCGTTGCCATGGCCGCGGCGTCATGACAATGGAGAAAAACACCACAACGAAGGGCGCCCTCGGCCGCACTATTATAGTGCCTCTCTGTCTTGGGAAGTTTAAGGTAACCGTTGGTCTGGCAAAAAAATAAAACTTTGAAAAAATCAATGATTGTAATCTTTAAAAAGAATCAAAATTATCACGATGATATACCCAACCATAATTATGACTTTAAATATATAATTAATGGTAAAATGTGGTAAAAGAACAAAAATACCAACCTTTTTAGCAAGCCGAGAATCCTGTTGTCAACTTGATGATCCGTCAGATTTATTTCCTGGTGTTGGTCATTGACCTCCGTTCAATAGAGGGCGGTATTCATAAAAAGTTGGTTTCGAACTGGGCGGGGTCAAAACAGGAGGGCTTTGGGGTCCTCTGTATTGTGGTGTGATTTGTCTCCCTCACATTATATTAACTGATCAAACCAAGTGTAAAAAAATCTGACGTTTACATCACTTTACAACTTTTTGCCTGTAAAATGAAAGGAAAATGGGTTCATGTTAATGATGTTTATACCTCCAATTCTTATTGAATAAAGAGGGGAAGGGGGGGGGGGTTGTTCAAATAAAACTTTACATTGAGCAGTATGCAGCAACAAGCAACTTTTAATCCATCTTTTTCTACAACCAAATAATTCCCCTTTTAACTTGTCGCTCCCACAGTTTCACCCCAGCTCTGTTTAGAAATTGACACAAAAAACAACAAAAACCACACAGCTGTTAACAAACAAGCAATCAGTTACAAAGCGTCTTTATTTAACTACATCGGCATACAACAACAATCCCATGAATTTTAGATGCAACTTAAAAGATGTAACTTAGTTCAAAAACCAAAATACATGATGCAAGAACAAAAATGTATTTTAAATTTATTTATAACTTCATACCAGGAATAAGCATTAAGCTTAACTTTCACTGGCATGACTGGAAACGTATCAAGTAAGTTGAGGAGGTTTCAGTACTGTCTTTTGAGCAAAATTACCACTAAAAATCTTTCTTGAGTATTGCAGCAAGGAAGCAACAAACAATCTTTAGTAATAAAACATTATACTGCCAAACATCAGAATCCTTTGAGTTATCGTTTTCAAACCTTTATGAATATTCAAAGGCGACAACTAAAACAAAACAGCAATGCAATCCTCATTTTGAAAGATTGGATCAAATCCGTGCTGGCTGTCTCAATCACAGAAAACTCACATGAGACAAATTTCATATACTTGTTGTGTCCTAACTTGGTGTAGCCTTTTCTCAAGTCAGAGATTTACATTGACAGCCCAAAATGACTGGGAAAAGAATTCTATTGATTTGCTTGAAAACCTTGTGTGTCATTAACTCAAATGCCTTGCTTGATTGTGTGTGACACAAGACAAAGAGAAAAACCCCACACTAGACTATGTCAGCCTGCTATGCCAGCATTACGCTAATGATGCGGGCATTCAGTGCATAATAAAGGCAACATTCATCTGGAAATAACAAACATCTGACCCATTGTAAACACTATACAATGTACATCATGCAATATGTGATTCCTGATATTAAAAAGATAACAAATCTGAGTTGTACTGGATCCAATGATGGCAAGTTGCATGATTCTTATGACTTGGTACAAAAGCAAGGCAAGTTGGCTGCTATAAAAAGTACATCTGGCTATGTATTAATACAGAATAGAAGTTATAAAAAATAGAGCAATCTGGCTCACTTTGCCCAATCTTCAGATGAGCAATATTAAATATTCACATAGTTTTGTTTGCATTTGAGACAGACCCTACTAGGATTGAAAAGTCAAGCCATCTCACTTGATTTCTTTTATTTATTTGTTCCATTTCTTTATACCCAGGGTGTGCCCAAACAGTTGTAAAAAACCTTCCATTGGGGACCTGCATACATTACAAAATATTAAATAATGTTCAGCACAGTAAAACTCATAACAAAAGTGAATTGGCGAAACAGACAATGAATATTAATACTTACAAACACAGGTATTTCAGACATGTTTACAGAAATGATTGTACATTGCAGGTCAATCAGGTCAGTAGGCAATTTGCAGCAATATTCGTTTAACAAGCGATACAAAAATAACAAAAAATATAAATATAAATTACCTCTGCATATTTACAAACAATTTATCATGTAATGTACAATTATTACAGTTAATGAGAATGGCTGGTTGTATTTCTACATGTACATGTTATCCCCAATCATCATACCATAGAGTAATGACCACACTACATGCAATTACAACTGTTACATCTGTCACAGTCAAGTTACTGGAATACAGAGATAATTGGATCCTCATTATTCACGGACTACAGATAGTTCTTGCAAATATCTTCCTCTCTGAAAAATATCCTGGGTAACTAGCATTTGAACAAATTTCTACATTTTCTGTAGTGCCCCTTGGTACACTGTGCAAAGTGCAGTTAAACTAGCCAATACAGAAATCATTTTCTTGGGCAGATCTTTAGAAGTTTCCACAGAATTTGACAATGAGACTCACAAAATGTCACCACTAACCAGCACTTTGTGCTGGATATTTCCCCATCAATGTGGGAAGGTCTAAATTTGACTGTAATGATTAATCTGAGCAGACAGTTCAAGTCAGTTGATGCAGCTAAGGGTTCAAACCTGACAAGGCCAAGGGGCTTTCTGTATGGGCCGGGGAGACATTAAGGGGACAAAGGAATGCTGACTTTCAGTTGATAAAGGTGATTGAAATTGGCTTGGAGTCAGTACAAGATCTTCAAATGTATTAAAGGCAGTACAGGAAAGAAACACAGCAGCAGAAACAGAGAGACACATGTGGAGCTGATAGGCAGAATGTGTTCAGACAGAGGGTGGTAGATTACTGGGACTCACTCCATCAGGGATTCACAACCAGCAGATAGACAAAGGCATGTTCAAGGAAAGATCTCCTCACAGCTGATAGGCAGAATGTGTCAGTCAGAGGGTGGTAGATGACTGGGACTCACTCCCCCAGGGAAACACAAACCATCCTAAACATGACAATGGGACTCGCTTTCCCAAGGAAAACACAAAGTGTTATAAACACTCAAATGAAAATGTCAATGAAAGATCCCCTCACAGCTGGTGACTTTATAACAGAATGTGTTAAGTCAGAGGGTGGTAGATGGTTGGAACTCCAGTCCCCCTCCCCCAAGAAGGGAAACAGAAAGTGTAGAACCACTCAGACGTGAAAGAAAACAAGCCTTCACAAATAATATAGACAGCTTCACAAGACAACAATCGCAGATTGCTGAACAGAATCTTACAACCAGATATTAACCTTTCCAGCTTTGTAATGGGTGACAACACAGATAACACAGTTGACTGATAGAAGTGTACTGGACTTGCATGATGTTGCTGAGTCACCATGTCTTGTGTATAATGAAGAAAGGATTCAGCAATCTGATCAATTTAGGCAGAAGTCCTACATACCCATCAGTGCCACGCCTACAGTGTCTATGCTTCACGTCTTTAACTGTCAATGTGCAGCTTTAATAGGAAGATCTTTGAGAATTTCTAAATGGTTCTAATGAAGGAGCCACAATATATCACTGAGGAAATCTCTCTGTAAACACAAATCACTCTCGTTACAATTTTGCTTCTAGATTTGTTCAGGTCTATACCCTCCACCCTGCCGAAAGAAAAAAATTGACCAATGAATTAAATTTTTACTGAGTAGACTCTTTCTTTAGACAAAAAAGTCTAACTTTTTGACGATCGACAGATTCATTCAATCTGGCAAAAGTTATTGTTCATACGTTAACATTTCCATTGTTTCATTGTGACTAATCCAACGCAGGGTGTGCGATATTTTTCATTTGATTTTTTTTTTTTTATTTTATTTCAAGCAGATTTTTTTCAATTTGTTTTACTTTCAAAATATTGATTTGTTGAAAAATGTGTCTAAATCTCCCCATGCATCTTACACCCATAACTAAGGAGTTTACAGGTTCCTATAATACCCATCATCCACAAAACTCAATAAATTGATAAATGCTTTTGAAACAATTCTATTGAATCAGTGGTTTAAAAAAATCCCTTGATTTCATCTACATGTAGTCTACCTCACTTGGTCAATGGTACATTAATACTGAAGACATGTTAGAGGTGCATGGCTTGATTGATACAGCTGAGATATGTTGTTTGTGGATATATATGAAAAACATGATTCATGGTATTGCACATGTTATACAAAAAAAATATACAGGATGAGTCAAAAAAAGCAGAACCCAAACCCTTAAAAGTATATTTCATATTTAAAATAAATATGTGGTACCAAAAATAATAATGAATGGAAAGCCAATTTTATAAGCTACTTTTAGATGAAAAAATAATGAAATTGCTCAATCCATTCAAAGAATATATCACTATTTAAACGCAATGACTGTAAAACCTGTTTCGTCTAAAAAAAGCAATTTGTGTATTTTTACTGCTTGGAACAACAAAGAAAATGACTCAGAATACTTGTTTCAACAACTGTCAACAACTGTAATACACAAACAATATCCTTATTAACAACCCTGGTTAGGCAAACAATATGATTTACAAAATTCAATAAAAAGAATCTTTATAACTTTTAAACTGAGGTTTTATCGCTGGTGATATTTGAAGACCATTGTGACGATGATTCTTGAAATCGCATTTTTGGACCTAAGAGATTTTAGGGTCATTGCGTTTAAATGGTAATATTCTTTGAACGGATTGAGCAATTTCAGTATTTTTTTTTTCATCTAAAAGTAGCTTATGAAAGTGGCTTTCCAGTCATCATTATTGTTGGTGCTACATATGTTTTTAAATATGAAATAAATTTTGGGGGTTTTTAGTTCCGATTTTTTTTTACTCACCCTGTATGAGAACAGTTCTTCATTAGCATGTTTATTTCATAAAAATGCTTTTTATTTCAAAACTGGCAGCACTGATCGTTGTTTAACTATTGAAGGTCCTTCATACAAGGTGGAGAACAGAAATCAGGCCTTGCACCTTTAAAAGGTATTATATAATAGGCTATCAGCTTCGGTCCAAAAATTAGGCCACCGGTATCAAATGATCAAAAGGAGCAGTGGTCATAGCGATCTTTGGCAAGGTATGCAAATCTAGAGTTGGAAAATTTGTGATAGCTTTGCAGTGTGAGCGGTGGCAGTTTTTTTGGGTGTGATCACTTATAATTTTTTTTTCTTCAAAATTGCGGCCAATATGCTTGTTACCGGATTAATTAAACATGTACATGGTAACAAGCATGTACTGGCTGCAATGTTTTTTTAACGTGATAGCAAACAAAAAGCTGCCACAGCTGCAATTGCTTTCACATATTTTCCAACTACAGGAGTGCATACCTTACCAAAAATCACAATCAGCATTATTCCACTCATTTGATACTGACCAAACCCCCAGGCTAAAACTCAATCTAAAAGTTTTATGGAGAAATGTTAGGAATAAATGCTATCAATTGGGACTTTAATACACCTTGAGATGGTTCAGGTAAGCCTACATGTACACCCGCACAGTTGATTCACAATATTACTATAAACAGATCAATTAGGAATGATTAAAGCAAACGTGAGTGTGCTGTCTTTAAAGGAAATGTACAACATTTGCTTTTGCTACAATTTTCAGAAATAAATGGATTTGGAGGATTAGTACGTTATAGTAAATATTGTTCACCTGACTTTTTTCACGTTTTGGGCTTGTAGATGCTGGAAAACCAAGAAAACGAATCATGTTCTTGTAGTCTGGTTCCCTGACCCCTTAAGATGAAACAGAGAAATGTATAGACTTTGGGGAAAGGTCAGCGAATCAGTCTGGCAGGCTTGTACCCCTTCACAGGTGTGTAATCAATTATAAAGAAAATGCGGAACAACTGTGGTGAAAAATTCGGAACAGTTTTTAAAAAAAATGCGATTTAAATCAGGATTTTAATCGCTGAAATTTACGGCGTGTCCTAATGACTAACCCATTCTTCTTCAGGTCACTCAGTGACTCATCAATATGGTTCTTGTCTTTCTCTGTCAGGTGACAGTCTATGAGGTCCAGCCTCTGGAGGTGCAGCAGCTGCTTTACCTCCATGCACCACAATGCTGCTGTACCACCCAGGTTATTATAAGAAAGATCCAATTCACCCAAGTTGGGTAGATCCCCGAGTGACTCAGCAACATGTTTGATATCCTGTCCATTCAATGAGCAGCTATGCAAGTACAGCTTTGTGAGGGACTTCAACTGCTTCAAATGCATGCACCATAATGCTGTACCACCCAGGTTATTACCAGAAAGATCCAATTCACCCAAGTTGGGTTCCCGGTCCCTGAGTGACTCAGCAACATGTTTGATGTGCTGTCTATTCAGTGAGCAGCTACCCAAGTTCAGCTTTGTGAGGGACTTCAACTGCTTCAAATGCATGCACCACAATGCTGCTGTACCACCCAGGTTATTACCAGAAAGATCCAATTCACCCAAGTTGGTTAGATCCCGAAGTGACTCAGCAACATGTTTGATGTCCTGTCCATTCAGTGAGCAGTTACCCAAGCCCAGCTTTGTGAGGGACTTCAACTGCTTCAAATGCGTGCACCATAATGCTGCTGTGCTACCCAGGTTATCATTTAGCTGAAGACTCAATTCAACCAAGCTGGGCAGATCCCCGAGTGATTCAGCAATTTGTTTGATGTCCTGTCCATTCAATGAGCAGCGACTCAAGACCAGCTTTGTGAGGGACTTCAACTGCTTCAAATGCATGCACCATGATGCTGCTCTACCACCCAGGTCATTACCAGCAAGATGCAATTTAGATACCAAGTTGGGTAGATGCCTGAGCAACTTAGCAATATCTGCAACGTCCACGAAACTTACATCACGAAGATTTGTCATTGCACACAAGATAACAGCTAACTCCTCAATAAACCATGTCCATTGACAAAAGTGTACTTGTAATTTATGTACCTTAGCAAGGTAAGCATTTCCACTGTCTTTTGTCTGTTCAGCAACACATTTCAAAAAGTATCTGACTGAGTTCAGACAATCCATTTTAAACTCATGAATGTAAATTTCATCTGTTATGAATGAATGTATGAATTCCTCTGGAGGCAAACGTTTGGATTGACCTTCAAAGAAACAATGAAGTGCCAACTGACCCATCTTTGATTTGAATGACAACTTCTTCGGATACGTCAACTGAAATTCCTTCATAATCTCATATGTACATGCCTCATTGTCACCACAACAAAAGCGCAGCAGATACTCAAAGGCCCTTGCACCCTTTGACATAATTTCATTCAAAATCTTCTGAAATTCCTCTGGCTCTGCTTCTAACAAGCTTTGCAAGTAAGCGGCAGCAGAGAACTCCTGGAATGTCTTGTGAATAAACTGAATACAGTTGTGAGTCTGTAGTCCCTTGCGGTCTGTCTGTCTGGTCAGAATACCTGCTTCCAGAGCCTGCTTAAGCACACTCGACTCAAAGTCACTTTCTTTGAAAGAGAGTGACTGATCTGGAGAAAGAAGACCATGCAATGCAACCTTGCCAATTTCAATCACAACTTTTGCTGCTTGTGAGTCCAATCCTTTTCTTTGGAAGATATATGAAAATCCATCATGATACAGACGTGACATTGTTTCTGGGAGTGTACACTCTTCTTGCCATAGTACACACATCAAAAGAACAAGCATTGGACTTGCAGCTAAGTCAGACAAAAGGCCTGACAATTTAATCTTTTCAAGAAGCCCCTCGGCCTTGTCAGGTTCACCAACATAAAATCTATGAACATACTTGGTGACATCTTTCCTACTGAAACCCATGACCTTGACATGTGTGAATGGGTCCTGAACCAGTTCCTCTGATACAAGTCTGTCAAAGTGTGAGGGGCGGGTGCTTACAAGTACAGTACAACCCCTCAACACCTTACCACTTAGGATCTCCAGAATGGAACCAAATGAGGATACACACAAGGAGGTAGTCATGAGCTCATCAAAGCCATCTAGTAAAATGAGGACTTTTCCAGGACTCTTCTTGATAAACATGTCCAGGGCACCTCTTTCAATACTTGTATCTTTAGCCAAGAGTTGGTCAAAAACTGCCTCAATAAGATCTGAACTCTGCTCCAGTGCGTGCATTTTCAACAGGAAGACAAGTTTGTACTTCCGTAGTACCTGACTAGAACCAACTGCCCAATCATATGCAATTTTGTCAAACAGTGTGGTCTTTCCTCTACCAGCTAACCCAGTTAAAACAGCTATAAGGATCAGATCTCCCTCTTCTGTCTCAAGTTGTAATATATCATCATATGATGCCAGCTTCTTCACTCTGTCCTTACCAGTTATTAACTGTAACTTTGTGTAGATTTTCGTTATGTGTTTCCTGTCATCACCCACCCATGGAATCAACTTAACAAAGCCACCTTTCCTCCTGTAGTAGTCCTTCAGGGCATCTTCACAGCAATCAGCCGTATCTTGGGCTGAACTGTCAAGCTTCATCTTTTTGGGGGCGCTGCATCCTACAACATGTACAATATTGAAATGAGCATAGAGTTGACTGAATAAAATCATACAATGCATTGTGGCATTCAAGAAATAAATTGGCTCCTTGTCTGTAGAAAGTACTATTTTGAGCTGAAATATTGGCTCATTGTATGCAAAAAGTTAAAGCTCTAAAAGCTTGTTGGTTAAAGCTTGGGAGGATAAATATTGACAGGATTGAAATAACTTCCCGTTCACTGATGCATGAATCTTAGTCACTCACACAACAAGTGTTGCAAAAGCTCTGCAATAGACCGATCTAGTATGCCCCGCCCACTGTGCACGTAGGCAATTACATGTGCTCCTCTCCAATGCCACACTGCATGTTACAGCCATGCGCATCATACGCGTCTGCACGCATGTTGGATCCAGTAAGCCCCGCCCACTGTGCACGTAGGCAATTAACATGTGCTCCTCTCCAATGCCACACTACATGTTACAGCCACGTGCATCATGCGCGTCTGCACGCATGTTGGATCCAGTAAGCCCCACCCACTGTGCACGTAGGCAATTAACATGTGCTCCTCTCCAATGCCACACTGCATGTTACAGCCGCATGTCATAAGCGTCTGCACGCACGTTGGATCCAGCTAGCCCCAGCTATGCAGTGCAGTGAAGCCTCCTGTGATAGCTCATTAACTTTGTGGTTGCATTAATTCGTTGAGCAGTTTATCAACTTTGGGGCCTAATCCTCCCAAGCCCTTCATTGTGTGATTTACATATGACAGTGTGTAACACTGTTATGAAAAATGTTCAGTGAGATTTCATTTTTCGAAGTTGTGGGACATAAAAAAGTGGGGAAAAGTAGGAATTTAAAAAAAAAAAATAGGAAAAGTCGGAGAAAGGTAAAAACAAAATAGGCAAAAATAGGAAAAATAGAAATACTTGAAAGCCTGATCAATGCAAAAATAATGTGGGACTTAGGTGGGACTTCAATTGAATTTGTAGTCTGCCTGGCCAGCATAGGGTCATGGTGCATGTGACCTTGAGTAAGGTGCTTTGTCACTCATTGTTTCACTCCGCCCAGGAGTAGATGGGCACCTGTGAGGGCAGAGATGGTTACTGTGTGAGGTTGATTACGGCCAAGAGCACCGAAATGGCTGCCTACCGGCCGTGTATGCTTCCCAGGGAGTTCAGAAGGTAATAATAATTGTAAAGCGATACCCCGTTTTAAAGCGTTGTATAAATGCCTGTTATTATTTAAAAACTTAATCATTAAAAAAAAGTACAAGACTTAACCGCTATATAAAGCACCCTCCATTGTGTCAACCATATTTTGACTTGGTTTATAGTTGTACCAAAGAAAATTGGTGACTCTCGCTCGTGGAACTGAGTCTTTTGTGCCCATGTTTATGTAACATCTCCCCCCCCCCCACAAAAAAAAGAGGAAAAAATGTATATATAGATATTGACATTTTATATCAAATTACTTCCATCTTAACGAACAAGATTATTATTTACCTGGTCCCTCCAACGGGAAGTTGTAATTGATTGAACCAACATTTGAACCAACAATGACAGGATTGTAACTGCCACTGATTGTGCCGATGGTTCCGATGGTTCCAGTTCGTTGTGGGGAATCTACAATCAGAAGCAGGAATAAAACCATCGTTAAGAAAACGACCGACAAAATGATGCATGCATGTGCTTGATTCCATCTCTACTTGTCGTCTGTTCTTGGAAGACAAATGTTTTTTTTATTCAATCTGACCGTTCATAGACAAAGAAGTACATGACATACCACACCATGCAGGCTGTATCAAAACATCTTCAGGTGAGGTGGGGAGGGGGAGGGTGGTAATTAATGTATCTCCACTCCCCAGCAAGGTTATAAATTGACTACAAACAACTACACGGCGAGTCAAAAAAGCGGAACCCAAACCCCCCAAAATTAAATTTCATATTTAAAAAAAAATTGGAGCACCAAAAATAATAATGACTGGAAAGCCAATTTCATAAACTACTTTTAGATGAAAAAATTACTGAAATTGCTCACTCAGTTCATGTATTTATTGAAATTATTTTTTTTATAAACGATTTCATTTCGTTGCAGTAACGCATCCCTAGTTGAGGCCAATGGTTGGTAAAGCAACACAAGGTCTCTGCTTTGATGAACTGTACAAATTTGCAGTAAGTTGCCAACTGGCTAATATTCGATGGCAGCAACTACATCACTGTACATAGACAACAGTGATCTTGGTATTTGTCTTGTTTATGCTCAAGAATCAACAATATTTAGGTCCTGCTCCCACTTTGACTTATTATCTTGAAAGCTTCATTATAAACCTATTTCAATCAAACATGAATTAAATTACATTGATCCAGAAATAAGCAAATAGGAGTGGATGCATGAAAAGAGATTGTGTATCATGAATTATTTGTTGTCTTCTACCTTTTGATATCTGCTGCACTGACTGCTGCAATTGATCGACTGCTGCAACTGGGATCATGTCTGGAAAATGGGAATAAAATGTCTCTTATAATACAACACCTGAATAAATCCCCTTCATCTGATTGGTGGGTTATTAAACACGTGACTTATTGGATTAATCATCCCAACCCACACGGCCTGGCTACACCGCAAAAATAGAAGTTCCGTTCGACGGTCACACTATTGGTAGCGGTGTTACACGGCTCTGATGGCTCTAACAAATCAGTTGACAAGGATTTATTCAGGCGCTGTATAAACAAATAATGAATGTTTCACATTCGTGCAACAAAAAGAATAGTTTCATGAGGTGACAGATGGAATTATTCTTACCACTGTACTCATCATAACTATTATTTGTAAAAAAAAATAAAAAAATATGAAGTCAAGAAGTAAAGAAAGTGAATAGCCCCTTGCACGTCAATACAGTAATTTGTATCTTTTTTTTTTCTTCAAAATTACAAAAAGGTGTCATTTGATCTGAGAGAAGTCTGTATTAGTTTGAAAAGGTAATTGTTGAATGCTCAAAAAATCGGGGGAACTGGCCTGAAATCGCCTCAGATTGCACCACAGAGCATCTAGAATCCAAAATTTTCTCGGGGCCCTTAAGCGGGCCCCGAACCCCATGCTGTAAGGGCTTCGTGCTCGCAGGAGTCCCCGCCGACCCCAGCGCCAACCTTTAATTTTCAAGTTGGAAAACACTGATTGATTATTCCCCAAGTTTACCTGCACATACATGTAACAGTTCTTAATTCCTTGTTGTTTTCTTAGCTATAAAACATAAGTAGGTTTGGCCCTTCACCGACATAAAAAACCCGGGCGCAAATTCCATCCAATGAATTTTTAGCTATTTAAACACTTCTCTCTCTCAAAAAGGCTGCCTTACAAAATTAATCAAAAATCCCCATCTATCTGACTTGACATGTAACGTAGTGGCTGCATTTATGATTAAGCCCCCTCCCAAATAAACACGCTCCTTATATATAATTATGTCGTGCGCATGAGATATTATTTCGTGTGCACAAGATAACAAAAAAAATATTGAATGTCCCTTTAGGGGCATTCAATATTTCCAGTCAAACCAGTGAGTTTGGCGGTTTTGAGACATCATCTTTCATTGAAAAAAAAAAACTTTTTCATTTTGCCGACGCGCATGGCTACGGCGTCGCGCCCGCATACCAGAAACCGGAGACTTTTTTTTTTTTTGGCCTTAGTGAAAGAAACATTCAAATCGCTCATGCACTTTTCCATTTATGGAATTTTGAAGACAACACGGTTTTTTAACCTTGTCCACAAATCACATTTGGCATGTGATATTTCAGTATTAAAAATGAAACCATGTCGCATCTTGAAAATGATATCAGAATAATTAATCCCATAAGTCTTTGGGGTAGCCAAGAAGAAGGCAGGGCAAAACACTAAACTATTCACGTATAAAGCCTCATATTTTAACCACTTCGCGCCAGATTTATTTTTGCCGAAAATGTTGAAATTTTCAATATGCAAAATTTGCCAGCCAACTTCTGATAAACATGTACATGTACAGCCAAACGCCACAAATACTGATTCGCAAAAGTGATTTGAACAGTATTTGTACGATATTTCTTGTCGATAACTCATACATGTAGGTTTCACCACTCAATAAATGTTATGATAAGTGCCAGTTACCATGGTTATGAGAGTGTTCTGATGTGTTTAATTGATATGGGAATAGTTTTCGTTTTGCTGAAATATCACTGACCTTTGTGATCTGTGGAAAAGCTTAAAAAATGGTGTTTGTCTTCAAAATTCCTAAACCTGGAAAAGTACATGAGGCCAAAAAAAAAAAAAAATGGCGTGTTTACGGTAACGGCCTGAAAAAAATCCAGGTAGGTAGATAGGGAAATAATTTTATTTTGTAATTTTTTTTTTCATTTCAGTTCTGCATGCCCATGCGTGTTCTTTCGCAAAAAAAATTGTATAAAACCACTATTCAAGCATTGAAGATATTCAATCGATACATTTCAATCCAAATTAATTTGTATCGTCGGTCAGGGTTCTCCCCAGGATTTTTCAAACATGTGGGGGAAGATTTGCTGTGATTCAACAACCCGAAATTGTTTGAACTTTAGAAGCTCTCTGGTGCATTTTAGAGCAAATCTGGGGGTCTTTATCTTAAGATTTATCCTTGAAATTCAGAGGAGATCTTGCAGGTCACTAATATTTTTGTAATTAAAGAAAAAAAAATCTAAATTGTTAACTTAAAAAATTTAACATTTCACAACCTGTGTTTCATTGCTTCCTAACTAGAAAAGTATGAATTACATTTACATGTAAGTTTCAAATTAAGAAATTAAGGTGGAAAAAAAAAACAACTTTTGCTTCCGATTACATGCCTTTCAAAAAAGCGTCAGTAGGTCGGAAAATTATTTCGCCAATTTTTTTGGGGTGCTGATTAATGAAGTTTCATTCGTAGTAATCATAGAGCAAGGAATCATGTTTATTTTGTGCCTGGATTCTTTTCATTTGCGCCACGAAAATTATCAAGACTGGCTATCAAAAGTGATTAAAACTTGCCTCACCTAATAAAAAATATATTTGAGGTCGGTGATTCCACTTTATGCTTAACATACATCACGGCCGCTGGCACCGCCGACATTCCGCCTGGCTGGCCGAACATCGCGCTGTGCTCACGGCCCACGTGGCCGAAAATCTTGCACTACTGCAGAAACACGCTACGATGTTTTGCCACAAGTTCGAGCTTTGCAATCTCGTCATTTTAATGGAAAACACATACACAGAAAGTAAAGATCACGTTCTGTGAATTAATTCGCAGAAATTTTCTTTCTCCAGCGATGTTTGTTTGGTAATATTTTTACGATCCAACTTCGGCCCACTACATCATCATGCTGTATGATACGAAGTGTGGACCGGAGAGAGGCAGTAGTCACTGGTTCCGGTCTTTCATCATAGCATTTATTCCGTTAGCTGGCGAAGGGAACCAGTGTACCATGCTGTATGTAAGCTGGGTGCTGCATGCTGGTGGTCGACAGAACACGTCATCGTGTGCATTTTGATCACACATGCATCAGAAAAACAGGATTTTGGTCAAGGTTTTGCATGTCAAGATGAAATAATGGCGTATGTAACGATCAAATTGTGCATTTTAATGGCGTGTATGATAATTATATTGTGCGTATCAGGGGCTAAAAAATGTGATCGGCATTTTTTTGTCGGCGTATCGGGCCGGCTGCAATTCCAGCGTATCGGGCCGATACACACATTTGTACGTGGGGAGAACCATGCCGTCCGTCGGGCAGCCAGGCGTACCACGATGCGTTTGTGCAAAAATAATCGTACTTCGTAGTTTGAGGATTCAAGTTTTGAGATCGTCGCGATTTTCGCACGTTCAACACAGGTATGTTTGTGTCAAATTTTTGTGAAAATTGTCAATTATCAACCTTCAAAATGGCAACAAAAAGTTTGAGGTCGGCAATTTGGCCGAAAAAATTCCAGGTCGGTCGGGTTACTGTAGGGGTCCGTGTCTTTTAAGAGAAGTAATTATTTAAAACAGTTTGAACGCATCAATCCCGAATTCACTTATTTGTAAAATTCTATTACTGTGTGAGAATGTATCCTGTAACTGTTAAAGACACTTTTGTTGAGCTAATAGTATCGGGAGAAGGGTTGTGAGGCGCATTAATCTACGTGTGTTTTGCCATCTTGGAAAGTGATGAGCAATACCGTCCTTTTCGGATCAGCTGCCAATGTGTGAGTACATTGAAGAATAGTTTGTGCCCCTAAACCTAGCTTCAGATGATAATAATTTTAGATCTATTGCATGATTTGTGTCTCATAGTCTCACATCACTGTCCCTGATACTACTGGACAAATCTTGAGTTCATGTGTTGATTGGAAAAAGAGTAATTTAAGGTTCATTTGTCATCTCGATCTGTTGAAAACTTTCGTGAGTGAATCACATGGTCGTACTCGGTGACTGTTTCATGTCTGTAATTTACAGTGACTGTTGTATGTCTAATCCTAGCTTTGGTTTCTTGCTCCATAAAATATTTATGTGTGATAGGTTGGCGAGTCTGATGCCATAACACAACCCAGCTGGGCGTTCGGGGAAATTTATAGGGGAAATTTTGCAATTTATAAAGGAAATTTATTTAGGAAATTTAGGGAAATTAAGGGAATTAAGTGACAGTTAGGAACTTTAGTGAAACTCAACTTAAATGAATAAAAGTCAAAGGGCATTCGATTAAACAGGATTGTATTGAGTTAAAGATAACGGCATTTTGTACTGGAATTTAAGTTACTTGACAATTGTAGACCACGCTAATTCTATACCCTAGCTCCTGTAACACTGGTTTATTTCATGTAACACTACTTGCCATTGTGGGAACTGATTGTCATTTATTTAATTCTGCCTTGTGTATATAAAATCAGACATCAATTAAAATAATTTGATATTCCAATCTGAGAATTGAAACGTTTTGCTTCCGCTTCCAATTATTTTTTTCTGATGTTGAATTATTGCCTCGGCGTCCTAAACTAATCATTTAGCGGACTTTCCTTCAAGTATCGTGGTGCACATAACACTGCCCCATGGTCTCGGCGATCAGTGCATTACCATAAACACACCATTTTTTTTGTTTGGCCTGAGCAATTTGAATGGTCCTATCACTAAATAAAAACTTATTAATTGGGCTTTCATATCCTAGATCTGAAAAGCACTACATGCACTTACCTTTTTTTTTTAAATAGGGGCACCATTTGGGTTTCCTCTATTTTTTAACTCACCGTGTATAAATAATGAAAGGTTTGCGGAAACACTATGTGCGAATAATTTCTCAACTAAGAGAATGGTTCTGAAAATAACCGGAGGTATAAACAGAGAGTTTATACCTCTCGTTCTTTTCAGAACCATCCTCTTAGTTGAGAAATTATTCGCACATGGTGTTTCCGCAAACCTTTCATGATTTAGTATCTCCACCATGCAAAGCCTCAAATCTTACTCACCGTGTATAGCTACTACGTACTTACCTAATGCAGCAGGTACCTGAGCCTCCTGTTCCATCATGGTAGTGACATTCGTCCGTTGGTAGGCTGCTTCAGAATGTTGCATCATGGAAGGGACATTAGTCAATTGGCAGGCAGCTGCAGATTGTTGCATCGTGGAAGGGACATTCGTCTGTTGGTAGGCTGCTGCAGATTGTTGCATCGTGGTTGGAACATTAGTCCGTTGGTAGGCTGCTGCAGATTGTGGCATCGTGGTTGGAACATAAGTCCGTTGGTAGGCTGCTGCAGATTGTGGCATCGTGGAGGGGACATCAGTCCGTTGGTAGGCTGCTGCAGATTGTGGCATCGTGGAAGGGACATTAGTCCGTTGATAGGCTGCTGCAGATTGTGGCATCGTGGAAGGGACATAAGTCCGCAGATAGGCTGCTTCAGATTGTTGCATCGTGGTGATGACATCAGTCTGTTGGCTGGCTGCTGCAGATTGTTGCATCATGGAAGGGACATTAGCCCATTGGGAGGCTGCTGCAGATTGTGGCATCGTGGTGGGGACATCAGTCCGTTGGTAGGCTGCTCCAGATTGTTGCATCATGGAAGAGACATTAGTCCGTTGGTAGGCTGCTGCAGATTGTCGCATCATGGAAGGTACATTAGTCCATTGGTAGGCTGCTGTAGATTGTGGCATCGTGGTAGGGACATTAGTCCGTTGGTAGGCTGCTCCAGATTGTTGCATCATGGAAGGGACATTAGTCCGTTGGTAAACTGCTGCAGATTGTGGCATTGTGGTGGGGACATCAGTCCGTTGGTAGGCTGCTCCAGATTGTTGCATTGTGGTGGGGACATCAGTCCATTGGTAGGCTGCTGCAGATTGTGGCATCGTGGTAGGGACATTAGTCCATTGGTAGGCTGCTGTAGATTGTGGCATCGTGGTAGGGACATTAGTCCGTTGGTAAACTGCTGCAGATTGTGGCATTGTGGTGGGTACATCAGTCCGTTGGTAGGCTGCTCCAGATTGTTGCATCACGGAAGGGACATTAGTCCAATGGTAGGCTGCTGCAGATTGTGGCATCGTGGAAGGGACATTAGTCCGTTGGTAGGCTGCTCCAGATTGTTGCATCATGGAAGGGACATCAGTCCGTTGGTAGGCTGCTGCAGATTGTTGCATCATGGAAGGGACATTAGTCCGTTGGTAGGCTGCTCCAGATTGTTGCATCATGGAAGGGACATTAGTCCGTTGGTAGGCTGCTGCAGATTGTTGCATTATGGTTGGGACATTAGTCCGTTGGTAGGCTGCTGCAGATTGTTGCATCATGGAAGGGACATTAGCCCGTTGGTAGGCTGCTGCAGATTGTGGCATCGTGGTGGGGACATTAGTCCGTTGGTAGGCTGCTGCAGATTGTTGCATCATGGAAGGGACTTTAGTCGGTCGGAAGGCTGCTGCAGATTGTGGCATCGTGGAAGGGACATTAGTCCGTTGGTAGGCTGCTCCAGATTGTTGCATCATGAAAGGGACATTTGTCCGTTGGTAGGCTGCTGCAGATTGTGGCATCGTGGTTGGGACATTAGTTCGTTGGTAGGCTGCTGCAGATTGTTGCATTATGGAAGGGACATTAGTCCGTTGGTAGGCTGCTGCAGATTGTTGCATCATGGAAGGGACATCAGTCCGTTGGTAGGCTGCTGCAGATTGTTGCATTGTGGTGGGGACATTAGTCTGTTGGTAGGCTGCTGCAGATTGCTGCATTGCGGCAGGGACATTAGTCCGTTGGTAGGCTGCTGCAGATTGTTGCATCGTGGTAGGGACATCAGGCCGTTGGTAGGCTGCTGCAGATTGTTGCATCGTGGTTGCGACATAAGTCTGTTGGCTGGCTGCTGCAGATTGTTGCATTATGGAAGGGACATAAGTCCGTTGGTAGGCTGCTGCAGATTGTTGCATTGTGGTAGGGACATAAGTCCGTTGGTAGGCTGCTGCAGATCGTCGCATTGTGGTGGGGACATAAGTCTGTTGGTATGCTGCTGCAGATTGTTGCATCGTGGTAGGGGCATCAGTCTGTTGGCTGGCTGCTGCAGATTGTTGCATCATGGTTGGGACATAAGTCCGTTGGTAGGCTCCTGCAGACCGTTGCATCATGGTAGGGATATTAGTCCGTACGCTAGCTGGTGCAGATTGTTGCATCGTGGTAGGGACATCAGTCCGTTGGCAAGCTGCTTCATTTTGTTGCATTGTGGTGGGGACATCAGTCCGTTGGTAGGCTGCTTCAGATTGTTGCATCGTGGTAGAGACATCAGGCCGTTGGCAGGCTGCTTCAGATTGTACATCCATGGTACTGTGGATCACCAGTCCACAATTGGAAGTCCTGTTAATTGTCAATGATTAAAGAAAAACTGTGTCACGTTTCATTCTTTGGTAGATTAACTTTGGAATATTTTAACAGATTTGTGAACACACCCAAGACCACTGACAAGGCGAATGGCAGGGCAAGCCTATAGTCTGAGCATTTGGGACTCTCAATAATATAAACCTGATTGACATTTGCATTGCACCATGGGTACGGAAGACAAACCACCAATACAGTTTAAGCATGAACCTATTGGGCAGTGAGCCAGTCATGCTTTTAAGTATTTTTCCTTCAAAACTTTTTAAAATAAGTTGATCATTTTGTAATTCATCTATTAATTATATAATAAATTTATTAAAGCTTGGATTATGAGAAACAAATCTACATAAATTTTAAAAGTTGTTAAGCTTTGAAAATAAAAGAGGAAATAATCTCGACATATATTTTCAGGTACCAGTCATCAGGCTCAGTGAAACAACCAAATTAGTCAGAGTAGAAGCATGGAGCTTGACCTCTTGATTGGCCAATATTGGAAGGTCATAATATTCACATTCATGAGTTACCAAACTCTCAATACTGTGTATGATAATTCTAAATCTTAGGATAGTGTTACACGGTGCAAGTTGGGACCTCATATATTTCAACATCTCAAGTTGGGGCCTCATATGTTTCAACATCCCAACAAAATTGGATAGTCCCAACTTAAACTGCACGGCCCCATCATCACAGTCTGAAAATTTGGGACTCTCAATACTGGGAATGATAATCCCAAATCTTGAGATAGTAGAAACATTTGCAAAAACAAAAAAAATAGACTGGCACATTGATCAACCAGTCCAACATCCCTTTATACTGCAGCTGCACATGCTACACATTTACCAGGGTAAGAATTTTTTAAAGTAGACTGAGTATTAAAAATAACAGCGTTGCTATTGAAACCCCTCAGCCGGATCGAGTTTGTCAAAAGCAAACTGACATTCCAAACTCAAATAGTATGTCTAACTGTTGTTATCATGCAGAAACTACGGTGAACTTGACCTTTGACCTTTTGATCCCAAAACCATCCCAACTTGCCTGTACCCAAGGGCAACCCCCTACCTATATAAGATAGACACCAAAATTTCATTTCCAACTCAAGTTATCATCCGGAAACCATTTACCTTTAACTCTACACGGTGACCTTGACCTTTGACCTTTTGACCCCCAAACCAATCTGAATTTACCTGTACCCAAGGGTAACCCCCTACCAAAGTGAGACACCAAAATCTCATTTCTAACCGAAGTTACCATAAGGAAACCATTTACCTTTAACTCACCACAGTGACCTTGACCTTTAATCTTTTGACCCCAAAACCAATCCCAACATGCCAGTACTCCCAAGGGCAAACCCCTACCAAAGTTAGACACCAAAATCTCATTTCTAACTCAAGTTATCATCCTGAAACCCTCTACCTTAAACTCACCATGGTGACCTTGACCTTTTGACCTCAAAACCAATCCCAACTTGCTTACTCCCGTGGCCCCAAAGGCAACAACCCTACTGAAGTACAATCCAAACAGCATTTCTAACTCAAGTTATCATCCGGAAACTATAAGCTGCCCGTCCGTCCGTTCTGACAACGGTACGACGGACAGCCGGACGGCACTGCGGACGGACCTCCCAGATGGACTTCCGGGGTACCTCCATTGTTGTCCCATTGTCCCTATTTCTAAAGATTTCGTTGCGGGGTACCCTTTTTTCTAAAGATTTTATTTGTGGGGTACCTCGAACAAAGGACGGGTACCCCACAAGTGGTCCCTGGTCAGAACGGCACGACGGACGCCGTAGGCGACGACAATACCTCTCGAGCCTCTCGGCTTAGGGGTAAAAACGACCATAATCTCTGATTTGGGGGGGGGGGTTTCCCCAAGCATCCCCCCTTAGGCAACCCTTCGCCTAATTTTTATCCCGCATTACAGACACCTCTTTTTTTTCCCTTTTTGTTTTCTGGTCTGAATAGCAAGATGTTATCATTATTCACATTAATTTCCATATAGTTTTATTAGGGTATCAACTGTTTATGGAGGCATCACGCACTGATCCGTCGAATTATGTAACCGTGCACACGTTTGTGTCATTGCGCACGCCTCGCCGAAAAAAAACAACAACCAAGCTACTATTTTAAATTTCCAACAGTGCGTCATTCTAGGATTCATAACATTCTAGGATCTCAATTTCAAATCAAAAGGTTCTGAATCATGTTTTGAATTGAGCCTGAATTCAGCGTCAGAGACACATTCTGAGCCGATTGCAGCTTCATGACATCGCGCACTGAACCGATTTATAGCAACCGCGCAGGACGTGCATCATGTCAACACTTGCTTGCGCTTCGCTGAATACAAAAAACGAGCTACTAATTGTCAGGTGGCATATGGTCGGAATCGTGACCGACTGGTCCAAAGAGCCAAACTTGGCAGATAGATTCTTATAGACCTAGAGAAGATATTTAGAAGGGTTGACACCTGAAATTCTTTTGGGAAGGGTGCCTAATTTGAATAAATCGTTAATCCCTGCGGTGTTATATATTGTTTCCCATATTTGGGTATATTTTTATTTTTTTATTTTTTGAAAAGTGTATTTTGGTGATTCTACTTGCATATTCTTACTTCAATAACATTTTGTAAAGCATGTAAGTGACTGAATAATTACGAGGACGTAGTAACGATCCAAAATGGCTACTATTTTACCCTAAAGTTGCGCGCATTTACCTTTTCCTCAGATATCATCAACTAGTCTCGCCAAACGTGGGTATTGATGAGCTTCAAATTCACAAAGGTACTTACTGACATAGTTAACCTAACAAAAATAAGTGGGAAATCATGTGAAAATTGATAACATCTTGATGTTTGGCCCAAAAGACCAAAAAAGGGGAGAAAAAAAAAGGTGTCCGTAAATTGGGCTACTACGGGAAGGGTAACGTGAGGACTTGAACAAGTTCAACAAAATCCCCCCAAATAAGAGATTATCGTTGTTTACAATAATTTTGTCTACGCCAAAACGTTTTCTCAACAATAATTTTGGGAATTTCCTTGAACTTGTTCCAGTCTTCCATGTTAGGCAACCCTTCACCTTACTTGTTAGCCCAATTTATGGACACCTCGTTTTTTCCCCAGTTTTTGTTTTCTGGGCTAAATATCACAATGTTCTCATTGTTCACATGATTTTGCATAAGGTTTCAATAGGGTAACTGTACCAGTAAGCTACTTGGTGAATTTGAAGTTCATCAATGCTGATGTTTGGCAAGACTAATTGATGATATCTGGGGACAAGGTAAATGCGCGCAATTTAGGGCATAATAGTAGCCATTTTGGATCGTTACTATGTCCTCATAATTATTCAGTCACTTATATGCTTTGGAAAATGTTATTTAAGTAAAGATATGTAAGTAGAATCCTCAAAACTCATTTTTCAAAAAAAAAAAAAAAATTATACCCAAATATGGGAATAAATATATTACACGGCAGGGATTAACGATTTATGCAAATTAGGCACCCTTCCCAAAAGAATTTCAGGTGTCACCCCTTCTAAATATCTTTTCTAGGTCTATAAGAATCTATCTGCCAAGTTTGGTGCTTTGGACCAGTCGGTCACGATCTTGACGAAAATTAGATCTAAGCCACCTGACTATAAGGCCCCCAAAAAAGTCTCCGGTATCTGGTATGCGCGCGCGTCGCCGTAGCCATGCGCGTTGGCAAAATGAAAAAGTTTTTTTTCAGTAAAGATGATGTCTCAAAACCGCCAAACTCACTGGTTTGACTGGGATCCTGCTGCTGCACAATTTTAACGTGTTTTTAGATTGGGTTATGGTTGAGAATAAGCTTTATGTGGCCTCTCTGGACTCCCATATATTTGCACTAAGTTTAGTCGGGCACCATTTGCTGTCATAAGCTGACATTTGAAGCAAAAAAAAAACAGGTAAAAAAAAAAAAGCCGCGTCGCCGCACCACTTTTTGGGCAAGCTCCATACCAGAAACCGGAGACTTTTTTTTTGGCCTAATGTAAATTGCCAACGATGCATCTTAAGACCCAACGATGCGACTCTGGACGCATCATTAGAAAGGCCTTCTTAATTTCGTTGATTTCTTCAAAATGTCAGCTTGCCAGAAAAAATAATTTCACAGGGAGTTTAGTCCCCTTATTTACTATCTTTCAACCTAGTATGTTTTCAACAATAATTACGTCAGTTAAAACGGATCAATCACAAGGTATCCTGCAAAATGCACAATTCATGCAAGAACAGGCAGCTTTGTGATTGCTTCATATATGAAAATAGCCCACTATAAATTGTATGTCATCTCATTAAATATCTGGGAAAAGTTATGGACAAGTTTATCTACCCTTTGCTTGGGATTTAGTTGCAGGATTCGTCACAACTTCCCTATGATCTTCACAACTTCCCTATGATCTTCACAACTTCCCTATGATCTTATGGACACCTCGTTTTTCCCCCAGTTTTTGTTTTCTGGGCTAAATCTCACAATGTTCTCATTGTTCACATGTTTTCAACAATAATTACGTCAGTTACTTTTTGGATAGCTGCGCAAGATGGATTTGTCTTTAAATATGAAGTAAACTTTGCAGCCACCCCATTTTGACAAAAATTGCCAAACAGTAGCAGAAGTGTGAAAACCATTTGTCCGATGGCCCTAAAACTTTAAATTTCAGGTTTGTCAGTCTACATTCCCCCATACACTAAATATGAACCAATTTGATGGGGGTGGGGGTTAAACTTTCAATTTTTTGGGGTGATTTGAAATGAAATGACTCAACAATGGAAAAAATCTATTTGAAATTACCCTTCCAGCATATGATTTGCATAGATAGTGGCTGCATGATATTACTGTTCACTCTGTTATTAGTTAGCGCGCACGGCAAGGATATATGTATGTCACTTACAATAATACCTTACCTTAAATGACAAATGCCTTGTCCAAGGCTAGTTTAGGACTAGGCGGGCTCAAAAGCTCACACTACAATGCTTAAGTTGATCAAATCAACATTTTACACCCGTCTTTTTGCTTGCAAAATGAAAGGATAAGTGTGCATAATAATAATTGTATACATTTTCCCTTTTGCAAGTTGATCATGAAAACTGAAACTAGAAAGTGGTGCCTTTTATGGGGCTAGCTAGGCCAGAGGCAGGGGTGATGTATAGTCACAGGTGTATAGAAGCCCCCTTACTTCCTAAGTTTGTAGCGCACAAAAATACCACGTAATTTTAACATTACCACACATTTATCTTGACTCTATTAAAAAAAAATCATAAACAATGTCACGAATCGTTACAAACAATGTTGTCAAGTATTTAATGCATTTTTTTTGGACAGTTACAATTTGGTCCTTATAGTTTTATGGGTGAGTTAGGGGGTTCGTTTTTGGTCATTTTTTTTTTGGGGGGGACCGACCAACTGACCGACACTGAGCAAGTGACTTGTAGAAGCTCTGTTGCATGCCAGAGCTTAAAAAAAACATTTGCATTACTCTGCTCTATACTTACGTTTTTAGCAGGAGTTCAATTCTCGTGTTAGTATTTCACAATAGTTTGGAAATAAAACTCAGAAACCTGTCGAGCTCGAGCCTATACAATCATCCAGTCTGGTTGTTGTTTGTGGCCACACCTTAATTGCAAGCTAATTCACAAAGGTAATAGCTTGAAGCACTGCGAATGCGGAACAATCATCCGATGGCAATACCATTAATCAATGGGTTTTTGTCCAATGGGAAAATAAATTTCTCATGCTTATAACTCTCAGACATGTCAGATAAACCAATTTAATTACTGGAATCAAGTTCATTTATTTGGATTACACATTTGATTTTTTGGTTTTCAATTATACAAACAATGCATTTGGTATAATTAAGCTGTAATTGTTGGCCTACATAATTCACACAACCATGTCTATGGAATCTTCCAAAAATTTGTTTAAACACACACAGAAAAAATTATGATAAGTGTTAATCATGTAGAGACTTTGTACTCATGACCTCCGAGTTCTTCTATGGCAGCCAATACAGCATTGACATTCATCGATTGTTTACAAATATGGAGATCAAAGGTTGTTAAAACTATTATTAGGTTCCTGCATCATGTCAGCTAGGGCACAGAACTTTGGGGAAACTTTGCACACAAAGTCCTGCCACAAGTATTTCAATCCTATTTCCTTTTCATAGATGTAGTGTCTCTGATATTTTCTCTTTGTTTTATTTCTTTCATTAATTAGTTTTTCTGCCAAATTTTTAAAGTCTATCCTTTCCTTTTGTCTGTTTCTATGCATTCTGGTACAATTCTGTTACAAGCGTACTTTGCAAACAATTATGTTAAAATATTCATCATTTTCTAGCACGTTTTAGGCTGAAATTTATATGTTTGTTATGCATTGAGGCGCTTAGTGCGCACTGCGTAATTCGGTCGCTAAAGGCGCAGAGAATATAGGCCTATTTTCAAATTGTGCATCACGGATAGACAACATATAAATGCACACCACAATACGCCCATCAAAAACAGACACATGGATTTTGAACCTTAATTCTCTATAGTTATATGGATGGATTCTTCAGTGAATTAACACAATTTAATGCATATACAATGTAGTACAAGCACAAATGGATTGTGATGAATAGTGCAGCTTTTTGTGAGCAGGGTAAAATGGACGTCTGCCAGGCACACTCTTAAGTTAATTAGTCAGATGTAAATTACTCGTAAGTTATATTTTCTATTCTACAAGAGTCAGGGCACATATACAAACTGGTTTTACATTTTTCTATATCGATGCGTTGCTACTTTATCGGCAAAAAGGAATGGGAGGGGGTTATTGCCACGCCCCCTACTATACAGGTTTTTCATGTCTGGCGGGAACTTTCCACCACTGAAAATGTCTGGCAGTGGCCATTCATGATACCTGGGACTGGGCCCAACATTTTCCAGTAGGTTTCATTGGGTTAACTCACCAGCTGATCTAGCTCAATTTTGTGGCCCCTTTCTCATGGCCCTCCTGACCATACCCACCACATTGTGCCTGGCAGACGTCCATTTCCTTACATTGGTATGCATGTGGAATATTGCTGCATACAGGAAAATTGGTTAACTTTCCAGCTAGGCTGACCCCCCCCCCCCCCCGGCTCCCGCTCTATATCACTGGTATCCGGAATAAAACACTCCTCTGTGGCTGTGGCATAAACACAATGATTTGTTTCCCTTGTCCTTCATTTTAAGTCCGAGTATAATGCAGCTTTTTGTGAGAAGGGTAAAACGGATCAATCACAAGGTATCCTGCAAAATGGTCGATTCATGCAAGAACAGACAGCTTTGTGACTGCTTCATATATGGAAATAGCCCACTATAAACTATATGTCATCTCATTAAATAACTGGGAAAAGTTATTGACAATTTATCTACCGTTTGTTTGGGATTTTATTTGCAGGGTTCTTCACAACTTCCCTTTGATCTTCACAACTTCCCTATAATCTTCACAACTTCCCTATAATCTTCACAACTTCCCTTTGATCTTCACAACTTCCCTTTGATCTTTTTACTGCATATAATAATTGAATTGGCTGATGAGTGCAATATCTCTATGAGTCAACAGCAATGAAGTGTTGTTTTCAGAGTAAATATTTTTTGGTAGATTCTGTTGACCATGATGTGACTTGTGTTAAGTTAGCTAACAATTACGGCAAAATTGCACCAAATGCAACATTTGTATAATCAAAATAAATAACTAAATGAAAATGTGTAAACAATTTTTTCCAGCAATAATAAATGGTTTTTACTTTTAAGGGGCAGGTTATATATTTAATTATAAGCATGAGGAATTCATTTTCACATTGAAAAAACCCCTTTGTTAATGGTATTTTTCATTGGATGATTGTTTCGCATGTGTGCCCCCAGCTATATCTTGGTGATTTAATTTGAGGTGTGGCAGACGGAAACCAGATTGGATCAATGAAAGTCAGGCCTGTGTGAAGTCTAGCTCTGACAGCACATAATATGGACAGACAATAGACAGACCTGTTTAAGCAATATTTCCTGCGTAGCAGCTCCATGACGTTGAGGTCAATCGGCTCTGATGTCCCACACAGCGCCCTCAACAGTGGATGCAAAGACACATTAAGACATAAGTTCTATTTAAATGTTGATGACAAGGTTCAAGCAAAAGACTTACCCTGGCTTGCTGTCTTGGTGTTCAAGAACGAGCTCCGCCAAGCACAAAAAATGGGATATACGAGGGAAACCCATGACATACATGTACATGTATTGGGTGCCAGCCAGAGTGGCCAAAACCTTTAAGGCAAAAATGACCCATGGAAAAGGGAAACACTTATAACAGCTAGCTTACACTAACTAAAACAGTTGTAGGCGGGACTAACATGGGGTGTTTGGAATGGATGGCAGATGGTACAACAGCACATTCAAGGGCGGATCCAGAACACAATTTTGTGGGGGGCCAAAAAAAAAATTTGGTTCCCCCAAAAAGTGGGTCAAAAAAAGTACGGCGTGGGGTTCGGGGCCCGCTTAAGGGCCACGAAAAAATTATGGATTCTATATGCTCTGTGGTGCGATCTGAGGCAATTTCTGACCACTTTAACCAATGTTTTGTGAGGAAAAGATGGTGGTGTACTCATTGCCTGCTTTTATTGCGATGTCACATAAAAAAAAATAAAAAAATTGGTTTCGTTTTGGGGGTGGAGCAATGGCCCCCTTTGCCCCCCCCGGATCCGCCCTTGAACACATTAACAAATTCTCAATCAACAAATGAAGTTCCTGTAGAATTATCAGTAGGAAAACTTAATGAAAAGTTGAACATATAGCCTAGAAAAATAATTTTAACAAGTCAGGTGTGTTTACAAACACAAATGCCCCGCAACCGTGACTGTTCCCATGACATAACACCACTCTTTTAACATCAACTTACATGTACCTTGGTCACATGGAACATTCATTGACAGCATTAGTGTCTTCTGTAGGTCTTATATGAATTAATCCCTAATCCCTATAATCTCAGAATAAATACAAGATTTGTATTGTTTTAGCCACTGTGAACTTGACCCTTGACCTTTTGGCCCCAAATTCAATAGGCTTCTTAGGATTACCAAGAACAATCCACAAACCAAATTTGAAGTTCATATGTTAAGTATTTCTCAAGTTATTGCGCTAAGATTTCTATTGTTTTAGCCACTGTGAACTTGACCCTTGACCTTTTGGCCCCAAATTCAATAGGCTTCTTAGGATTACCAAGAACAATCCACAAACCAAATTTGAAGTTCATATGTTAAGTATTTCTCAAGTTATCGCGCTAAGATTTCTATTGTTTTAGCCACTGTGAACTTGACCCTTGACCTTTTGGCCCCAAATGCACTAGGCTTCTTAGGATCGCCAAGAACAATCCACAAACCAAATTTGAAGTTCACATGCAAAGTATTTCTTAAGTAATCGCGCTGACAAGATTTCTATTGTTTTAGCCACTGTGAACTTGACCTTTGGCCTTTTGGCCCCAAATGCAAAAGGCCTCTTAGGATTGCCAAAAACAATCCACAAACCAAATTTGAAATTCACATGTAAAGTATTTCTCAAGTTATCGCGCTGACAAGATTTCTATTGTTTTAGCCACTGTGAACTTGACCTTTGGCCTTTTGGCCCCAAATGCAAAAGGCTTCTTAGGATTACCAAGAACAATCCACAAACCAAATTTGAAGTTCATATGTTAAGTATTTCTCAAGTTATCGCGCTGACAAGATTTCTATTGTTTTAACCACTGTGAACTTGACCTTTGGCCTTTTGCCACTGCCTTACTTATTACTTTCATCAGGGAAAGTATTTTCAGGTTATGATGCTGATTATCAGCTCAGGAAGCTGCACAAAAGTTGCATGGAATTCAAACTAGATTATAATGTTTGGTCCCACACATTTTATGCTTTCAAATATTTGAAAATGAAAGAAAAGCTTGTCTGCAGTTTAATACCTCTTCCCATTTTTACAACAGTTGATGTACATGTACATGTTCATTCTTAAAATGAGGGATGTTAAAATAACCCTGCACATTCAGCAATATGCAGCAATGCAACTTATAAATTTCAACCATTTCCTTTTTTTAAAACAATAATTCCCCTTTTAGCTTGTCGTACCCATAGTTTCACCTGCAGCCCTTCGTAGACATAAATACACAAGAAACCCACAATAAGCAATCAGTTACAAAAGTGTCTTTATTGAACTATATTGCCATACAACAATCTCATATTTTTAGATGTGACATCAGACATAAAATGCAAGATGCAACCCCCCCCCCCCCCATTTTTCTTTCTTCGAAATACATTAATTTCATACCAGGAATAAGCATGAAGCTTGACTTTCACTTGAAACTCATCCATAAGCACAAGGTATTAGTTACGGAGGAAGTTTCAGTACTGTCTTTTGAGATGAAGTTAAATGACCCCAACAAATCTATCTTGAGTATTGCTGCAAGAAAGTAACAACAATCTTTAGTAATAAAATAATAATATACTGTCAAACATCAGAAGCATTTGAGTTATCATTCTCACACCAAAATGAGGATTGCATTGCTGTTTTGTTTTCGTAGTCGTCTTTGAATATATTTAAAGGTGACTAAGAAAACAGAACAGCAATGCAATCCTCCAACTCCATGTTAACTGTCTCAATCACAGAAAACTTACACGACAAAAATTTCATATATGTTGTGTCCTAACTTGGTGAAGCCTTTATTTTAAATCAGAGATTTACACTGACAGCCACAAATTACCGAAAAAAGGATTAGATTGATTTGCTTGAAATATTTGTGTATCATTAAATCCCTTTCTTAATTGTGTGGTGACACAAGACAGAGAGAAAAAACCCACACTAGACTATGTCAGCATTATGCTAATGATGCGGGCATTTGTGCATACATGTAATAAAGGCAACATTCATCTGGAAATAACAAACATCTGACCCACTGTAAACACTATACAAAACATCATGCAATATGTGATTCTTGATATTAAAAAGAAAACAAATCTGAGTTGTACTGGATCCAATGATGGCAAGTTGCATGATTCTTATGACTTGGTACAAAAGCAAGGCAAGTTGGCTGTTATAAAAGGTACATCAGACTATATATTAATACAAAATAGAAGTGATGAAAATAGAACAATCTGGCTCACTTTGCCCAATCTTCAGATAAGCAATATCAAATATTCACATAGTTTTGTTTGCATCTGAGACAGACCCTACTAGGATTGAAAAGTCAAGCCATCTCACTTGATTTCTTTTATTTATTTGTTCCATTTCTTTATACCCAGGGTGTGCCCAAACAGTTGTAAAAAACCTTCCATTGAGGCCCTGCATACATTACAAATTATTAAATAATGTTCAGCACAGTAAAACTCACAAGAAACGTGCACTGGCGAAACAGACGACGAATATTAATACTTACAAACACAGGTATTTCAGAAATGTTTACAGAAATGATTGTACATTGCAGGTCAATCAGGTCAGTAGGCAATTGGCAGCAATATTCATTTAACAAGTGATACAAAAATAACAAAAATATAAAAATATAAATTAACTCTGCATATTTACAAACAATTTATCATGTAATGTACAATTATTACAGTTAATGAGAATGGCTGGTTGTATTTCTACATGTACATGTTATCCCAAATCATCATACCATAGAGTAATGACCACACTACATGTAATTACAACTCTTACATCTGTCACAGTCAAGTTACTGGAATACAGAGATAAGGATCCTCATTATTCACAGACTACAGATAGTACTGCAAATATCTCCCTCTCTGAAAAATATCCTGGGTAACTAGCATTTTAACAAATTTCTACATTTTCCGTAGTGCCCCTTGGTACACTGTGCAAGGTGCAGTTAAACTAACCAATACGGAAATCATTTGCTTGGGCAGATCTTTAGAAGTGTTTTTACAGAATTTGACAATGAGACTCACAAAATGTCACCACTAACCAGCACTTTGTGCTGGGTATTTCCCCATCAATGTGGGAAGGTCCAAATTTGACTGTAATGATTAATCTGAGCAGACAGTTCAAGTCGGTTGATGCAGCTAAGGGTTCAAACCTGACAAGGCCAAGGGACTTTCTGTATGGGCCGGGGAGACATTAAGGGGACAAAGGAATGTTGACTTTCAGTTGATGAGGGTGATTGAATTGGCTTGGAGTCAGTACAAGATCTTCAAATGTATGAGAGGCAGTACAGGAAAGAAACACAGCAGCAGAAACAGAGAGACACATGAGGAGCTGATAGGCAGAATGTGTTCAGACAGAGGGTGGTAGATGACTGGGACTCACTCCCCCAGGGAAACAAACACAAACCAGCAGAGACAGACAGAGGCATGTTCAAGGAAAGATCCCCTCACAGCTGATAGGCAGAATGTGGTCGGACAGAGGGTGGTAGATGACTGGGACTCACTCCCCCAGGGAAACACAAACCAGTAGAGATAGACAGAGGCATGTTCAAGGAAAGATCCACTCACAGATGATAGGCAGAATGTGTTCAGACACAGAGTGGTAGATGACTGGGACTCACTCCTCCTGGGAAACACAAATCATTGCTTTCCCAAGGAAAACACAAAGTGTCATAAACACTCAAATGAAAATGTCAATGAAAGATCCCCTCACAGCTGGTGACTTTACAACAGAATGTGTTAAGTCAGAGGGTGGTAGATGGTTGGAACTCCAGTCCCCCTCCCCCCAAGAGGGGAAACAGAAAGTGTAGAAACCACTCAGACGTGAAAGAAAACAAGCCTTCACAAATAATATAGACAGCTTCACAAGACAACAATCGCAGATTGCTGAACAGAATCTTACAACCAGATATTAACCATTCCAGCTTTGTAATGGGTGACAACACAGATAACACAGTTGACTGATAGAAGTGTACTGGACTTGCATGATGTTGCTGAGTCACCAATGTCTTGTGATAATGAAAAAAAAGATTCTGTAATCAATTTAGGCAGAAGTCCTACCCATCAGTGCCACACCTACAACGTCTATGCTTCACATCTTTAACTGTCAATGTGCAGTGATGTGCGGCTTCCAACAGCAAGGACTTTGAAAATTTTGGAATGTTCCCAGGGGCGGAAATAGGTTAATTACATGGTTGTAGAAAGTTTCTGAATTTAACATTTTAGTCTTATAAAAGGATAATAATTGTACCTGTAGCTTGAGCTTTTTAGCCTTATGTACTCAAATTATGGGGGAAAGATTTGAGTTCACAGTTAAACAAGCTTGTACTTTATCAAATAAGTTTTATCTGAAATGAAAATGAACATTTGGACCTCACCACTCTCCATCAACCACCCAAAATATTAACTTTCAATTTTTAGTACACTCCATTAACTCCACTCCTTCATTAAGTTTTAGCCTGAACTATTTCCATTGCACTACAAAAGCTATACACAAAATGGGCACAAAAAGTGAATAAAACCTACCTTAATTATTGTCAATAGGCCTATATTTACGTTCGATAATTCGTAAAAAAAATTGTGGGAAATTCAGGTCGTTCGCACCATAGGCACAACGCTAGTCAAGAAGGGGAGCTGGCCAAAACTCCGAAGTGTGTGATGCACTGTACATGTACATTGTGTGGCCCGCGGCCAACGGGTCGAACATTTCAGGAAACACGCTGCATTGTATCACTCCAAATACGAGTAGTGCGATCTCAAAATGAACTCTTGAACACGGAAAATACATACACAGACAAGTTAGATCAAATCTGTGATTTAACTTGCAAAAATATTCTTTCTCCATGGGTGTTTTCTTGGCATTTTTACGATGTCTTTCTCAGCATTTTTACGATGTCGAGTCCGACCAGTTGACAGAGCACGTGCCTGCGCACTTCACTTCATGCTTTTTGAAACATCCCTCTAGCTAAATAATGGAGTATTCAGCTGGCGATAGGCCAAGTTCGGGCAAGGACCATTAGTCGACTAGTGGTTGATTTGTGACGTACCTTACGCCTGCGCACTGGTAGCAACGTGCGAACGTCTCTAGTCAAACGCTGGTCAAAATGTCATCGCAAAACTTCTAGATCCTGGCTCTCTGCTAGCGTTATGAATGCGCGCGGCTATTGGTTACCAGCGAAGCAACCAACCCCAGTAGGCTGGTTCCAAATAGTCGACTAGCGTAGTCAACCATCGTCGACTAGACAGAGTTCGGGCAAACGTTAGTTAACCATTGGTCAACTATAGTCCTTGCGCGAACTTGGCCTAAGATGTAAACAACTCTTTTATGGAGATTGACGCGTGCGTGGCACGTTCTGTGCGATGTCGCGCAGAACGCACCCGGGGTATTGTGTTTTGAATATAGAACTATAAAATTCTGACTCACTGGTAGTGTTGCGCATGCCTACGTGAGGACTGTGAACGTTCAACCAATAAAACGGTAAAAGGCACCGGATTTCATGGGAGTCATCATTTTATGTGATACTGGAAAAGTGTTTAAGACCAGCTAGCCATGTCTTTATCATCCGTTTAAGACTGGCCACGTGACGGGCTCTCGATCAATAGGAATGGCTAAACTGTCTGAGGTATTTATGAATTGGAGATTATATTCGTTCCAAGGTTGACAATTTTGGTTGCTGCTGAATTAAATCACAGAACAAGAAGTTGGCAGGATTATGTGACCACCACTCAGAACCCCATCTAAAACAAATGGACATCAAACGTGCACTCTTCAAACGTTGGCATCTTATTTCAAGCAACCCAACATTGAAGGCAGTTTTCCCCAAACCTCCTTTAGCTGCTTATAAGGTAGCTGAAAACATCAAGAAGAGACTTGTCAGAGCCAAACTCAGCATGCAGACAATGATGAATCTTCTGAAATTGAGAACGCCAACAATACACTTGATATCTTAATTTGACACTTGAATGAACAAATCCCATCCAAATGAGGTATAAACCACACATTATATCAACACCACGGAAATCTTTCTTCAACTCATTGAGCCATACATGGATTTTTTTCAATTGAGTGGCTGATGAGTCCCCGAAGGGATGAAAATGTATTCCTGCTTTTTTCCTAAGGTAAAACCTAACCCAACCTGCTGTCTGGGTAAACATGGCTCCAGTCTAAACTTTCATTGATTCAATCTATATCTACCCATATCATGCATAATGAGGTCCCATAGACTTATCTTAAATGTAGAAATAAACGAAACCATGACACACCATCAAATACATGTATTAACCAAAAATGTCCAAACAAACATATTTTTGAAAAGTCAATGTATCCGAGAGGCGTCTCTGAAAGGGATCTAATGAGCATCTTAGTGTTTGTTCGTGAATATGCACACGATGTTTCGTGTTATGAAATGTGACTATTTTTCTTGAAATTTTCCCCTACGATATAAGAAATAACAACATCAACATTTGGAAATTTAATCGCCATACTTTTTTTTTAAATTGGTCGCAACATGTTCAAATTGACTCACACTTTGCGATGCAGAATAAAGGGGAAATTCACTGCTCCCTGTACGGTGAGGTAGAAACATGTATAAGTTGTTAATTTAGATTGTGAAAACATGTACAAACTGTATGTGTATGCAGTAAACTGACAAAAGCAGGTGATTTATGCAGCCAACTGTACGAAAGCCAGATATGCATACCTGCCAACATTGAAAAGTCAGAAAGAGGAACAGGGTGCCTACCCATCACACACGGTGAGCGGCGCAGGCGCGCGCGCGCTAATGGGTTGGGTCCAGGGGCAATCATTCATACAAAGTACATGTACATCATGTGCCTAAAATGTTACATGATAGAAGCAGACCCAACAGACACTAATCTTATTTAGTGGATAATTTTCTGAATTTTCCAGCCGGTTTTTGCTGATCAAAATTTTTTACAATTTAAGAATAATGGCCGTACCAATAATAACAGGCATATCTTTTTTTAATGTATACAAGGCCTTGCATGGCCCAAAGGGTGGATTTTTTTTTTTTTTGGTTTTAGATGCTCTGTGGTGCGATCTGAGGCAATTTCTGACCACTTTAACCATTTTTTTAAAGGAAAAGATTGTGGTGTACTGTAGAACCTGCCTTTATTGCGACGACACTGAAAAAAAAATATGGGTTCCTTTTTTGGGGGAGGGGGGGGGGAAAGGCCCCCGTTGCCCTCCCCCAAATTTTTCTCGTGTTGTTTTTGTTTTGTTTTGTTTTTGTAAAGGGAAAGGGTGTAATCATACATGTCGCCACTAGGCCTACATGTTAAGTTAAACGGAATGGCGATTGGCCGCCACCATGAATTTTAGTTGTCCTCAGACTAGTACTTGTGTTTTCTTAAAAAGAAGTGGTTTTCTAAATGAGAAAATAGCAAGGAAGAACCGGTTTTGTGCAAGCAAAATTCAGGGAATAATCCGTTGAAGTTAATATCTTGTTGGAAAATTCCAATGATCATTCAAAGAAAGTAATTACCGCTGTGAATCAGAGTTTATGAAGGGACGGAAAGTGGGATTTTCTATCAACAAGACCGGATCGTCATTCTTTACCTGATGGGATGTGAATCAATTGGAGGATGAGAGACTCTGCGAGCTGATGTATTTTTTTTTGAAAAAAAATACTTAACAAATACGCTCGGCAGTCCAATCATGTACGTACACTGGTATCCATACCGGTGAATTAAAGTTCTAAAAAATACATCGGCCCGCAGAGCCTCTCGTCCTCCAATTTGATTCACATCCCATAAAAGGTAAATAATGAGGAACGGCCCTGTTGATGCTGATAGCAAATCCCACTTTCCGTCCCTTCATAAACTCTGATTCACGGCGGCAACTTTCTTCTTGAAATGATTTTGGAATTTTCCAACAAGATATTAGTATCAATGGATTATTCCCTGAATTTTGCTTGCACAATACCGGTTCTTCCTTGCTATTTTCTCAGCTAGAAAACCACTTCTTTTTAAGAAAACATAAGTACAAGTCTGAGGAAAACTAAAATTCATGGTTAAATTCCATTTAACTTAACATGTAGTGCATGGCGACATGTATGATTACGCCCTTTCCCTGTAAACACAATCATGGATCAAGCTAAAGAGCACAAATCTAGAGTCAAGCTACAGTTTTGATGTGATGCTTGTGATGTAATTTATCATCTTTGATGACCCACCCACTAAAACACGAATACATTTCATTCAAAAAGTCAGGGGAAAGTGGCCAGGAAATGCCTTAGATTGCACTACAGAGCATCTAGATCCAAAAAAAGTTTTCCGATGAGCAAATGTCCAAAACTTCTCACTACCATAGGCTAAATTTTGACAAATTAATTTTGACGATTTATGTAAAGTTTAACAAGTGACATATACTGGTTAAACTTGCAGATGTGCAGTGCTCCAAAATGTGTCTTGTACAAATTACGAAGAATAAAATTCCCTGTATACATGCATAGTGTTGGGGGAAGGAGAGTGGCTTTTGGTTACATTTGGGAGGGATTGGGTCAAATCCTGGATCTGCCTCTGCAGGCCTGCCAACTCTAACACATTGAGCGTAAGACTCACACATTTCAGGTTATTCTTTAACGCCGACATGGGATTTCTCACGCAAAAAATATATATATATAAAAAGATAATTGACTCCAAACTTGAAAATGATGTTTAAATGATGATAGCTCAAAAAAAGGTTAAACTGGTCAGAAATTGCCTCAGATCGCACCACAGAGCGTCTGGAATCCAAAATTTTTCGGGGCCCTTAAGCGGGCCCCGAACCCCACGCCGTTAGGGCTTCGCGCTACGCGCTTGCATCAACTGAGCTCCCTGCCCTGAGATGAGCCTGACCAATACATTTTAGCTTCCTACTTACATGCTTCACATGTCACAGAAATACATTTTACATGTACACTGTACAAGCAGTGCACAAGTAGAATTTTATTTGGAATAGTTCGTACATCATTGTACTTTTTTACGGAGTACCTAACATATGCCTGTTACATTCAATACACATTTTTAAATTTGTCACAATATTCCTCTCGGAATTTTTGACTCCATCGCTGCTTTTTCTCCTTCGGTGTATCATCCTCCTGATCCATGTTGCAGTTGAAATGCTCTTACAAAAACGTTGACAAAAAAGTGCGACTCAACACGGTCAAAATATCAACAAAAACCACCGAAGACTATGAAGAAACAACGTGTGTGGAAAACAAACATGGTATGAATACGTCCACCGTGCCTTGCCTGGCGCGGCCAGCGCATAATTCAGTAAGCACGCAAGAGAGGCAGTACACCAGACGGATGACGTAGCGGGTCTCAGTATAGGCTGCGGCTAGGTTGTGGCTGACCGCACAAGCCACTGCTGTGCGCGCGAACGGCTGCAGCCGCAGCCTATCCGGACATGGCCTGTTCGATGACGTTTGAGTCTGGTTTACGTCCCTTTCGTCGTACATAACAGCGAGGCGGATTTTATACCATTATGGTAGGAGCAATAGCGCCCTCAATACAATAAAACATTTTTCTCGGACAAGTGTGTGACGGTGCTGGGGCATTATTTAATTTTTTTTTTTATTTTTTTTGTGCAGTATTTTCAGGCACTTTTTATCTCTAAAATCGGAACAGTTCCGCCTAAGTTGGAACAGTTGGCAGGTATGAATATGTCTTGGTATGGATTATCATTTGATAACACCAGTCAGCAATTTGACTTCTACACCCCCTAATGGAAATTCCCTCGTTCCAATGAAGAAGCCACAAAACCTTTTTGCTTAGTAGACACTTATCTTTGACCACAGACTTTATTCAAAACCAAAGTATAAGGCAAAACGTATTAATCATACTAGGACATTAATATCTGCATTGTTTCCATGGTGCAATTAATTGAACAGGCAGTTAAAACGACATGCATTCTTTCCCACAACAATTATTACTATTGATGCCGCATGCCAATGATGAATCCATTCTTCTTCAGGTCACTCAGTGACTCATCAATATGGTTCTTGTCTTCCTCTGTCAGGTCACAGTAGCTGAGGTTCAGCCTCTGAAGGTGCAGCAGCTGCTTTACCTCCATGCACCACAATGCTGCTGTGCCACCCAGGTCATTATGAGAAAGATCCAATTCAATCAAGTTGGGTAGATCCATGAGTGACTCAGCAACATGTTGGATGTCCTGTCCATTCAATGAACAGTCACATAAGCCCAGCTTTGTGAGGGACTTTAACTGTTTTATCTCCAAGCACCATAATGCTGTACCACCCAGGTTATTACCAGAAAGTTTTAATTCGCCTAAGTTGGGTAGATCCCTAAGTGACTCAGCAACATGTTTCATGTCCTGTCCATTCAATGAGCAGTAATTCGTGTTCAGCTCTGTGAGGGACTTCAACTTCTTTAGATGCATGCACCAAAATGCTGCTGTACCACCCAGGTTATTACCAGAAAGATTCAATTCACCCAAGTTAGGTAGATCTGTGAGTGATTCAGCCATTTGTTTGATGTCCTGTCCGTTCAAAAAGCACTTATTCAAGTCCAGCTTTGTGAGGGACTTCAACTGCTTCAAATGCATGCACCACAATGCTGCTGTACCAGCCACATTATCATTACCAGATAGACCCAATTCACCCAAGTTGGGTAGATCCCTGAGTGACTCAGCAACATGTTTGATGTCCTGTCCATTCAATGAGCAGTTACCAAAGTGCAGCTTCGTGAGGGACTTCAACTGCTTCAAATGCATGCACCATAATGCTGCTGTGCCACCCAGGTTATTATGACAAAAATCCAATTCACTCAAGGGTAGATCCATGAGTGACTTTGCAATGTGTGCAATGTATCTACCTGTCAATGAGCAAGATGTGAAACCTACACTATGTAGATTTGTCATTGCACACATGGAGAGAGCTAAATCCTCGGCACACCCTGTCAAGTCACAATAAGAAATAACCAGTTTCTGTACTTTAGCAAGGTAAGCATTGCTACTGTCCTTTGTCTGGTCAGCAACACATTTCAGAAAGTATGTGACTGAGTTCAGACAATCCCTGTCAAGCTGGTAAATGGTGATTTGATCAGTTATGAATGAATGTATGAATTCCTCTGGAGGCAAACGTTTGGATTGACCTTCAAAGAAACAATGAAGTGCCAAATGACCCATCTCTGATTTGAATGACAACTCCTCTCGACACCTCACCTGAAATACCTTCAGAATCTCATATGTACATGGCTCATTGTCACCACAACAAAAGCGCAGAAGATACAAAACTCTTTGCACCCTTTGACACAATGTCATTCAAAATCTTGTGAAATTCCTCTGGGTCTGCTTCTAACAAGCTCTGCAAGTAAGCAGCAGCAGAGAACTCCTGGAATGTCTTGTGAATAAACTGAACACAGTTGTGACTCTGTAGTCTCTTGCGGACTCTCTGTCTGGTCAAAATACCTGCCTTCAGAGCCAGCTCAAGCACACTTGGCTCGAAGTCACTTTCTTTGAAAGAGAGTGACTGATCTGGAGAAAGAAGACCATGCAAAGCAACTTTGCCAATTTCAATCACAACTTTTGCTACTTCATTTTGTGAGTCCAATCCTTTTCTTTGAAAGATATATGAAAATCCATCATGATACAGACGTGACATTGTTTCGGGGAGTGTGCCGTCTTCTCTCCATAGTACACACATCAAAAGAAGAAGCATCGGACTTGCAGCTAAGTCAGACAAAAGGCCTGACAATTTAATCTTTTTAAGAAGCCCCTTGGCCTTGTCAGGTTCACCAACAAAAAATTTATTAACATACTCGGTGACATCTTCCCTACTGAAACCCATGACCTCGACATGTGTGAATGGTTCCTGAACCAGTTCCTCTGATACAAGTCTGTCAACATGTGAGGGGCGGGTACTTACAAGTACAGTACAACCCCTCAACATCTTTCCATTAAGGATCTCCAGGATGGAACCAAATGAAGATTCACACAAGAAGGTAGTCATGAGCTCATCAAAGCCGTCAAGTAATATGAGGACACGTCCAGGACTGTTCTTGATAAACATGTCCAGGGCACCTCTTTCAATACTAACATCTTTAGCCAAGAGTTGGTCAAAAACCGCATCAACAAGATCTGAACTCTGCTCCAGTGCGTACATTTGCAACAGGAAGACAAGTTTATACTTCTGTAGTACCTGACTAGAACCAACTGCCCAATCATATGCCATTTTGTCAAAAAGTGTGGTCTTTCCTCTACCAGCCAACCCAATTAAAACAGCTATTAGGATCAGTTCTCCCTCCTTTGTCTTAAGTTGTAATATATCATCATATGATGTCAGCATGACTCTGTCCTTACCAAGTATTAACTGTAACTTTGTGTAGATTTCCCTAATGTGTTTCCTGTCATCACCCACCCATGGAAGCACCTTAACAAAGCTACCTTTCCTCCTGTAGTAAGACTTCAGGGCATCTTCACAGCGATCAGCGGCTTCTTGGGCCCGACTGTCCAGCTTGATCTTTTCGTGTGTGCTGCATTCTAAATATGTTGAAATGGGTACATTGATTGCCTTAATCTCACAATGTATTTGTGACATCCAATCAATAAATTGGCTCCTTGTATGTAGAAAGTATCATTTTGATCTGAAATAATGGCTCATTGTATGCAAAAAGTTAAAGCACCAGAAGCTTGTTGCTGTATGAGCTTGAGATGATTTCTTGACAGGATTGAAATAACTTCCTGCTCACTGATGCATGAATCTTAATCACTCACACAAATGTTGCAGAAGCCCCGCGCCCATGTACTGTGCGTGCACATAGGCAATTAACATTGTGCTCCTCTCCAATGCCACACTGCATGTTACAGCTGTGCACGTCATACATGTCTGCATGCATGTTGGATCCAGTAAGCCTCGCCCACTGTACCCGTAGGCAATTAACGTGTGCTCCTCTTCGATGCCACACTGCATGCTACAGCCGCGGGCTTCAATACGCCCCTTCACGCATACAGACTTTTGTGCACACATCAGGAAAGATGGGGCAGGGCTTAATGGATTGGTCTATTAATGTCAGATGATAAATTTGTTTTCAAATCTGATTTTCTCAAACTTCTGGGAAGCAAACAGATGCTATGCTTTTAATACTGTACATTAAGGCCAAACAAAATAAGTCGGTCTCTGGTCAGCGCGCGCGTCGATTTTAATCATGCGCGTCAATCTTTTTTTTTCCAAAATGTTCCACAGTAGCTCCAACAGCGTCCTCTAGTGCCGCACCTCCGCAATTTTTTTTTTACCAAAGAGCACTAAGGAATGGGAAATTGCACCAAGGCAAATGATCGAGAGCACCAAGGCAAATTATGGAGGACACCAATGTACATGAGAACACCAAAAAAGCAAAATAGTACCCATCTTGTCTGTACAATCCAAGCTTGAAAAGCCGCGTCCCCGCGTCAATTCCGGAAATTTGGTCTGACCAGAGACCGAATATTTTTTGGGGGCCTAACAAAGAACAAAACATTGTATTCCCATCATACAAGTGTGAGACTAGTCTGTAAAGAATGACTACATTTTACATCTGGTTTGGAGTTGGTACATTCATTTACAATTACCTTGTGCACCTGAGGCCACATGCCGTGTTGCTGGTTGCTGCGAGGTACTTGGTGGATTCCCTGATATGTCAACTGATGGATGGCCAGAGTGGTGTGATGCATGTGCACCATCTTCAATCAAATCAAATATGAGAAGGATTTGTTTATTGCCGGAAAAGGTAGACAAGCACATTATCATTTATTAGGGAATTAACCCTTCCACTGGGAAGTCAATATCAGAGCAGTATGTATCTAAACCCTGAAAATCAGCTTCAAGTGAAGGAATGTTAAGCGTGTTGCACATATAGTCACTGCACAGAACAACAGCTGCGTGACCAGGCGCAATGAAGTGTGACTGAAATTACATTCTTGCCCACAATAGGCGTCACCATGCACAACAATTATGCTGTAATATGAAGTGTTAATTATGCAGACCTACAGAAGATCAAATGAATTACCAGTTAAAGTGCTTCGGCAGACTAGGAGGGTTGCTTAATTGTGGGTACCGTCAGTGTCACACTGGGAGGAAGGTACACTTATCATAATCTATGCTTATGTCACCATTTCGCCTCAGAGGTCATTTGGCATCACTGGAAAACATGAATTATGCAGTACGTATGCACATGGATGTCCCGGATGATGGTAGAAGATGAATGTTGTGAACACGTACATACATCACATGCGTGGCGCTATAACGCCACGTCGTCACGGTGGACTGAGATCAGGCTTTATGTACCGTACATGGGCTCCTGAAAACTGTGCAGAAGCCTTTTATTTATTTAAATTAAACAGCAGTACAGGGTGAGTTAAAAAAACAAAGCTGAACCCAAACCTCTAAAAATATATTTCATATTTAAAATCAAATATGCAGCACCAAAATAAGTATAATGACTGGAAAACCGATTCCAGAAATTACTTTTAGATAAAAAAATATACTGGAATTGTTCATTCCGTTCAAATAATATCACCATTAAAACGCAATAACCCTAAATTCTAAAATACCTGTTTCGTCAAAAAAGAACAATTTATTGTGCATCATTCTGACAGCTTGGAACAACAAAGAAATTGACACCGAATACTTGTTTCAACAACTGTCAACAACTAGTAGTAGTAGTAGTACCAATACTCTTGGTCATTATTCCTCCATGGTTCCTCTACGGCATGGTTCGACTTGCCCGCCGCAATCTTGACGAGCAGCTTTGCATGCTAGGCTATTGTTTTGCATACGACATACGACAAACCAGTGCATTCATCTGGCGCATGGCCTCCATGCGTCGGCCGTTAGCATGGATCTGCATAATTCATGTTTTAGAGATGTCATACGACCTGCTCATCAACTTGGTGACGTAGGCATAAATTATTAAGTGTACCTTCCTCCCAGTGTGATACTGATGCTACAATTAATGTACCTTAATTGTGAGTGTACTACACATATTTATGGAAAACATAAGTGATTTCATTCAATTGCTGTAATACATAGTTGAGGTCAATGGTTAGTAACAGGCAGTACTATTTCTCTGATCTGATAAAGTTGATGCATGGTGATATCTGCACAAACTTTACACCTGCCCACATGGCCAACTGTCTAATATTTGGTGGGAGCAACTCCATATACTAACAGTAATCTTGATATTTCATTGTCTTTCTTATCTTGGAAGCTTAATCAAAAAACTATTTCAATTACATATGCATTAAATTACATTTAATGAGAAATAAGCAAATAGGAGTAGCGATCATGTAGTTCTTCTTCTTATCGAGTCCACGTCACAAAGCTAAATTCGGTTCAGCCAACGCCGAACACATTTCTCTGCATCTTCATTGTACAATGCAAGGTCGGCAGCTGTGCAAGGGTGTTGTAGAAGAGGGCATCTCAAAAGGTGCTCCATAGTTTGTGGCTCTACGCCACAATCACACATGGTATCATTGGAGGAACTATATCCCCACTTGTTGAGTGTCACCTTGGCTCTGCCAACTCCAGTTCTCAGTCTGTTGAGGCATTTCCAATTTGCCCAGCTTGCGTCTGCACCAGGTGGTAGTTGCTCTCTAGCCATCAGCCCCATGGTTGCCGAGGGTGGCAAACTGTTGTTTCTGTCTGCCCACATGGTGACTCGTGCCTCGCTTGTTGTGTCATCCTCAAGAGGAGTAACACATTTCAGAAAGCTCTTCCTTGACTTCAGGCGACTCTGTGCTGGTGTCTGGCCAAACATAGGATGTCGATCGTCATTTGTCTGTTGCTGACGCTCCTTCATGCTGGCTGCTGATCTTCTGATGTCTGGCGGGGCTATGCCTGCCAGGGTGTAGAGGCTGTTGGTGTTTGTCGGCCTGAGACAGCCTGTGATCAGTCGGCAGGAAGCATTAAGGGCTGGATCTAGCTTCTTAGCATGGGCAGATCTTTCCCATACTGGGCTCGCGTACTCAGCTGTGGAGTAGCAGAGAGCTAAGGCAGTGGACCGCAGGGTCTGTGGACTTGCACCCCATCTTGTATTGGTGAGCTTGCACAAGATGTTGTTGCGTGCACTCACTTTCGCCTTTGTCCTTTGAATGTGGGTCTTAAAAGTGAGACAGCGATCAAGGGTGACACCTAGGTAGACAGGGTGCTCGCAGTGTTCAAGAGTCGTTCCAGACCAGGTTATTTGAAGTTGGCGCTTGGCTTCGTGGTTTCTCAGATGGAAGGCACACACCTGTGTCTTGGATGGGTTGGCACGGAGGTGGTTTTCTTCATAGTACAGTGTTAACTGACTGAGAGCACCAGTCAGCCTTTTCTCAACTACTGAGAAGTCCGTATCTTGTGCGGCAACACTCAGATCGTCAGCATATGCAAAGCGACATGTTTCATCACTTCTCGGTTGGTCGTTGGTGTATATGTTAAAAAGAATGGGGGCAAGCACGCTCCCTTGAGGAAGACCATTCTTCAACCTACGCCATCTGCTTCGTTTGCCACCCAACTCCACAAAGAACAGCCTGTTCTCCAGCATACTTTCAATCAACTCTGTTAGCCGGATATCCTTTGTCAGCTCCAAGATCTTGCTAAGCAGACATCTATGGTTGACTGTGTCATATGCTGCAGACAGGTCAACAAAGACAGCACCGGTTACCATCCCTTTCTCAAAACCATCTTCGATGTGTTGTGTCAGGTTGAGCACTTGGCTTGTTGTTGATTTTCCAGGACGAAATCCTGCTTGCTCAGGGATGAGGCGTTCGTCTACTGTTGGAGCTATTCTGTTAAGGATTAGGCGTTCGAACAGCTTGTAGGTATGGCTGAGAAGTGAAATTGGTCTGTAGCTCTTTGGGCTTGATGGATCTTTCCCTGGTTTTAGCAGCGCTATCACATGAGCTTTCTTCCAGATCTTAGGATGCTTATGTGTTGTCTGACAGTGGTTATACAACTGCAGAAGCCACTTCTTTGCCTCAGGTCCAAAGTACTTGATCTGCTCAGTCGCGATGTTGTCTAGCCCAATGGCCTTTCCTGGTTTGAGACTTGACAAGCCAATTTCTAGCTCTTCCATGGTGAATGGTCTTGTGAAACCAGGGTCTTCGGTGCACTTGTTGCGGTCTAGCTTGATCCTTTGCTGCTTTTTTCCGCTTTTCCCATTCAAGAGCAATTGATGCGCAACTTGATTTGCAGTGACCTTGGGTTGTTGAGGGGCAACTTTGGGATCACCACGAAGCTTGCGGATAAGAGACCACGCCTTCTTGCTGTTCTTTGACATGTCTGTTGCCTCAAGCAGTGCGTTCCAGGTTTGTTGGCGCTCTTGGTAGATGTTTTCCATCACCTTCTCCCCAGCTGCTGTTGTTGCCTCTGATCATGTAGTTACGGGCCAGTACAACAAAATCCACTTTAAAAAAATTTTGTACGAAATCGATCTTTCAACCCCAACACTTCTCAACATTACAAAACAGTCATAAGAATTGAGAGAAGTCTGCTTTGGTGGAAAAAATCATTTGCGAATGATAAACACCCATGACTCTAATTTGACCAAACGTATAAAGAGATACGATCGCCATAGGAGTGGATGCACAGAAAGTGTTGTCTTTTACCTTTGGACTGGTAGATATTGATGGTGCAATCTTTGGGGTTGAAGATGGGTAGGTGTCCAGAGCCAGATATCTGATGTACTGACTGCTGCAATTGATCGGCACCTGCAACTGGTATCATGTCTGAAAAAATGGGATTAAAATGTCTCTCATTACACAACGCCTGAATCATCCCTCTCATCTGATTGGTTCATCCCTCTCATCTGATTGGTGGGTCACTGATCACATGACTTATTGGATTACAGAAGTTCCATTCCATGGTCACACTATTAATGGCGCTGTAACATGGCTCTGATGGCTCTAACAAATCAGATGACAAGGATTTAATCAGGCGTTGAATAAACCAAATGATAAATGTTTCACATTCATGCAACTTAAGGAATAGTTTCATGAGGTGACAGATGGAATTATTCTTACCACTGCACTCATCATAACCATTATTTGGAGAATTTTTTTTTTTTTTAAAGTATAATAAATTCCTGCAAAAAAATCATGGGCCTAGTAAAGAAGTACAGAAAGTGAATAGCCCCTTGCACTTCAATACACATTTCTTAACTTAAACAATTCCTTTGCATTATAATTTTCATACAAACTGTAAAGCTGAACAAGTCAATAGTGAAATTAAGCCTGTTCGATATCCATTTATTATTAAATCGGCATATCGTGAAAAAAATATCGGATATCGCGATATTATCGTGATGACGTCATTTTTCCATTCATGGAACAATGGAATAACAAAAAAACAAAAAAACAAAAAAACGACCGAAGTCACGATCCACCATGTCCACTGCCGCGAAAAAGACCCCATATGTCCTGAACAAAATCGTCAAGTTTATTTGACTAGAGTCTCATTTTCTTTGCCAATTTAGGTAGAAAACAAATTCCACATTCAAACATCGAAAACAAAATTACCTTGAAATGTTGGATAAAAATGTGCAATTTATTAGAAATCCATATCGAGGAAAGAACGAAGCACAAGCACGCAATTGCACGCCGCATTGACATGATCTACACGTGCGCGCACGCATAGTACAGCCCACACCATTGCGGCAAGGGTGTGCTTCACTGAAAACAATTTACCAGTATTTCCATCTTTTCAGAATTACAAATAATATTTTTTTTAATGGAGTCCGAAATATTTCCTGGTTCAGAAAAAGTTCTTCATCGTTACAAACTAACAAAATATTTTTTTTTCTAAAGATTTTGTTCGAAAAACGATGTTAACTCAAAAAATGAGGGTGAAACACCCCTTTAAAAAAAATGAATGGATCAGTCCAATGTCTTGTGACGCATTTTTTGTTCTGTGAACGAAATAAAAGCCGCGACTGAACAGTTGGTTTTCGACGTTTTTTGTTGCTGAAAATATGAACAGATTTCATAAGTTTGGGACAGCTTTGGCACTAAGCAAGTGTAAGTGCCCAGGCACAACCACGGAAGAGAAGCTCGTTCCGAGTCAGGAAAAATACGTGCAGGAAAATTTGATTCTAGTTCGCCTGCGCGGAGCTCCATGCGCGGAGTCGGCCTAGCCTGTGGCGATTTTTTTTTTCTCTCCGGCTCCCAAACGCGTACGACATCCGCAATACGCTATGACGTTTTGGACTTTATACTTTTCTAAAAACATGGACAGAAAATCAAAAATATAAATATATGAAATTCGGGCTTTATTTCCCTTTTTAATAAAATCCTCCCAAGCCTCAGGTTAGAAAATAATAATAATAAAAAAAATCATGTGCAACACCGTGATTCGAACCCGCAACCACGCGGTATAAAACACAATGAATTATCGACTGAGCTGTCACATTGCTCGCTTCAAAACTGGAAAACTAACCAATATATAGTGCCCACGTATCATAAAAGTATCGTAGAGGGCGCTTAACGTGCGTATGCGGATGTCGTTTGGTGCTGGAAAAACAATTTGCAGGATCGGCGTGGTCTCCTCGAGCCGGTGCCGAAACGAAACATTCACTTCTCAACGTCGTAATCTACAATTCAAGCACATGTATTTGTGGTGTTTTGTCTGTACAAATTCACATTTCCGTCAAAACAAAACAGGCACCGTATTTTCTTTGCGAAATGTCAGAGACTTCGTTTCCCTTCGGTTAACTCCACGCACGTGATTACGATTTTGGCACTTGGTACGTCGGGTGAAATTGTGTTGTTTGTACTGCACACCACGTGCAGCGCAGCGTGGAAGACGCAAAATCCAATACACGTGACGTTAGTCAGTTGGTTCCGCCCCTGAATAGGTAAGACCTATCGCGGTAAATACAATGCGGTGAATTTGTCGTTTGCGGTTTTTCATGGGAGCGCTTTAGCGATGGTTTGAAACTGTAAGGGATTGACTTTGGTTACAAAAAGCGGTACCTCAAAAGAATATCGCGATATTTTTCGGCATATCGAATTTCACGATGTGCCGATTTTTTTTTATGAGATCGATACGATTTCCGATATGAAAATATAATCGAAATATCGTGAAATATCGCCATACCGAACAGGCTTGAGTGAAATGTCTCCAGGAATCAACGTGCACACGGTTTGCTTACAGCCAGGGTTTATTGCTCACCTGTTGTCTGGTCCTGATTGTCTGGTCTCCTCATCAAGGCCAGTGCTTGGTCCTGAGTCTCTGTGCAGTCTCCATCAGCAACCTGCCCCTGTCTCTGGGCTTCTTGTGTTGGCATCATCTCGTCTTGTTCAGCCATTTTTTTATGAAATCTAATGGAAAAATTATTGAACCAAGAGAAATCATTACAAAGGTACAAAAGCTTTAAGCTGTTAAGAGGTTATTCTGCTTTTATGGTGTAAATTATTGAAAGTCAAACGGTACATCAATGTTTTGTTTGACAATTTTACAATGTCGAATTCAACCATTGTACAGTAAAACTGCATTGATTCTCATGGCATCAACTTGAGAAAAAAAAATGGATACTGAAGTCATTGGTTTTGTCGTAATTTTGTTGAAAATCTTGACAACTAGATAAGGGAAGGGCTGGTTTCTGAGTTCATGTTGTTGGAGCAATACTGCTTTAAAAGTGAATACAGAAAAGGTAAAACTGTGCCGACCAAAATTTTGGGATTCTCATATACATCCATGAAGCATGATAGAGCCTAGACCCGCAAACATGGCGTAGTTACTGACGCCTTGTTCATGGGTCTAGATAGAGACCAGCGTCAAGCTATCACCACATTGGGCACAGCATTCAATCATCAAGTGAGCCCCTCATTTAACACATATGAGCAATAGGGTACACCATACAATGGAGATTTGTCTGACCAAATTGTGGATTCAGTGTTGTAAATTTCAAGTTCTAATGAAAACAAAATCACAAAATAATTTTATAAACCTAACTTGTTAGTTCAACAAATGATTTCACAGATAAGTCAAGCATATAAGATGATTAGCACACTTTGCAAGTATGCACAACTCTGTAAGAAATGTTAGGGCCCTACGCAAAAAAAAGGTACAGAATGAAGACCGTGCAGTTGTGTTCAACGTCAGTGTTAAGGATAAAAGGCATTCATTTTTCAAGCATACTTTAATGATGTAATATGAGGTTTTTTTTTAAAAAGAAAAGAAAACTAGAGGTTAGAGGCCCCACCACACGGTGTTGGGCCATGGATTACTGCAAACTTTGCCACAGACATCAACTCAAAATATGCATATCCATGTTTGACTTTTTAACATGCCACCAGAGGGCGCTCTAACATTTGATGACGTCACCTGTAAAATGTTTGTACAGTACTGCCTAGGCAGACACTCGAATCGTTGAAAGCAAGTTCGCATGATTTTGCACTTACATGTAGAACCAAAAATGAAGATCCTGCAATATTTAATCGATTGCCATAAAAAACAAAATCAAATCTGCAGCAGTTGATTTTATATTGATTTACAAAGATTAAATATGGAAATATTTATTTGCTTGTAATATGACACTTGATGACATCATTGTGACGTCATCGCCAGAAACCTCCAGAGCTATATTTACTCTGCTATATATAGACACATCTTGATTATATCTCTCACGGTTGATTTTTTAGCAATTGTTTAAGGTTTCAAGGTCTTTTCTTTATAACATCCGGTCTGATGACATCATCCCTTTTTTTTTTGCGCACAGGTCTTTTCTGCATTAAGTTCATCATGTATGTTAGGTTTGAAGTGATTACCGCAAATTTCGCCACATACATCAAGTGATAATGCGTTTTCGACGTTTTTTAAACTGCCGCTAGAGGGTGCTCTAACATTTGATGACGTCACCTGTAATGTTTGTACAGTACTGCCTAGGCAGACACTCACATCGTTGAAAGCAAGTTCGCATCTTCCGCCAATTTCGAATAATAAGGCACTTCTGGTTTCGACCGGAAGGAAGGGTCACGTGATTTTGCACTTAATACCAAAAATGAAGACCCTGCAATATTTTATCGATTGCCAAAAAGAACAAAATCAAATCTGTAGCGGTTGATTTTACATTGATTTTCAAAGATTAAATCTAGAAATCTTTGATTGCTTGTAATACGATACTTGATGACGTCATTATGACGTCATCACCAGAAACCTCCAGAGCTATATTTACTGTGCTGTATACGGCCAAATCTTGATTATATCTTTCACGGTATATTTTCTAGCAATTTTTTAAGATTTAAAGGTCTTTTTATTGTAACTTCCGGTCTGATGACGTAATCAATTTTTTTTTAACCTGCCGCTAGAGGGTGCTCCAACACTTTATGACATCACCCATTACTTTTTTGAAAGGTCAATCCAGGCAGACACTTAAATCGTTAAAAGCAAGTTCATATCTTTTTCCACTTTTAAGTTATTAGGCACTTCCCGTTTCGACCGGAAGGATTTTACGCGCACAACATAAAATGAAGATCATGTTAATGTATTTCCATATCGAATCCCGCAAATTTCAGGTTCCGGTCTCTCACGGTTAATTTTATATGGAATTTCAAAGATTAAATATGTTAAACTTTCGAGTGACATCACGTGACCCATGATGGCGTCATGATGACGTAATTGCAAAAAAAGACCATCTGCGGTGGATTGGGCATTCATGTATTGACAAATGAAGTTGATATATATGTTTTCATTTCTCCAAACAGTTCTGGAGAAGGATTTCCTGAGAATATGCTGAGAAGAATAAAAACAGTAACATCTTACAAAACCAATAGGTATTGGACTCAAGTCCCAACACCTAATTAGCCTAAGTAAACTACCCTAGTATTTAATACAAAATACGTTTTTATCTACCAAATCTGTAGTCATGTAATTAAAGAACTTACATACAAAGTTGTACAAAACATGCAGCCATACATGTGCATATTAATTAATTAATTTTTGATAAATTTTGTCTTCTCACTTAAATATTATTTCCAACTTTCTTGGCCTGGTTGAACTGATAGGTTGCACATTATAAAGTGCGCATGGCCCAGAACACATTTGATATACCATCAAATTGGAACCCTTTCCTAAAAGTCCTTTGCGGTGTGAGTGCGACATAAAAATGTATTATTTTTATTTAGGTTCCATTGGCTTTGGAAGACTCCAAAGTTTCCTAAAATCAACCTTACAACATGTACAAGCTCCGTAATCCCCATTTTAATAAGGTTTTCCTGAAGAAAAGCTCAAGTTTTGAACCCAGAAATAAATTTTTGCTCGCAATTTTTCACTAAAAGTTCATTCTCTTAGCTTAAAATTGCATTAAAATCGCCAAGTTTGGTACTATCAGAAAGCTGAATTCATTCGCTGTCCAAATCTTACAACGAAAAAACTCCTCACCCCGACCTCTTGCGCGAACAATGAGTAAAAATGAGAAAACGATTATTTGTTCAAAAAACAAAATGGCCACGTCCACGAAAAAAGTCTCTCTTGCAAAATAAAAGTTTCAAATTAAATGGCATCAATCAAACAAACATGTTTTCCTCTTTATTTTGGTGAGTTTTCTTTGACTTAGCTTTGGGGCAGTATTTATACTAGAAATCAAAGATTTAAAAAGAACATTTTATTTTTAGTGTGGTGTCGGATTGAAAGGCGAAAAATCGCTCTACTGCAGTGCTGGTCTCGCTAGTCCGAGTAACTTGGACCCATTTTATCGCCTTTTTTAACATTTGGACATGGTCTTACTATCGCCAGACCATGTCCAAATGTTAAAAAAGGCGATAAGTTGGGTCCAAATTACTGGGACTATGGTCTCGCTATCTCCAGCACGTGTGTAATGGGCGCATGAGGATATAGGTTCAGCTAGCCACATTTATCATGTTTTATGGACCAAAAACTATAAAAGTTAGCATGATTAGGGGTCCTAAAGTACACTTATTAATATTACCATAAACAGTTTAGATTTCAATAACTTTCCAGAAAGTTTAGGAGTTGCCATGGCCGCGGCGTCATGACAATGGAGAAAAACACCACAAATAAGGGCGCCCTCGGCCGCACTATTATAGTGCCTCTCTGTCTTGGGAAGTTTAAGGTAACCGTTGGTCTGGCAAAAAAATAAAACTTTGAAAAAATCAATGATTGTAATCTTTAAAAAGAATCAAAATTATCACGATGATATACCCAACCATAATTATGACTTTAAATATATAATTAATGGTAAAATGTGTTAAAAGAACAAAAATACCAACCTTTTTAGCGAGCCGAGAATCCTGTTGTCAGCTTGATGATCCGTCAGATTTATTTCCTGGTGTTGGTCATTGACCTCCGTTCAATAGAGGGCGGTATTCATAAAAAGTTGGTTTCGAACTGGGCGGGGTCAAAACAGGAGGGCTTTGGGGTCCTCTGTATTGTGGTGTGATTTGTCTCCCTCACATTATATTAACTGATCAAACCAAGTGTAAAAAAAATCTGACGTTTACATCACTTTACAACTTTTTGCCTGTAAAATGAAAGGAAAATGGGTTCATGTTAATGATGTTTATACCTCCCAATTCTCATTGAATAAAGAGGGGAAGGGGGGGGGGTTGTTCAAATAAAACTTTACATTGAGCAGTATGCAGCAACAAGCAACTTTTAATCCATCTTTTTCTACAACCAAATAATTCCCCTTTTCACTTGTCGCTCCCACAGTTTCACCCCAGCTCTGTTTAGAAATTGACACAAAAAACAAAAACCACACAGCTGTTAACAAACAAGCAATCAGTTACAAAGCGTCTTTATTTAACTACATCGGCATACAACAACAATCCCATGAATTTTAGATGCAACTTAAAAGATGTAACTTAGTTCAAAAACCAAAATACATGATGCAAGAACAAAAATGTATTTTAAATTTATTTATAACTTCATACCAGGAATAAGCATGAAGCTTAACTTTCACTAGAAACGTATCAAGTAAGTTGAGGAGGTTTCAGTACTGTCTTTTGAAATGAAGCAAAATTACCACTAAAAATCTTTCTTGAGTATTGCAGCAAAGAAGTTACAAACAATCTTTATTAATAAAACCATATTATACTGCCAAACATCAGAATCCTTTGAGTTATCATTTTCAAACCTTTATGAATATTCAAAGAACAAGAACTAAAACAAAACAGCAATGCAATCCTCATTTTGAAAGATTGGATCAAATCCGTGTCTCAATCACAGGAAACTTACATGAGACAAATTTCATATAACTGTTGTGTCCTAACTTGGTGTAGCCTTTTCTCAATCAGAGATTTACATTGACAGCAACAAATGACTGAGAAAAGAATTCTATTGATTTGCTTAAAAACCTTGTGTATAAACTCAAATGCCTCGCTTAATTGTGTGTGACACAAGACAAAGAGAAAAACTCACACTAGACTATGTCAGCCTGCTATGTCAGCATTACGCTAACGATGCGGGCATTCAGTGCATAATAAAGGCAACATTCATCTGGAAATAACAAACATCTGACCCATTGTAAACACTATACAATGTACATCATGCAATATGTGATTCCTGATATTAAAAAGATAACAAATCTGAGTTGTACTGGATCCAATGATGGCAAGTTGCATGATTCTTATGACTTGGTACAAAAGCAAGGCAAGTTGGCTGTTATAAAAAGTACATCAGGCTATATATTAATACAAAATAGAAGCTATACAAATAGAACAATTTGGCTGAGACACTTTGCCCAATCTTCAGATGAGCAATATCAAATATTCACATATTGTTGTTTGCATCTGAGACAGACCCTACTACTAGGATTGAAAAGTCAAGCCATCTCACTTGATTTCTTTTATTTATTTGTTCCATTTCTTTATACCCAGGGTGTGCCGAAACAGTTGGGGCCCTGCATACATTACACATTATTAAATAATGTTCAGCACAGTAAAACTCATAAGAAAAGTGCATTGGCGAAACAGACGACGAATATTAATACTTACAAACACAGGTATTTCAGACATGTTTACAGAAATGATTGTACACTGCAGGTCAATCAGGTCAGTAGGCAATTTGCAGCAATATTCATTTAACAAGTGATACAAAAATAGCAAAAATATAGAAATATAAATTACCTCTGCATATTTACAAACAATTCATCATGTAATGTACATTATTACAGTTAATGAGAATGGCTGGTTGTATTTCTACATGTACATGTTATCCCCAATCATCATACCATAGAGTAATGACCACACTACATGTAATTACAACTCTTACATCTGTTACAGTCAAGTTACTGGAATACAGAGATAAGGATCCTCATTATTCACAGACTACAGATAGTTCTTGCAAATATCTCCCTCTCTGAAAAATATCCTGGGTAACTAGCATTTGAACAAATTTCAACATTGTTCGTAAGCCCCTTGGTACACTGTGCAAGGTGCAGTTAAACTATCTAATACAGAAATGATTTGCTTGGGCAGATCTTTAGAAGTGTTTTCACAGAATTTGACAATGAGACTCACAAAATGTCACCACTAACCAGCACTTTGTGCTGGATATTTCCCCATCAATGTGGGAAGGTCTAAATTTGACTGTAATGATTAATCTGAGCAGACAGTTCAAGTCAGTTGATGCAGCTAAGGGTTCAAACCTGACAAGGCCAAGGGACTTTCTGTATGGGCCGGGGAGACATTAAGGGGACAAAGGAATGCTGACTTTCAGTTGATAAAGGTGATTGAAATTGGCTTGGAGTCAGTACAAGATCTTCAAATGTATTAAAGGCAGTACAGGAAAGAAACACAGCAGCAGAAACAGAGAGACAAACGTGGAGCTGATAGGCAGAATGTGTTCAGACAGAGGGTGGTAGATTACTGGGACTCACTCCCCAGGGATTCACAACCAGCAGATAGACAGAGGCATGTTCAAGGAAAGATCCACTCGTCACAGCTGATAGGCAGAATGTGTCAGTCGAAGGGTGGTAGATGACTGGGACTCACTCCTCCTGGGAAACACAAACCATCCTAAACATGACAATGGGACTCGCTTTCCCAAGGAAAACACAAAGTGTTATAAACACTCAAATGAAAATGTCAATGAAAGATCCCCTCACAGCTGGTGACTTTATAACAGAATGTGTTAAGTAAGAGGGTGGTAGATGGTTGGAACTCCAGTCCCCCTCCCCCAAGAAGGGAAACAGAAAGTGTAGAACCACTCAGACGTGAAAGAAAACAAGCCTTCACAAATAATATAGACAGCTTCACAAGACAACAATCGCAGATTGCTGAACAGAATCTTACAACCAGATATTAACCTTTCCAGCTTTGTAATGGGTGACAACACAGATAACACAGTTGACTGATAGAAGTGTACTGGACTTGCATGATGTTGCTGAGTCACCATGTCTTGTGTATAATGAAGAAAGGATTCAGCAATCCGACCAATTTAGGCAGACGTCCTACATACCCATCAGTGCCACGCCTACAGTGTCTATGCTTCACGTCTTTAACTGTCAATGTGCAGCTTTAATAGGAAGATCTTTGAGAATTTCTAAATGGTTCTAATGAAGGAGCCACAATATGTCACTGAGGAAATCTTTCTGTTAACACAAATCACTCCCGTTACAATTTTGCTTCTAGATTTGTTCAGGTCTATACCCTCCACCCTGCCGAAAGAAAAAAAATTGACCAACGAATTAAATTTTTACTGAGTAGACTCTTTCTTTAGACAAAAAAGTCTAACTTTTTGACGATCGACAGATTCATTCAATCTGGCAAAAGTTATTGTTAATACATGTACATTAACATTTGCATTGTTTCAGAGTGACTAATCCAACGCAGGGTGTGCGATATTTTTATTTAAAAAAAAAATACATCAATTTTATTTCATTTCAAGCAGATTTTTTTCAATGTGTTTAACTTTCAAAATATTGATTTGTCGAAAAATGTGTCTATATCTCCCCATGCATCTTACACCCATAACTAAGGAGTTTACAGGTTCCTATAATACCTATCATCCACAAAACTCAATAAATTGATCAATGCTTTTGAAACAATTCTATTGAATCAGTGGTTTAAAAAAATCACTTGATTTCATCTACATGTAGTCTACCTCACTTGGTCAATGGTACATTAACACTGAAGACACGTTAAAGGTGCATAGCTTGATTGATACAGCTGAGATATGTTGTTTGTGGATATATATGAAAACATGATTCATGGTATTGTACAAGATATACAAAAAAATATACAGGATGAGTAAAAAAAAAGCAGAACCCAAACCCCTCAAATTATATTTTATATTTAAAAAAATATGTAGCACCAAAAATAATAAGGAATAAAAAGCCAACTTCATAAGCTACTTTTAGCTTAAAAAATAATGAATTTACTCAATCCTGATCACTATATAAAACGCAAGGACCGTAAAACCTGTTTCGTAAAAAAAAAACAATTTGTGTATTCTTACTGCTTGGAACAACAAAGAAAATGACTCTGAATACTTGTTTCAACAACTGTCAACAACTGTAATACACAATATCTTTATAAACAACCCTTGTTAGGCAAACAATATGATTTACAAAACCAATAAAAAGAATATTTTTAACCTTTCAACTGAGGTTTTATCGCTGGTGATATTTGAAAATCATTGTGACGATGATTCTTGAAATCACATTTTTGGACGAAAGAGGTTTTAGGGTCATTGCGTTTAAATGGTGATATTCTTTGAACAGATTAAGCAATTTCATTTTTTTTTCATCTAAAAGTAGCTTATGAAATTGGCTTTCCAGTCAGCATTATTGTTGGTACTACTTATGATTTTTTTTGTATATCTTGTACAATACCATGAATCGTTTTTCATATATATCCACAAACAACATATCTCAGCTGTATCAATCAAGCCATACACCTTTAACATGTCTTCAATATTAATGTACCATTGGCCAAGTGAGGTAGACTACATGTACATGTCATTGGCATGTTTGTTTCATAAAAAATGCTTTTTATTTCAAAACTGGCAGCACTGATCGTTGTGTAACTAATATAGTGTTTGATTGAAGGTCCTTCATACAAGGTGGAGAACAGAAATCAGGCCTTGCACCTTTAAAAGGTATTATATAATCGGCTATCAGCTTCGGTCCAAAAATTGGGCCACCGGTATCAAATGATCAAAAGGAGCAGTGCTCATGGCGATCTTTGGCAAGATATGCAAATCTAGAGTTGGAAAATGTGTGATAGCTTTGCAGTGTGAGCCGTGGCAGGTTTTGGGTGTATAATCACTTAAAATTATATTGCCGCCAATATGCTTGTTACCGGACTAATTATACGTGTTAACAAGCATTGTATTGGCCGCAAAAAGCTGCCACCGCTGCAATGCTTTCACATATTTTCCAGCTACAGGAGTGCACCTTACCAAAAAACACAATCAGCATTATTCCCCTCATTTGATACCGACCAAATGAGGGGAATAACGATGGTCTATAAAACTTAATATAAAAGTTTTATGGAGAAATGTTAGTGTAACCGGTGAAATATTTGAAACATATTTCAATGTTATCTTTTTTGGCACCTTTGATTTTTCCTATTTGTACTGAAAGTTTCTTAATATTTTATATCCCAATAATTATAGTCAATGCGTGGGATTCTGTTCCACAAGTTTTGGATTGTTTTTATGTTCACCTGTTTTCCCCAGTATTGAAATTATTATTATCTTCATTGTTTTATGTATATGTTATATTTTTGTTCATTTGTGAGAAAATGTCCTTTGGCCCTGGGTGGGTCAACCACTCATTCCAAGTTTCTGGAAAGTAATTGGAGGCAGGAGGCCTGACTATGTACCTTATTATTATTCATTAGACTCTAGCTTTTCTACACTAGTTACTTTGTTTTATCACCTCTTTAGCAATGACTGTTTATTCATAATCCCTATGTGGTTTGCCCAGGAATGTGAGGCACTGGCCAACATCCTGTGGTATAAGCTTTGTTCAGTTTTGTATTAGCCACAGACAAGAACACACATGGTGTAAAAGTCTTGTGATTTGAAGAAAGTTTTACAGCGCTGGCTGCGCTTTTGTTGATTCACAATATTACTGTAAACAGATCAATTAGGAATGGTTAAAGCAAACTTGAGTGTGCTGTCTTTCAAGGGAATGTATAACATTTGCTTTTGCTACAATTTTCAGAAATAAATGGATTTGGAGGATAATATATGTTATAGCAGATATTGTTATTTTGATTTTGTTCACGTTTTGGGCTTGTAGATACTGGAAAACCAAGAAAACAAATCATGTTCTTGTAGTCTGGTTCCCTAACCCCTTAAGATGAAAGAGAGAAATGTATAGACTTTGGGGAATTGTAAGGTCAGCGAATCAGTCTGGCAGGCTTGTTCCCCTTCGCAGGTGTGTAATCAATTGTAAAGAAAATGAGGAACAACTTTAGCGGTTTAAAAAAAAGCCACTTTTCTCCAACACTGCTCAGCCGACCAGTGTTGGAAAAATACAAATTTTCTTAAATGTCAGCACACCAGGAGACACAAATTTACAGATGCTTTAGATTGTCATTCCCTCACAATCCAGTAAGGTATTTTGTGATAATTTGATCATTTCGTTTTTGGGATGTTTGCAAATGTTTTATCTTCCCTTTAAATTCAAACCTTTGAAGAAAAACTTTTAAACTCAGATCTTGACTTTAATCAAAACCAATGATTTGGGTATTATGCAAAACCAATATGTAAGTTCAGTCGATGCTGATGAATTAAGTAGGGGTGTTTGAATGTGTTAACAGTATCTTACTCTTTGTAACTACATGTAAGTGGAATCAGTTGATTTAAATGATTAAAATGACCCTCAGTCAATTAACTTTGCCAAAAATAAGACTGTTACCAAATGATTTAAATCAGTGATTTAAAAAACAAATTTGTATGATTGAATTGTAGCCACTTGCTTTCCAGGAGTTGCGAGAAATGATATAGCGCCCTCAAGCGTTCGCTAAAAACGCGCCTGTTTTCTTGCCATTGTTCACGAAGTTTGTTTGTTGATAAAAGTTTTGATCGACAAATTTATCCAGAATCATCTTGCTGTAAAGTCGCTTTTTGAGCGAATCATCAACCTATTGTGTGCCTAAAGAATCCGTTATTTCTGCTCAGCATAATGTTGGCTCTCAGTTCTCAGGTTCTCAGATACAAGTGAGAACTTCTTAGTCTCTCGTTGAGATAACTGAAGGGACGACCTCACCTGATTGACGTTTGCCAGATCTGAATTTCACCTGGTACAGGAAACTACTACAGTAGGCCAGTGTTCATCAGAGGTGCTCCGTAAAACTACTGGAGTGAGCCTACTCAAGGAGACCAACGACTTCGTCTGCCTTGCAGTACCGGGCTAGTTTACTGACTTCGTTGGAGTCACCGGTTCAGTCAAGTCGGTGGACTGGACGTCACTATTTTGGAACTGTGAACGCTCCAAGAGTAACATTGACTTTCTTGCCGGCCGGCCATCTACTGTGCACATCATTGGGCCCCATTTTTTGTGTATTACATGTCCTTGAGCATCGTTGATCCATATCCTTTTAATTAAACATTGATTGTATTTTGATTGAATTGTTTGGCCAAACGAAATTGTTGTTACACAATAAAAGCTGATTGGAAATTAATTGATTGTTATTTTCCTGTGTCCTTCCCTAAACGGTTACAGAATGACTAATCCATTCTTCAGTGACTCATCAATATGGTTCTTGTCTTCCTCCGTCAGGTGACAGCCCATGAGGTTCAGCCTCTGAAGGTGCAGCAGCTGATTGACCTCCAGGCACCACAATGATGCTGTACCACCCAGGTTATTACTAGCAAGATGCAAGTAACCCAATTTGGGTAGATCCCTGAGTGACTCAACAACATGTTTGATGTCCTATCCATTCAATGAGCATTCACCCAATAACAGCGTTGTAAGGGACTTCAACTGCTTTAAATGCATGCACCATAATGCTGCTGTACCACCTAGGTTATTATCAAAAAGATCCAATTCACTCAACTTGGGTAGATCCCCGAGTGACTCGGTAACATGTTTGATGTCCTGTCCATTCAATGAGCAGCCACGCAAGTCCAGCTTTGTGAGGGATTTCAACTGCTTTAAATGCATGCACCATAATGCTGCTGTGCCACCTGGGCCATTGCGAGAAAGTCTCAATTCACCCAAGTTGGGTAGATCCCCGAGTGACTCAGCAACATGTTTGATGTCCTGTCCATACAATGAGCAGTCAAGCAAGTCCAGCATTGTGAGGGATTTCAACTGCTTTAAATGCATGCACCATAAAGCTGCTGTACCACCCAGGTTATTATGAGAAAGTCTCAATTCACCCAAGTTGGGTAGATCCCCGAGTGACTCAGCAACATGTTTGATGTCCTGTCCATTCAATGAGCAGTTACCCAAGTTCAGCTTTGTGAGGGACTTCAACTGCTTCAAATGCATGCACCACAATGCTGCTGTACCACGCAGGTTATTACCAGAAAGATCCAATTCAGGTACCAAGTTGGGTAGATGCCTGAGCAACTTAACAGTATCTGCATTGCTCTTGAAATCTACAGTATTAAGATTTGTCATTGCACACATGGTAACAGCTAACTCCTCAATAAACCATGTGAATTTACAAAAGTGTACATGTAATTTATGTACCTTAGCAAGGTAAGCATTTCCACTGTCTTTTGTCTGTTCCGCAACACATCTCAGAAAGTATCTGACTGAGTTCAGACAACCCCTGTCAAGCCTATGAATGTAAATTTCATCTGTTATGAATGAATGTATGAATTCCTCTGGAGGCAAACGTTTGGATTGACCTTCAAAGAAACAATAAAGTGCCAACTGACCCATCTTTGATCTGAATGACAACTTCTTCGGATACGTCAACTGAAATTCCTTCATAATCTCATATGTACATGCCTCATTGTCACCACAACAAAAGCGCAGAAGATACTCAAACGTCCTTGCACCCTTTGACATAATCTCATTCAAAATCTTCTGAAATTCCTCTGGCTCTGCTTCTAACAAGCTTTGCAAATACGCAGCAGCAGAGAACTCTTGGAATGTCTTGTGAATAAACTGAATACAGTTGTGAGTCTGTAGTCCCTTGCGGTCTGTCTGTCTGGTCAGAATACCTGCTTTCAGAGCCAGCTCAAGCACACTCGGCTCAAGGTCACTTTCTTTGAAAGAGCCTGACTGATCTGGAGAAAGCTCAAGCACACTCGACTCAAAGTCACTTTCTTTGAAAGAGAGTGACTGATCTGGAGAAAGAAGACCATGCAACGCAACCTTGCCAATTTCAATCACAATTTTTTGTACTTCATATTTTGAGTCCAATGGTTTTCTTTTGAAGATGTAGAGAACTCCATTACGATACAGACGTGACATTGTTTCTGGGAGTGTGCAGTCTTTTCTCCATAGTACACACATCAAAAGAAGAAGCATTGGACTTGCAGCTAAGTCAGACAAAAGGCCTGACAATTTAATCTTTTCAAGAAGCCCCTCGGCCTTGTCAGGTTCACCAACATAAAATTTATTAACATACTCGGTGACATCTTTCCTACTGAAGCCCATGACCTTGATATGTGTGAATGGGTCCTGAACCAGTTCCTCTGATACAAGTCTGTCAAAGTGTGAGGGGCGGGTGCTTACAAGTACAGTACAACCCCTCAACATCTTTCCATTAAGGATCTCCAGGATGGAACCAAATGAGGATTCACACAAGGAGGTAGTCATGAGCTCATCAAAGCCATCTAGTAAAATGAGGACTTTTCCAGGACTGTTCTTGATAAACATGTCCAGGGCACCTCTTTCAATACTTGTATCTTTAGCCAAGAGTTGGTCAAAAACTGCCTCAATAAGATCTGAACTCTGCTCTAGTGCGTGCATTTTCAACAGGAAGACAAGTTTGTACTTTCGTAGTACCTGACTAGAACCAACTGCCCAATCATATGCAATTTTGTTAAAAAGTGTGGTCTTTCCTCTACCAGCTAACCCAGTTAAAACAGCAATAAGGATCAGATCTCCCTCTTCTGTCTCAAGTTGTAATATATCATCATATGATGCCAGCTTCTTCACTCTGTCCTTACCAAGTATTAACTGTAATCTTGTGTAAATTTTCTTTATGTGTTTCCTGTCATCACCCACCCATGGAAGCACTTTAACAAAGCTACCTTTCCCCCTGTAGTATGACTTCAGTTCACCTTCACAGAAATCAGCAGCATCTTGGGCTGGACTGTCAAGCTTCATCTTTTGGGGGGCGCTGCATCCTACAATATGTACAATATTGAAATGAGCATAGAGTTGACTGACTATAATCATACAATGCATTGTGGCATTCAAGAAATAAATTGGCTCCTTGTCTGTAGAAAGTACTATTTTGAGCTGAAATATTGGCTCATTGCAAAAAGTTAAAGCTCTAAAAGCTTGTTGGTTAAAGCTTGGGAGGATAAATATTGACAGGATTGAAATAACTTCCCGTTCACTGATGCATGAATCTTAGTCACTCACACAACAAGTGTTGCAAAAGCTCTGCAATAGACTGATCCAGTATGCCCCGCCCACTCTGCACGTAGGCAATTACATGTGCTCCTCTCCAATGCCACACTGCATGTTACAGCCACGCGCATCATACGCGTCTGCACGCATGTTGGATCCAGTAAGCCCCGCCCACTGTGCACGTAGGCAATTAACATGTGCTCCTCTCCAATGCCACACTACATGTTACAGCCACGTGCATCATACGCGTCTGCACGCATGTTCGATCCAGTAAGCCCCGCCCACTGTGCACGTAGGCAATTAACATGCGCTGCTCGCCAAAGCCACACTGCATGTTCCAGCTGCACGAACATGCCCGTGCAAGTATGTTGGACTTTTGTGTACTGATGTGATGTCAGACATAAGTCGTGGCTGTGATTGGTCAGAACACAATGGGGCGGGGCTAAATGGATTGGTCTATTAATGACAGATGATAACTTTTCATGAAAAAAATCTTATTTTTTTAAACTCATGGCATGCATGGGAAGCAAAAAGATGCTGTGCTTTAGTATACTGCAAATTAACAAGAACAAAACATTTTATTCCCATCATACAAGTATGAGACTAGTATGTAAAGAATGTATACATTTACTGCATGTACATGTATACATCTGGTTTGGAGTTGGTACATTCATTGATAATTACCTGGTGCACCTGAGGCCACATGCCGCGTTGGTGGTTGCTGTGATGTACTTGGTGGATTCTCTGATATGTCAACTGATGGATGTCCAGAGTGGTGTGATGCATGTGCATCATCTTCAATCAAATCAAATATGAGAAGGATAATTGTGTGTATCACTGTCATGAAAAAATATTCAGTGAGATGTCATTTTTCGGAGTTGAGGGATAAAAAGTGGGGAAAAAAGTCGGAGCAAGGTAAACAAAACTAGGAAAAAGTAGGAAAAGTAGAAATACTTGAAAGCCTGAAAAATGTTATGCAACATTAATGTGGGACTAAGATCTATCCTTTTTCAAATGTGGCACACATATGGGCGCTATTTAAAAACTTAATTATTCAACAAATTACAAGACTTAATCATAAATAGTGTCCTCCAATTGTGTCAACAATTAATATTTTGAATTGGCTAATAGTTGTACCAAAGAAAATTAGTGACTCTCAGTAGCTTGTGAAACTGACAATCAGTGTCCATGTATATGTAGTATAAAAGTTCATCATCGAACACGAAAGTCCATCACCGATCGTGAATATGCATCACAGGTAAAAGTCCATCACCGATCGCGAAAGTCCATCACCGATCGTGAATATGCATCAACGATTGCAAAAGTGTATCACCGATTCGATGATCACATTAAATGCCTCTTTGGCATTCCATAAAAGAGCACTATATCACGTCACATGCTTGTGCTGCAAATAGCGAGCACCGTAGACCCAACCTCGTTTCAAGGGTGTGTAGCAGGCTGCAGTACGCGTTGCCATCGTCGGTTTTACGCATAGCCGGGAAGTACTACGCAGTGTAGACTTTCAATTGGTCAGACCGCGCAAGGCATACTAATGTGTAGTCCTTCTGAGTATTCGTTGCACTCGGCGCAGGGGCGGCAAGCAAAGCACAGGAAAGAATAGGGACACTTGATGGCCATGCACCATGGAGAAAAAATATTCTGCCAAGGTCACCCCATGCTACCGTTTGGTGAACTCTTTTGCAAAACAGCCAAGTAGAACACGTAAACGCAACCCCTACGTCGAAGCCGCTGACCTCGCACAGTCTAGACATGTACAAAAAGCCAGCACAGGGGGCGGACAGGCAGTCAACGTGAAAGCGCACACGACGGCAAATTCCTGCGCAAAACGCAGTCACGAAAAATCGACGAAACGGATCGCCGGTCCGTACGGGAAAATCAGGACGACCCGAGGTGTCCGACCCAGCGGAAGACACCCTCCGCATTTTTCCACGGACGTGGAGCGATTTTGGCGCCGCGGGAGCCCGCAGTCTCGGATCCTTTCATGACCAAACATTGTCTAGGAGGCCGAGTTAAACTCTCTTATATATATAGATATCATCTCCCCCCCCCCCAAAAAAAATTCAATTTAGATTTAATATCACATTACTTTTATCTTAAAGAACAAGATTACATTTACCTGGTTCCTGCAACGGGGAGATGTAATTGATATTAACTCCACTTGAACCAACAATGACAGGGTTTTTGCTACCACTGATTGTGCCGCTGTTTCCGATGGTTCCAGTTCGTTGTGGGGATTCTACAATCAAAAGCAGGAATAAAAAAATCAATAAAATACATGTAACAGTCGACAAAATGATGCCTGTACTCAATTCCATCTCTATATGTCGTCTGTTCTTGGAAACATTGCCTTTCTACGGAGCCCCTATAAAAAGGGACATTCAAATTCTTTTTGTTATCTTGCGCACACGATATAATTATGTCGTGCGCACACGCTATAATTGTGCCGTGCGCACGAGACAATTATACATAAGGAGCTAGCTGCATGTGCAGCATGAACAAAATCGGACGAGTTTGTGTGTAACGAAAGCAACATGTTTATTGGGAGGGGGTAAAATAATGCATGCACTATACGTTACATGTTACGGAAGCGTAGAAGGGCCAAAAGAAATTAAGAATTTTTTTGTTTCCTATCTCGCCGCGGCGAGTTACTATCTCGCCGCGGCGAGTTACTATCTCGCCGCGGCGAGTTACTATCTCGCCGCGGCGAGTTACTATCTCGCCGCGGCGAGTTACTATCTCGCCGCGGCGAATTACGATATCGCCGCGGCGAATCACGATATCGCGAAATGAATTACTATCTCGCCGCGGCGAATTACGATATCGCGAAATGAATTACTATCTCGCCGCGGCGAGTTACTATCTCGCCGCGGCAAGATAATAACTCGCCGCGGCGAGACAGTAACTCGCCGCGGCGACTAACTGTTTTGCATCGGCGAACGTCAGGCACGACGAATAGCGATACCATTTGGGTTCTATGGAACGCCAAAGAGGCATTTAATGTGATCATCAAATCGGTGATGCACTTTATCAATAGGCAGTGGGGTTTTGCAATCGGTGATTGACTGTCACAATCGGTGATGGATTTTCGCGAGTGGTGATGGATTTATATAATCTGTGATCAACTTCTGGCAAAACTAACAACCTAACCACCCACACAGGGCTGGGTTCTAATTTCTTTAGTTAGTACGTCCGATGAATGAAATAATATATGTAATAATAAAGTTGTCCTTTCTTTTTTTGTTAAGAATAAATTAAGAAAGAAAACAAAGTTCAATAGGCGGCAACAGGTGATTTATCCACTTTGAATGCCAGATCCATTAGCGTACGGGATGAGGATGACCCTGCCAACTATTCAACATTATGATTGCATCTCTCAGAGGGCGGGGAAATTAATTACTGTAATGTACCGTCCTTTCGATCGTTACGACCGATTTGAATGAAATAGCTCAAATTACCGTTACACAGACATTTGGATGTTCGCGGGTTAACTCTTTAAACATCATTTACTCCCGTTTTGAAGGCCGTATCTCAGAGATCATGATCCTACTATGTACTAAAAAATCGTTTTGATATGTTCAGTATTTTTCATTACAATTTGAAAAATAGGCTTTGAGTTCGTCATTTTTCAATACTTTCAAGCGTCACGAATATTAATAAGCTCTATCCATATGGAATTTACGTCAACGTTGCGGCAAAACCGGCCATGGTATAGCGTTCCGGTTGACCGTGTGTTTTAGTTAGTTATCCCGCGAGCGCGAGTGGAACACGGATTAATGTAGAGCATCTATAGTGGCCTGGCCGAGTGTTATGTGGGACACTAGACTAGGGCGGGTATTGGGCGGGTATCCGGTGAAGGAACCCTGTCTCACGGCCTTTCAGCTCGGATGAAATTTTGGGTCGCCCCTCCATTGTAACCTCAAGCCCCCCCCCACGTCCCTTAGGATGAAAACCCTGGCTACGCCGATGCCTCTTTGGCGTTCCATAGGACCCGGAGGGATCGCAATTGTTGTGCCCGACGCTCACCGATACAAAATAGTTATTTGCCGCGGCGACATAGTAACTCGCCGCGGCGAGATAGTAACTCGCCGCGGCGAGATACTAACTCGCCGCGGCGAGATACTAACTCGCCGCGGCGAGATACTAACTCGCCGCGGCGAGTTAGTATGTCGCCGCGGCGAGATAGTAACTCGCCGCGGCGAGATACTAACTCGCCGCGGCGAGATACTAACTCGCCGCGGCGAGATACTAACTCGCCGCGGCGAGATAGTAACTCGCCGCGGCGAGATAGTAACTCGCCGCGGCGAGATAGTAACTCGCCGCGGCGAGATAGGAAAAAAAATTCTTAATTTCTTTTGGCCCTTCTACGCTTCCGTAACATGTCAAGTCAGTTAGGACATGGATTTTTTTGGGGGGGGGGGGCGCTATCATGATTAATTTTGTCAAACTTGGCCTTTGTTGAGAAAGATAAGTGTTTTATGCTAAGTAAATAGAGGAAGAACCGGTATGTGCACGCAAACTTCAGGGAATCATCAAGTGATGTTAGTTTTCTTGTTAGAAAATTCCAAGAAAATTGCCGACGTGAATTTCAGTTTATTTAAACGATATAAGGACATTGGGATTTGTTATCAGCATCAGCAAGTTGAATGGATGTCAATTAGACTGGTTACTCTCCCTGCCAATTTTAAACAGAGTCTCATTTTTGCTGATGAGTGGGAATCAGTCGCGTAGGCAAGGGGGGCCTGGGACAAATTCCCAGTGCCAACCCCCCCCCCCCGCCCTCACAGAAAAACTGAGATTTCCAGCTTGCCAAAGTAAGTGTATTTTTAAAGGATTTTGTGAGTTATTACACCAAAGATGAATGTAGATTACTATATTTGTCTTCCCTACGCCGCACGGCTGTGTGAAATGTCAATAATTTAATAGGAAAAAAGAGTGCCCTCTATCGTTAAAGAGCTCCCCCCCCCCTTTTTTTTTTTGAACTTGAAGCCCTTGTGGTGGCATGGACATTTGGGAGAAATGTTGTTGGTTCTGCCCTTGGTGCCCCCTCATAAACTGCTGCTACCCCCCGGGCCCCCTATAACCCACTGACAAAGTCCTGGTGGCAATGACAAAGGATGGTAGACCTTATAGGCTTTCCAAGGATGGGAATAAGGTCCCCACCCAGAACAATCAGTTCAATGTTTGACAGCTGATCGTCTGACAGGTTTTTACCATTAAAGCATACTTTTTTAGCTTTCAGCTCAAGAGTTTATCTTTGCATCATTTTTACGCTTTTTGCAAATTTAACGGAATTGGACAGATCTGCAAGAGAGCGTGGCAATTGCGGCTTGGCAACGTACGCTGGTTTTGATATTGTGTTTGCTGAGACGTGATTTTCTTGGAGTTTTCCAACAATTATGACAATAAAACTATATCGATTAATTATTCCCTAAGTTTATCTGCACATACCAGTTCTTAATTCCTTGCTGTTTTCTTAGCTATAAAACATAAGTAGGTTTGGCCCTCCACCTCACCCCCAGGGCACAAAATCCATGTTATGAATTTTTAGCTGTAAAACACTTCCACTCTCTCTCTTGCAAAAAGGCAGTCTGACAAAATTAATAAAAAATCCCCATCTATCTGACTTGACATGTAACGTAGTGGCTGCATTAATGATTACGCCCCCTCCCAAATAAACACACTGCTTTCGTTACAAACAAGGTCGTCTGATTTTGTGCACGCCACGTGCAGCCAGCTAGCTCCTTATATATAATTATGTCGTGCGCATGAGATATTATTTCGTGTGCACAAGATAACAAAAAATAATGTTGGATGTCCCTTTTAGGGGCTACGTACATTTCATAGAAGAAAAACATTTTTTATTCAATCTGACCGATAATAGACAAAAAAGTACAAGAAATACCAGGCTACATTTACCGGTACGTGCACATCAATCTCAAATCTTCGGGTAAGGTGGGGAGGGGGAGGGTGGTAAACGCCCCTCCACTAAAGGTTAAAAACTGACTACAAGCACTGAGTAAAAAAAAAGAAACCCAAATGGCACCCCTTATTTTTTGAAGAAGTTGTGCATGTAGCACTTTCCAGATCTAGGATATGAAAGCTAAATTACTAGGCTTTCTTTTAGGCCAAAAAAGTCTCCGGTTTCTGGTATGGAGCTTGTCCAAAAAGTGGTGCGGCAATGCGGCTTTTTTTTTTTACCCGACAATTTTGCTTCAAATGTCGGCTGATGACTGCAAATGGTGCCCGACTAAACTTAGTGCAAATATATGGGAGTCCAGAGAGGCCACATAAAGCTTATTCTCGATCATTACCCCATTTAAAAACACGTTAAAATTGTGCAGCAGCAGGATTCCAGTCAAACCAGTGAGTTTGGCGGTTTTGAGACGTCATCTTTCTTTGAAAAAAAAACCTTTTTCATTTTGCCGACGCGCATGGCTACGGCGAAGCGCGCGCATACCAGAAACCGGAGACTTTGTTTTTGGCCTTAGTGAAAGAAACATTCAAATCGCTCATGCACTTTTCCATTTAAAGAATTTTGAAGACAAACACCGTTTTTAACCTTGTCCACGAATCACATTTGGCATGTGATATTTCAGTATTAAAAATGAAACCATGTCGCATCCTGAAAATCATATCAGAATAATTAATCCCATAAGTCTCTGGGGTAGCGAAGAAGAAGGCACGGCAAAACACTAAACTATTCACGTATAAAGCCTCTTATTTTAACCACTTCGGGCCAGGTTTATTTATGTCGAAAATTTTGAAAATTTCAAAATGCAAAATTTGCCAGCCAACTTCTGGTAAACATGTACATGTACAGCTAAACGCCACAAATACCGATTCGCAAAAATGATTTGAACAGTATTTGTACGATATTTCTTGCCAATAACTCATACATGTATGTTTCAACACTCAATAAATGTTATGATAAGTGCCAGTTACCATGGTTATGAGAGTGTTCTGATGTGTGTAATTGATATGGGAATAGTTTTCGTTTTGCTGAAATATCACTGACCTTTGTGATCTGTGGAAAAGCTTAAAAAATAGTGTTTGTCTTCAAAATTCCTTTAACTGGGAAAGTACATGAACCTTAAAAATTGGGCTTATATCCTAGGTCTGAAAAGCAATACATGCAATACTTTTTTTTAAATAGGGGCACCATTTGCGTTTCCTCTTTTTTTTACTCACCGTGTATAGCTACTAGACTACGTACTTACCGAATGCGGCAGGTACCTGAGCCTCCTGTTGCATCGTGGTAGGGACATTCGTCCGTTGATAGGCTGCTTCAGATTGTTGCATCGTGGAAGGGACATTCGTCCGTTGGTAGGCTGCTGCAGATTGTTGCATCGTGGTAGGGACATCAGTCTGTTGGTAGGCTGCTGCAGATTGTTGCATCATGGAAGGGACATTCGTCCGTTGGTAAGCTGCTTCAGATTGTTGCATCACGGAAAGGACATTAGTCCATTGGCAGGCTGCTGCAGATTGTTGCATCGTGGTGGGGACATTAGTCCGTTGGAAGGCTGCTCCAGATTGTTGCATCATGGAAGGGACATCAGTCCGTTGGTAGGCTGCTCCAGATTGTTGCATCATGGAAGGGACATCAGTCCGTTGGTAGGCTGCTCCAGATTGTTGCATCATGAAAGGGACATTAGTCCGTTGGTAGGCTGCTCCAGATTGTTGCATCATGGAAGGGACATTAGTCCGTTGGTAGGCTGCTGCAGATTGTTTCATCATGGAAGGAACATTAGTCCGTTGGTAGGCTGCCGCAGATTGTGGCATCATGGAAGGGACATGAGTCGGTTGGTAGGCTGCTTCAGATTGTTGCATCGTGGTGGGGACATCAGTCCGTTGGTAGGCTGCTGCAGATTGTTGCATCGTGGTTGGGACATTAGTCCGTTGGTAGGCTGCTGCAGATTGTTGCATCGTGGTTGGGACATTAGTCCGTTGGTAGGATGCTGCAGATTGTTGCATTGTGGTAGGGACATTAGTCCGTTGGTAGGCTGCTGCAGATTGTTGCATCATGGAAGGGACATTAGCACGTTGGTAGGCTGCTGCAGATTGTGGCATCGTGGTTGGGACATTAGTCCGTTGGTAGGCTGCTGCAGATTGTTGCATTGTGGTAGGGACATTAGTCCGTTGGTAGGCTGCTGCAGATTGTTACATTGTGGTAGGGACATCAGTCCGTTGGTAGGCTGCTGCAGATTGTTGCATTGTTGTAGGGACATTAGTTTGTTGGTAGGCTGCTGCAGATTGTTGCATCATGGAAGGGACATTAGTCCATTGGTAGGCTGCTGCAGATTGTTGCATTGTGGTAACGACATTAGTTTGTTGGTAGGCTGCTGCATATTGTTGCATCATGGAAGGGACATTAGTCCGTTGGTAGGCTGCTCCAGATTGTTGCATCATGGAAGGGACTTTAGTTCGTTGGCAGGCTGCTGCAGATTGTGGCATCATGGTAAGGACATCAGTCCATTGGTAGGCTGCTGCAGATTGTTGCATCACGGAAGGAACATTAGTCCGTTGGTAGGCTGCTGCAGATTGTTGCATCGTGGAAGGGACATAAGTTCGTTGGTAGGCTGCTGCAGATTGGTGCATTGGGGTGGGGGCATTAGTCCTTTGGTAGGCTGCTGCAGATTGTGGCATCGCGGTGGGGACATCACTCCGTTGGTAGGCTGCTCCAGATTGTTGCATCATGGAAGGGACATTAGTCCATTGGTAGGCTGCGGCAGATTGTTGCATCGTGGTGGGGAAATTAGTCGCTTGGTAGGCTGCTGCAGAAAGTTGCATCGTGGTCGGGACATTAGACCGTTGGTAGGCTGCTGCAGATTGTTGCATCGTGGTGGGGACAAAAGTCCGTTGGTAAGCTGCTGCAGATTGTTGCATTGTGGTGGGGACATCAGTCCATTGGTAGGCTGCTGCAGATTGTTGCATCATGGTTGGGCTATAAGTCTGTTGGTGGGCTGCTGCAGATTGTTGCATCATGGAAGGGACATAAGTCCATTGGTGGGCTTCTGCAGATCGTTGCATCATGGTAGGGATATCAGTCCGTTGGCTGGCTGTTTCAGATTGTTGCATCGTGGTAGGGACATCAGTCCGTTGGCAGGCTGCTTCATATTGTTGCATCGTGGTAGGGACATTAGTCCGTCGGCTGGCTGCTGCAGATTGTTGCATTGTGGTGGGGACATCAGTCCGTCGACTGGGTGCTGCAGATTGTTGCATTGTGGTGGGGACATCAGTCCGTTGGTAGGCTGCTTCAGATTGTTGCATCGTGGTAGGGACATCAGTCCATCGGCAGGCTGCTTCATATTGTTGCATTGTGGTGGGGACATTAGTCCGTTGGTAGGCTGCTTCAGATTGTTGCATCGTGGTAGGGACATCAGTCCGTCGACTGGGTGCTGCAGATTGTTGCATCGTGGTAGGGACATAAGTCCATTGGAAGGTTGCTGCAGATTGTTGCACTGTGGTAGGGACATCAGTCCGTTGGCTGGCTGCTGCAGATTGTTGCATCGTGGTAGGGACATCAGTCCGTTGGCTGGCTGCTGCAAATTGTTGTTCCGCGGTAGGAACATCAGTCCGTTGGCAGGCTGCTGCAGATTGTTGCATCGTGGTAGGATCATCAGTTTGATCGCTGGCTGCTGCCGATCATTGCATCGTGGTAGGGTCATCAGTCCTTCGGCTAGCTGCTTCAGATTGTATATCCATGGTACTTTGGATCACTGTCCCACAACTGGAAGTCCTGTTTGTCAGTGATTAAGGAAAAACTGTATCACGTTTCATTCTTTGGTAGATTAACTTTGGAATATTTAACAGATTTGTGAACGCACCCATGACCACTGACAAGGCAAATGGCAGGGCAAGCCTATAGTTTGAGCATTTGAGACTCTCAATAAACCTGATTGACATTTTCATTGCACCATGGGTACGGAAGACAAACAACCAGTACAGTTTAAGCAAATCCAGTCATGCTTTAAAGTATTTTGCCTTCAAAACTTTTCAAAAATTAGTTCATCATTTCATAATTCACCTATTAATTAATTAATTAAAACGTGGATTATGGGAAGCAATCTGTACATAAGTTTTGAAAGTCTTTAAGCTTTGAAAATAAAAGAAGAAATAATCTCGAAATTTATTTCCAGGTACCAGTCATCGGGCTCAATGGAATAACAAAATTGGTCAGAGTAGAAGCATGGAGCTTGACTAGATTGGCCAATACTCACATTCATGCGTTACCAAACTCTAAAAACTGTGTATGATAATCCCAAATCTTAGGATAGAGTTACACAGTGCAGCTTAAGTTGGGACCATCCCAACATAATTGGATGGTCCCAACTTATTGCTGCACGGGCCCATCTTCGTAGTCTGAAAATTTGGGACTCTCAAAACTGTAAACGACTAAAATCCCAAATTTTAAGATAGTAGAAACATATGCAAAAACAAGAAAATAGACTGGCACATTGATCAACCAGTCCAAAATCCCTTTATACTGCAGCTGTACATTCTACACATTTACCAGGGTTAGAATTTTTTGAAGTAGACATAATTATTAAAAACAACCATAATCTCAGATTTTTGGGGATTATAGCAGCATCAGAGACACGTTCTGAGCCGATTGCAGCGTTGTGATGTCGCACACTGAACCGATTTATAGCAACCGCGCGAATGTGCATCGTGTCAACGCTTGTGCGCGCTTCGCCAAGTACGAACTACTAATGGAAATTTCCAATGATGCGTCTTTAGACCCAGCGATGCATCTTTAGACGCATCATTGGAAAGGCCTTCTTAATTTCGTTGATTTCTTCAAAATGCCAGCATGCCAGAAAAAAAACGATTTCACAGGGAGTTTAGTCCCCTTACAATCAACCAAGTATGCTTTCAACAATAATTACGTCAGTTACTTTTTGGATAGCTGCAAATGATGGATTTAGATTTAAATATGAAATAAACTTGGCGACCACACCCATTTTGACCAAAATGGCCAAACAATAGTAGTAGGCTATAAGACCGTTTTTCCGATGGCGCTAAAACTTTCAATTTCAGGTTTTTCAGTCTACATTCCCCCATACACTAAATATGAACCAAAAATGAAAAGATTACCGAATTTTTCGTCCAAATGAGGGATTAAAAACAAATTGAAGAAGATGATACGTTGTATATTTATCTTAATACGGCTTTCACGTCGAACACAATCTGTATTTTGTAAAAATATCAGCCAAAATGACATGGTGCATCGTCATGGTGAATCATGAGCAATGACCATGTTACCAGCGCGCGTGTGTGTGTATTATTATTTGAGCGCATACTACGCGCAATATCCAAATCCAAGGCTATTTTACATTCAGACAATCCTGGCCAAAATGGTTGGGACACTTGGAAATAACCTTGGCCTCCAACGGTAACCAACTCCCCTGCTCCCCCGTCAATTTTGTTCTCTTCAGCTGATGCAGCACACACTGCGCAATGCGAGACGACATTGAGCGGGGACTGGGGGTGGGGGGGGGGGGGCAGCAAGATTTGGCCAGGATTGTAGGCCCACCTGTGGTAAAACTCTGATGGTTACATCATATAGCAAGGCTCTATGGTTACATGTGCAATGAAGGTCAAGAGAACAAGTATAGTTTTGAGGTATTGTGTACGTACTCCGGTTACTATAAGAGCAACGTTAACAATAGTTCAAATTAAAGACAAGTGTGATCACCAAATAAGCTCTGGCCGTCTTGCATGAAAGTCTTGCTTGAAAGTTGGTGGTGATTGTCAATTGAAATAAGAATTTCCCATTTTGTTGAAAGTCAAAATGCAAAATAATACCTTCATAATGCAACTATTTTTCGTGAAATTTCAAGTTGAAATTTTGATATGCAAACGTGTGCAAACGAATCTGGAAATTTCACAAAAAATAGACATCTGAAAAAGGCAGCACTTTCTGATAAAGAGGGTGAGTATGCTTCTAAAGCAAAAAATAAACTACAAACTAAGCCTAAATGTGAAAATCAAAATTTGACAAAGTTCTACATGTTTTTGTACATGTTCCAAGTGTGGCCTTTATTTACGGAGGTAGTCCAGTAAATTGGCCACATTTATGGGGCTAGCCAGGCCAGAGGCAGGGGTGATGTATAGTCACAGGTGTGTAGAAGCCCCCTTACTTCCTAAGTCTGTATCCCACAAAAATACCACGTAACTTTAACATTTCCACACATTTATCTTGACTCAATTTAAAAAAAATCATAAACAATGTCACGAATTGTTACAAACAATTTTGTCAAGTATTTAAAGCATTTTTTTTTTTTTTTGGACAGTTACAATTTGGTCCTTACAGTTTTATGGGTGAGTTAGAGGGTTCATTTTTGGTCAATTTTTTGGAATGCGACCGACCAACTGACCTACACCGAGTCTCTTGTAAAAGCTCTGTTGCATGCCAGCTGAGCTTAAAAATTGGCATTACTCTGCTCTATACTTACGTTTTTAACAGGAGTTCAATTCTCTTGTTAGTATTTCAGTAGTTTGGAAATTAAAACTCAGAAACCGGTCGAGTGCAAGCCTATACCTTCATCCAGTCTGGTTTCTACTTGCTGGCCACACCTTCTAATCAAGCTGGTAATACTAGCTGGAAGCACTGCGCATGCAGAACAATCATCGGATGGCAATACCATTAATCAAGGGTTTTTTTCAGTGGGAAAATAAAATTTCTCATGCTTACCCTCCCCTTAACAGAAAAACCAGTTTTAATGACTGGAATAAAATTCATTTATTTGGATTACACATTTGATGTTTTGGTTTTCAATTATACAAACATTGCATTTGGTGTAATTAAGCTGTAATTGTTGGCTAACATAATCCACACAACCATGTCTATGGAATCTTCCAAAAATTTGTTTAAACACACACACAAATTTTTTTTGATAAGTGTTAATCATGTAGAGACTTTGAACTCATGACCTCCGAATTCTTCTACGGCAGCCAATACAGCATTGACATTCATCGATTGTATGCAAATATGGAGATCAAAGGTTGTTAAAAATATTATTAGAATCTTGCATCATGTCAGCTAGGGCACAGAACTTTTGGAAAACTTTGCACACAAAGTCCCGCCACAAGTAATTCAAATCATATTTTCTTTTCATGTAGTGTCTCTGATATTTTCTCTTTGTTTTATTTCTTTCATAAATCAGTTTTTCTGCCAAATTTTTAAAGTCTATCCTTTCCTTTTGTCTGTTTCTATGCATTCTGGTACAATTATGTTACAAGCGTACTTTAAGCAAAAAATTTTGTTAAAATATTCATCATTTTCTAGCACGTTTTAGGCTGAAATTACCAGGTGCCATGATTTTACGGGATGCTTTACACTGTCATTCACTAACAGTCCAGCAAGGTATTTCAAAATGATTTGGTAGTTTTATTTTTTGATGTTTGCAAATGTTGTATTTTCCCTTTAATAAAGAAACCATGACGTGGTTGGGTAAAAGATACATATTAATGGTCGGCTTAAAAAGGAAGCAGTTTGTATGTGAATCTTTAATAGTGAAACAAACTAGGAGGTGCCTTGACTACAAATTTTAAGTTTCTTTCAAAGCATTGAATATTCATACTCTGTGTAATTGAGAATATAAATCTTGTCAACGTTTATTTCATACAATGTATACTTTGCCAAAACTAAATTCAAATTAAATTGAAACTTGAATTTTTTTACTCGCAAAACTACCACATGGTCGCTAAGTGCGCAGAGAATATAGACCTATTTTCAAATTGTGCGTCACGGATAGACAACATATAAATGCACACCACAATACGCCCATCAAAAACAGACACATGGATTTTGAACCTTAATTCTCTATAGTTATATGGATGGATTCTTCAGTGAATTAACACAATTTAATACATACACAATGTAGTACTAAGCACTAATGGATTGTGATGAATAGTGCAGCTTTTTGTGAGCAGGGTAAAATGGACGTCTGCCAGGCACACTCTTTAGTTAATTAGTCAGATGTAAATTACTCGTAAGTTATATTTTTGTATTCTACAAGAGTCAGGGCACATATACAAACTGGTTTTACATTTTTCTATATCGATGCGTTGCTACTTTATCGGCGAAAAGGAATGGGAGGGGGTTATGGCCACGCCCCCTCCTATACAGGTTTTTCATGCCTGGCGGGCACTTTCCACCACTAAAAATGTCTGGCAGTGGCCATTCATGATACCTAGGCCCAACATTTTCCAGTAGGTTTCATTGGGTTAACTAACCAGCTGATCTAGCTCAATTTTGTGGCCCCTTTCTCATGGCCCTCCTGACCATACCCACCACAGTGTGCCCGGCAGACGGCCATTTCCTTACATTGGTATGCATGTGGAACATTGCTGCATACATGAAAATTGGTTAACTTTCCAGCTAGGCTGAAACTCCCCCCCCCCCCCCGGCTCCCGCTCTATATCACTGGTATCCGGAATAAAACACTCCTCTGTGGCTGTGGCATAAACACAATGATTTGTTTCCCTTGTCCTTCATTTTAAGTCTGAGTATAATGCAGCTTTTTGTGAGAAGGGTAAAACGGATCAATCACAAGGTATCCTGCAAAATGGTCGATTCATGCAAGAACAGACAGCTTTGTGATTGCTTCATATATGGAAATAGCCGACTATAAATTATATGTCATCTCATTAAATATCTGGGAAAAGTTATGGACAATTTATCTACCCTTTGTTTGGGATTTTATTTGCAGGATTCTTCACAACTTTCCTATGATCTTCACAACTTCCCTATGAACTTCACAACTTCCCTTTGATCTTCACAACTTCCCTTTGATCTTCACAACTTCCCTTTGATCTTCACAACTTCCCTATGATCTTCACAACTTCCCTATGAACTTCACAACTTCCCTTTGATCTTCACAACTTCCCTTCGATCTTTTTACTGCATAAAATAATTGAATTGGCTGATGAGTGCAAAGTCTCTATGAGTCAACAGCAATGGAGTGTTGTTTCCAGAGTAAATATTTTTTGGTAGATTCTGTTGACCATGATGTGACTTGTGTTAAGTTAGCTAACAATTACGGCAAAATTGCACCAAATGCAACATTTGTATAATCAAAATAAATAACTAAATGAAAATGTGTAAACAAATTTTTTCCAGCAATAATAAATGGTTTTTACTTTTAATTATAAGCATGAGGAATTCATTTTCACATTGAAAAAACAAAACACCCTTTGTTAATGGTATTTTTCATTGGATGATTGTTTCGCATGTGTGCCCCCAGCTATATCTTGGTGATTTAATTTGAGGTGTGGCAGACGGAAACCAGATTGGACCAATGAAAGTCAGGGCTGTGTGAATTCTAGCTTTGACAGCACATACTATGCACAGACAATAGACAGACCTGTTTGAAGACTATAGCTCTGATAGCGGCCTTCATCTGTACCTCTGACTCAACCTCTCTGCATATATTCTGATTGCATGTAAGATCTGCCCCTTCCACTGGTGCCTGTGCATCTGTACACCAGCTACGACCAGGTCTAACTGAACCTTAAAAGATATTTTAGAAAATGATTCAAATATTTTAGAGGAAATTCATCTCATTCTGATTAAAACAAAATATCGCCTTAAAAAGCTCTGCCTTCAACTTTTGCTGCCAAGGAGTTCATATTGTTGCGGTTGAATTGATACAGCTAATTTTGGATATCCCGTGGGCATTTTGGCTTTCTTTGTGAAAATTACCAGCATCTGAAGTCAGGCCACAGACTCTTCAGAATAATTGTCCATATCCAAGTACAATGTACAAGCTTTTTCTAGAAACAATAGCAGTTTAGTCAATACACTCCGTCTGAATGGAGTACTGGTTTATAACATGGAAATCTTGATCTGCTCATAAAATATTGCAGAAATGCAGCTAAGAAACCATTCACAAGCGATTTACATCCATAAAGTCATGAAATTGGCAGATGTCGACTTTCATGGGTCTGCTAAGCACAGACTGTGCTATAGGACTAGGAGAAGCAAAAAAATGGGGGGGGGGGAAGCAGGTTACTGGTGCCACTTCACCAGCCAAACGTCTGACCTGATGTTTGTCGCTTAATTGGGACTGGCTCTAAAGTATTTTTTTATTGAGGAAATACTTTGGTAATTAAGTAATATTTTCTGTGTAGCAGCTCCATGACGTTGAGGCAATTTCAATCAGCTCTGATGGCCCTCACAGCGCCCTCAACAGTGGATGCAAAGACACATTAAAACAAATTAAAGTTCTACTTAAATGTTGATGACGAGGTTCAAGCAAAAGACTTACCCTGGCTAGCTGTCTTGGTGTCAAGAACGAGCTCCGCCAAGCACAAAAAGTGGGATGGTACGAGGGAAACCCATGACATACATGTACATGTATTGGGTGCCAGCCAGAGTGGCCAAAACCTTCAAGGCAAAACTGACCCATGGAAAAGGGAAACACTTATAACAGCTAGCTTACACTAACTAAAACAGTTGTAGGCGGGACTAACATGGGGTGTTTGGAATGGATGGCAGATGGTACAACAGCACATTCAAGGGCGGATCCAGAACACAATTTTTGGGGGGGCCAAACAAAAATTTGGTTCCCCAAAAAAAATGGGTCAAAAAAAGTACGGCGTGGGGTTCGGGGCCCGCTTAAGGGCCACGAAAAAATTATGGATTCTATATGCTCTGTGGTGCGATCTGAGGCAATTTCTGACCACTTTAACCAATGTTTTTAGAGGAAAAGATGGTGGTGTACTCATTGCCTGCTTTTATTGCGATGTCACATAAAAAAAAAAAAAAAAAAATTGGTTTCGTTTTGGGGGTGGAGCAATGGCCCCCTTTGCCCCCCCCCCCCCCCCCTGGATCCGCCCTTGAGCACATTAACAAATTCTCAATCAACAAATGAAGTTCCTGTAGAATTATCAGTAGGAAAACTTAATGAAAAGTTGAACATATAGCCTAGAAAAATAATTTTAACAAGTCAGGTGTGTTTACAAACACAAATGCCCCGCAACCGTGACTGTTCCCAAGACATAACACCACTCTTTTAACATCAACTTAAATGTACCTTGGTCACATGGAACATTCATTGACAGCATTAGTGTCTTCTGTAGGTTTTATATGAATTAATCCCTAATCCCTATAATCTCAGAATAAATACAAGATTTGTATTGTTTTAGCCACTGTGAACTTGACCCTTGACCTTTTGGCCCCAAATTCAATAGGCTTCTTAGGTTTACCAAGAACAATCCACAAACCAAATTTGAAGTTCATATGTTAAGTATTTCTTAAGTTATCGCGCTAAGATTTTTATTGTTTTAGCCACTGTGAACTTGACCCTTGACCTTTTGGCCCCAAATGCACTAGGCTTCTTAGGATTGCCAAGAACAATCCACAAACCAAATTTGAAGTTCACATGCAAAGTATTTCTTAAGTTATCGCGCTGACAAGATTTCTATTGTTTTAGCCACTGTGAACTTGACCTTTGGCCTTTTGGCCCCAAATGCAAAAGGCTTCTTAGGATTGCCAAAAACAATCCACAAACCAAATTTGAAGTTCACATGTAAAGTATTTCTCAAGTTATCGCGCTAACAAGATTTCTATTGTTTTAGCCACTGTGAACTTGACCTTTGGCCCTTTGGCCCCAAATGCAAAAGGCTTCTTAGGATTACCAAGAACAATCCACAAACCAAATTTGAAGTTCATATGTTAAGTATTTCTCAAGTTATCGCGCTGACAAGATTTCTATTGTTTTAACCACTGTGAACTTGACCTTTGGCCTTTTGCCACTGCCTTACTTATTACTTTCATCAGGGAAAGTATTTTCAGGTTATGATGCTGATTATCAGCTCAGGAAGCTGCACAAAAGTTGCATGGAATTCAAACTAGATTATAAAGTTTGGTCCCACACATTTTATGCTTTCAAATATTTGAAAATGAAAGAAAAGCTTGTCTGCAGTTTAATACCTCTTCCCATTTTTACAACAGTTGATGTACATGTACATGTTCATTCTTTAAATGAGGGATGTTAAAATAACCCTGCACATTCAGCAATATGCAGCAATGCAACTTATAAATTTCAACCATTTCCTTTTTTTAAAACAATAATTCCCCTTTTAGCTTGTCGTACCCATAGTTTCACCTGCAGCCCTTCGTAGATATAAAATACACAAGAAACCCACAATAAGCAATCAGTTACAAAAGTGTCTTTATTGAACTATATTGCCATACAACAATCTCATATTTTTAGATGTGACATCAGACATAAAATGCAAGATGCAACCCCCCCCCCCCCCATTTTTCTTTCTTCGAAATACATTAATTTCATACCAGGAATAAGCATGAAGCTTGACTTTCACTTGAAACTCATCCATAAACACAAGGTATTAGTTACGGAGGAAGTTTCAGTACTGTCTTGAGATGAAGTTAAATGACCCCAACAAATCTATCTTGAGTATTGCTGCAAGAAAGTAACAACAATCTTTAGTAATAAAATAATAATATACTGTCAAACATCAGAAGCATTTGAGTTATCATTCTCACACCAAAATGAGGATTGCATTGCTGTTTTGTTTTCGTAGTCGTCTTTGAATATATTTAAAGGTGACTAAGAAAACAGAACAGCAATGCAATCCTCATTTTGGTAGAGTGGTCCAAATCCATGTTAACTGTCTCAATCACAGAAAACTTACACGACAAAAATTTCATATATGTTGTGTCCTAACTTGGTGAAGCCTTTATTTTAAATCAGAGATTTACACTGACAGCCACAAATTACCGAAAAAAGGATTAGATTGATTTGCTTGAAATATTTGTGTATCATTAAATCCCTTTCTTAATTGTGTGGTGACACAAGACAGAGAGAAAAAACCCACACTAGACTATGTCAGCATTATGCTAATGATGCGGGCGTTTGTGCATACATGTAATAAAGGCAACATTCATCTGGAAATAACAAACATCTGACCCACTGTAAACACTATACAAAACATCATGCAATATGTGATTCCTGATATTAAAAAGAAAACAAATCTGAGTTGTACTGGATCCAATGATGGCAAGTTGCATGATTCTTATGACTTGGTACAAAAGCAAGGCAAGTTGGCTGTTATAAAAGGTACATCAGACTATATATTAATACAAAATAGAAGTGATGAAAATAGAACAATCTGGCTCACTTTGCCCAATCTTCAGATAAGCAATATCAAATATTCACATAGTTTTGTTTGCATCTGAGACAGACCCTACTAGGATTGAAAAGTCAAGCCATCTCACTTGATTTCTTTTATTTATTTGTTCCATTTCTTTATACCCAGGGTGTGCCCAAACAGTTGTAAAAAACCTTCCATTGAGGCCCTGCATACATTACAAATTATTAAATAATGTTCAGCACAGTCAAACTCATAAGAAACGTGCACTGGCGAAACAGACGACGAATATTAATACTTACAAACACAGGTATTTCAGAAATGTTTACAGAAATGATTGTACATTGCAGGTCAATCAGGTCAGTAGGCAATTGGCAGCAATATTCATTTAACAAGTGATACAAAAATAGCAAAAATATAAAAATATAAATTACCTCTGCATATTTACAAACAATTTATCATGTAATGTACAATTATTACAGTTAATGAGAATGGCTGGTTGTATTTCTACATGTACATGTTATCCCCAATCATCATACCACAGAGTAATGACCACACTGCATGTAATTACAACTCTTACATCTGTCACAGTCAAGTTACTGGAATACAGAGATAAGGATCCTCATTATTCACAGACTACAGATAGTACTGCAAATATCTACCTCTCTGAAAAATATTCTGGGTAACTAGCATTTTAACAAATTTCTACATTGTTCGTAAGCCCCTTGGTACACTGTACAAGGTGCAGTTAAACTATCCAATACAGAAATCATTTGCTTGGGCAGATCTTTAGAAGTGTTTTCAGAGAATTTGACAATGAGACTCACAAAATGTCACCACTAACCAGCACTTTGTGCTGGATATTTCCCCATCAATGAGGGAAGGTCCAAATTTGACTGTAATGATTAATCTGAGCAGACAGTTCAAATCAGTTGATGCAGCTAAGGGTTCAAACCTGACAAGGCCAAGGGACTTTCTGTATGGGCCGGGGAGACATTAAGGGGACAAAGGAATGTTGACTTTCAGTTGATGAGGGTGATTGAATTGGCTTGGAGTCAGTACAAGATCTTCAAATGTATGAGAGATAGCACAGGAAAGAAACACAGCAGCAGAAACAGAGAGACACATGAGGAGCTGATAGGCACAATGTATTCAGAATTTGTTCAGAATTTCAATGACAGATCCCCTCACAGCTGGTAATTTATAACACAATGTGTTGTCAGAGGATGGTGCATGTAGATGGTTGGAACTCTGGTCCCCCGGGGGAAAGACAAAGTGTAGAAAAGACTCATAGACATATGAAAGGAAACATCTCTTAACAAAAAAAGACAGCTTTCCAAGACAACCACCACAGATTGCTTAATCCCTCCTCGCTGGCTGACGACTATACCGCATTCCAGTATCCGTCTAATGGGAAGCTGCTAGGCAGCTGCTACTGTGTAGCGCCGCTACTGCTGCTAATACTGTGCAGAGGCTACTGTGCAGTGAGGCGTATAAGCCTTTGCAGTGAGGCGTAAAAACCCAGCGGCAAGCAGTTAACAGAACGTTACAACCAGACATTAACCTTACATCTTTGTAATGGGATACAACACAGATACAGTTGGCTGATAGAGGTGTACAGGACTTGCATGATGTTGCTGAGTCACCAATGTCTTGTGTTAATGAAAGGAGACATTCTGCGATCTGACCAATTGAGGCAGAAGTCCTGCCCATCAGTGCCACACCTATGCTTTCACCATTAAAGTGGAATGCTTAACATTGTTTTATTGTAGAGAACACTCAATCATATACTGGTACAGCAAAATTACCCACTCCCAATTTTGGGGTCTACCCGATGTTCCCCAATACCTATGTTCCCCAAATCCTTAGGGTTAGGGTTGGGGAACATAGGTATTGGGGAACATAGGTATGCACCCCCAAATTTTTGTAACGCGCAATATGTTTATAAAACTGAAATTCATCGAGTATTTTGTTGATCGGCGAGCGCAGAATTGAAATCAACAGTCGTCAGGTTCTTTAGGCCAATATCTTAATATAAGACAAATTGTTACCTAATAAGCGCAGAATTGAAATCAACAGTCGTCAGGTTCTTTAGGCCAATACCGTAAAATAAGACAAATTGTAACCTAATAAGCACGACTCCGATATATACGACTGTTTACTGCTGCCCCACGCGTGCCAGCCACGCATTCATTGCAACACACATATGACTCAGAGTCGGAAGCAAAAGTAGTGAAAATGTTTTGTTTTTTTCAGAGAGTGGCAGACATGAACATTCCTGTTTATCACATTTTTTCAAAAGTCAATTCAACAAGGAAACAGTGACTTTCTAGCTGCTCTTCCGTATCAATATGAGCTGAACTGCCCGAAGAAGTGACCAGCGAAAACAAAGATACTGCAACTGATTAAACTGAAAACACCGGACAACACAGCACTGATGAATAGTAAGCGTACGATGTTCCATAATAACGGTTTATCCAAGGACTCAACATATTATCTTCATTATACATTTTCAGATGAGCATCAAATGTCCTACCACAATTTTCTTCATGATTTACAAGCAATTCCCAAGTTATTCTGGTGAATATTCAGTCCAAAGAGATGACACATCATGAGGCTGTTTCTGAATACGCGTATGGCACATGTCACAGAAGTGAATGTGCTTGACCGTGTCCCAGACTTAATGTTGTACATTAAGGAGCGTCGCGGGCCCGTCAAGTCCTATGTGCTGCCTAGTGCTTTTTATGTTTATATGAAGTTATGAACCTCATAAAATGTAGTCCTTTTCTCTTTTCTTTCCTTCTAAATTTGAACCATTTTTTTTACGCAGTTACTCGAATTTTGCTTCTTTAACTGTCAATGTGCAGTGATGTGCAGCTTCCAATAGAAAGGACTTTTCAGGATTTCTAAATGAAGGAGCCTCAACATGCCACTGATGAAATCTCTCTTAACTCAAATAACTCCTGTCACAATTTTGCTTCAGTTCTACCTCTACACAAAAATGTCTATCTATAACACACAACAAAGACTGACCAGTGAACTAAATTTTTGCTTAGTGGACTCTTCAGATGAAAACGCTTTTAATTCCTTGACTACAGACGTTATTCAACACCAAAGTCTGTGGAAGACTTGTTATTTAATACCTTAACTTAATAGTGACATTTATCTGGTTTTGATGGTGCATAATGAACAGGCAGTTAAAATTCATTCCATAATAAATCCGTCATGTCCTAATGACTAATCCATTCTTCTTCAGGTCACTCAGTGACTCATCAATATGGTTCTTGTCTTTCTCTGTCAGGTGACAGTATGGGAGGTCCAGCCTCTTAAGGTGCAGCAGCTGCTTTACCTCCATGCACCACAATACTGCTGTACCACCCAGGTCATTACCAGAAAGATGCAATTCAACCAAGTTGGGTAGATCCCTGAGTGACTCAGCAACATGTTTGATGTCCTGTCCATTCAATGAGCAGACACACAAGTCCAGCTTTGTGAGGGACTTCAACTGCTTCAATTTCATGCACCATGATTCTGCTGTACCACCCAGGTCATTACCAGAAAGAGCCAATTCAACCAAGTTGGGTAGGTCCCTGAGTGACTCAGCAACATGTTTCATGTCCTGTCCATTCAATGAGCAGCGACGCAAGTCCAGCTTTGTGAGGGACTTCAACTGCTTCAATTTCATGCACCATGATTCTGCTGTACCACCCAGGTTATCATCAGAAACACCCAATTTTATATGTACCAAGTTGGGTAGATGCCTGAGCAACTTAGCAGTTTCTTTAACCCTCAAGAAATTAACAGCATGAAGATCTGTCATTGCACACATGGTAACAGCTAACTCCTCAGCAAACCATGTCCATTTACAATGGCGTACATGCAATGTATGTACATTAGCAAGGTATTTGTTGCCACTGTCTTTTGTCTGTTCAGCAACACATTTCACAAAGTATATGACTGAGTTCAGACAATCCCTGTCAAGCTCATCAATGCGAATTTCATCTGTTATGAATGAATGTATGAATTCCTCTGGAGGCAAACGTTTGGATTGACCTTCAAAGAAACAATGAAGTGCCAACTGACCAATCTTTGATTTGAATGCCAATTTCTTCTGACACCTCACCTGAAATACCTTCAGAATCTCATATGTACATGCCTCATTGTCACCACAACAAAAGCGCAGAAGATACTCAAAACCCTTTGGACCCTGTGACATTATTTCATTCAAAATCTTCTGAAATTCCTCTGGGTCTGCTTTTAACAAGCTTTGCAAGAAAGCAGCAGCAGAGAACTCCTGGAATGTCTTGTGAAAAAAATGAACACTGTTGTGACTCTGCAGTCTCTTGCGGACTCTCTGTCTGGTCAGAATACCTGCCTTCAGAGCCAGTTCAAGCACCTTCGGCTCAAAAGTCACTTTCTTTGAAAGAGAGTGACTGGTCTGGAGAAAGAAGACCATGCAACGCAACCTTGCCAATTTCAATCACAACTTTTGCTACTTCATCTTGCGAGTCCAATCCTTTTCTTTGGAAGATATATAAAAATCCATCATGATACAGACGTGACATTGCTTCTGGGGGTGTGCAATCTTCTCTCAATAGTACACACATCAAAAGAACAAGCATTGGACTCTCAGATAAACTAGACAGAAGGTGTGACGATTCAATCTTTTCAAGAAGCCCCTTGGCCTTGTCAGGTTCACTAGCGAAAAATGTATTAACATACTCAGTGATATCTTCACTTCTGAAACCAATGACCTCGACATGTGTGAATGGTTCTTGAACCAGTTCCTCTGATACAAGTCTGTTGTAAAAGTGTGAGGGGCGGGTGCTTACAAGTACAGTACAACCCCTCAACACCTTTGCATTAAGGATCTCCAGGATGGAACCAAATGAGGATACACACAAGGAGGTAGTCATGAGCTCATCAAAGCCATCTAGTAAAATGAGGACTTTTCCAGGACTCTTCTTGATAAACATGTCCAGGGCACCTCTTTCAATACTTGTATCTTTAGCCAAGAGTTGGTCAAAAACTGCATCAATAAGATCCGAACTCTGCTGTAGTGCGTGCATTTTCAACAGGAAGACAAGTTTATACTTCTGAAGTATCTGACTAGAACCAACTGCCCAATCATATGCAATTTTGTTAAAAAGTGTGGTCTTTCCTCTACGAGCCAACCCATTAAAACAGCTATTAACATCAGTTCTCCCTCTTCTGTCTTAAGTTGTAATATATCGTCATACGATACCAGAATGACTCCGTCCTTAACAGTTGTTAACTGTAACTTTGTGTAGATTTGCTTTATGTGTTTCCTGACATCACCCACCCATGGAAGCACTTTAACAAAGCTACCTTTCCTCTTTTAGTAGGACTTCAGTTCACCTTCACAGCAATCAGCAGCATCTTCGGCCGGACTGTCAAGCTTCATCTTTCTTGGGGCGCTGCATCCTACAATATTGAAATGACCATAGAGTTGAATGACTTAATCATATTGTGGCATCTAAGCAATAAATTGGCTCCTTGTCTGTAGAAAGTACCACTTTTAGCTGAAATATAGGCTAATTGTATGCAAAAAGTTATAGCACTAAAAGCTTGTTGCTTTATGAGCTTGGGAGGATAATTTTTTACAGGCTTGAAATAATTTCCTGCTCACTGATGCATGAATCTTAACCCTTAATCAGGCCGGGTTTAATATTTTGACCATCTCTCAGCCGGGGTGGGGGGGATTCCAACCCCCCCCCCCTCCAACATCTCGGCCATTGAGTGACGCAAAATGTTTAAACTTGGTACATGCAAAGAGAAACTCATCATGAACAAACCCCCAAAAATGTCCTGACTATACGTCAAAGGGTTCTGGAATTATGGCTAATTAATTTTTCATATGTACGAATGGAAATTCTGCTCTGTGTACACGACGTACATGTACATATGGGAAAATTCAGTTTTCATAGCACGTAGTTCCAGTGAATTTTTTGCTACTTGGCAACCCGTGGTCTGATTTTTATGTTTTTGGTATCAAAAGATGCACAAGGCTCGAGGCTACAAAGTCAGAGCAGCTCGGGTCGCGAAAAAAATTATTTTTAAGGCTATCATGGAAAAAGTTGAAGGGGGGAGGCAGATTCCGTCCCCCCCCCCCCCGGCCCTTTTAGGGTTATAATCACACAAGTGTTACAAAAGCTCTGCAAACTAGAAAGCCCTGTCCACTGTGCACATGTGGGCAATATGCTCCTCTCAAATGCCACACTGCATATGTTACAGCTGCAAGCATGTTTGCGTCTGCATGCATATTGGACTTTTGTTCACGCATGTCTGACATAAGACATGGCTGTGATTGGTCAGAACACTATAAGGTGGGGCTAAATGGATTGGTCTCATATTTTCTCAAACTCCTGGGAAGCAAAAAGACGATGTGCTTTTAATATGCTGCACATTAACCAGAACAAAACATTGTATTCCCATCATACAAGTGTGAGACTAGTCTGTAAAGAATGACTACATTTACATCTGGTTTGGAGTTGGTACATTCATTGATAATTACCTTGTGCACCTGAGGCCACATGTGGTGTTGGGGGTTGCTGAGATGTACTTGGTGGATTCTCTGATATGTCAACTGATGGATGACCAGAGTGGTGTGATGCATGTGCATCATCTTCAATCAAATCAAATACGAGAAGGACAATTGTTTATTGCCGAAAAAAGGTAGACAAGCACATTATCACTTATTAGGGAATTAACCCTACCAGTGGGAAGTCAATATTCAGAGCAGTATGTATCTAAACCCTGAAAGTCAGTTTCAAGTGAAGGGATCTCAGGCCCAATGAAGCGTGTGACTGAATTACATTCTTGCCCACAATAAGCTTCACCACATACAACAATTGTGCTGTAATATGAAGTGTTATCCAAACCTACAGAAGATCAAACGAATTACCAGCCAAAGTGCAGAAGACTAACAGGGTTGCTTAATTGCGAGTGTGGCTGTGCTACATGTATTTATTGAAAACATAAGTGATTTAATCCAATTGATGATGCATAGTTGAGGTCAATAGGCAATACTAGATCTCGGATTTGATGAAGTTGATGCATGGTGACATCTGCCCAAACTTTACATCTGCCAAGATAGCCAACTGTCTAATATTTGGTGGGAGTAACTCCATAGACAAACAGTAATCTTGATATTTGTCTTCAAATGGAAGCTTCATCAAAAACTCTTTCAATTACATATGCATTAAATTACACTCGAGAAATAATCAAATAGGAGTAGCAATCGTAATACGCCATACCACGTCACTGCAGTATAAGACAAAAAATGTATTATTTTATTTGACTTTATACCAAACTAGTTGGCGACTAATTATGAAGGTATGTCATAGATAGAGGGCAGGGTTTGGAATTTTTGAGGAAAATTGGCGGTAAATGACAAAGACAAAATGCAACACGAAAATAAAGATGGCGACCTCCATGATGTACCGTGAACGCGCACGGCGCACTGAACGATGCCAACCATAAACCTTGTATGAAAATCGTTCTTTCTACCCCAAAACTTTTCAACATTACAAAAAGGTCATTAGAATTGAGAGAAGTCTGCTATGGTGGAAAAGGTCATTTCTGAATGATAAACACCCATGACTTTAATTTGACCAAACGTATAAAGAGGGGTCGTAGCAATTCGATCGCTATAGGAGTAGGAGATCGCACAGAAAGTGTTGTCTTCTACCTTTAGACTGGTAGATATTGATGGTGCAATCTTTTGGGTTGAAGATGGGTACGTGTCCAGAGCCAGATATCTGATGCACTGTCTGCTGCAATTGATTGACGGCTGAAACTGGCATCACGTCTGAAAAATGAGAATGTCTCTTATATTACACAACGCCTGAATAAATCCCCCTCATCTGATTGGTGGGTCATTGATCACTTGACTTATTGGATTATTCATACCAACCCACGGCCCCACAACACTGCTAAAATCGAAGTTCCATTCCACAGTCACACTAGTGGTGGCAGCTCAGATATGGCTCTAACCTAGCAGATGATCAGAGGATTTATTAAGGCGTTGTATAAAACAAATAATTAATGTTTCACATCCGTCCAAGGTAAAGAATAGTTTCATGAGGTGACAGGTGGAATTATTCTTACCACTGCATTCATACATGTCATAACCATTATTTGTAAAAAATATTATACCATGGAATTGCTGCAACACAATCAATGAAGTCGAGACACATGCAAGAAGTGAAGAAAGTGAAGAGCTCCTTGCACTTCAATCAGATGTCATAACCTGAAAAATTGTTGACATTCTTATTTTTTCACAAACTGTCAAGTATGAACAAGTCAATAGTGAAATGTATCCAGGAATAACCGTGCATATGGTTTGCTTACAGCCAGGGTTTATTGCTCACCTGTTGTCTGGTCCCGATTGCCTGGCCTCCTCATCAAGGTCAGTGCTTGGTCCTGAGTCTCTGTACAGTCTCCATCAGCAACCTGCCCCTGTCTCTCGGCATCTTGTGTTGACATCATCTCTTCTTGTTCAGCCATTTTTGATGAAATCTGATTGGAAAATTATTGAACCATGAGAAATCACTAAGAGGTACTAAACAAAGCTTTAGTGTTAAGAGTAGGCCGGACATTACCAAAGTTTCAGGTCTAGAGCCCTGCCGTTTGCATGCTTGTTGGCCCGGTGATCCCCTTTCCAACAGTATAAAGTTTGTCCAGAACTGTCCATGTTAACTAAGGTACTTTTAGACTGTGATACATGAGAGCCATGTGGGTTGGCGCTGACAGGCCTTGCTATGGGATTTACTGCACTGAAACGAAACTAGTGGCATCAGCTACTACATCTGCGGTTTTCTCCAAAAGTTTCAGGTCTAGAGCCCTGCTGATTTGCATAATTGGTTGGCCCATTCATCTGCTTTCCAACAGTATAAAGTTCATCTAGAATCGTCCATGTTAACGTACCTTTAGACTGCAATACATGAGAGCCATGCGGGTTGGTGCTGACAGGCCTTGCTATGGGACTTACTGCACAAAAAGGAAACTAGTGGCATCACCTACTTCATCTGCGGTTTTCTCCAAACGTTTCAGGTCTAGAGCCCTGCCGATTTGCATGTTGGTTGGCCCATTCATCTGCTATCCAACAGTATAAGGTTTGTCCGGAACCGTCCATGTTAAGGTACTTTTAAACTGCGATACATGAGAGCCATGCGGGATGGCGCTGACAGGCCTTGCTATGGGACTTACTGCACAAAAACGAAACTATAGTGCCATCACCTACTACACAGATATCTGCGGTTTTCTCCAAAAGTTTCGGGTCTGGCGACCTGCCGATTTGCATGCTGGTTGGCCCATTCATCTGCCTTCCAACAGTATAAAGTGTGTCCAGAACTGTCCATTTTAAGGTACTTTTAGACTGTGATACATGAGAGCCATGCGGGATGGCGCCGACAGGCCTTGCTTTGGGACTTACTGCACAAAAACGAAACTAGTGCCATCACCTACTACATAGATATCTGCGGTTTTCTCCAAAGGTTTCAGGTCTACAGCCCTGCCGATTTGCATGCTGGCTGGCTACATCTGGTAAAAGAGCTTTTCAAAAATGTACAACTTGATAGAATTTCAACTAGCCGTTTTTGAGTTACGATTAAAGAAAGAGTGCCAAATATTGACTATTTTTTGGACAAAATAGTGGATTTTTGTGAAAAGTAATTAATTACGACTTTTGTGACACTATATATTCAAAATTATAGCAATTTGAAGGTTTTGAAACTACTTTGTACACTTTGTACAATCTATGAAGGAGGAACATGCAATTTTTAGAGTAAAACACCAATGGAAAATTTCTGTTTTAAAAATGTACTGGACAATAACTTTAGAAATTAATGCATTCTTTATTTTATTTTCGCAGAGCTGAAAGATTCTACAGGGTTTTTGTCATCTACGAAGTTTCACAGTCACTGGTTACACATTTCGTGAGATACAGGACCACAAAATCATACTTTTAGGGAAAATCTTAGATTTTTGAGTCCAAATTATGCAAATTTAACCTTACTGATATGCAAAATTGTCATAACTTGAGGTGTGTATGAGATCCAGGCCTGAAATTTGGCTCTGGTGTGTTCCTCTAGTGATAAACAACCCCACCGCTAATATTTATTTGAAACTGCCTTATATTGTATTAATTATGTATGTAAATGTATGCAAATGAACTTTAATATTTATAACTACCATGACTTGAAGAGACAGTTGTTTTAATCCGCCAAATTTGGGCAGTGTTTTTATGTGAACATGTGCAGCAATTTACTCTTGACATTACACTGAATAAGTGTGTGCGACTATACAAATTAATTACTTCTTTCTAATTAATAAACAAAAGCATTTTGCACACAACCAACTGACCAAGGGCCCAATTTGAAAGCAAAAAATAAAGTGTGCGCTTTGGTATGAAATCAGCTTGTTGTCCATTAATTGCAAGTAGTAATTGTTTTTATGATTTATTAGTTAATTAGAAACTAATTTTTAGATTTCACAAATAACAAAAACGATCTTGAAAGAATGTCGTTGCCCTTCCCATACCTTGTCTCTATGCAACACGGTGTGGTGCTATGATCCATGGACAGCAGCGCAGAGCTTGACTTTCATTACGATAATGAACATGATATATGTGCGTTTTATAATACTGCTGTATTCCGTGTCATTTAATTGCCCCTGAACCATAAAAATGTATGAATTTGGTCGGGAAAAGAAATGAAACTTACAAAAATTTGGGAAAAAAATACATGAAGCGACGCAATTCAAGTCAATAAAGATGAAAACAGTGTCGACACTATGTGACGTTTGTGTAACCGTGAAAAATGACACACTTGGGGAAACTCGCGAAAAACTAATACTCAACGGGGATTTACGAACAAAACTAAAGTAACCTCAGGATCTTTGAAGGGAAAAGTCGCGAGGAAATTGAATTAATAGAGACCAGAGACGAATTCTAGATTTCGAACAAAAAAAAGGACCAAAAAGAATTTATTCACAAGAACCTTAAACCAAAAAACCAAGAAATTGAGACTTAAACCCTAAAATCTAAAAAACCAACACAGTGTGAATAGTGGATCTTTCAAAGAACACTCAAGCAGGAATAAAGTCAAATGACTCGAGCAGACAGAGCTCAAACAGGACAGGCTCTCCAGTTAGGAGGAACATAAGATACCGGTATAAATACTATGAAGTTGTCTCTGTTGGTCTGCTGGTTGATTAAAGTGTGGCTTGACCATGTGGCAGCTTTTATAGGGGGAACATGTGGGCTAAAGTAAACAACCAGGGGGACACACTACCAAGAAAGGGGGGGGGGAATCTTAAGTAAAACTAAAATGATTTCTTTTTGTTCTAAAGGGGAGCTACTCCTATATACTATACACTACATACATGAAAAATATACAAGATAAATTTGGCCCTGCCACATTTGCACGTGCACAACATGATACAGTATGTGTACTTAGCCCCATAAATGTGGCCTATTTACTGGACTACCTCCGTAAACATAGGCCACACATCCACATGTACAAAAACATGTCGCACTTTGCCAAATTTTGATTTTCACATTTAGGCTTAGTTTGTAGGGTTTTTTTGCTTTAAATTAAAAGCATACTCACCCTCTTTAAAGGATAATCAGAAAGTGCTGCCTTTTTCAGATGTCTGCGAAGCGACGCAATTCAAGTCAATAAAGATGAAAACAGTGTCGACACTATGTGACGTTTGCACGTGCATAACCCGATACAGTATGTGTACTCGGTATCGCGGAAGGAATTATCTTTGAATTCAGGATTTCTGTGATAAATTATCACGGTAACGCGGTATCCAGGAAGGGATTATCTTGAATTCCGGATTTCTGTGATAAGTTATCGCGGTGGGGTATCGAGGAAGGAATTATCTCTGAATTCAGGATTTCTGTGATAAATTATCACGTTAACGCGGTATCGAGGAACACGTATCTTTGAATTCTGGATTTCTGTGATAAATTATCACAGTAAGGCGGTATCGAGGAAGGATTTATCTTTGAATTCCTGCTTTCTGTGATAAAATATCACGGTAACGTGGTATCGAGGAGGGATTTATCTTTGAATTCCGGATTTCTGCGATAAATTATCACAGTAACGCGGTATCGAGGAAGGATTTATCTTTGAATTCCGGATTTCTGTGATAAAACATCACGGTAACGTGGTATCGAGGAGGGATTTATCTTTGAATTCCGGATTTCTGTGATAAATTATCACAGTAACGCGGTATTGCGGAAGGCAATTCAAGCTTGTCGTACGGCCAGACGCAGTCGGGCTAGATAATGCACATGCACACACACACACAATCACCGATTCCAAAATTTGTATCCTTGTGGAGACATTTCTTTGTTCCCGTGTAGTAAAGTGTTCAATTTTGAAAGTGAATTTTCAAAATGCTCTTATTTTAACCAGAATAAGTTTCCTGGGCTGAAATTTGGAATTAATATCCCTTTTCTAAAACTCTTCCATCTGCGACAAATAAACACACCTTGGAAATTCCTAGTTTTTGAGTAAAACCCATATATCTATTTCGTGAAAACCTTGTGGAGACCTATTCATCTATAGAAATTGCCCTGTGGAGACCTTTACAATGCTTTGTTTACTATTGTGTGTGAGTCTCCACAAGGCAGCGAATTTGTGGTCACTCCATGCCAACCACGTGTGGTCAGCCGGCGGACCTCGTATTGGTTGCAGGCATGTGTGCAGGCGCACTGACCTGTTCTGTGTGTACTTGCGACACGCGGGTGCAAGTGGCGTTTTTTCTCTCGGGAGGGACAACTTTGGAGACTATATTGGCAAGATTAACCATATTTGGTGACTTCGTATCCCCATTTTGCATAAGCCGTATGCGCGTTCTGGAATTATAATAATAAATAATAATAATATCTAATTCTTGTATAGCGCCAAATCCGTCAAAATTGACGCTCAAGGCGCTTCACAGAAATAAAAATGAACAGGTTAAAATTTAAGAATAAACTAAAACTTATACAAGACAAAACCTTTAAAATAACTATAAAATAATATGGTTGATAAAAGACAGCCAAACTGTCAAGATAGGCAATAAGAATAAGACAAACGGGCAATTAAAAATTGACGCACAAAGTGCTTTACATAAATACGGATATACCAGTTAAATTTTAAAATACAAGAGGTGTACAAATCAAAATTGTCTAAAACAGGCAGATAAAAACGGACAGACACAGAACATCAATCAAGTAAACAGAGAGATGACCATGACAGAGAGAATTAACAGCACAACAGCCATAACGTATATCAAATAAAAAAGTGACGCTCAAGGCGCTTCATTACAGAACTACAAATAACCAGTTACAATTAAATTGAAGTCTTAAAAATAATTTAAAATATGCAAATACAAGTCGGTGAACAAGTTTTGTCTAAAATAGACAGATAAATAAATGGACAGACATACAAGACTTACATCTACACAACAGAGTGGGAAACATACACTAGACGAACAGATGAACGGACTAACAGTAGACAAGACACACACACACTGGTTGATAAAAGACAAACTGTCAAAAACACATACACACGATTAAGCTTGAGACAAACGATGGACAGGCAGATGAACTAACACACAACACACATGGCACAAAATGTAAATAGCACGACGGTCACGACAGAAAGACGTAAACAACAGACTAAGGGACACACACAACAGACAGACAAGACAAACGAACGGACTGACAGTCTAAAATCAGCCTCTCCCAGAACCACCCGACCCCTCCAGAGCATTTTCTCGGTGCTACCAAAAAAACTCGCACTTAAGACACATGCTGGCTATGAATGGGCTACATGAGAAAACAAGTGAGTCTTCAAAAGTTTCTTGAAAGAGTCAATAGATGTGGCCGTGCTGATGTGTGCCGGTAATTGATTCCAAAGTGAAGCTGCAGAATGTTGAATGGCGCGGGGTCCCCATGAGTGATGAACACGGGGAACAACCAGAGAGATGGTTTGGGAAGATCGAAGATTCCGGGTTGGTTTATACCTTGGTAGAGCTTCGGTGAGATATGCTGGTGTTATGTGACATTTCTGCCATGGGCGTCGCCAGGATTTTTTCTAGAGGGGGGCAACAAAAAAAATTGCCAAAAAATGCTTGTATTTCTCAACACATTCTCGATTTATCAGTTTTAGAGGGGGGCAGGGACATTTTGCCCCCCCCCCCCCAACTCATTAAATTTACACCACTTTGTCTGCGCGCCTCTTTTTCTTTTTTTGTTCTTTTCTTTTTTTTCTTCCTTTTTTTTTTTTTTTTTTTGGGCTTTTCCAGGGGGGGCAAGTGCCCCCCTTGCCCCCCCCCCCCTCGCGACGCCCATGATTTCTGCTTGTTTGGGGGAAAGACATTTTTTGTAGGTTATGAAATCTCCCCCCTTCAAAAAATGACAAACGCGCATATGACACTGAAAAGATGACGTCTTCCTCTTTAAGTTAGTACCTGATTTGTCAATCTACGATGGGGTTATCCGGGTAAACATGGCATTTTAATGTAGCGCTCAGAGAAAATGATAGGGACAAGTTCCGAGTTATTTGAAGTCCTTCGCCTCGGGAAAATAGAATGGTCCATGGATCACCTCGGGAGGCTAGTTTTACTACACCACTCGAAGCATTCAATATTTGTATACTAGCTTTTCCGCCAATGCTATTTCCTCATGTCGGTCATTGACCTTCGAGCAATAGAGGGCGGTGTTCATAAAAAGTTGGTTTCTGACTGGGCGGGGTCAGAGCAGCTGCTGGCAGGCTTGTTTCCCTCACATAGTTGATTATTAAAGCAAGCGTCAGAAATCCACAGCTTCACAAAGCTTTCCTTGCAAAATGGAAGTAAAAAGTGTATCAGATGTTCTCAACATATACATGAAGAGATCGAATTATGTTAAAGGGGGGAGGGAGTTAAAACAACTGCACGTATATTTGAGGAATATGCAGCAACAAACAACTTTTAATCTTTACTTTTTGCAGCAAAATAGTTTGCCCTTTTAACTTGTCGCTCCCATAGTTTCACCCCAGCCCGGTGTACAATTTGACGCACAAAAAAAAAACACAAAAAAACAACAACACTTTTAAGAAACAAACAAGCCGGTTTCTTACAAAAGTTTCTTTATTTAACCACGTGTATATTTATTTTAGATATGACTTAGGCTATCAAATTATCAAATTTCATGATGCAAGGAAAAATACGCATTTCAAAAGACATTACTTTCATGCCAGGTGTAAGCATGAAGCTTAAATTTTAAACTTATCCAAAAAGAGAACATTTCAGTACCGTCTCTTGAGAAGAGGCAAAATGACCAAAGAAGATCTTTCTCAAGTGTTTCACCAAGGAGGCAATATAAACCGTAATCCTTCGTTTTAAAAATATCAAACTATCAAACTATAAAACCCCTTAAAATAATATTTTTAATGTGGCAACTGAAATACATGTAGAAGGGCAGTTTAATCCACATTATGAAAGATTTCATGGGAACAATTACATGTACTTGCGGTAAATGGAGCAATTTGAACTATAACTTCAAATAATTCAAATGTACATGTATTTCTAGTCATCCTTACTATAATTCCGGGAATCTCTGTCTGTCTGTCTGTCTGTCTGTCGATTTTCTCCAAAACCAGGCACCGTATGAAGTTGAAAATCGGCGGATGTATTGCTCGGGTCAGCAGAATGTGCAGTGCCAAGTTTGAAAGGGTTTGGACGAGCGGTTGTCGAAAAAGCTGCAAAAAAGCAGTATTTTCTGAGGCCAGAATATAACCTAGAACATAACTCCGCGCACTGATGTTCTTTTCAATTGTTTACGTCATGTTTGAGCAAGAGCGCGCGTGCTTAATATGACGCAACAATGGAAAAAGGACGGGCACACTGTAGGGCGATAGCACTGCACACCATGTCTTCGTACGTACATAAAATACGTGAGTGGCATGCACGGGCACATGCATTTTGTAGTCAACTGAGCAACCATCACTACACTGTATGTAGGCGGTCGACTGAGCAACTCTAATACAATATGGTATCGCCCTACACCTTCGCCCTACAGTTGTAGGGCGATACCATATTGTCCAGTAGGGGAAAATATCAGTGCCGGGGGGTGACGACATTTTGTGCGTTTATCTTGCGAGTGTGTGTTCACACCATTGAATAATGTGCGTCATTTGCACGAGCTGCAGTTCTCAACTGCCCCTTCCGAACACGCACATTTTCGACTGGCCCTGCACTAGTTTTTCTAATGACAATATTATTTATAGACCAACTTTCCAATTTGTTTGAATGAGACTAAAAAATTAAATGAAGAGAAAAACAAACCAAAGTACAAAAAATGTAAAAAAAAAAGAAGAAAGAATTGGATCCAAAGCATTGCTTTTATCAGGAAACAGGCACAAACTTTTGGCACGCCTTGGATCCCAGCTCGCCCACATAGAATGCCCCCTCTGATTGGCTGACTGCCACAAGATGTGGCTGAATGTCTTCTGCTAATTGGATGCTGTCTAGCACAGTGCAGTGGCCAATCGACCCTGGTTGCCTCGGTGATGCAATGAAGAGAATCCGATTGGCTTGAAGTTGGGTGACAATAAAGTGGGTGTGGCTTGCACTCAGCCTGCCATAAAAAAAAGAACAATACATCAGACGTCCATTGTGAATAAAGCTGTCAAGTTCATTTGTGTAATGGATTGTTTTCATTGAAGTCCTTGCATCCAAAGAGAAACTGACCAAATTACTGTTGAAAAGTATACTTGGTTTAAAGTCATCAGGCGCTTAAACTCCCTGTGAAATTATTGCTCCTGGCATGCTCCCGTTTTGAAGGAAACAATGAAAGAAGGTCACTATTCCAACGATGCATCTAATTGGAAATGTCCATTAGCAGTTCGTTTTTAATTTGGCGAAGCCGTAAATGGGTGGGTGCAGGCATTGACACGGCGCACACGCGCACGGATGCTAATCGTTGGTTCAGTGCGTGGCATCAAATAGCTGCAATCAGCTGAAAATGTGTCCAGAGCGATGATTTCAGGCGCAATTCATAACATGACTCGGCAACTTTTGAGTGAAATCAAGGTCCTAGAATATTATTTTCTTGGAATATACAGCATTCACCGAGCTAAAAGTTCATCCGGTTGTTAAGCACCCTTATTTAGATTTTGAGCACTTTTGTTGCTTCAAACCAAAACCAAATGTACGAATGACACATTATATTTTCTACCTTTAAGATAATCAGAATTTAGCCGAATCAATCATAAAAATTCAGGAGTCGGTTAAAATCAATAACCACACAAATTACAAGTGAAGCCCGATTCAAACTCGGCGCAAAAGTGAAAGCGAATGCGAATTTGTGAAGTCGTGGCAAGTATTCGCGGTGCAAATTGGTAAAGTTGAGCATGTTTCAACTCGGGCGAATTTTGCAGCGAATGCTTTGCGACGTCAAGTTTGCTTTGCATTCGCATTCGCGTGAAGTATGAACCAGGCTTAACATGGGGTAACTTCAAAACAAATGGCTCACCTATAAATGCACAAAAATTTTATAAAAAAAAATTAAAAATTCCTTGATCTGAGATTTGGAATGCTTTTTTAAAAATAAGTAAGTTCTCCTGATCACAAGTATATAAGCACATGGCTTGAACCTCAATAGTTCAACACTTCTTTTGGTATTTTTGGTATTATAGTGCAAATGTAGCCAGAAAAACGCATGTGTGCAAGAGATTTCACGTTTGACTTTGCACTGTGTTTAACTGTAGGCAAACCTGACCCATACTTTTTGGGACTATTACACAAAAATAAAGTCTCCGAATCTCACACATGCTTCACATAAATCTCTCCAATGATTATCTAGAATGCCACAGTACCTGACTGAGTATGGTTCCCCATTTTTGAAGCACAACGTCCATTCTCCGATGAAGTCCCCTGTATCTTCGCTGAATGCCTGTAACCTGCCGTTCATTCTGTCGGCAACCCACACACGCCCAACTCCATCCAGCTCAACACTGTGTGGTATGTGAAACTGCCCACTAGCTGTCCCATTGATGCCCTTGTGCCAGGCTAGCTTGAAATCTTTGATAGTAACATGAAGATGTAGTTATTAGCACTGATTATGCAGAGGATAAAATTTGTCCCCCCCCCCAAAAAAAAACCTGCCAAAAAAGCCCAAAACACCTACATGTACATTTCTTTCTATCTACGACGCGTGGTTGGCACATTTTCAACCACGAGTTGCGAAACTATGGAAGGCCCAACACCACAAAATGGAGAATAGTCACTGATGTTTACACAAATATTATTTGATTGTTGAAAATACAAAATAATCAACAACCGCTAGAAAAAACTTCCTAAACATGCTTTTAACTTTTTTTTGTAATGAGGGTGTTATGAGGACTGTTTGGGGAAAAATATGTTGCCAAACATGCTTCAATTTACGCCCCTGTGGCAGTCCATATAAAATGGCGCTTATCGAATAAAAACAATAGAAAGGTCTATATCAACATCCAATTTTGAACCGTGTTGTGTCTATAGTGAGCCCTCTAATGGGCATGTACACCACTTGAAAAGACCTTTCTGCGCTTGGTTGGCAAACTGCATTTTTGCCAACCACGGCCTGCAAAACTATGGAAGGTCCAACATTGCAAAAATGAAGAAGAGTTATTACAGATCACCAAAATATTATTTGATACTTGAAAATACAACATTTTCGACAAAGCTACAAACTAATTCCTACATATGCCTTTTTACTATGTGTTGATCGCGTTATGAGGACTTTTTTGGAAAAATATGTTGCCAACCACGGCTTCAATTTATGCTCTTACGGCAGCCCATACAAAATGGCGCCAAAAGAAAGGCCTATATGTCAACTTGAAGACTGACATAAAGTTAGATGGGACAAGATTGCGTTATAAAATATCTATTTACACTAACAGAACTCAAACCATCAAACCCCAATGGCATGTTTTGTTGGAATCTGTAAGGATGGGTACAGTATCCCAAAACTGACAGTGTTTTACATTGGGTAATTGGCACACCTCCAGAATCAAAGACAGAAATATGAGTGTGCAGTTTCCCATTATGGTGTTGGCATTTGCCAGGATGGGTATGGTTCTTAGTAAATCATGCTGGGGAGTTAGAGTTACTTAAGGTTGTATTTCAAGAACTCCATTCACCTCCTCTGTGAAGTTTGATGAGTCTGTTATTGACACCACCGTCCCCATCAACAATGAACATATCGCCGTCATTGTTCAGAGCAATGTCAGCTACCTGGTCAAACTGTAGTGGGGCCAATCCAGGGCCAGCCTTGCCTGCTGTACCAAGGACATGCTCCACCGTGCCTGTGGGAGAGAAGCTCTTGACGGTGTGTCCAAGGGTACCTTCAAAATAAATTTAAAAAGAAACAAGATGAAGAGGGAGAAAAGAGAAATCAGTCAAAGAACACTATCATCCCTGATCATAGCGCACTTAGACTTCCCTGTTCATTAGGCCTATAAAACCTCTTTTAGACCATCTTGGCTCCCGATGGAGTATTGTTGATGTCCCCTAACGTCGCGCCGCCCCTAACATGGTGCATCTGTATTTTTCGCCTCTAGTACCTTTTTAGAGCAAAGGTGGGTTTTACCTCAAAATTCACAGCGAGTGAAATTTCATCAAACTCTAAACAATCCTGTTCAAAAACCTGAACCCTAAAAGGGCTGGGTAATCCGCCCCCCCCCTTCTCTCAACTTTTTCTGTGATAGCCTTGAAAAAAAAAAAAAAAAATCCGCGACCCGAGCTGTTATGACTTTTTAGCCTCGAGCCCTGCGCATCTTTTGATACCAAAAATATAATAATCGGACCACAGAATGCTGCGCAGCGAAAACATCTTTGGAATGTGTTGTTAGATGTGCCTGGAAAATTTGTCAACATTGAAACTCTTAAATGTTGACTAGGGAATTTTTTCGATCTAATTGTTTAAGTGTGCCAGGTTTGGAAACTATTGTGCCTAATTTTAGGACGCCACCGTTTTTTAATATTGGACCAAATTTCATGACATTAAGATAGTTTAGAAGGTTTCAACAGCAAGTAATTTACAGCAAATGGTATTTAACTGAATAAATTTGGAGACTGTCAACAAAGAGGTTTGGCAACACTGCATGAGGGGTCTCCACTAGGAAGATCAATTAGTGACATATACTGTCTTCCCCAAGCACTCGACAATGCCATGACAGCAACCTCACTGGCTGGACTTGAACCACCAATCTGTTGACCAATCTGACTACACACGTTATTCATTTTATCAGACCTAGCACCGAAGTACTCCAAGAGATGATGAAGAAAGAATTAAAAGTAACGAATGTATCGACTTTGATCAAAAGGTAAATCTTCAGACAGTAATGGTGCATTTGGTTCCAATCTACAGCACACTAGAGCTTCAAGTATCCCTTCCTCCATAACTGAGTTACCCAATCATCCTGCACTAAACCTTTTATTTTTTTTAAGCTAAACTAATGAACTAGTGGGGTGCGGCACTACACGCAGAACCTGCTATTACAATGATCGTGAAAAAACATAATGCACATTGAAATAACAACACATTAGATACACGATATGATACAGGAAGAAATTTCCTATCCAGGGCTTATAATTGGAAATGAGGTTGGAAAAAAAGTAAGCACTGGGGACAAGGTTGGGGTGGAGTCATATACCAATGCAACCTCGTCCCCAGGGTGTCGAGCAGTACGTGCCCACCACTACCTGCTCTCTCACCCTGGTATTGGATCATTTGCATGTGCAAGATTTTTGCAGACGTATGCAAATGAGGAACAGTCTGGTGCCTGGATATGCGTTACACATTAGCGTTTGTTTTTGTATGCGGTGTCTGGGGTAAAAACAGAGTCAATTCGTAGCAGCGCGAGCACGGCGTGAGTTACGAAAACACGATTTTTGAAATCAAACTGTTACGATCTATCAAGACAACATGCAATATCATATTTCATATTAATATGACCAAATTGGAAAGGAAATTAGTATTTTCGAGAAGGCGTGGACGAATGATCGCGAAAACACGTACTGCACGTTGTGAATATATAGCACCAAGTACACGATAAAAATCCATTACTAGCCAATTGCGGTATCCAATCAGGATACAGGAAGAAAGTTTCCTATCCAGGTTTACTATTGGAAACGCGGTTGGAAATAAAGTAAGTACTGGGGACGAGGTTGATACCAATGTATTACCTTGACCTCAATTTGCATGTTGACCCCAAGGTGTGGTAAACCTTGGTGCAGCAATTTTGCCAACTTTTTCAACATGGACGTTTATGTTTTGCATAAAAGCGATATGTTTTGGAGTGTTTTTATAGAAATAATGTTGTAATGTTTAAGTACTCAAAGTCTGCAAGAAACAAATTTGCGAAACAAGCAAAACTAGACGAAGAAATTATTTGTTTCACATGCCAACCTTGACTTCAGATGACAGTGAAATCCTAGCATAAGACCTGCATACACTGGATACCTCTCATTAACGGTTGCATTTTGTGCTTCTGTACACTCTTAGGCATTTTACAAAAAACATGAAACACAGACATCCTACATCAGACAGACACCGTTTGATCTTTTAATATACATGTAGGATTAAACGGTTTCCTTGTCCTTACAGTTGGCTCTTAGGACAGAGCCCAGCACTGAATTCTGAAAAGATACAACTTACAAGTGAGAACAATTCTTACCATTGCCAACATCTGTAAGCCAGAGACTAGTCTGGCCTGATGTTGCATTATGAAACATCCGCATTCCATGGACCATATTGATTACATTAGGGTCATACGGGAATGATCTCAGGTATTCTCCGTGTACAGTGAAGACCAAGACTGGAGGAACATTAACTCCACGCTAAGGATGATGAAGAAAAAAAAAGAACTGTGATTGAGTCATTCAACGAAACAAAAAAATTGCAAATTCTTAATTTTCAGCATCCATAGGAAATTTCACTTTTCATCCGGATCGTAAGTAAACTTCAGTACAACCATCTTAATATTGTCTACTTGAAACCTCAGGTGGCGTATCTAGTAATTTTGAGGCTGTTTTGAGGTTGAAATCTAATGTTTTTGTTGGGCAATGTTGGGTTTTTGGGTCAATGACAGAATTGTGTTGCTCAGCAACACAATTAGCTTGGACTAGCTTGGATTAGCTTGGACCCTACTATTGCCAGACCATGTCCGAATGTTAAAAAGGCGATAAGTTGGGGACGTTGTACACTTTCTTGCAATTTGCGCAATCTTAAGAATGAGCGCGCATTCTTAATAATGAACGCGCATTCTTATGATTGCGTGGGAAATTACTTGTGCATTTTATGAATTTTGCGCAATCTTAACAAAGACTGCATGACATTATTATGTTAAATTAAACGTATTAGAGGTTAAAGGGGAAATAATCATATGACGAGAAAAGAAAATGATCTATATGCTTCTGTACATTGAACTACGATAATTTGAATTCTATTAAAGCTGTTATTATTGCTTTTTTTCTGTCCCCCGATGGGAAGTTTTGTAATAACAAGGGACTGGGACCTAGTCTTGGAAGTGCTTTGTTTAGACAAGTTACAAGTCCCTCACTATACATGAACACATGCCGAGTGATGAGGAACACGTTATACGTTTTTGCCATCAGAATTCTTTCCACCAAACCATTATGTCTTTTTATTTCCCCCAATACGCACAATACTTTCATCTCTACTTTACATTGTTATGTCTTTTCCCTAGTTAATTTGCATTGCCACAGTATAATTATTTAAATACGGCCCAATAATTAATCAGTGAACGAGGATGCAGCTAGACTCGCCAAGCGTAGCCCCATAAATGTGGCCAATTTACTGGACTACCTCCGTAAATAAAGTGCTGCCTTTTTCAGATGTCGTAAAATTTCCAGATTCGTTTGCACACGTTTGTGTATACAAAATTTCAACATGAAATTTCATGAAAATTAGACATCTGAAAAAGGCAGCACCTTCTGATGCATGTCGGTCACTTCGGCACCTTGCCAACTCGGCACCTAGCCAACTCGGCACCTTGCCAACTTGGCACCTAGCCAACTCGGCACCTAGCCAACTCGGCACCTGCCAACTCGGCACCTCGCCAACTCGGCACCTCGCCAACTTGGCACCTTTCAGCACCTAGCAAACTCAGCACCCAGCCAACTCGGCACCCAAATTTTGCCTCTTTCCCACAACTTCCAATTTGGCACCTGACCTTCCGATACCACGATCCGTCCCTAAATTATCAGTTATACATGTAAAAAAAAGTCATGAAAAACAGTATTAGTTTGTCAAACATTTACATGCAGCTGCGGCAGTGGGTACCAGGCATGACAGGCGGAGCGGGGCGGTGAGCGTACCGGGTACCATGTGGGTGGCGCCTCCGGCTCCCGGTGACCCCCTTCCCATTTTAGCCCTGCGCGCACTCATTCTTATTTTGTGGTGTGATTTTCACAAAAACTACACGTGGGAGTCCGGCTTTTTTTCCCTTTTTTTTTAACAACCCTAAAAATTCTTTTGAAATAGAATGACACAACAGAATAAATACACTTTACATCATTTTTATACCGACTGGCGTTTTAGAAATCAAGATGGCCAAATCCAATGAGTCAATTTTATTGTCAGAATATATTTATTTCGAAGTGGCTATCGTTACGGCAGCCGTTGTTTAGCGCCCTCTACGATACTTTTTTGATACGCACGCAGGTATATAATTATTTGTTTCCCCATGTTTTAGCGAGCGGTGCGACGGCTCAGTCGATAGAGAGTAGGATTTTGCACCGCGATGTTGCGGGTTCGCATCTCAGTTTTGCACTCGAATTTTTTTCCTTTTCTAACCTGAGGCTTTGGAGGATTTTTTTTTAAAGGGAAATAAAGTCTGAATTTCATAACGTTCAAATTCACTTTTTTCCATCTAATTTTTATATTTTCTTCTCATGTTTTTATAAAAGTTGCAATCTACCGTAACGACAGAAAATGGGAAATGCGTTACGGCTGCCGTAACGATAGCCACTGCGTATTTATTTTCTTAAGTTTTCACAAGCGAACAAAATGTTAATATACGGTTGGAATGCTTTAAGGGACATTCATAATCATATATGTTTCGAATTTAGTCATTACGCTAGGTGCTTAGTAGGTGCCGAGTTAGTAGAAGCCGAGTTGACAAGGTGTCGAGTTGGTGGGTGCCGAGTTGGCAAGGTGCCGAAGTGACCGGATACCCTTCTGCAAGTTCTGATTAGCCTATTATTAAGACTGAGGGCGAGTTAGACCTGTGAACGTGGCTTGTAAACTACGCCACGCGGTTGTGTATTTTCGAACCTGGCGAAATTGTCCCTCTGACTCCCTCCGTTACACACACTGGACGTTATTTTGCCCATGTAATAAGTACTCACATATGAAGCTGTCTTGAAATCTGTTTGTACGTCAAAACTTGCATTTGACGAAATTTGAGGAAAATTCTGGCCCCGGTTCATGAAGTCCTGCTAGCTGCCATGACGCATGCGTATTGCGTTTTATTGTACCGTCCTGTTTCGTATGATTCGACGGCTGTTTACTGTTGCAGCTAAAAGAGACATTGTTTTGCGCACCGCACGCTGGAGCACGTGCGTGTGCGCACACGTACATGTACACGAGATGAGCCGAGCAGCCAATCGGGTGCGGTTTTTTTGGGGGGGTTGCGACATGAAACAGCCGTCAATCTGTCCAAGCGACTCGTCCGGGGTCATTTGTCAGGGTCACTTGTCGGGTTAAAATCTAATTTCTACACGTTCGTATGGGTCTTTATTGATGGCAGATTTCGTCGAAATTACACAGCCTGAACAATCGGACGGGCAAATTTAGATTTCTAGGTGAGTACTCAACATGCATACGGAATTATGTATGGCAGATCGCTTTCGCTAGGTTCAAAAATACACAACAACAGCGTGGCGTTGTATACAACGCCACGTTCACGGGTCTAAGGGTGAGTATGCTTCTAAAGCAAAATAAACTACAATTTACAGACTAAGCCAGTCTGACGCCTAAATGTGAAAAACAAAATTTGACAAAGTTCAACATGTTTTTGTTTGTACAAGGTGGAAGTGTGGCCTTTATTTACAAAGGTAGCCCAGTAAATTGGCCACATTTTTATGGGGCTACGCCAAGCGCAGCCGGTTCTCGGTATCGAAAAGATCGCTTCTCTTGTTGCACATTCTTAAGAATGTGTGCTCAATCTGGTAGAAGATTTCTTTTCGAAGATTGCGCAAGGATTCAGCTGCGCAATCATAAGAATGTGCATGCACATTCTTATGACTGCGTAAATGACAAGAAAGCACACAACAGGTCCAACTCCAAGCAACCTCGTCCCCAGTGCTTACTTTATTTCCAACCGCGTTTCCAATAGTAAACCCTGGATAGGAAACTTTCTTCCTGTATCCTGATTGGACACCGCAATTGGCTAGTAATGGATTTTTATCGTGTACTTGGTGCTATTAATATTCACAATGTGCAGTACGTGTTTTCGCGATCATTCGTCCACGCCTTCTTGAAAATACTAATTTCCTTTACAATTTGCTCATATTAATATGAAATATGTTACTGCATGTTGTCTCGATAAGATCGTAACAGTTTGATTTCAAAAACCGTGTTTTCGTAACTCACGCCGTACGCTCGCGCTGCTACGAATTGACTCTGTATTTACCCCAGACACCGCATACAAAAACAAACGCTAATGTGTAACGCATATCCAGGCACCAGACTGTTCCTCATTTGCATACGTGTTCAAAAATCTTGCACATGCAAATGATCCAATACCAGGGTGAGGGAGCAGGTAGTGGTGGGCGCGTACTGCTCGACACCCCTGCCCTGGGGACGAGGTTGAACTCCAAGTTACTCGGATTTGAAATTAAACATGTTATTTAAAGCTCACTTGTGAAACGTATATTTCTCCCTTTTGATCATCTACTGCAGCGCTGTAAACTGGCCCGGTGAAAACTGATGGGAAACCTGGCCACCAAGGGTCTAGTTTATACATTGGAATTTTCCCTTTGGACAGACAAAATGATGAAATAAGGAGAAGAATCGACTAGTCGTCCCGCTCCCATTTTCTCCAAAATTGTGTTGTTATTGGTGATCACCTGACCGGTCAGGTGACTTGTATTTGAGCGAAGAAACATGAGGGCGCTAGTACGTCCACATGCATGCAGTGCGTACTGTGTGATGATTGATCGAGGTCTGAAACTTTTGATCTGCAGAACCCAGAAGTGATATTTTGCATGTTTTGAGGGTCCCCGGAGTTGCCAGGAAAATTAAAAGAACAATGAGTGTGAAAGTGTTGGACGGAGGACTGGGAAGTGAGCTTCAATACACGGGTCTTGTCAGCATTGTATGTTAACTGCAGTCGTGGGTGCCTTATCCGTTGTCAGACATAGGCCACACATCCACATGTACAAAAATCGTGTCGACTTTGCCAAATTTTGATTTTCACATTTAGGCTTAGTTTGTAGGATTTTTTTGCTTTAGAAGCATACTCACCCTCTTTATAGGCTAATCAGAAAGTGCTGCCTTTTTCAGATGTATATTTTTCGTGAAATTTCCAGATTCATTTTTACACGTTTGCGTATCAAATTAATTTCAACATGAAATTTCACAAAAATTAGACATCTGAAAAAGGCAGCACTTTCTGACTAGCCTATAAAGAGGGTGAGTATGCTTCTAAAGCAAAAAAATCCTACAAACTAATCCTAAATGTGAAAATCAAAATTTGGCAAAGTCAACACGATTTTTGTACATGTGGATGTGTGGCCTATGTTTACGGAGGCAGTCCAGTAAATAGGCCACATTTATGGGGCTAGGGTGCCATATGCCGGTAGCCGGCCTTGCCCTTGGTCAAAGCTCTTGTCATTTGTTTGTTCGTATGTATATGTTGCAATCGGCCGGTGTAAATAAAAGTTACGCCGGCGGCATATATCTTTGGTAGCATAAAAAGTTTCGAGAGTATAGAGCGAGTAATGAATATGCATGACTATGACGTCACTAGAAAGAAGCTCATGAGTAATATATCACGGTACGTGTATAGATGCACTGTATGTACTGCATGCAGCGTGTTCATTGTTTACGGCCACCACAGAGTTCAGTTAGGACAAAAACGAGCAAAACCGCTGTTCAGCGGTTTATAAGGGGCGGGAGCCCGGACGAACAGTGAGCGTCAAAGACTCGGTAAACCGAATAGGGGTGTTGGGACGGTGTGAGACCATCCTCCCCCTGAAAGAAATAAAATAAACTGTCCTGTATGTACATGTATACTGTCGCCCCACTTAATGTATTTTGTATGTATTCGCGTTAAGTGGAGTCCTCTTTCTTCTGTTGCGCCACGACCCTCTAGTGTCACCCCACTTACCGACGATCATCACATTTTAAACAAGTCCTCTTTCTACTGTCGCGCCACCACCCTCTACTATCGCCACACTTACCGATGATCATCACATTTAACAAGTCCTCTTTCTACTGTCGCGCCACCACCCTCTACTATCGCCCCACTTACCGATGATCATCGCATTTAACAAGTCCTCTTTCTACTGTCGCGCCGCCAACCTCTTGCGTCGGCCCACTTAATTACCGATGATCATTTTTTCCGTGCGAGTGTGACGACACGAATATGGCTGTGATGAGGTCATGTATGCATATTCATTACCCGCTCTACTCTCGAACCTTTTTATGCTACCTATATCCTCGCGCGCTATGCAGTGCATGTAAAAATACATCACAAACAGCGACCTCATGCGGCCAATATTTTGGAAAGATTTCCATATACGAAGTTCACTAATTTTCCTCTGTATTGACTAACAAGCCCTCAGATAGCAATTTCATGTCATCAAACTCAATTTGAGCAGTGAGAAAATACAAGCATTTTCTTAGAAAACACTTAACATTTTTCAGTCCAATCTCATAGCGTTTGTACACAGGGTGTTGAGTGAACTTCGTATATGGAAATCTTTCCACTATTTTATGCAAATCAATTGGACCCGATCGAGATTGAGCCTTGGTTCAATCGTCCATATTATTGGGTTTTGGGTCATTGGGGTGGTGCATAGCCTAAGCTGACCTTAACTGTCGTTTTCTTATTGGTTGATCGTTGCGTGGAAACTTGAATAGCTGTAAAACACGGCACTGTACACAATACATATATATACACACGTTGTGTCTCTGCACACGGCACCAATGCACCACAAAGCTATATAAAATTACTACTAGAGCGCTAATTGATAATTCCTCATTCTAGCACGTGCCGCTTTGAAGCCGCTCTGTGCACAGACATTTTGAATTTATGTGCTTGTTTTTAGAACACGATCAAAATAGATGGATTTAATTTTAAAAGTGTACTCTAAATGCAATGCGCAAGTAGAAGATACACAATCAACTTGCATGCGTCATGACGGTTCAAAAAACGTCGCGGTGAAAAGCATCTGCAGCAGACGCGCACACGTTACGCTGTTTGCGTAGAGCAAAATGAAACGCTCATTTGCTGATCGTGCGTTTTGGGCGTATCGGTTTAGGGCGTATATGCCGCCGATTGATTACCGTGTACGGACAGAAAAAAAAAATGAGAGCCTTAATTGACCAAGGCTAGGGTGCCGGGTGGTGATGACTAGTGACCATACATACATGCCATACCAGAAACACTGAGTATGGGGCTCTTGTCGAGCAGAGTCCAGGGAAAGATCCCCATATCTGGCCATCACTACATGTACTTTTTCCCTTCAGTGACCTATCAGCTATCAGAAAGTGATAATATGTCCTAAAAAGTACAATTTAGCTGGGAAACTATTGAAGTATTTACTAAGAAAACAGAAATTTCCAGACCAATCTCAAACAGTTTGTGCACCTTTGGGTCAGATGAGATATGGGAAGGCTTTCCGAGCCCCATATAGTTCTAGGGGAATGACCAGGACAGGTGACACACAGACACAGTACAGGATAGCTTGAAATTTCCAGCTTTCTTCTAAGCTCATGATCTGGGGAGATTCGCCAGTTGCCAGTGGCAGTAAAGCTGGAATTACTGACCATAGGGGCCTACTTAGAATGCGGATGTCACCATGGTCAGGTTATGGTCACGTTTTAAGGGCCGATATTTTCCATTTCCGTCAATCCATCATGTCCATTAATTTACAAGCAAATACCCACGTATTGCTATCACAGCCTATAATTTTGGTGATTGTGTAGTGTAGGGCCCCTGTTTAGTTTCGATTAAATAAGAGTCAAGGTGGTTTTTTTTATTACTCGACAGCCTTTCGACACCACGAACGTTGCATACACACTTGATGTGATCGCATGCATGCAGTAACCTAATTTCATGGGGGTGGCTACCATTTTGCTCAAAAGAAAAAGGTTGAGCCATGTACCCACAAAATAACATAACTGCAATGGGGTGATCGAGTCATCAAGTGTGTGCAACATGCACAGTGACTGTATGTTTGGCTGAATTTACCCCTTTTTTTGTCATATTTTCAGGAAGATGAACTCTGGAGTGCTCGGCCTCTAATAACTGGTCCAGACGTGATCAAGGCAGTACATAAGAGGTAACAAAAAAACAGTCACCTTTATCCTGAATTGGCCATTATTGACTTTTTTTTTATAGACTCAGGACAGTGACCTAACGATTATGCTGGATATCATAAGTATGTGCTGTTGCTTTTTTTTGCCTCGTAAGATTCAGCATGTTCATGTCCACGTACATTGACTGGAAGCCAACTGTGTCTATATTGTTGATGTACCCTAACGTGGCGCGGCCCCCAACGTGGCACACTTTGTTTTTCGCCTGTAGCACCTAGCAAGAGCAAAAATTTTAACTGAAATTTCACATAAAGTGACATTTCATCAAGTTCTAAACACTCCCGTTCATAAATCGCGAGTTTATTTACCCGTTACAAAGTTACAAGAAAAATTACTTTGGCGTGATTTTCCAATTTTATTTTTAAGTGCAAAGTGAACCCTTTGAAAATGCCCCGAAAATAAGACAATAATTTTCTGACAAACATCTGGCTGGGTATGTAAGTAGAAATAATAATATATCAGAATTAATCAAGTTAACAAAAAACTTCAATTTTAATTTGGAATTTTTCGAGATTTATTTAAGTGCGCCACGTTAGGGAACACTCCTCGAATTCATGCCCAATTTCCAGACGCCACCGTTTTTGAATTTCGGATTAAATTTTATGAAACCAAAATTGTTCACAGAGGTTAAATAGCACGCTTTAATAAGGTAAAAGTACCAGTATTTACTGCATGACTTTGAGGTTTGTCAACAAAGAGGTTTGGCAACACTACACGAGGAAAGTTGGGTAAGCTTCGAAGTGCGCCACGTTAGGGAACACGACTATACATTTAGAGGGCACTGTTCAAACATGCACCCCTAGTCCCTGCAGTACACTCTATTTGTACAAGAAATTGGTGATGGACAATCGATACCTAGTTGGAGCTGTTGTCTGGTGAAAAAATATTGGAAGGAAAGGATCAATGCATTCACCATCATGTTGTGTACTAGTCCGAAAATTTGGGATTTTCATTACTGTGAGTAAAAAAACGTCAGTAGTAATTTTGCACGTTTTTATGCACTCATGGTCCCAGTCTGGTTGTGTACATCAAACTTGTGCCCAATGATTGCAATGAAATTACTGAACAAGGCCGCTGATTGAGTAAGCATGCACGAGGCAGTTACGGTTCCTTGGCGCCTGAAGGACGAGCCGGCAAGACCATGTGCTCTCTAGACCCCACAACCAACCTCATGGTAGACACAGGCCAGGACGTCAGCGAGCATCCTATCTTCAATACGTTCAGAAGCTGCTGGAACAACCAAATGGTCTGATCACCCCTGCAAGACTGTTGACCTCACAAGTGAGAAGACAGGCTGGAGGGGGCTTACAGTCGCTTGTGCCGCAGCTGACCAAAGATGATGATGATGATGATGAAATAATATTTTTGATATTACTTTGGATACAAATATATACAAATTAGCATCTTCTGCCTGAAAAAAAACCTTTGTAGTGGAGGGACACAATTGTAAAAAAAAAAAAAAGGTAGCCGATTTCTGAAAAGGATATAAAACATGTGGACCTGTTCAAATTTTCGGGATGTGTATGCACACATGAATGTCACCAGAGGGAAATTTTGGGGATATAACACCCCATTAATTGTCGTTGTTGGCTTTTTCGCAATTTGCGAAAAGCCAGCCTTTTTGTTCTGATTTTTTTTTTGGGGTGGGGGGTTCTTATTTTGTGCAAAAAATCCCATAGACTTTGTGCACGATTTTAGTACACGCCACTTTTGGCACTGAACTTTGTCACACATCATTAAAATTAAGAATATGCTTTGTCCTTATGGCAAAGTTGTGTCCCGAAGAGTGACGTCATGATTACGTCATCTGGGGTCACATGACGTCATCACAAACGTGCATATTTTGAAGTCCTATATCTGCAGAACAGTAAGTCTGATTGGGATGAAACTTGGTATGTAGGTAGACCGGGATGTGTTATAGATAAGAAATGAGGTGACGTCAGGTTACGCAATTTTATATGAATATTTTAATTTTTGGACCTTTTAGCCATACCTCACGAACGCAACATGCAAAATTCAAAATTGTTTTTCTATTTGGTTTGTTAGGTAATAGGTATTTGCATAAAATTTTGAAAAATGTGTGACGTCATCATGACGTCAAAAATGCGATTTTTCAAAACACATATAAGAAAAGGTCCGATCGTCATGAAACTTGGTGGGTAGGTAGATAATAGTACTAGTATGCAAAGTCCGAAGTGACATCACGATGACGTCATCGGTTGACTTTTTAATGATTTTTAAAAAATATTTATAATGTTATTCTGCTTCCAAAATTGCACACTTCCTTTCATCAGATTGACTGTAATTTTGGTTCAAACCAAGACCACAATGACAAAATGTGCATTGAGGAGGATTTTCAAGATGACGTCATCGCAGGGCATGTGACGTCATGTGATAAAGCTTTATTTTTGGAATTATTCTAAGCATTGTAAACAACCTTTTAACTATATTAAACACTCTCAAAAGTGACTGCAAAGGACAAACATAGCATAAACATTTACAAAATGCGAAAAAGCCCTGTGTTCTGTTTTCAAACAGACATACAGCTCTAGTTTGCAAAATCCTCCAGTTCGCAAAATTGTGTGTCCGTTTACAAAAGTACAGGGATGAAAAGCGATGAAAAATTTCCAACAGTGTCCATCATGCGCATGGATCAGCGCACCCTGTAGTAAGATGGTGTCCAGCCCCCTTCCCCCACTACCCTTTCTGTGATTTTACGGAGGCACGTGACTGGAAGAAAAATCCTGTATACCTATTAACGAGATATATACATATACATGAATAAAGCCGGCCTCAGGTCGACCCACAATTTGCTTGCACCGTGACGGAACCATTGGCATCAAGCAGAAAAGTAGTGCTTGGGTCACAAAACTGAGAAATCATGTGATTCTTTTGGAACAAGCGGCATCTCGACACAAAATAATCGCAACCATGCTCATGTCTACCACGACGGGACGACGGTGCCACGACATAGATAGTCATGTGACAGATTGGCTACACAACTGTGATTGATTCCTGCCTATTGGGAGCACATCTCAGAAGTTAATATGGTTCTACTCTTGTGACTGTTGATTATTGAGCGCCGACTGATACCGATCGTCTTAATATCATCGCAGTTACACTCGGATATCACAAAATTAATCGGCGACTAGTTTGTTCCCGACGGTCGTAGCTCAGGCAGAGCTTGATCCTGAAAAGTCAGTCGCTGACTGATCTGTGTCATTGCAAGGGAGCGTCTCAAAAGTCGGAGCGCTCCTGTTTTTGTATGGAATGTTTCTTTAAGTTTTAGGAACACTGCGCTTTCCTATCATGCCCATTAGGTATCAGAAACACGCTGTGTTCCCAGCATGTTCCCAACTGGAACAGGCTATGCTCGAGAAAGCATTAATGCACATAGACCGATGTTCCCATGCCGGAACACCTGACATTCCTGGGCTAGCTGTTCCCAGTAGGAACAAGGCATGTTTCTAATTGGAACAGGTGATGTTCCCTGGTGTAACTTTCCGAGCGTTCCGACTTTTGAGATGCTCCTTAAAGGGCTGCACTTTCAGTATTCATTATGTGTATTGATTTCAACTTTTCTTTTCTTTTTAAAGTTTCCTTGAGAGTGGATCAGACATCATTATTACTGCCACATATCAGGTAATATCCTAATCTAGATATCACGCAGTTGCACTTATAATAACACTCAGATGTATCACAGAATACAGAATACAGGAGCCAACTTTTGTCTCCTAAGCTCTCAAAAAAGCAATACTATGCATTACAATTAACATAATATCAGTTGATAAGTGTAATTTAGACTTGAGACCTAACCTCATGTAATACATACATGTGGACCTCTGATATTGTTTAGCACATTGCCTAATAGTGTTTATGTGGATAGTGAGATGGGTTGAACCCACATCAGAGGTCATTAGGACAAAAATGCCCAGGCCGTTCGCCCAGATGCTGTGAGAGTGAGCTTTTTTGAGGCTAAGTGTAAAATATTTTGGCTATGTATATCGTCGCGTCAGTGCAACAAGGTCCATTCCGCAACAAAGTCGTACGTATCTCACATGAATACGCTCCGTGCAACAAGGTCGTATCTTGACGTCCATTGACTTTGTGTGTACATCTGGGTTATTTTAAGTGAGATACCCCCTTTTTGACATTCCAAAACTCGCGTTTCATGTACGACCCATTTAAGGAGATACGACCTTGTTTCACAGACACGTTGATATTGAATCTCATCATATTGACTTCAATGCTTGTACATTTTGTATTTGGATGTACTATATAGGCAAGTATTCAGGGCTTCATTGAATCTGTTGGCTTGTCGAGAGAGGGCGCTCTTGAATTGTTTGCAGTAGCAACCAGAGTGGCGGTAGAAGCTGTGGAAGAGTTCTGGGCTGAAAACAAAGACAAAGACCCAGGTTGGTACAATGAAGCAACATAGCAAATATCTAACTGTCAGTTTCCATTTCACAAAAGTCATCTTATCTTCCGAGGCATCTCAGGACTTGTGCTGTGCCCTTGTGGTTAAGGGCATGGATTCGTGGTCTGCTGGTAAAGCTGCAGGTTGTGGGTTCAAGTCCAGTGTGGGGTTATATGGTGATGTGTCGTTAGCTTAGGCAAGGCATTTTGTCACGCATTGCTTTTCTCCACCCAGGAGTACATTGTAGATGGGTACTACTAGGAAAAATCTGTTTGTTAATTATTGTAGAACGACATTGTCCAAAAACAGTGTTGTCCAACGTGGCACTCTATATTGGAATAGTCTGGATAACACTTTTAAATCATCACCCACTCTCTCTATTTTTGCTAGAAAACTAAAAAATCAATTATTAATTGCATACCAAAACAATGTAATAGGGATAACAACGGCCTTGATTACTGTCTTACACTGGTGTTTGTGCTCTGTCTTTCCATGTATGTCTGTCACTTGTCTGTCTGTCCATAGGCTGGGGAACAAAAGCTTATGCTTCACCCCGGACCTAGATGCTGCCATTTAGTTAATGTTCACTATTGTAAATATATATATATGCACATGTATTGCCAATTTGATTATATAACATTATGTATCGTCCTTTATGCAGCATCGAAATAAATGTATGTACGTATGTATGACCTGCGAAGGTACGGGCCATATGCGCTGAGTGATATTGAGCTGCTATACTAGTGCTCTTGTGGCCTGATGAACAGGGGTAATGATTAGTAAGATTGAGGCTTTGCATGGTGGAGATACTAATAAATGAAAGGTTTGCAGAAACACCATATGCGAGTAAGTTTCTCAACTAAGAGAATGGTTCTGGAAAAAAAACCATATGTATAAACTAAACGTTCCGGTCAGTGTGCTCTGACCGTCTGACACTCTCCTGAAGACGGTCAGAGCATACTGACCGAAACGTCGAGTTTATACCTCTGGTTCCTTTCAGAACTATTCTCTTAGTTGAGAAATTATTCGCACATGGTGTTTCTGCAAACCTTTCATTTATTTGGGGTAATAATTGTAAAGCACTTTGACATCTTTGGTGCAAGGCGCTATTTAAGCACCACATTATTATTGAGACCAGAATCCTGCTCTAAGATCGATCCTAGCTTAGAGGCATCCTAAGACCAATTGCATTAAATACATCTTGAGCCAGATGCATCCAAATGGCCAGTTTGGCGGCTGTATCATGTTTGTTTTTATCCCTTGACGAAACAGAGTGTTTGTGCAAAATGTGCAAAAATTATCTGCTCATTGAATTTCACACACACATGACTAAACGACTCGGTCCTCATCTCCTCACTTTGTTTCAAGAACCGGGAGTATTTTATTTCAACAAGTCGACCATAGGTGTAGACCTAAAAGGGTACTATATTTTGCATAAAGTTAGAAGTTGGTTTATTGTTATTAAAACTGCCCACGGCGTCAGAAATGTTTTCAAGTCTGTTTCTACAGCAGTTTTTCTTCTCTGACATTAAATTATCTTGAAAATTTGTGACTGCCCTTGACTGTAATGGTAAGAATTTAATGACCAGGAAGTGACCGATAATCCATGGAAAATACGAAGATGCGTCTTTGGAAGGGGTAACCCCTCTTAATTCATCACTCGTCCCATTATTGATTTAAGAAACTTAAGACGTGTTCCATGCATCCTGAGTTCTTTAGCAATGCTGTTAAACTTGTCTTAAGTTTGGTCTTTGAATCGTCTTATCTCATGAATTTGAGTGTTAATTTGCATATCTACAGCAGTTTTTCTTCTCTGACATTAAATTATCTTGAAACTTTGACCTTAAACTGACTCGTCTTTAACGAGAAGACTGTGCCGTGATTCCCAACGATATGCAAATTAACACTCAAATTCATGAGATAAGACGATTCAAAGACCAAACTTAAGACAAGTTTAACAGCATTGCTAAAGAACTCAGGATGCATGGAACACGTCTTAAATTTCTTAAATCAATAATGGGACGAATGATGAATTAAGAGGGGTTCCCCCTTCCAAAGACGCATCTTCGTATTTTCCATGGATTATCGGTCACTTCCTGGTCATTAAATTCTTACCGTTACAGTCAAGGGCAGTCACAAATTCAGTGCATGCAAGGCACTTCAGGGGTGCGTCAAGTCATGTTTTTGGGTGACAGACAAAAACATGAGGTGTGCCACTTTTCCTCACTTAAATACATGTGGCTAAAAATGTTGCCAAGTAGTGTTAAATGCATACATCTAAATGTATACATGCATTTAAATGTGTACAATGTACATGTACATGTTAATCGCCTCCCCTCCCCCCCCCCCCCCCTGCAAAATGGACTGCAACATACCAGCAATGATGTCATGATGACGTCCTCTCTTTCAGGGAGACAGAAACCAATCGTAGCTGGTTCCCTGGGCCCGTACGGTGCCAGTCAGCATGACAACTCTGAATACAGCGGTGTTTACGCAGATACAAAAACAAAAGAGGTATGCATTTTCATGCTTTGCACATCATCATGGCAACACAACTTTCAAAATGCGTGATCGGAATAGTGAAATAAGGCAACCCAACGCACACAAGCTTCTGTTCAGTTGATCTAGAATGGCTATCCACTGGAAGTCTTTTCATGCATCTGGGGTACACAATCTGGTGTGCTGATTTTTCCTGATGAAATCAGTAGATAATCTTGCACGTTACTATCACAGGCTCAGTGTTCCACTGGGCTGGACTTTCCAGTAAATGATCACAAAACTGCATGGCTCCTGTAGTACTCATTGCCATTCACTTCGTATCAAAGGCATTCCATTCCATGCAAGATCACTAGTGTTATTTTGTATTAGGCAAAAAAAAAAAGTCTCCGGTTTCTGGTATGCGCGCGCGTCGCCGTAGCCATGCGCGTTGGCAAAATGAAAAAGTTTTTTTTTCAATAAAAGATGATGTCTCAAAACCGCCAAACTCACTGGTTTGACTGGAATACTGCTGCAGCACAATTTAACATGTTTTAGATGGGGGTATGATCGAGAATAAGCTTTATGTGGCCTCTCTGAACTCCCATATATTTGCACTAAGTTTAGTCGGGCACCATTTGCAGTCATCAGCCGACATTTGAAGCAAAAAAGTTAGGTAAAAAAAAAAAAAAAGCTGCGTCGCCGCACCACTTTTTGGGCAAGCTCCATACCAGAAACCTGAGACTTTTTTTTGGGCCTTACTAGGCGCTCCATAGATAAGGTCACTAAAATGGTCAAATAAATCATGCTTGCATTGCACCACCAGTTGTCTAGCTCGAATAGTCCAACAAACCTTGAAGTCGTTCATTTTGAAATATAACAGTTTCCTGAGCATTTCAGCCAGCGGGGGGGAGGGGAAATGGGTCAGAAATGCTGAAACATTTCCCAAGCCCCTTGTGTTCACAGTTCCTTGTTCTTGTTTCATTCTCCTTTCTTTTTTTTATCTTTATAAATGGCTACAACTGAATTACAATTGTTTAACTTGGTCGTCAGGAACTGAAAGAATGGCACAGGCCACACCTGGAGGCCATGGTGAAATCTGGGTTGGACCTGATTGCCATGGAAACCATTCCATGTCAAGTAGAGGCAGAGGCTCTCGTGGAACTACTCAAGGACTTTCCTGAGACCAAGGCATGGCTCAGTTACTCAGTCAAGGTCAGTGCTACTGATTGTTTCCACTGGTTCATGTATTAAAGCTAGAGTCCATCATTTGCAGCCGTCCGAAAAGTAACTGGCGTAATTATTGTTGAAAACATACTTGGTGGACTAAACTCCCTGTGAAATTATTTTTTTTGGCATGCTGTCATTTTTGGCATGCTGAGCTGAAACTTCATCAGGTTAGTTGTTCAGTATCCTTCATTAGATTTTGAACACTTTTGTTGCTTCAAACGAACAAAATGCACAAATTACAAATGACGGACTATATCTTTAAAGGTAGAGTATATTATTTGTGCAACAGAAGTGCTCAAAGTTTAAACAACAACTGACAGCATGCTAAAAAGAATAATTTAACAGGGACTTCAGTTTTTAGCCTTTCAACAATAATTTTGTCAGTTAGTGTGTGGATAGCTGCAAATGATCTACTCTACCTTTAACCCATTAGCACCTGTATACAAATATAACATGGTTAGAGGGTGGACAGTCGATATTCGCTCCCCGAGGTATTGGAAGTTGACAAACTAGTTCCCGATGCGGCGAGGAACTAGTTTGTCAACTTCCAATACCGAGGGGAGCTAATATCGACTGTCCACCCGAAATAAACCATGTTATATTTGTTTTACTATACCTCATACATATTCAGTTGCCGAATTTTGTTTTATTATTATGCACCTAAAACAAAATTCGGGGAAACTTGTACAGCTCACCAAAAAATTCAACTTCAATTACTGGTTCGGTTCGTTTGCAATATCAGTTGTTTGCAATGTGTACAACTTTCTTTTGTACAGGAGACATCTTTACACGGTCTATAAATTTTCTCCAGTACGGCATCATTGAGCTCTGGAAATTAACATTTACGCGAACCATGCAACCATGCATCTCTCCTGGGCGATGTTCGCGCGTGCGTACTGCAACCGTGTGACAGTTCCTCGATTGCTCTGTAAAGCGCATGCGTAGTAGACTGTCGCACGGGTAACCCATGCGACAGTCTACTACGCATGCGTATTTACAATGTGCATGAATCCTCGCGCGCGCGTTTGGTAAACAGCAAGAATAACATCTGGCACGTGATGGTGAATTGACCAGTGAACGTTCGGCTCTCGATCATGAATATGTATGAGGTATAGTAATAACACATATTCATAAATACTTTTACCCATTCCTATTTGGTGAGTGCCTATAATGTGGGTGGTTTTGAACCGCTGGTAAAACACCGCCTGGACCTGACTTGGGACCTGACTTGGGACCCGACTTGGGACCCGACTTGGGACCCGACTTGGGACCCGACTTGAGACCCGACTCGGGACCCGACTCGGGACCCGACTCAGGACCCGACTCAGGACCCGACTCTGGACCTGTCTTGGGACCTGACTCGGGACCTGACTCGGGACCTGACTCGGGACCTGTCTCGGGACCTGACTCGGGACCTGACTCGGGACCTGACTCGGGACCTGACTCGGGACCTGACTCGGGACCTGACTCGGGACCTGACTCGGGACCTGACTCGGGACCTGACTCGGGACCTGACTCGGGACCTGACTCGGGACCTGTTTTGGGACCTGACTCGGGACCTGACTCGGGACCTGACTCGGGACCTGACTCGGAACCTGACTCGGGACCTGACTCGGGACCTGACTCGGGACCTGACTCGGAACTTGACTCGGAACCTGACTCGGGACCTGACTTGAGTCTTGACTCGGGACCTGTCTTGTGACTTGACTTTGGACGTGACTACTTGGGACGTAACTAATTGGGACGTGACTAATTGACATGACTTATGACAAGACTTCTTACCTGGCTAGTGACCTGACTTATCATGACTTGGGGCAACTCATTTTATTGTTTGTAGGATGACAAGCACATTTGGCACGGTGAGACTTTTGCTGACGGCGTCAAGGCAGTCGTTGATTCTGATCAGATCATCGCCGTAGGCTGCAACTGCTGCAATCCAAATAGCGTAACAGCACTCCTTGAGAGTGCGAAGGGTTTCATAGGTGCCAAGCCGTTTGTTGTCTACCCAGATAAGAGGAAGGAATTTCTAGATGGAAGGTATTTAGTGCTTTTTTTCATGAAGATTTAAGTTGCAATTTTCAAGCACAGCATACCTCCTGACAGATATTTTGTTATCAAGGACTATCAAAATGTTTGCCAAATCTGAAATTGTATAAAAAAAAATTTCCCTTGGGTAAAGACAGGACTGGTGCAAAACCTTGAATATTTCTCAGGACTGGGACTTAAACCTTGTATAGCCATCAATGAAGCCCATGTCAGCTGGTTTTTAGGTTTGAGATGGGTGTAATGAATGCTAAAAATGCAAAAGAAATTGAGTAGTGAATAGTAAAAGATTGTATCCATGTGAACGATTTTATCCATGTTATGAGTCCCTGAGAAATTTTGTGACTTTTCTCACTTGTTAGACAACAGTGACCCTGCAATGCGATTAATTAATCTATTTTTTCTTACTGCTAGGAAACTTGGGGAGTACAAAGTCCCTGACTTGGAGAGCATGGTGCCCAGATGGATAGAGCTAGGGGCACGTTATGTCGGTGGTTGCTGCGGCTCAAGGCCCGAAGACGTACAGAAAATTGCAGAAGTTGTCAAGAAGTACAATTCTTCATCATAAGGGTAGATGGCCAAAGTTGATCATTCTATTAGATTCAGGATTGGAGGCTTCTAGTCACTTAAAAGGTCAAAATGTAGATGCATAAAGACTTGTCTGATGTTTTTACTTAAATTCCAAGACAAAAGGAAGTATTCCAATTCTGAGAAGAATTCAAGTTCAGAGATTTGTTTTCTCCAAATGACCACTGCAGAGATTTCTACACCATCATACTGGCTTCGTATAGCGAATGGTTGTAGTTTGATAAACATGACAAATGCTGCAATTTGATTAATTTTTGTTCTGAAATATTTACAAGTATGCTGCTGAATTGGTTGTGGCTCTCTTGCAACTTTGAATGACTCACTGGTAATAGCAGACGACCTGAGATGGAATGGGGGGGGGGGGTCGCAATCCCCTGTTCAGCAACTGACTAATGTTACGATCTTTGAAAAATGGCACCAAAATTTGTAGTAAAATGGAATACCAAAGTTCCTAAATGTATTCTCAAATTGCTGTGGGCTCCATGCACCAACAAAAGAGGGCACATTTTAAACTTTTGAGAGCTCCTTGGACAGGACACACAGCGTGCGCGTACTGTACTGGTTCGCGTGTAGCTTTCCAATATTTCCTGAGAGCTAGGAAACCTCCCCAGTTAAGTTGTTGGTCATTATGTTTGAGTTGAAAATGTGTTTTTGCGGACAGCAGATCTTCACGTTTTACAATCAGTTCATCAATTATTGATCCTATTAATAAACTCTGTTGTGAAAGACCTGATCAAGTAGAGCTTTATATTCTGGAATAGCTTTTAAAAATATATTGTTTTATACTGTATGTAAAATGCAGATGGTAAAATGGCAAAATATCGTTTCATGTCTGTGATGTTCAGACCAGATTTATTTTAGGCAAGTCATGGTGTGAGAAACCAGAATACATTAGGGGTACTTAAGTATTTTATTGCAAAACAATTGTTACACTGAAAGTTTTGTGTTCATAGATGCTGGAAAAAAGTTGTTCTTGCTGTCTGGTTCCCTGCCCCTACTTCAGATGAAACAGCAATTTATAGATCGGCAAACTGTCGGGTCAAGGAACCAGACTAGCCAGCATACACCCATTCAGGGATGTGTAACCAATTTTTCTGATGGTTGGCCAACCATCGTTAGTAAATAGATACAAAAATTCTGCTTTTCTTGAAAATGACAGCAGGTGGCATGATTTCACAGGATGCTTGAGACTGTTATTCACATACAGATAATTAAGGCACTTCATGTTAATTTGGTAGATGTTGAACATCACCTTTAAGCTCTGATCAATTCAGATTTGGTTTTGATTTCCATCTAGTATAAACCTCCAAAAGACAACAAATAACACTACATGTATTTTCAATATTCATTGTTGGTTTTCTTGCTGTATTTATTACACCCTGTTCAAAATAAAATAGTTAAAACTACACACACAGCCTTGTAAATGTCTTTTCTGTCAGAGCAAAATTCAAATAATCCACCATAAGTATCACATTCAAGGTGCTACAACACTGTACAAGTAGAAAGTTAATTTGATCTATTATTGGAACTTGTCAGGAAGAAAATGAAAATAAAATAGCTTTTGCCAATTAAATGCATGGTAACACGTTTCTGCGGTATCAGGCTGATGTTGACAGATTTGCTTAAAGGTCGGTGGCTTTAGTCATTGCTGGAAATATAGGCATAAACAAAATGGTGTTTTTAGAAAAATAAAACGTTAAATTTTGGCAATCTTAAAGGGAATGTACAACATGTGCTTTTGCTGCAATTTTCAGAAATAAATGGTTTTGGATGATCAGTATGTTATAGAAAATATTAGTTAACTCACTTGTTTCACGTTTTGGACCTGTAGATGCTGGAAAAACCAAGAAAACCAATCATGTTCTAGAAGTCTGGTTCCCTGACCCAACTCAAGATGAAGAAAATAGAAGCAGTTTATGAAAAAAAGCCAGTTTTTCTCCAACGCAGCTTTGGAAAAATACAATTTTTCTTGAAAATGTCGGCACAACCACCGGAGCCATGATTTTACAGGATGCCTAAGACTGTCATTCCCTAACACCCAGTAAGGTTCATACGTGAAAATTTGACCATTTTGTTTCTTGATGTTTGCAAATGTTGTATCTTCTCTTAAGACAAAAGTGTACAAAACAAATAATTATAGAACACAAGAAATGAAACCTGATCTTTTGATGCACATTTATCAAAACATAACACTGAAGTAAATGTACTTTAAGACACGGAAGACAAATGGAAATAACTGAACTATAATACAAACCATTCAAATTGCAATGTGATGCACAACAGCTTGCACCAGTGAAAGCTTCATGCATAATGCTGGCTTTGTAATCAAGAGGCATGAACTTTGCATGCAAAGCAATGCTCAATGTTACAACAGAGTTGCATACTTTTTAGACCCTCAGTTTACATTTTAAAGAATGATTCCAGTGCGTTCCATCATGATCATTCTTTACTGCCTCCCCAAAACCCTACCCAAACCCTATGCAGACATGCTCATTAGGAATTAACCTGTAGCGCTGGAGACAGACCTACGTTGTAAATGTGAGATTGTAAGAGACCCTAAAAAATGGCCTCAATAAACATGAAAAAAATATCCTTTCCCCTCTATGATCCCAACCCAGATTCCACTAAACATACCTCATAATTTGCACTCTGTCTACACGAAGCTACTGATCGACTTGAACCACAACAAACGTCACTAAAATATGAACAATTTTAATGATTTGGTGGCTTCTTCAAAAAAACAATCCAGTGCTGCCGGTACTGTCATGCATGGTTATGTCTTTATAGTGTGCTTGTGCTGATCTGCCAATCAGATTATTCCTTGAATAATCAAGAATGATTATTTGATCGTCACAAGCACACAATAGACGATTATCATGTTGCAGCCAATTGATTTTTTTTTCTCATTCAAATCAATGTAACCAAAGAGAGGCTGGAAGGAAAACTAGTCTGGTTCCTTTCTGCACAAAGAACATTATCATTCAGTACTGTTCTTGGATACAGGGACCATGACTGAAGTGGGGGGCAGCATGATGAAGGTTTATTACCACACCAAACAGCCTAGCCTTTCATGACAGTACAGTGGCACTGGACGGTTTTTCTGAAGAAGCCACCGAAATAATCAATATTTTCATATCTCACATTTACAACGTAGTTTTGTCTCCAGCATTACAGGTGAACTGATGAGCATGTCAGCTGGATTACTCAAGCTAACCAAACCCCAGCACTCTACAATCAATGAAATGTATGCTTTAATTGAACCTCAGGAATACAATTTTAATATTTAAACTGTGAACTTGGGAACATTGCAGTTTCAAACTGGCATTAACAACAAGAGAAATACCTTCTCCCCTCTCTAAAACAAATGTGATGCAATCAAGCTACATGAGTCGTTTGTCAACCCTGGTCAAAACATTTTTTTTTTTCATTACAGATTTGAAAAGAGCACAATCTCAGCATTACTGCTGTCACTGGTACCATTCTTAGTTAAAAATTTATGAGAGTTGGAACACCAAGAGATGCAATGAAGTGATGTGATGAAGTGGCCCTATTTTGGCTTATATCTCCTAATAAGAATTCCCAACAAACGACCCATTTAGCTTGATCGTATCACAAATTTGAATGCATTAATGCATTCAAATTTGACGGATCCACAACAGAAACAGGGCGAGAATAGGTTGGTACCAGTACATCAAAGAATGAAATATAATAAAATATTACAGAGTTTATGAGAGAAAAAATAATATTTTCACAAACTTTTATCTCCGTCCCCCCGCCCCAAAAAAAGATTTTGCAGAACATTCATCTACATTTGTGAATAACTAATAGGTATAACACAGTTATAAACATGATTAACCTTTGTTAAAAAAAAAAAAAAACATTCAGGCATAATTTGCAGAATGATTTTTTTGGGGGGGGGATTAACATTTAAAACAGTAAACTCTTTAACACATCTGTCAACTCAAACAGTATCAACAAATAACTGTAGCAGTAGCAGTAAATTTAAAAAATGCCCCCAGCATTAATCCCTCTGCCCCCTTACTCTTTATCTGCTGCCTGTTCGTAGCTGTGTGAGAATATTTGGTTTTCTTCACAAAAATATACAAATTGTTTTATGAATAAAAATATCCCAAGTTATTTACAATTTGCTTTCAAAAACAAATTACTGTCGTGTCAAATATTTCTTACGTAAAACCATTAAATGGCTGAAGTACATACATGTGGATCTACCATACTTGTTTCTTTTTCAATATCTACATTTATTATGAATTATACAAATTTGCATGCTTATTGTAAAGCAAAAAAAAATGTATTCCATGACAGGACTGATTTGTTTTCAATTTTTATCACTGCTCTTCCAGTTTACAAATTCCACATGTTTAGCAGACAAAAGGCTAGAGATGGAGAAGACAACAGCACAGTATTGGGACAAACTAAACAATTTGAAATGAGATTATAGAAAAAGGAGGGATCAAGATCAGAAAGGGGCGGAAAGGAAACCCTATTCATACATTATGGAGAAGGTTGATCCAAGGCACTGCCTACATGACATTCCATGGTTTGTGTAGAACTGTATAATACAAGCCAAGATGCAGAAAGATGCTGGGAAGGTACCCGAAAAAGGTCCTCTCTCACAACAGGAACTGATATAATTCAAGCCACTGCATTAATGCATCATAAAAAATCCCGGGACATACCGTTATTTCGTTTTACCGTTTTGGATTTCCTCAAAAACAAAAAAGGTAAACGAACCACTGACCATTTTGTCGTCTTACAGTTTTGTAAAACGGTCAAACGGTTTTAAGTGACAAAAAACAATTATCTTTTTATTATTTTTGTAAATTGTAAAAAGCGATAAACGGTTAGTTGCTTTGTATTTAGAGTGTTGCTTTACAAAAACATGACAATGTCAAAACGGTCAATAGTCTTATCGACCATTTTTTAAAATTCAGGTTTAAGTTGGCAATTATAGCAATGCACCTTGAAATGTTAATGTGACCGTGTCCGTGGGACGGTCACTGCCTGTGAAATTGCCCTCCTTACATTTATGTCGTTCTAGTTCTCGCAACAGAATTTGAGAATATTAGCTATTGAAGAGCCGCGCTGGACATCAATTTCCTCCAACCAAAATCATTGAGCTTATCCCCTCGGCAATCCAACACATCTGCAACTTCTTTATACATCTTACCATGGACCGTCCTGTATCCATTGTGAAATGCCCCCCCCCCCCTGCCCCTTGAAATTTTTTGCTTGCAACTCTTCAAGCCCAACTGAATCGCAGTAGATCTAGATGGGGGTCAGGGTCAAGCCAGGAATCACACACGCACGAATTATGCCGAGGTAACACTTCTTCGTGGCCGTCATGGTCCCCCTCCATCCCCTTGCCCACCATAAGTACCGCCACAAAATGCACAATGGACTGTTAACTATGACACTGAAGTAAATGAAAAAACAGTCTGTATTGAATACTGACCGTTTTGCTGTTTTTCAAAGTTATTTGTGTAAAACTGTAAAACAAAAATCATTGATCGTTATGCTGTAATGAAATTTATGAAACTGATAAAACAGAATAACTGTATTTATCGTTATACCGTTTGCCGTTTTACAAAACTGTAAAACGACAAAACGGTCATTGGTTCGTTTACTGTTTTTGTTTTTGAGGATATCCAAAACGGTAAAACGAAATAACGGTATGTCCTGGGATTATCAAGGCACAGAAAGGTCGATAAACGAATGGCCAACGGAGATTCAAAAACCACTAACTCCATTAATAGGTGAAACAGATGTTGTGACAGTTGGTGGTCTGATGAAAGAGTCTACAATGCTATATATATGCTATAAAGTATTCTTCACTGCTTCCTCTTGTGATCATCATAATTTCTCGCCCGATCATGTACAACATACATGACCAGGGCCATAATGGAGTAACCGCTACAGTAGACACACAACGTGGCGACGACAAGTCAAACCCCCAGATCGGTTAGGATTCTCCAATGCCCAGATCGTTCATGTACCAGAATGGAAAGAAAAAGCAAATTTTCTGTTTTCTATTTTGGAAGACAAGCCATGCGAACGAACGAAAGAAATGTGTCTTGAACTTGAAGCGATAATTGACATTATACGAGGAATATAAATTGACGTCATTCGCGCAAAATAGAGTTGACGAAGGTGGTACTGGCTAATGAATATGTTGGTTGTGGGTCACAAAACCCATTTCTCTTGAGAGACATAATAGTGATTTTTTTTTTCTATGTCAGGACAACATTCAGAAAGCAGGCAAGAAAGTAATAGGATGGATTTTGTGCCACCTTTAGTTTCCCATTTTATTCCTTGTATTAATTATATAATTTTGTTTAATGTAATTATAGAACCCTTGGTTTTTTTTTCTTTTTATAATATAGGTATCCTCCATTGAGGATATTTATATTTGCATACAATGTTTGAAATCTTGTCCCTTTATAGCCGGAAACGAAATAAAACTCACTGGTTTCAGGCAAAATATACAAGCGTATAACCAATAAAAATTTATTTTGTCGGCGTATGCATTTGACTATATCATGCCCGCTACATATTTTTACTTATTTTTCCATTGGATTACCAAAGGCAGATAGCTGACATGACATACAGCCAAGAAGCCTTAAACTTGGTGAATGGTATGGTCACCAAGAGTGGGAATTGGCTTGCAGATAAGATTGGCAGAATAGGCAGCAATGGGACAGTGCGAAGAAGCATATGGAGAACCACTACCATGACGAAGCTTATGAGGTTTTATCACATAAGCCAGACTTTTAAATCATTTCGAAAAGATGCGTAAAGGAATATAATGAAATATACAAACGAGAAGAAAACAGGGCTTTGCAATCTTTGGGAATTTGTTAGACAGACAGCATCACAGGCAATCGAATAATCCACTTCAGCTCAAGTACAACTTCGTCTCATACTGTCTTCCTTTGTCCATATAACCTCACCGGTTATAATCAGTTTTCATCAATTTTCATCAACCATGGCATGTACAGCACATATCGACTCCATCCTTCCAAAGTTTACCAGGTACAACTCTGAGGATCCTGAGTTATCGATCGACCGGTACAAGAGATATGCTTTCCAGAAAGCATGCACTGCCGTTCAACAAGCTAGCAATTTTCCACTCTACCTTGCTAGTTCTGTCAGTTACTGGTACAGAGAATTGCCTAGGGCAACAACGGGCACCTTTGGGGCACTCAAACTTTCCTCAAGAAATATGAGCCACACGAAGACATGCAGTAGGTGTGATTGTCAGAGCTGGCCGACAGGTAACAACAGCCTGATTAGGCAGTTGAGAGATACCTGAATGAAATAGAGAAACTGTGTTGTCAGTTGAAGCGATCACAAGAGGAGAGAATAAAGGCATTTATAAGCCCATATCATCAAGTCTCATCCAAAGACAATGGATGACGCGGTAACACAAGCTAGAATTGCTCAGTCAACATCAGTCACAGCGTAGACCACGAACATTATAGTTTAAGTTGTTTAGAAGGATGCGTAAAAGAATGTAATGAAATATACAAACAAAAAGAAAACAGGGCTTTGTAAAATGCTGCAAACTTTGGGAATTTGTTAGACAGAGAGCATCACAGGCAATCGAATAATCCACTTCAGCTCAAGTACAACTTCATCTCATACTGTCTTCCTTTGTCCATATAACCTCACAGGTTATGTTTGGTGGCGAATCCAGGTACCTCTCTCAGCACTGAGTTTTTCACGATAATGTGATCAAAGTTGAAACAACAACTTTCATCAACATTGGCATGTACAGCACATATGGATTCCATCTTTCCAAAGTTTACAGGGTAAAACTCTTGAGGATCCTGAGTTATCGATCGACCGGTACAAGAGATATGCTCTCCAGAAAGCATGCACTGCCGTTCAACAAGCTAGAAATTTTCCCCTCTACCTTGCTAGTTCTGCCAGTTACTTGTACAGAGACTTGCCTAGAGCAGCAACAGGCACCTTTGGGGCACTCAAACTTTCCTCAAGAAATATGAGCCACACGAAGACATGCAGTAGGTGTGATTGTCAGAGCTGGCCGACAGGTAACAACAGCATAATGAAGCAGCTGAAAGATACCTAACCGACATAGGGAAACTGTGTTGTCAGTTAAAGCGATCACAAGAGGAGAGAATTCAGGCGTTTATAAGAACTGCTGCCAAACCTCAGAGCGCATGTCATCAAGTCTCATCCAAAGACAATGGATGAGATGGTAACACAAGCTAGAATTGTTCAGTCGACGTCTGCAGTGTAAAAACACCTTACCTTTAATACCGAGTCTCCGTCGCATCCTCTGATGCCACTACCAGGAAAAGGATTCCACAAACCTGGACATGCAACTTGTCCAACTACCTCAGGACCAGAAGAAGTCATCACAGGCCTTCCTCTTGAAGGCATTTGACCTCAAACAAAAAGGTCATCTTTGCTAGTCAAGAGGCAAAGTCTTCTCTAAGATATGACTGAACCCTAATGCAGAATACGTTCCGGCACGCTGTCCTGACATATTTGAGGAGTGAGAACATCAAGGTGGAGCTAGGCCCACATTGGATGACCCTGAGTCGACAGACGAAACCCTGTTGGAGGAGTTGAATGTGTGCTCCAGTCTGGAGGCTGAACGGTGGAAGAAACTCCATCCTACGAGGCTGGTGAATGTCAACGAGCTGCAGGAGAGTGAGCCAGCACAGAAACCTCAGCCAAAGCCAAGGCTCCTGACAACCCAGATAGCTGAATTTCAAGCTGGCATGGCAGAGTTGCCTCCCTGATGATGCAGGTCGCTGCCCTGAATGAATCTCTACAAAGGGCCTCGACCCGACACCCCCAACGACGACTCCCCTAACTTCGACCCTCTACAAAGCCAGGGCAGTAGAAAGTGCCAGGAAGATGGTATCATTTTCCCCGGACTGTCGCCATGGGAGCACACAGCAACATCAGGGAAACGACAGAGGGTCGCCCCCCACAGGACAGGGAGTGACCTCAGCCCAAGGAATGTCCCATCCACCAGATGAGTTTCTGGCCTTGAGATGGGCAGCAACGGAGAAATTCCAAGATTACCTGTATGACTCTTCCCCATTCAAGGTGTACATACTAACGGCAGTTGTATTAATAACATCTGGTCATTTCCATTCAGTTGTTAAAACTGATAACAGCTATGTAGTTATTGATGACCTAAGAGACAATGTTAACTTTTATCTCATTTGGAGCAGCTATATCACAACAGGAATGGTTCACTGCCATGAAACAAACACGCATCTATCATTTTGCAAAAAGGAAAACATGTATGCAACTTTGATGGTTTTACAGAGTTGTTTCCAAAACCGTACTTGCACTACCCTGAATCAAACTCATGATGGCGTGTACACCCTCGTTTATGCCAAAGTACATGGGATTGAACATGTTAAAGAAGCCTGCAATGAAACAATCGGCGATGCAGTATCTGAAGAAGAAACCTGCATTGATAAAAGGGGCACTTCTACTCCAGTAAAAGGGAAAGCACATTGTCATAACAAAATGGTTTGTCAGACTTCAGTAATGATGATGTTTGTGTTTCTTCATGTAGCCCAATCAAAAGAGCACAGACAGGCAATGACATGTTTGGTGATCCACACAAAAGAAAAACAGTCAGTCCTTCTGCTATATACATGTATGGGAACAGTACCTGATGACAATCAAAATACATGGTCTATGACAGTAAATTTACAAAGTCACAATCATGTGGTGTTTACGATGGTTTATCACAGTCTCCTGTCTGTGATGCCAACAATCCCTCAGATCAAACTCTGGAAAAATCGTATGAACCTGAAACAATGAGGGCTCCTCTTGACCCAACATATGTCAATGTATCATCTCCTAGAAGAGTTTGTGAAACTCCTCAATCGTTTAGAGGTAAGGAAAATAAGAACATCAGACATGTATTAAGGAGAAACAGAACAGAACACAGAACAGATGAATCATCTGATCATTGTAGAGAATGCCCTGAACATTACATGAAGAAATGGAGATCTTTGGCAACCATTACAAGATTGCCTATTGATGCAGCCGCTGTTTCAAAAGACTACATCCATGTACATATATTAGGACAAGTGGTTGGTTATGCATTGTACAAAACCATGACAAACTCTACTGTCCCTGTCCAAATATTCTTCAAATAGAAATAAATACGGAATATTCAAATCTTGATGGGATTTAAGAAAGGAATTTTTTGAATGGTCCAGCAGTTTTTTGATGCAGGGAAATAAGCGGTCATGGATACTTAAACTAAAAGATGCCCTGTTAAGACTTTCAAGGCACAAAGCTTTCTACAACTGAGCCAAAAAAGAGATTTTAGAATACACAATCCTCGAAATTGGACAAGAAAAGTTGTTGCACTTTGAGGAAGCAAAGCGGTACAATCCGGCGACCAAAAGAGGGGGTCTGTTCAAGGATTACATTAACGCCTTCCTCAAGCTCAAACAGGAGGCTAGTGGATGGCTCAAGTTGTGCGACACCGACGAAAAGAAAAGCACCTACATCCGGGACTACGAATTCACAAGGGCATCAGACTCGATCCTGCATCTGTCAAGAAGAACGAGGGCATGAGGGCCGTGGCCAAACTCATGCTCAACAGCTTTTTGGGGAAGTTTTGCCAGTGTCAGAACATGCCCAAGATGGTGTATGTTAAAACCAGCGTTCTAGCCAGGCATCAAATAGCGCTAACAGCCGCTACGCTTTAGGAAATGAGCGCTACGCTTAAATTGCGCCGCTACGCTACCGCTACGCTACCGCTACGCTACCGCTACGCTACCGCTACGCTACCGCTACGCTACCGCTACGCTACCGCTACGCTATCAAAATTAACTGCATGAAAATAATACCTCTCTACCATTTTAGCCTTCCCGACACCTCGAACGGAAAAGTGCACGCACATGATTGTGCATCTACCCGATTGTCCGGTCCGCTGACGCCGTGTGTGTACACACAGAACATAACAGAGTTCAGCGCATGCACGTGCAACGGCGGCATGGGTTGAGCGCGCCGATCACAGTATAGTTCTACCGTACAGTCTGTACTTGTTTCCCACGATCTGCTTGCTGCGCTGAGCGCTGCATAGATGCCGAAGCTTTGCGCAGCATATGCACTTAGCTCCAAACCGCATATGTACCGCCAGCCCGAAAACTGCCCGACATTGGCCACGCCACGTTGAAGACATGATGACCACGTGGGCGCGGCGGGCCGGGCGAACCCTCCCATTTTTAATTTACCGTTTCCCCATTGAAACTTTTAGGTTTGGGTGTTTTGGGGGGATGGGTTTTAGTTATGACGGAACTCCAGACTTCCCGTTATTGTAATTGATTACATAAAGGTGCTTAAGCTCCGTCTCCGTATTGTAATGTTTTTTAGAACAAAATTATACAAAGTAGAACAAACACTATACAAAGTATCTAAATATTCTTTGGGGATTTCTGAGCCAGCCTTATAATGACTGATTAATAGATTTATGGGAATCTTAACTAGTTATCAGTCGACAGCTAAGGCCAAGACAGGGAGGTCTACGTATCTGCCAAAGTTGATCGATTATTTCTGGACATTTTCAAGACAAAATTTCCACTTAAGGTCGTTAGAGTGATTTAAAATACAGCCAAAAACCATTAGCAGGTAACCCATCGATAAAAGGAATGTGGATTCGTAGGGTAGAGCTGTAGAATAAAAAAAAGACGAGTGTAGAAAGAGCAGCTATAGTTGTAGACTGGAACACATTGTATTACTTTGGTAGTCGTCGCTTTGCTGTTATATATCGAAAGCGGATTTTTCTGAATTCAACATAGCAAAAATAAGAAAATTGTAATGTCTGGTAAAAAAATTACCAGCTGGTTTAAACCTGCGCAAGCTTCTGCGGAAGAAGATGACGAGGATGAACAAACAGCTCATCCAAGCTCTCAGCCTGACCCCGTACCTGCACCAAGCGAACCAAGGTCCGAAGCTCCATCGGCACCAGCCAAAAAGAAGAGGCGATCAGGATTCGACAAGAATTGGCCTAAAGTGTATCCGTGGGTCCTTCAAACTGAAGACAGTTTGTATAATCAATAGTCCTTTTTTTTTTTTACAGAATTGGAATCAATCCTAATTTAAGCGGGTTTTTAACAAATATCTCAAATTTGATAAGCGGGATAGATCATGCAAATATAAAAAAACCGTATGTATACTGGGGGTTTATCGCAGGTGCGATTGTAGACGTGAATCTTAATCTTAAACACGGCGAACGACGTTATTCTTGCCGACTCTCCGCCCTGATGGCCTCCTTAACTTTTACACATTTCACTACCAAAAGATTTGGATCATTTGGTGTTTGTTGTCAACGTAAACAAAGTTTTGAAAATGAACCCAAAATGTAAGATTTGCATGTTGGACAGTGGGCGTAGCTTCACAGCGTGCACTGCGCTGGGGCTTCATGCAGGCAAAACGTCACACAGACACGCAGTATACAAAATAAAGTTCTTACAAACACGTGTCGTATGTTTGGTATATCGCGCAGAACACGGCCGGGTGTCACGTCGCCTCTGTTCAAACCACGCCCACGGTACATTGAGTAGCATTGGAAAAAACCAGGTGCTCTGGAACCGGAAGATAACGCAATGGGAATGTTTTATCCAATGGGCGCTAGTATTCAGTGGCATGATGCGCGCGCATGTATGACGAAGTCACTAACGACCGACTCGACGAAGTCCGCTTTTGGTGTTACGGTGTATTTTACGATACTGTGCATCAACAGTAATTATCAAGACGTAACAACTCACTAATCAAATTTTCGCTCGCAGACAGGGCCGAATCGTGCACACATTCGAGCCAACGATCCTTACTGTCTATGCATGCAGGGATCAAGCTCTTTGAAAATTAATAATCAAATTGAAGACACGCTGCACTGCTCAGACTCAGTTTACTATGCACCGGACTTTTATATTTAATTTCAAAAGAAACCACAAAGAGAAACAGATATGAACGACCCGCACACCACAGAAAAGCTTGCTCATGCGTTTATTACTTGTCACCTAGATTTTTGCAACAGTTTACTTCAAGGGCTACCAGACTCACAAATCGCCAAACTCCAACGCATCCAAAACTCAGCTGCAAGACTAGTCACCCTCTCGAAGCCCCATCAACCCATATCACCTATTCTGCGTAATCTGCACTGGCTCCCAGTCAACAGGAAGATAATCTACAAAACCCTTCTCCTAACATGCAAATGTCTACATCGTCTCGCCCCTACTTACCTCCAGCAATTAATCCATAAATATGAACCTCGTAGAAATCTTTGATCATGCTCACAATCCCTACTCGCCTGCTCCTCAACATCGACAAGGTCATACGGTCAGCGAGCGTTTTCATCCTGCAGCCCCAACCCTCTGGAACAAACTACCCAATCACATCAAGGAAGCCCCAACCCTGGACATTTTCAAAGCTAATCTTAAAACCCATCTGTTCACTGCAAATGATATACAATGTTAGTGTTTTCCTCTGTTAATTGTTCAGCGCATTGGGACCCCATGTAAAATGCGCTTTATAAGAATGGTTTATTATGATTATTATTATTATGAAAAAATGGCTTCTAAAGATTATTACAATGTACATAAGAAAAGAAAAGATACCCGGGCCCGAAATGGAAAACGACTTTGTGGTAATCTTACAAAAACATTAAGCGGGGATGGTGTGGGGTTTTTTTGGGGGGGGGGTCGGCTTTTTTTTTTTTCCTCAAAAGGAAAGCAGTTTTGCTCGATCACGCCAAACTCAAATGAGGTATGGGTTTCGAATTTCACGGTTTTTTAAAGTATTCTTTTAAACCCTTACTCCCTAGGGGGTGTACAAAATTGTATTGAATTTTGAGGATTCAGGACTGTTAGGGCCAGCGTATATTAACTCAAATAATTGCTAGAAAAAAAATCATGTTTAGAAAAATGTGTTAACTTACAAATTACGGTCCGCTGAGGCGATGTACATGTACATGTACATGTAGGCCTACTTTACAAACCGAATTGTCAAACTAGGACGCGTATGTGTATTTTTACTATTTTGCAATGTAATAAAAACTTTGAATTTCCGCTATTCTTTTTCGCATCCCGCCCCTTATTTTGTATGTTTTCCTTCAATTCTTCTTGTAGGTGGTGGTATGATTTGTTCCTGGTGTACAAAATTCAGATTGAAAGCCAAGTCAGGTTCTGGGATTTGGACGTCCACTCCTTGCGTGTCTATGGTCAAGCAAAGCCTTGACAGACACTGGTCATCGGAAATGCATAAAACAGCTGAGCAAATGGAGGCAGCAAGAAAACAAGCTGAGGAACATGGGGGAGTTGAAGAAGCTCTTGCCGAGCAGACTAGCTTGCAAAAGATGGCCTTCGTGACTGCTCTCCGTCTCCTGTACTGGTTGGCTAAGGAGGAAATTGCGCATACAACCAAGTTTCCTTCACAAGTGGAACTTGTCCAACAATGTGGGGTGACACACCTGCAACACGTGCGAGTGGTATGTTTTTTTGTTTGTTTTATTTGTTACTCTTTGTGTATCTACATTTTTGTTCCGTGTTCTTTTTTTTTGGGGGGGGGGGTGGTTTTAACAAGTTATTTTTCCCTTTTACATCGGATGTTTGTGGAACTGGGAAAACAGTTTAATATTAAAAAATGCTTGAATTTGACGCTTTTTATGTAAAAGGTGACAACGCCTTCTACAGGAGTGAGACTGCCCTCCAAGAAATGTTAGAGTCTTTGTCGAGCGTAGTAAGTGCAGACATATATGCCCGTGTAGCCGGTAGTAAGTGTTTCAGCTTACTGTGTGACGAAACAACTGATGTTGCTATTCTTAAGCAACTCATCATATATGGACGCTATATGGATGATCAAGGACAGGTAAATGTCTGCAAGATATTTTTTTCATATTCGTTCATTTGGGCCTCTAAATCTGATAGTACATTCGCACAATTTTTGAATTTTACATATTTTTACACAAAATTGTACAACAGGTGCAGACTAACTTCTTGACGATTCAGGACATACCAGAAGGTACAGCTGAAGTGGTCACAAAGGAACTACAAAAGTTCATGGCAGACAAGAACTTGGACAAGGATAAGTTTGTTGGGTTTGGATCTGATGGTGCAAGCGTAATGGTTGGGGCACACAGTGGAGTAAGATTTTTACCTTTTCAATTTAGTTTGGTGGAGATATTCTCGTATTATAACGTAAATTTTGTTGCAAAATTGTTGCTAAACTGGTAGTTATGACAATCTGTTCATGTTATTTGTAGGTCTCAGCTCGGCTGAAACAGGAATCACCAAGCCTAATCAATATCCACTGTGTGGCTCATCGTCTCGCACTTGCTGCTGCTCAGGCTTCTAATGGAATTCCGTATCTCCAGCGTTTCAAAGTGAATCTGGCAGCAATATTCTCGTTCTACAACAGGTCCACTAACAGATCAGCTTCACTACATGCCATCCAGGTGAAATTGTGACGTGCATATTTCAATTGCAATTTTGCATCAAAATATTAGCATTTCCATTTGTATCATAATTTGGCAAATTACCATCACGTTTGACTAAATAAAGTCATTGTTACACTTATTCATTGTGATTCTGTGATTTGCAGCGCATAATGAATGATCCAGAGCTGAAAATTGCTCAGGCAAAAGATGTAAGATGGCTGTCACATCAGCGCAGCCGAGACAGTGTCAGGCGATGTTTGCCTTCCTCTCTACAAGCGTTGAAGAGGAAGCAGCCAAGATGATCCCAAAGCAGTAGGAATACTTGCTTTCATGAAGTCATTCAAATTTGTGGCAACACTGATGATGCTCAGTGACGTCCTCCCGCACCTGACAAGACTTTCTCTGATTTTCCAGGTAATAACCTATCATTTTGCTTTCTGCATATAAAACAGAGTGCACTACTGTGCATCCATCCTATTTGTTTGTACTTCAAACTTCTTAAATTCCATTTTTTTTGTGGGGTCAAGAAAGCTGATGTTGACTTTGCTCTGGTGGACGTAGAGTTGTGCACGCCACCATCAGTGCAATTGAGCGACTGATGGACCACCGCGGCAAACATATGACCAGCCTACCAAAACAAATGGAATCTTTGGCAGAATTCAGTGTTACGATGCCCGAAGATGGGATGGAAAAATTCACCCGTGAGGTAAATTATAAATATTTGGTTTGCACTGGTTAACAATGATAATGCACATCCGATTCTGACAACTTATTTTTTCCTCAGAGAATTACCAGTGAAAATCGGAACATATTTTTTCCAATATTTGTTTGTCTACTAAACAGATCTGCAACAAGTACATCACAAATGTGGTGAAAAACATCAGGGATCGGTTCCCGGACACTGGCCTCATCAGTAAGTTCTCCTGCTTCCACTTCCAGAGTGAAGGGGAAGCACAGACAAACATGGATGATTTGCAGGTAAATGTGTAATCAATCAGACACTAATTTAAAATATTACAAAAAAGTACAGTGATTAGACATTAACCTGGAAGATAGGGTGTTTTATAAACAAATTCCACATTTGTTTAGTTCCAAAAATCTTTATTCATATTTTAGGTTCTTTGTGACCATTATCAGAACACCGTTATCACCCCACGCCGTAAAGGCTTTCGCACTAAGGCTGCAGATTCATCTCGTGCAAATACCCCTACGTTATAATTTCATCCTGGCTAGAACCCTGGTTAAAACCCTTAGATTATTTCGCACTGCTTCTAGACGACAGCAAGACGGTCAATCGCATCGACTTTGTCAACGAAGAAGTCGTGCAAGCACAATGGCAGCACAAGGAAGTCTTTGTGGAGACGGCGGGGAATACAAACATGGCCATTGCTGCCTACACTATGGCCCAAGCCTGGTTGAAACTTTACTCTTCTCTGGGGCATCTCGGCGATAGGGTGCTGTACGACACTATCGATTCAGGACATACCAGAAGGTACAGCTGAAGTGGTCACAAAGGAACTACAAAAGTTCATGGCAGACAAGAACTTGGACAAGGATAAGTTTGTTGGGTTTGGATCTGATGGTGCAAGCGTAATGGTTGGGGCACACAGTGGAGTAAGATTTTTACCTTTTCAATTTAGTTTGGTGGAGATATTCTCGTATTATAACGTAAATTTTGTTGCAAAATTGTTGCTAAACTGGTAGTTATGACAATCTGTTCATGTTATTTGTAGGTCTCAGCTCGGCTGAAACAGGAATCACCAAGCCTAATCAATATCCACTGTGTGGCTCATCGTCTCGCACTTGCTGCTGCTCAGGCTTCTAATGGAATTCCGTATCTCCAGCGTTTCAAAGTGAATCTGGCAGCAATATTCTCGTTCTACAACAGGTCCACTAACAGATCAGCTTAGCTTCATGCCATCCAGGTGAAATTGTGACGTGCATATTTCAATTGCAATTTTGCATCAAAATATTAGCATTTCCATTTGTATCATAATTTGGCAAATTACCATCACGTTTGACTAAATAAAGTCATCGTTACACTTATTCATGGTGATTCTGTGATTTGCAGCGCATAATGAATGATCCAGTGCTGAAAATTGCTCAGGCAAAAGATGTAAGATGGCTGTCACATCAGCCAGCTGTAGACAGTGTCAGGCGATGTTTGCCTTCCCTCTCTACAAGCGTTGAAGAGGAAGCAGCCGAAGATGATCCCAAAGCAGTAGGAATACTTGCTTTCATGAAGTCATTCAAATTTGTGGCAACACTGATGATGCTCAGTGACGTCCTCCCGCACCTGACCAGACTTTCTCTGATTTTCCAGGTAATAACCTATCATTTTGCTTTCTGCATATAAAACAGAGCGCACTACTGTGCATCCATCCTATTTGTTTGTACTTCAAACTTCTTAAATTCCATTTTTTTTTGTGGGGTCAAGAAAGCTGATGTTGACTTTGCTCTGGTGGACGCAGTTGTGCACGCCACCATCAGTGCAATTGAGCGACTGATGGACCACCGCGGCAAACATATGACCAGCCTACCAAAACAAATGGAATCTTTGGCAGAATTCAGTGTTACGATGCCCGAAGATGGGATGGAAAAATTCACCCGTGAGGTAAATTATAAATATTTGGTTTGCACTGGTTAACAATGATAATGCACATCCGATTCTGACAACTTATTTTTTCCTCAGAGAATTACCAGTGAAAATCGGAACATATTTTTTCCAATATTTGTTTGTCTACTTAACAGATCTACAACAAGTACATCACAAATGTGGTGAAAACATCAGGATCGGTTCCCGGACACTGGCCTCATCAGTAGTTCTCCTGCTTCCACTTCCAGAGTGAAGGGGAAGCACAGACAAACATGGATGATTTGCAGGTAAATGCAGTAATCAATCAGACACTAATTTAAAATATTACAAAAAAGTACAGTGATAAGACATTAACCTGGAAGATAGGGTGTTTTATAAACAAATTCCACATTTGTTTAGCAAGCACAATGGCAGCACAAGGAAGTCTTTGTGGAGACGGCGGGGAATACAAACATGGCCATTGCTGCCTACACTATGGCCCAAGCCTGGTTGAAACTTTACTCTTCTCTGGGGCATCTCGGCGATAGGGTGCTGTACGACACTATCGTAAACTTTTCAGACGACAGAGTGGATCCGTACGTACCCCCTCTGGGTGACTATTTGGGAGATTTGACGGACAAGCTAGAAAAAGAGTACGGTATGGGCAGTTATATTACCAAATTTGCTTTTGGTGGGCCCAACAATTATGGGTACACCTCAAGTTAAGGTCCATGGCATAATCCTCAAGTACTAAAACGCTTGTATTGTCAACTCTACATGGTTAAAAGGGATGGTTTAAGAGATGGTTTTAATGGACGGGGATGCAGGCAACGGAGAAGATGAGGAGGAACAGGACAAGTGGACAGTCACTGAACCCCATAAAATTGCCAGGGCAGCGTTTGGCCAAGTGATAACCAGGTGGGAGAACAAGACCTATAGGCTGGTTTTCACAAAAAGCATCAAAACCTGTGACTTCAACACACTTCCTTATGGATACTGGGCAGAATGCCCTCGATCACCATTCATCACTAATAATAATAGTAATCATGGTAATACTTACTAAAGTAGTAATAAATTCACAACCAACAAAATAATAAAAAAGCCCATTTAACAATCCAGATTGTGTATGACCGCATTGAGGTAACAAGTCAACAACGTGGCGCCTCATGCTCCATATGCCATCAACAGCGGTCTAGCATTAAAGCAAGGAACACCGCAAGCACGTACAGCTCAACATCAATCTGGCATCTCAAATACAGAGGGCGCCCTTTCAAGATGTGACACAGCTCTGTCTACCTCGTCAGTTTATCATCAAAGTTTCCGTCTAACTTTGCGACTGAATCTGCATTTGAGTGAGTTTTTAACTGACTGTTGAATCCACTGTTACCCTTATTTCACTGTTATTGCCACTCAATATGCCGCCGAGAAGGGATAACAAATCTGTCACGGATACAGCATTGAGCACTGTTCCCGCAATGGCCATGCTTGCGGATGCGCTAGATACAACAAGCCAAGACACCAGCGATGTTTGTCCTCTGGGTCAACTTGGGTAAGTATGATGTCAACCTCACAATTGCCAGAGTAAGAACTTCCTTTGATGAGTGAGCAGGTGCGAAGATAACTGATGTTGCAACCAAAAAATCATGCGTCCGACAATTGAACTGATCATGTGGTTGCCCACCTGGCACCCTTACTCCAGGCAAGGACCTACCATTAATAATTATAACAATTGTATATTCAAGCTCAAAAAGATTTGGTTTCTTTAACCCACAGACAAGAGAATAATAGAAGAGGTGAGATTGTGTTCACGAGATTCTTGAACCATGAGTGTGTACCGAGACAAAATTCATATCATTGAGTCAGTCCACAAGGGAGATGCTCAACAGCTAAAGGTCTCAAAGGTACGTTGTTGAATCAGCTTAGAGAAGAAAGTCGACTGTAATGACTGGCGTGAAAAACTTGTAGGAATTTCGACAGATGGGGCAGCTGTAAACTTTTGATGTAGAGAAGGTCTTGTTGCCAAATTGCGTACAAAAATTCCCCACCTCATTGGAATTAGATGTTGCACTCACAGATTGGAGCTGGCACTAAAGGATGCAGCTCGTAAGTCAAAATTGTGGGACACAATTGATGCTTTCCTGTCCAACTTGTACACATTTCATCACTACTCCTCCCTGAACATGGATGGTCTCATGGAAGCTGACAAGGCCCTGAAAATAACTATCAATTGACCAGGAAACATCTGGGGCACACGCTGGGTTCCCACCGACACAGAGCATTGCTGGCAGTGGACCGAGACTGGCTAGCTGTGGCTAACCATCTGTCCCAGGTAGCAATGGGTACAAATGAAACTGCTGCCAAGGCAAAAGGTCTCCATCTGACACTTGTATCAGTTTGGCTTTGAAGTTCTTCAGTATCTGTAGAACCATAAGTGAGGTTCTCCAGGACAACGACTCATCAGTGGAAACTGTGTACACCACCCTGCATGCTGCACAGCTCAAGTAAGCCTCTGACCGATTTGATGCCAAGGGAGCGCTGAAATCCTTTGTCGAAAAGGATCTTGTTGTAACAGAGACTGATGTCATGTACAGAGGCGAGAGTCTAAAGCTACAGTCAGGGGGTTCTAGGGGAAGACAACACACACTTGACACAGCTCTGGAGGATGTAGAAAAGAGCGTCAGTTGCATGGTATCTGCCACTGCAGAGGCTCTCAATCAGAGGTTTGCCTCATTTAATGACCCTGTACTAAAAGCTTTGCGAGTATTTGAGCCAACGAACTGGCCTCATGACATTAAAGTGTTAGCAGATTTTGGAACTACTGAGATTCAGACCATCAGTAACCATTTCAGTGATCTGCTGATTAGGAATGGCACTGATATAACTTCAATGGAAATTGAATTGACCCAGCTACTACTATCATGCAGAGAGCTGAAAAGGGAACAACCCGACAAAAAAAAATTTGCCCAAAACAAATGAGTGAATTCTAGAGAAAAAAAATGTGGAAATGAGGCATCTCTTCTACAGACTTTCTAAATTGCCTAAACTTTAATCACAAAGGGTTTTTTGCCCAAAAGGAGGAGAGGACTCAGTCCTAGAACAGCAATAGAGAGACTGACAATTTGGAGGCACACCTTGAGTGGAAGTTCGTTTTTTTTTCATCCACATTGTTCGACTTGTTTCAGAGATGTTTTGCATGCCATTCACTGAATGTTACGACATAAGGATGAAGAGGTCATATGACACCTATGTGTCTATAACCCAGGAATGCAACACGGTGACAGTGACACGTTCATGCGGGAGAGCCAGCCAGTCTATGGCTGCAGTCCCGGCAGGTAAGTTTTAGCTTGCAGCTGCAACGTTATTTGCAGATGGGAGCTGCACCACTATGCTGCGTCCCTCAAACTCAGGAAGTTTGCAGCCATTGGCAGAAAGGGCTTTCATAAACACTGGCCGAGTGTTTCCAAAATGTGGTGCACTTATCTCAGTGACTAAAACGGATCTTATTTTCTTTTATTCTGTGAAATTTTGACTTGTGGCAGTTATGGCCATGTCTAAAGTGCTTGAAGATGCACTTGATCTTGGGAATGAAATGCTAGTTCAAACACTAGTCAGTGCTTTTGAAAATGCTTCTGTAGCTGAGCCCACTGTTGGGTCTCCCTTCATAAATTCGGAGGCGAATGTTGATAATCTTGTAAGGGATATTGTAGGCATACTCACAGATAGTAATGCGTTGCTAGTCAACAGTGTAAGCTCATTAAATTTAGGGCACGTTACCTCCATCCACGGACTTCACTTCATTACCGTAAGATGAAATTTAGGAAAAAATGTCATACAAAACACAGCACTTGTGGCAAGTCTACTTGGGCACTGCACAAGGAAAAGAAGAGCCAGTTGTGGGCCTGGGTGACAAACAGATTTTCGTATACAGCTTATAGACAGTATAAAAGTGGCCTATGGTGGTTTTGGAGGAGATTTTGAAGTTTCTCAGAGTGGTGAATGAAGTTGCTTTTTAGAATTCTTATGCAACATATAAGTGATATAGCATAACAAGAACTAGTGGAGACAGTCTGCTTTCTTTATATTCTAAACAAAAAGAAATGGAAGATATACAGTACATATTTTTTTTATGGATAATTATTACTTGCCTTTCCCACTTCTGGTCAACTACCGAAACTAAGTCAATGAGCTGTTACATTGCATTCACACAGAATGATACAGCCAAATAAGAGGGGGAAGTGAGGTGCCTGCTCCTTCAATCTGCAGAGAGAAGCCCTGGTCTAATAATAGACATACTACACGCACAGCAGCATCCACAACCACCACAAGCAGTGCCTCAGAATGGCTTGGAATGGTGTGTCTGCAGCAATTGTCAACAGATGCTCGCAGAACTGATGCAGAATGTATCTGCTATGGTCTGAAACCTGAAGATTGCCTTTCAAATGAACCAGTGCGTTGTTTCAACATCATAATTAAAGCGTCCACAATACGGTTTTCTCCGTGTGCTCGTCTCCGGAGAACCCCTTTGGGCACAGGGGGCGTGAGTGGCCATTCTAACAGCCTCTCTCTTTGTAGGCAAGAAATCGCTTTGGGGATCTCTGATTGGTCCGTTTTGCTGCAGCCTTGGCACACTTTCAACCATCCCTGCGGGGGAACTATATAGGCAGGCTGGCAATGTTTCATGCTTTTTCTCCCTTTTCTGCTTGCTTTGTCGAGCCTAATACACGATGCAAATTAAAAATCCTCCGTATCTTCGGCTGATAATTTTCGACTTCTTCTGACCGCCCTAAGAACCCTTGTGATTAGTGCTGGTAACAGAGGCCGGCAGCGCAAGAAACCCAAGGGACGGCGGATGAAGCGGGAAAACGCCCTCTAGGGGCCATCATCCAAGCCAAACTCGAAAGCACAAGCCAGATAATGCAGACCTTGCTAAACTCCGCCATCGGGTCGGGCCAACAGCGATGCCGCAGGCTACGGTCCCGAGGAACAGCGCCTCTGTCGCTGGAGCGGAGGTCACACTAATCACGCTGCAGCCACCAGCGTGGATCACCGCTGGGACGGCCGCAACGCCGCGCCGGTCGCCCGTCCACTCCCAGATTCCGGCCAGCCAGCAACCTGCACACCACTGGCAGGGAACCGAGCGGGGCTTCCAGCTCCTTTCAACGCGCCAGCCGCCCAAGAAACGGGCCGCACACGCGCGGCAATTTGCAGCTGGGGGCTGCGAAGATACACCACTGCCAGCAACGCCGGCGCCGTTGCTGGCACTCCCGCCGACTTCTCGCACGGCCCTCGCCCATATACACCAGCCCCACCTGCTTCTGGGCGTGAGCATCATCGCTTTCAGTGGCCATCCCTACACCGAGTGCTGCCCCCATCCTGGTGCCATGCATCCCCTCTACCAGCAGGCCTACGTCAGTGGCATGGCCTCATCATATTTCACTGGGTTTCATATGCTCCAGTGGCACATCCTTCTCGACTACACTCCATACCTGGGTCTTCCACCTCATCCGGCCAATCCTGGACAGGCCAGCCAGGGGTGGCAAAACCCCACCCACCTCGGTGAGCAGTGTCGAGTATGGCTAACATGGTTACTGTTTGTGTTACCCTAAGTCTACAACCCTTTTGAGCACATGATATTCTCAACCTGCTCCTTCATCCAAACAGATCCCAACCATCACTGCCAACCCTGAGGAGGGGCCTTACTATCCTACATGGGAACCCCTAGGAACACGGGGTATCACCTAACAAGAGCAATTATAAAAAGCGAGTTCAGAATCCACACTCTGGACCCCACAGACCTAGTCCCACAACTCCCAAATCCCATCTACATTGATAAGTCGGGCCAATCACGCGTGACTGACACAAAGAAAAACGCAGATAAATCTCCATTTGCATGGACCAATGCATTCCAGTTTTTGCATCTGTGTTCTCAGCAGCGCACCGGTTGCAGGAGTTACGAATACATGCGCCGTGTCCCATGGCGGCTGCACGCTCTGGCCGCGGGGTTGGCTGGAATACGACTGCAGTTTTCCGCATGCGCCAGCAATTTCACCCATCTAGGGAATGGCCCATCATTGATGGGGGAGCTGTGGGCGCTCTACATTGCTGCCCTGAGGCCTTCACGAGGGAAGCAGGCGGCAATAAAGCTCCTACCGTTTCGCACTCCAAACGAAAGGCCATAACACCCTTTTCGCTGGCCATCCCACAACCTCCCGCACTAGTAACATCTGCTTTGCATTCAATCGGGACCCCGGGCTGCAAGGCGGTGTTAGTGCCCATTCCCCCCACAAATGCTCCGCTTGCTTCTCAACCGACATGGGGTGCCCATTGCAAAACCCTGCCAACAAGAAAAATACCACTGTCTCCTAGGGGCTCAGCCCATCTTTCCCCTCATCAGCCTTGTACTAGTTCTCCTAACTGCGTATGTTGCCCGCGCATTCACCAGTGATTGCAGAATGTCTCTACCATGGCTAGATATTTAACTTCAACACAAGCAGTAAGACGCTCACGCCTGGGTTCACAACTGGATTCAAACAATACAACGGCCTCCGCATGTTAGACCCAATTTATCCTCCGTTAGAAAAAAACCCTGAAATAGCACTATAAATTACATAAGGAGGTCTAGCCAAGGCACATAGCCCATTCAAACAGTCCACCAAAAACCTGACTTCCATAGGTCTAATTCCCAAACAGACCCAGGCAGCTTTAGGCTGATACATCACCTCTCCCATCCCAACTGGACTTGTCAATGACGGGCATTGACAAACAATTATGTTCAGTACAATACACCACCTTTGATGACGCAGCTAGCTTAGTGGGTAAGCTCGGGAGGGGGCTCAGCACAAAGCTGATATTAAGTCAGCCTTCCGTCTTCTGCCAATCCATCCTGATGATTTGCTTATTGGGCATTTAAATGCGACAGAATCTATGTTGACAAAATACTCGATGGGAGCAGCATGCGCCCAGCTTATTTTGAAGTTTTCCACTTCATTGAGTGGGTTAGAATAGACGCCAGGTTCTGGACACATATGCACAGATGACTTGATGGTCGGGGCAAACTTTAGGTGGCCCCTGTGCCAGAGCATGCTAACTGTTTATCTAAGTTTGTGGGGAACTAGGGAAAATACTAGTAACTAGAAAACGGTCCTTCCCTCTCCACACAACTGATATTCCTGGGTTTAGAAATTAATTTTATATCGCAAACTGTGTCAAATCAGAGAAACTTATCAACATCACCAAAGATCCAGGAGGCAATCCATCCCTCCAAAATAACCTCTCAGAGAAATCTCCAATCACTCATTGGATCCCTATCCTTTGTGTGTCGCTTGCAGTCTCTCCTGGACCGGAAGCCTTCCTCCAGGAGACTGATCGACGACACAAAAACGCATTAAAGCAACCCCTGGCACCTAATTAGGCTTTCAAAGAGGCGTGAAGGAAGACCTGGGCACATGTGGTGTGTTCCTATGTAGCTTTAACGTGGAGGACAATAATTCCTGACCAGTAATTGTGCCCCTGAGCCCTGAGACGAAGCATCTTCAAACTATTCACAGACAGCCATGAGTGGGGCATAGGGATTTGGGGGTACTTTCTGGGCCAGTGGTTTTACCGAGAGATTTGGCCTCAATCTGCTTCCAAGGATGACAAATCCATCCATAAACAGTCATCAGGGAATTCTTCCCAGGTAGTTGTGGCTCTCACACTATGGGGGAAATCCTTCCTGGGAAGAAAATAATTATCAGGTCAGACAATGAGGCAGTGGTTTCAATAATTAACAAACAGTCATCAAATATTCGGGAAGATCATGAAACTGGTCCGATTCTTTGTCCTCCAGTGCCTCCATGACAACGTTAGCTTCATAGGCCAGACACATTTCGGAATACATAATAATAGCATACGCTGAATGCTGGCTTCTCCCTGTTCACAGCGATGAATCGATTTCGAGAGATCAGCTCCCTCAGCAGCCAAAAGTGATTTTGGCTGAAGTCCCACCATTTCTATGGAGGCTATAAACACGGAAGCCCACCGACTCCTGGGGGGCATCCTTTGCGAGTAGTACTTTGGGGAACATATAGCAAGGGCGTGGAACAGTTCATCCAATTCCGGCATCATGCTTGGCCTCCACACCCCTCTGGCCAGCTCCATGTGGCCACATTGCAGCCTTCTTATTGCCCATCTCTCTCACACTGGAAGGCCTTGCCTCTTCCACAATCGGCACGTATACAGTCGCGACCGCTTATGTACATAAAATTAATGGAGCCCGGCACTCCCACCAGCACAGCTTCATCGTTCGGAAAATGAGGAGAGCTACGCGGTTGCCGCCCCGCCAAGGCCGCGCTGCGACCCTAGGCGCCCCATCCGCGGCAGAATTCCTCGAAAAATATGCAACATTCTGCGGCGCCAATCACCTCATCGAATCTTGAGGCTGCACTTTCTGTGCCGCATTTTCATACCTGGCTTTTGGTTTTTCCTCCGTAGTTGGGGGAACTAACAACTGCTAGCTTAAATCCGCCCCAGCATGAACGAACCCTCAACTTTCATGACGCTCTGGTTTGAAAGCAAATCGATCACTCTGTACTGGTGGTCAGGCTTAGGTTCTCCAAAACTGATCGCCCAAACGGGCGACTCTGTAACGAACTGCGTTTTCATAGGGATCTCCACTCCCCCACTTTTGCCCCTGGGTGAACATGGTTTCAAGTTACCTCCCTCCTGCGCCCACTTTGCAGGCCCATTTTGTTCTTCTCATGTGATACACCCTAACAACATACCAGTTCAGCCAAATGCTGCGTAGAACCCAGTGGCACTAGGGCCCCTTCCTCTGAGAGGTTTTAGCCCTACAGCTTGACTTATTGCTGATACATCCGCTGCTCTGAATGGAACCCCGGTGATTGTAGATCCAATTATTAGGCCACTGGAAATCCCAAGCCGTTAATTTGTACATCCTGGCCTGACAAAGTCCCTCTCCCTCTACAGAGCTGCCCTTAACTGTAACATGTCATTTTGCATCCCCGGTTCTGCTCTTGTTTTTGCTTAACTCCACAGGTGGTACAACACCGCCGCAGCCACCTGGGTGGTTGGTGACAACGACATTGTCTTCCGCGCCAATGCGAACATGCCCCCAAATGAGCCAGCATTGGGGCTGATCACCTGGCGAGGGAGTGCGAGTGCCAAAATATCATCGATGGTCCCTCTATCCGAAAGTTAACAACTCCAACACTCCTCGGTTCCTACTCAGCCATTGTGAGTCCACCTGGGGACCAATTCGATTTGGCCTTTTCAATTCCCGTCAAAGGAGATCCGAGGCAGGTTGGAGGAGGGCTTATAGGCTAAGACACACATGCTGCCTCACACTCGAGATAGTTTGGTCGGACATCCTCCTGCGTCTGTTCTACTATGGAGAGGAGCGCCCGGGTGTTGGGTGGGCAGAGAAAAATGTCAACGCTCTGAATAAATATGCTCACAGGGTGTGTAAAAATTTGGGAAATGCTCCACGGGATCGTGCACTCCTGCACTATCAACTCTAGCCAGCTTAGTCTCTCTACAATGGCGGGACGGCCTCCATCTGTCCCTCCTGACGCAAACAACAATTCTGCAAAAATATTTCAGGCAGCCCTGCAGCCTTCTTTACACTCACACCCATCAGCCCTTCTCCATCCCCCTCGTTATTGAGTTGCTATTTCATAGCTCACCGGCTGCTCAGTTCAGTCGGTTTTATAGTTATTGGTTCTTATAACCAGCCATTCAAATAAACATTAGGTGTCTTCATGCGCTAAAAAATTGCTTGGGTCATTTACTGTAGGGTTGCTCCCGGTTCCCAGTCAACATGCTATGCACATTGGTTCACTGTCTCGAGGGGGATTGGCAAGTTCCTGTATTCAAGTAACTTGTTTGGCAGAGAAATGAGGGGAGGCGACACCTCAAGGTGGAACTAGGGGGGTTAGGAAATCAGAACAACTAATTTTGTATAAAACCAATCACCAGAATCTCTTAATTTAGCTAATCACCTAATATTCTGATTACTCTATATCTTGATTATAACTTAGATCCTGTAAGTTTTCATTGCCACCGTTCACCTTTGGCTATATATTTATATATAACTACTTAAGTGTTGTTCATATCTGTGGGTTATTATTGTAGCTTGATAAACCATTGTATTAAGGGCTCGAGAGTGTAATTTATTTTAGTAGTAACTTGCCGCTACTTAGTATACCTGTAACTTTATGCTTAATTGCATGGTTTGGTGGTTTACAACACTCATTGTCATCAAGTTATTTGATTAACAAATTCTTGCATTGCGGGGCCTCAACATACAGTGTAATAGTATGACAATGCAAACCACTGTATTATTGTATTGATTAATACCATGCTAGGATACATGGGACTGTATCAATCAAGAGCAATAAGCATGCTCAGCTTATGTTAGCTAGAAGCTGACCACATTTATCCATGTCCGTGTGCTCTCTCTCGTCCTCTCTAGGGCCAATGTAACAGTTATTTCAGCACGAAAAGTTACCCCTATTTGCATATTTTGCTGTTGTAAATTGTCTTTTCTGTGGCGACTCATTGTTAACTGTCAGTACATGGCAGCAAGCCAACTTTTCATAGTGTCTTCCTTAAATGACATCACAGTAACAGTGCCAACGGCTGTCTGGAAGAGCATGGAAAACAGAAATAGCACCAGGTACGACACAGAAAGCAAACAAAAACAAAACGTTTTCAAAAGTGATCATGTAAGCAAAGCACCTACCCAACTGATTAAATAGCTGGAAGTTGATTATAACCATACTTGAAATGGCAAAATACTAAAAGTCTCAGAGGTTATTAGGAACACACACAACATAAAGTCACATGTATGCACCCTAAATTTTGTGAAAGACCAAAATAGAAAGTAATGGCTTGAAACCAAGTTTATTAAAACAAGCTCTTCCACTACAGTGCATCCAGCCTACACAGGGATTGGCCACAGTATTTTTGCCACACTCCCCCAAAGAGAAGAAAACTTGATAAAGCAAAAAGAAAACTATGAAACTGCAATTCCAGCAGAGAGAAGAAGAATGCAAATGCAGGCTTTGACAAGTGAAGTGGAGCAAGCTCTTCCACCGTAGTGCATCCAGCCTACCTGAGGATTTGCCAGTTTCCTAAAAGAACACATAACTTGTTGTTTTGGCTCTGTACACGGTAGGAATACACATGACTGTTTGCAAGTATGGCTTGAAAAGAGGTAGTATACCTCACAACTGTCTCTACTAATGCTGTTGTCAAATCTCCTTAGCCTTGTGAAGAATATATAGTTTCATTTTATAAGATTGTACACACAGTGAGTCAATAAAACAGCATTGTTCTTCATGTATATTTAAAATGACGTATTTAAAATTTGTAGATAATTTTTAACCTCTTATTCTAGCGAAGCTAAAAGACCCATCGTTTCTTGCATTTTCATCTCAAATTCAAGCAATCAAAAGCAACTTTAAATTTTATAGTCTTGCCGTGCTGTAAAACAATACGGCTGAACAATATAATAAAAATGATGATTCTGTTTACTTAAACTTCTGTATATGGGACTCATGACTGTAAAGTGACTGATATGCCTAGCTATGTACAAGTCAGAATATTTTTTGAGTAATAAAAGTGCGTTGTGAAATTTGTGAGGTAGTAATACTCTGTTGCATTTTATACCACAGTCGTGCTCCAGACAGCTGCTTTTTGTGCATAACTTGTCACAGTGGTGATCATTTATGTACCTCCTTTTCATACAATAACTTTTACTGCTTATTTATCAAAAATGTTCTATGACAATTATTTATATAATTTAGCAAAGGGACTGATTTCATCATGCCACCGCTGCTCTCTTTTGATCTCAAGTTATGAAGAACCTAGTGAAATGAACTGACTAAGGTATTCCTTAGCAAATTGTCATGCCTTGTTTGATTGTGACCTTACAGCATTACAAACTCTGTTTGAAGCCAGATAAACGATAATACGTAATATAAAAATTGCAATAAAAGTATACTCCATGCCAATCTGATATTTAGAATAGAGTTCATACTCTTGTGCTTGGAATACTTCAGGTAAAATAACAAGACCAGAAGATCCTCCAATGTTTCTCCAACATATGGCTAGCGAAGACATGTACCATCAGATTCATCACTTGCTGGGGCTTAACCAAGCACTGATCAAAACCTTAACTTTTCAGGTACACTTCAGAAAGGCAATAACCTGGAAGTCATTCTTAAGACATTACCCTAATCTTGATCCCCAGCGGGTAGCGCATGGCTTTCTCTGGATGGTACAGACATGTTGCTCTCATCCAAGGCAGTCTCTGGAAGCTGGGCTTGTTTAAGCTCTGGGAGGGTCAGGTCCAGTAAGGCACCAATAAGGCAATCAAGCCAAACACTAGGCAGGCCAATTTTCTCCCCTGTATAGAATGGACGGACAGACAGAAGCACAAGGCACTTAGTATGGCTGGTGCTCCAAATACAGTTAACTACCTCCTGTTACAGCTCTTTGACAATGTAGTAAAGGTTGTGGCGGGGATTGCAGGCACATCCCAAGTCGGGTCACAGTAAATTCACAGCCCAGCCATACCTGTGATGAACACAACAAAGGAAATGCCCTGCAGTCTATGAGTTTGAGAGTTGACTTGGCTGATGACTGTGATGTACTTAGATGTGATCACCACAATTGCAAGTATTACAAATATCCCGTAGGACAGAAGACATAGAGAACAGCAGTCTCATTGTTGTATTGAACGTATGTACATCTTTTGTTGAGAACCTACTTTTGAAATTTATAGTGTGTGTCACAATGTGTCTATGGAGAGTGTTATAGTGTAGGAACAAAGGGAAACACAATGCCTTAATCTCTATGGTGTCACAATGAATGTAGTTTTAGGTGCTCAAAGTTGATGGTGTGCAGAGTGGGCAACTCAACCATGAAGCGAGACAGGCGGTGCCGTCCTCCGGGAAGCAGGTTAGGTGAATCTTTGTTTGATGTACCATCAGTCTGACAGCTGTGGCCATGACATGGGTCT